>SEMN01000011.1:0-600000 GCA_005408345.1 Macquaria australasica
GCGTCTAAATGTGTGTTTTTTTTTTTATTTTTTAATTTAATTTAATTTAATTTAATGTATTTCTCCCCCCCCCCTCCGCATTGCAGGTCAGCAACCACAAGACCAGCAGGGACTTCGGGGCGGCCCAGATTTTTTTCCGGCCCGAAGAATACGAGTGGCTGGAGACGTGGCTGGAGCTGCGCAAGCGCTGCAGGCCCACGTCGGATCGCGTGTTCTTCGCTGCTGGAAAAGGGCCGGCACGGAACCTCGTTCGATACATGCAGGGTGCCTGGGCGGAGATGGGATTGCCGGGAAAGCCCAGCTTCATCGACCTCAGGACCGCCGTCTCCGCACACGTGAGTCACACTGCACCACGGCGGTGCCCACCTCAGTTTAACCTTTGCCGGCAGTAGCGATCTTTACGAGTCCCTCTCCTCCACCACCGTCTCGCAGGCCAAGAATGTACATTCGGCGGAGGTCAGAGACAAGATGGCCACATTCATGTGCCATAACACCTCCACGGCGGACAAGTTTTACGCTCTGAACCTGGATGTTGCGCAGTCCAGGCAGATGCGCCGTCGTTTCGAGGAGGCCACATCATCCAGCAGCCCCCCCGCTGCCTCCACCTCCGTGACCCCCGGGACAGAGAGCGTAAGCATCGGTCTATTTTGTCCCGTATTTTAAATTATTTTGTCCCGTATATAAAGTGGAGGCCTGGCCGATCTTGATGCTTCTCTCACTGGGTGTGTTTTTGTTTCCTCACCAGACGCCGACAAGGAGAGCCACGGAGCGGTGCAAGAAGGCGGTGGTACTCATCAGCCCCTTGGGCGACAGACTGAAAGCTGCCCACGGACCAGCTGTCCGGTCCCGCGGGACCAGGAGAGCAGCGCTCGGGGCTGAAAAAAAAGACTCTAGCTGCAATAATGATACACAAAAATAAAGGAATTAAAATGAATAAAGTTCGTTTGCTTTTGCCGCTGTTGCCGTAGTAAATCTTATAAACCGTTTGGTCGGTGTCCTGCTTACTCACTTCACCCGCCCTCCGCACGGGAGACGCACTGTCTGCCGGGCTGTCTCTGCTAAAGCGCAGCTGACATCTCTGGAGGCTGTGAAGCGCGTTCATAGCCGTGACGCACGGGCCCCTCTGCGCGTCAGCCAGTTCCATGAGACCGGGGTGAGCCCGTGACACACGGGCCCCTCTGCCCATCAGCCAGTTCCAGGGCACCGTATTAAATCAAATATCACAGTCCTCCATAGGCCGTTGCTCGGCGAGTTTTACGCA
The DNA here is from genome assembly GCA_005408345.1 of Macquaria australasica. Classification (NCBI taxonomy): domain Eukaryota; kingdom Metazoa; phylum Chordata; class Actinopteri; order Centrarchiformes; family Percichthyidae; genus Macquaria; species Macquaria australasica. Next base: position 1,262 of record SEMN01000011.1, read on the forward strand.
GAGGAACGCACACTCTCTGCCGGGAAGGCTAAGCTGATGCGCCCCTGAAATCTCTGGAGGTGGTGAATCACGTCCACAGCCAGCTCCAGAGTGAGCCATGAACGTTGGCTCTATCCTTTGCGCATAACACTGAAGCTCTCCCCCCCCTGCTGAATTAAATTTAAAATAAAATAAAAATCACGGTCCTCCATAGGCCGTTGCTCAGCGAGTTTTAGGCAGAGGATCGCACACTCTCTGCCGGGAAGGCTAAGCTGATGAGCCCCTGAAATCTCTGGAGGTAGTGAATCGCATCCACAGCCAGCCATGAACGCTGCTCTATCCTTTGCGCATAACACTGAAGCTCTCCCCCCCCTGCTGAATTAAAATAAAATAAAAAATCACGGTCCTCCATAGGCCGTTGCTCAGCGAGTCTTATGCAGAGGATCGCACACTCTCTGCCGGGAAGGCTAAGCTGATGAGCCCCGGAAATCTCTGGAGGTAGTGAATCACATCCACAGCCAGCCATAAACGCTGCTCTATCCTTTGCGCATAACACTGAAGCTCTCCCCCCCTGCTGAATTAAAATAAAATAAAAAAATCACGGTCCTCCATAGGCCGTTGCTCAGCGAGTTTTATGCAGAGGATCGCACACTCTCTGCCGGGAAGGCTAAGCTGATGAGCCCCTGAAATCTCTGGAGGTAGTGAATCACATCCACAGCCAGCCATGAACGCTGCTCTATCCTTTGCGCATAACACTGAAGCTCTCCCCCCCCTGCTGAATTAAAATAAAATCAAAAATCACGGTCCTCCATAGGCCGTTGCTCAGCGAGTTTTAGGCAGAGGATCGCACACTCTCTGTCGGGAAGGCTAAGCTGATGAGCCCCTGAAATCTCTGGAGGTAGTGAATCACATCCACAGCCAGCCATGAACACTGCTCTATCCTTTGCGCATAACACTGAAGCTCTCCCCCCCTGCTGAATTAAATTTAAAATAAAATAAAAAATCACGGTCCTCCATAGGCCGTTGCTCAGCAAGTTTTAGGCAGAGGATCGCACACTCTCTGCCGGGAAGGCTAAGCTGATGAGCCCCTGAAATCTCTGGAGGTAGTGAATCACGTCCACAGCCAGCCATGAACACTTCTCTATCCTTTGCGCATAACACTGAAGCTCTCCCCCCCTGCTGAATTAAATTTAAAATAAAATAAAAAAATCACGGTCCTCCATAGGCCGTTGCTCAGCGAGTTTTAGGCAGAGGATCGCACACTCTCTGCCGGGAAGGCTAAGCTGATGAGCCCCTGAAATCTCTGGAGGTAGTGAATCACGTCCACAGCCAGCCATGAACACTGCTCTATCCTTTGCGCATAACACTGAAGCTCTCCCCCCCTGCTGAATTAAATTTAAAATAAAATAAAAAATCACGGTCCTCCATAGGCCGTTGCTCAGCGAGTTTTAGGCAGAGGATCGCACACTCTCTGCCGGGAAGGCTAAGCTGATGAGCCCCTGAGTCCACAGCCAGCCATGAACGCTGCTCTATCCCTCGCGATTTTGACGTTTGGGAAACCGCTTGATGTTTGGCGTGCTGACAAACGGGGACGTATTTGTTTCACAATTATCAAATTGACAAAGGGGCTGCTTTCTGACAGGGGGGGGATGACAAAGGGGCCGCTTTCTGACAGGGGGGGATGACAAAGGGGGAATGACAAAGGGGCCGCTTTCTGACAGGGGGGGATGACAAAGGGGGAATGACAAAGGGGCCGCTTTCTGACATGACAAAGGGGCCGCTTTCTGACAGGGGGGGCGGTGGAAGGGATTTGCTGTTTGGGAAACCGATTCAAATGTGTGCCAAGTGTCAGCCCACGCCCTACTGGGAGTTAGGGTAAAGGACCGCAGCTTCGGCTAGAGACGTAACCTTTTGTTAATTTAAATACACAACAATGCGCTCTGGCAAACACTTTTCTCTCTCTCGGACTGGCTTGACACCATTTATCAGAGAGAATGCCTTTCTCCCACACGAACTCATCATAAGTCTGGTTGGCACTTTTTCCACAATTTCTGAATTTCTGTCGATATGCTTCAGGCATTAACTCATATGCACGTAACACAGTAGCTTTAACAGCATTATACTCTAAGCTCTGTTCAACTGTGAGGGTGGCACATACCTCCTGAGCCTTCCTTACCAATTAAGGGCCAAACATCCTTTGGCCAACTCAAAGTGGCTGCAATACGCTCAAATGTGTTAAAATACGAAGCCACCTCAGACTCTCTGAACGGTGGGACCATTGCAATATGCTTGCTTACATCAAAGCTGTGTCGGAGAGAGTATGGGATTTACTGTGTGACATGTGACTGTGGAGCGACACCAGGCTGGTGTTCCAGCTCTAAAGCTTTCACCCAAAGGTGCATAGCCTCCACCTCTAACTCCCGAGTTTTCACCTCCATTTCCTTGATGTGTCAGCTGGAGCTCCTTCACCAACTTCCCTGGTTTAAGAGGAGGATCTGTAGGAGCAGGCGTGACGGGCAGCACAGGATCTTGGCGTTCCACCTCCGCTTTCCCCGCTCCCACCACCATGGACAGATCAATAAACAGCCTCTCAACCAAGAGCTGTCTCAGCTCCTCTTTCCTTGCATTTAATGGCACTTGCACCTCAAAAAGGTTACCAATAACCATCAAATCAACTTTCTTACATCTGTTCAGTTGTTGCAATGTAGGGTTCACTGCAAAACTACTATCCAAATCAAAATCCATAGTGCCACAGAAAAAAAAAATGCCAACCAGAAATATGGAAAAATGTGCCAAAATACCTACTGCACTTACCCAACGAAACATAAGGGAAAAAACGAGCCCCCAATTTATGTTAGCCCGGCCTAGGGGAAAACCGGAGCACAGCATAAAAAGATGACTCCCCTCTTTCCCCGCTCCCAAGCATGACCAGTGCCACAACAGATGCAATCCAAACAGAAATGATTTATTCATAGCACAGGGTATAATAGGTGTCAGGGAGAGCACAGCCAACATAACAAACAAAACAATCTATGAAAAACCCAACTAACTTACCTAATCCAAAAAACAACAACAAAAAAAGAAATACAGGGATCTTACCTAAATCCCTAACAAAAAACAGGAGAAAACAATTGTAGAAACAGATGGCTTCTCTCCCCTACAGGTACCCGGACTGCTCTTTTTAAAGGTATTCACAGATGCACAGTAGCTAAACACATTAGCACTAAGACAACGATCTAAGTCCACTACACGCACAACTCAGCACGGCACGGTCCCAAGGAAACTGGCCTGGGGACTGGACAGAGGCCAAACAGGAACCCTCAGGCAGACGACCAGGAGGATGACCAGACATGGGGGGCCGCTCAGGAGGACGACCAGGAGGCCGGCAACGAAGGACCCAGTCAGAGGCCGGCAACGAGGGAGAAGCCGCTCTGGAGGATGGGCAAGAGGCCGGCAACAACGGTGGAGCCACTCTGGAGGCCAGCAACAAGGCTGCAGGTCGGAAACTGGGGACAGCTGCTGCAGTTCATTAGGAACGGGTGACAGGGGCTGCAGCTTGGCAGGAACTGGCACTGGAGGCAGCGGCTGAACAGGAACTGGAACTGGGGGCTGCAGCGCAACAAGAAGGCTGTGGCTGCAGCTGGACAGGAAAAGGCGAAGGCTGCAGCTGGACAGGAACAGGAGGTTGCTGCAGCTCAGCCGGGATGTGTGGCTGCTGCAGCTCAGCCAGGATGTGTGGCTGCTGCAGCTCAGCCAGGATGTGTGGCTGCTGCAGCTCAGCCGGGACAGGTGTTGGCCGGACCACCAACTCGGGAACAGGAACTGGTGTCGACCAGGCTGGGCCACCAACCGGGAACAGGAACAGGAGTTGGCCGGGCTGCCGACTGGGAACCAGGAACAGATGTTGGCTGGGCCGCCAACTGGGAACGAGGAACAGGAGTTGGCCGGACCGCCGACTGGAAATCAGGGACAGAGGTCGGCTGGACCACCAACCGGGTCCGAGGAGCAGGAGTCGGCCGGAAAGCATCCCTTGGCATTAATAGGCTCAGGGAAGAAAAAGAGCCATTGTCTTGCTGATTTTATGATGGTGGTGTGGTGAGTGCATGTCAGGTCCTCACTTATGTGAACACAGAGGAACCTGGAGCTGCTGACTCTCTCCACCGTACTCCCACTGATGGAGAGGTGAGCATGTTTTTCTCTCTGTCGCTTCCTGTAGTCCACAGTCAGCTCCTTTGTTTTGCTGACATTGAGATGGAGGTTGTTGTCCTGGCACCAAGATGTTAGGGCTCTGACCTCCTCTCTGTCTGCCTTGTGTTTTTGCCAACATGCTTCTGTAATCCGAACCTGGACCTCAACCTGTCTGCCTGCCTGTCTGCCTTCCTGTAATCTCTATTCAGTAAATCACCAAAATCCTCCTGCTGCCTCCTCTGTCTGCATTTAGGTCCTATCCCCGTTGCCCTGCATTTCCTGAGTTGTGACAGAATGAACTGACCAGCCGACCACTGTTCTGTGCTGGCTAGCGCGCTACCTGCCTGTCTTGATCCTGCCTGTCCTGCCTGTCGTGAGTCAGCTAGTCCGCTGCCCATCAGCTCAAATCCTTCAAGCCTTCTATGAACTGTTCAAGGAGCCACCCTGACATCCAGCAATCACCTTTTGAGGGTACGTGCCTGGTCATTTTCACTGGGTCCCACTGGGCCACAGAAAATGTAGTCGCCATGGCACCCGACACCTTTGGCAGCTGCCCAGCAATCTATAGCCTCAGCTGCCCAGTGCCCCAGAGCCTCAGCCATCCAGAGCCCCAGAGTCTCAGCCACCCAGCACTCCAGAGTCTTGGCCGCCCAGCTGCTCAGATCCCTGGTCGGCGGCCTGGCCGACACCTGCTCCTGGTACCGAGTTGGCGGTCCAGCCAGTACCTATTCCTGTTCCTGAATTGGCGGTCCAGCCAACAGCTGTTCCTGATTTGGCGACCCCGCTGACATCTGATCCTGGTACTCAGTTGGTGGCCCGGCCAACACTTGTTCTTGCTGAGCTGTAGCAATTCCCTGGTCCTGAGCTGCAGCAGTCCCCAGTTCCCAAGCTTCAGGAGTCACCAGTTCTCTAGCTGCAGCAGCCCACTGTTCCCGAGCTGCAGCAGTCATCAGTTCCTGAGGTGCACCAGTCACCATACCCTAAGCTGAAGCGCAAGCGTGTGCAACATGAGCTGAACAGGACATTAAAGCAAGCAAAGGGAGACTACTATAGTAAAGTAAAGAGAAAGCTGCAGCACAACAATACCAGAGAGGTGAGGAGGGGAATGAGGACCATCACTGGGTACAAAAAAAAGGAATAGCCAGGCAACAATGGGTGATGTGGACAAGGCCAATGAGCTCAACCAGTTCTACAACAGGTTTGACATGGTGGCCAATATCTGCCATGCCCCAGCCTGTACAGCCTCACCCGTTGCTGCCTCCCCTCCTCCACCTCCCCCACACGTTTGGAACCCCTTTACAGCAGCTGCAACTCCACCCTCACCTGGGCCCCCTCCCGTCCTTCACAGCAGTTGAGATGAGGACAGAGCTTGGGAGGCTGCACCCTGGAAAGGCAGCTGGTCTAGATGGTGTGTGTCCGAACCTGCTTAAGGACTGCACAGCCCAACCGAGTGAGCCTCTCCAGAGGATCTTCAACCTGTGTCTACAAATGGGGAGGGTCCCATCATAACCCCTCTCCTCAATAACCACCCTATAGGGCTGCCTGTATGTTGCCTGAAAGGCAAAATATAGGGGCGAAAACAGCATTCGTTCCTTCTCGAAGGTGACTCAGATAAGATAAGATAAGATAAGATAAGATAAGCCTTTATTGTCCCACAGCGGGGAACTTTTTAGCGTTGCAGCAGCCAGCAAAAGTGTCATATATAGAAATACAATAAAAATAAATAGAAAAATAGGAAAATAGTCCTATACACAGTATAGACAGAAATAAATAATAGAGTGACTGAGTGCAGTTGTAAGTATGAATAAATAGATAAGATAAAAATATTGCACATATATAATATACATGTATATGAAAAATATTTCACAGCAACATATGAAGTAGATAACATCATGAATACAATATATGTATGAAGATAATGCACAGCAGCAGATGAAGTATAGTAGCGAATAGTCTGCACACTGACAGTCAAGTGTAGATTACCGGGAGTTGTACTGATTATAGAGTCTGACAGCAGCAGGCAGGAAGGACCTACGGTACCTCTCCTTCAGACACCGCGGGTGGAGCAGCCGGTCGCTGAAGGAGCTGCCCAGTGCTGAAAGAGTGACATGTAGGGGGTGGGAAGTGTTCTCCAGTAGTGATGATAGCTTGGCCACCATTCTCCTGCCTCCCACCACCTCCACTGGGTCCAGAGGGCATCCAAGGACAGAGCTGGCCTTCTTTACCAGTCTGTCCAGTCTCTTTATATCCCTGGAAGAGATGCCACTGGCCCAACAGGTCACCCCATACAAGACAGCTGATGCCACCACAGAGTCATAGAAGGTCCTCAGGAGCGCACCCTGCACTCCAAAAGACCTTAGTCTCCTGAGCAAAAAGAGACGGCTCTGGCCCTTCTTGAACAGAGCGTCTGTATTGTCTGACCAGTCCAGTTTGCTGTTCAAGTGAACACCCAGATACTTGTACGATCTCACAATCTCAATGTCCGTTCCCTGGATGTTCACTGGTGTAGGTGGAGGGAGTTTGCGCCTGCCGAAGTCCACCACCAGCTCTTTGGTTTTACTCGCGTTGATCTGGAGGCGGTTCTGCGGACACCAACCCACAAAGCCCTGGGTCAGTTCTCTGTACTCCCCATCATCCCCGTTGGTGATGAGGCCGACGATGGCAGAGTCATCAGAGAACTTCTGCAGGTGACAGTTCAAAGTGTTATGGGTGAAGTCCGCTGTGTAGAAGGTGAACAGGAAAGGCGCCAGAATGGTTCCCTGTGGAGCCCCTGTGCTGCAGAGAAGTGTGTCAGACACACAGTCCTGTAACCTCACATACTGTGGTCGGTTTGTGAGGTAGTCCAGGATCCATGCTGCCAGGTGATGGTCCACCCCAGCGTGCTCCAACTTGTCCCCAAGAATCCTGGGCTGGATGGTGTTAAAAGCACTGGAGAAATCAAAAACATGATCCTCACAGTGTTTCCAGCCTTTTCTAGGTGAGAGAGGGATGTGTGAAGTAGGTAAATGACAGCATCATCCACCCCAATGCGGGGTTGGTAGGCAAACTGCAGAGGGTCTATACATGGGCTCACCAGCGGACGCAAGTGGACAAGGACCAGTCTCTCCAGGGTCTTCATCAGGTGAGAGGTCAATGCCACTGGCCTATAGCCATTGAGGTCCTTGGGGTGTGGGGTCTTCGGCACAGGAACCAGACACGATGTTTTCCACAGTTTTGGCACCCTCCCCAGCTTCAGACTCAGGTTGAACAGGTGTTCAACAATCCCACACAGCTGGTCCTCACAGGACTTCAGAAGTCTGGAGCTGATGCCGTCTGGGCCCGCCGCCTTCCCCACCCTTATCTTACTCAGTTCGTTTCTCACCTGGGATGTTGTGAGGAACAGTCCAGTTGAGCTTGTAGAGAGCATGGGGGCTGAATGGGGGGTGTTTGCGGGTGTGAAATGGGGAGATGGGCCCAGCCCAGGCTGTGGTGTGGGTGTATTAAGTGGCTGTAAGCTGAGGGCTGTGGGGAGTGATAAGTGGTGAGATGAGGGAGGGGAGGGCTGTAGGCAGGGAGGGTAGATGGTAATGATGGTTGCAGAGGAGACGGGGCAGGGGGAGGGGTAGATGCCTGATCGAATCTGTTGAAGAATACGTTCAGGTCATCTGCCCACTTCTGATCCCCCGCAGGCCGGGGCTTGGAGTCCATATGGCCCGAGATGGTTTTAAGGCCCTTCCAACCTCCTCTGGTGTTATTTTTCTGCAGTTGACTCTCCAACTTTCTCCTGTAGCTGTTTTTCCCCTCCCTGATCCTCCTCCTTAGCTCTCGCTGGACACTCTTCAACTCCTCCTTGTTACCCGATACAAAAACTCTCTTTTTTTCCTTGAGGAGAGCCTTAATATCAGGAGTAATCCAGGGTTTATTGTTGGCAAAACATGACAACATCACAACATGAGTGCATCAATATTATTATGTTACCTCTCTCTTCTCTTATCTGGATTTCAGCAGTTCGACAGTCAGAGGAGAGAGATATTTAGTGAAGAGATTTTAGTGAAAACATCAATCTAAAACTGAAAAGGTGGAAGGGAGGCAAAAATAGGATTTTGAAAATCACACATACACATAACTATGTGCATTTTCCATACATACGATTATAAATTCAGCCCTTTGAATCCATTCATTATTCAGACGCTACTACTCTGAATCAGTAATGTCATGTGCAATATGGAAGAACTATGAGTACACACACACACACACACACACAGACATTTGTTCCAACTCAGCTTCTGCCCTCTGGTTGGAGAAAACATTTGAGCTCCTACTCCACTGTTAAATTCAATGAAGGAGGTATTTTGTGATGTCGGCCTATGTGTTGTGATTGACATTTCCCACAATGCCTTTCCGCAATCCTGTGAGAAAGGGCGTGAATTTATTGCTTTCAATCAATGATGGGTGAGCGAGTACAAAAATAGCCGGCTGGGTAAGCACATAATGAACAGGGGTGTGTGTACATAATGACAATGTCCCTCATTCAAAACATGACACTAGCAACATTAATAAGAATTATGACAGATAAAAACAATTACAATGCTTTATAAAAGCTTAAAGTGCTGCTGAAGCTTTTGAGTAAATCAAATGGATTGAATGCATCATAAGGTCCATGTGGCTGATGTTGTGTACAGTATATAACCTACCACTGGGAACATTCTTTGGCTTGCTGCCCATCATTAGTGTTAGGGTCACTAGGGGTCCACAGCTCATTTAGGGTTAGGGTTAGGGTTAGGCTTTAGGCCAAATTCAGACCAAATCAGCTCATTTCTGCCTTATGTTGTGGAAAACGTTATTATAAGTTTGTATGTTATACAAAAAGTAAATGTGTATCATCTGTATCCGCTTTAAATGTGAGTGTGTATGTAAGTGCAGCAAGCCCAGATTTACTGCGTTGTAAGTGTGTGCATAGTATGAAGGGATGGTTGGTGTGTCCAGCTCATATTAGGTGGGATTGTGATAGTGTAGATTTCACTCCAACGTTTATGCTACCCTCTGCGCCCATTAAAAAACGACAGTAGTGGTGGTTGTTACTATCTGAGCCCATTAAAAAGTGACAGTGGTGATGTTTATGTTACCCTCTTGCTCATTAGAACGATTTACGACCGTGCACCTGTGTGTGTAGGATGGAAAACCAGTCAAGGTGGAAAGTCCCAACCATACTGGAGTATTATAAAATAGCCTGCACAAGCACTTTAGTTCAGTTCCGGGGCTAATTCTGGTTTATTTTCTGTTAAGAAATAAACTATATTGCATCAAGATCTGATCATCTCCAATGTCTTTTTGAACCTGTTTGAGACTTCAACAACAGAATAACTGAGCAGAAGACTGGTGAAGAGGTCCAGACTTAGAAATCTGGCCTAGAACTGGACTTCTTTTTACCCAACACTTAGGCCATATTCAGACCAAATTAGCTCATTTCTGCCTTAGGCCGTATTCAGACCAAATCAGGTGCTGCAGTCTGCTAGTGCGTTTAAGCTGCGGAGCTGGGGACCATTCATGAACTTTTGAAAAAACGCAACTGACGTCACGCTGCGGTGGCCAATCATGCCAGCTGTCAGACCCGAAGATGCCCAGGTGAAGAAGAACTTCACATTGTAACATTCCATTGTTTACAGAGCAGCTGTGAAGATGGAAGAGAGACTGACCGATCGCCAACTGTACATCAGCTGTACAACCCTGCCATGAGGGAGTACAAATACGTTAATCGCTGTGCAGTCGTGGTATCGCTCTTCAAGTTGGGATTGCTGGTTAGTATTTCTACTTGTGCTACAATCAACATGGCCATGTAGTGACACTCCCACACCGCTGCACATCCCTGCGCTAATTGACGCAATGCCTGATTTGCTCTGAACACGGGCTTAGCAGGTACATCCGGCCATGGGTACCTGGCATTTAGATATTTGAATATAAATGATGTGTACTTTCTATTGTGGACTTGTCATCTTGAACTTCAGACCAATATTTTATTACCTCTCTAATGCTTTTGATAATGAAATTATCATTATTATTGAAAATATTTGTTGAATAAAATAACAATTTATTTGGGAAAAGAAATGCTTACTTCATCTCATTATTTCACTGCATTCCTACATTCCGTTTTTATTTTCATATGCATACATGTAATTCAATTACACACTCATTTTGGGCTGTGCCCAACTGATTCATCTAGATTCTATGAATTGTTCTTAGTCTGGCCCCTCACCTGGGACCAATTTGCCTTGGGAGACTCTACCAGGAGCTACTGCCCTCAACAACACAGCCCCCCGGTTCACGTGCAAAGCCCTGCACCACGATAAGGTGGTAATTGTTGGAGGGGTGACTGGCCCAATGTGACTGGCCATACCAAACATCATGTTCAAGCATAGGGTGATTCATAAATGTACTTGGTACCAGAATGCCTTAGGCCAAAGATCGATGATCGACTTGTGGTTGTATCATCAGATCTACAGCTGTATGGCTTGGTCACTCGGGTCAAGAGAGGAGCAGAGCCGTCAACTGATCACCACCTGGTGGTGAGTTGGATCAGATAGCAGATGACTGCTGGACAGACCTTGTAAACCCAAATGTGTAGTGAGGGTGAATTGGGAACATCTGGCTGAGGCTCCTGTCCACGAGGTCTTTATCTCCCACCTCCGGAAGAATTTCTCATGCATTCCGGGGAAGAGTAGGACATAAAATCCGAGTGGGGAGTTTGGGGAGGCTATAGAAAGGACTTTTGGTTGGCCTCAGGAAGTTCTGGCAAACTGTTAGCCGGAGCCAAGCCGTGCTTTCCCTTCCTGAGTCGTCTGTGTTCAGCATGGGAGGAGAACTGCTGACCCTGCTCTTTGCAGATGTGGTCCTGTTGGCTTCATCAGACCATGACCTTCAGCACACTGGGGCGTTTTGCAGTCGAGTGTGAAGCGGTTGGGGTGAGAGTCAGTAAAGTAAAGGAGTTCAAGTGTCTCTGGGTCTTGTTCATGAGTGAGGGTAAAATGGAGCATTAGATTGACAGGCGATTGGTGTGGCGTCAGCAGTAATGTGGGCGTTGTACTGGAATATTGTGGTGAAGAGGGAGCTAAGCCGGAAGGCAAAGCTTTGGATTTACCAGTCGTCAGTGCTGACTGCTTTACAAATGCGTGGTAACATTGAGTCAAGGTAGCAAACGGACGGCATAGTCTGTTTAATGATCCCGGCTTCGTTACTTTTCTTGATTTTCCAGCTCTTCATTTTTTCTCTCATTCATTTCAGTGCATCTCCTTTCTTTTTTTTATCTTTCTCCTCTATCCTGTCCATCTCTTTCAACCAGTCATCCACTCTTAGCCCTCCCAGTATATCAAAAATTCACAACAAAATCTGACATTTTGAAACAATTTGTTTGGCATAGTAATACTGATGTCATGAAGTAACAGTATGTTTATAGAGTATTTTACAATTCCTTCGAACGCAGCTCAGCCAATCATAATCAAGGACTGGAACTATCTGTTTTATAACAAAGCTGTAGAGTCTGGATCTATGGTTGCAGGCCACCTGCTGCCACCATGTTCCTGCTCAACAGCCGCTGCTGCTATTATAAGGGTCCGAGCACTGACCAGTACCCTTTTGGATTTACTCTGATTCTTCTTATTTTTCTTCTCCCAAAAGAATCGCAGTTTTGAGGGGCTAAACATGCTCAAAAAGTCATGAGACTTTACACATGCGTCAGAAGTGGTGAAAAATTATATATTTTATGGGTCTCGTGTATGGGTGTAGCAAAATGGCTCGCTACAATTTTTTAACAAACTAGCCCCTGCGGCACATTTCACCTAGATGTACGAAATTTGGAATGCATATGTATCATGCCTCTTGGAGCCCTACCCTAAACCCAACAGGAAGTCAGTTATTTTGTATAAACTTTGAAATTCTCTCCTCTCTCTCTCTCTCTCTCTCTCTCTCTCTCTCTCTCATTCTGTTGCTTTCTGCAGGTATTTCTGCCTCCGGAGCTGTAGAGTCTGGATCTATGGTTGCAGGCCACCTGCTGCCCCCGTGCTCCTGCTCTGCACCCGCTGCTGCTATTACTGTTATTGCTCTTATTAGTATTACTATTATAATATTGCTCTTAGTATTATTTCTGCTAATATTTTTTATTTGTTTTTGTATCGGGTAACAAGGATGAGTTGAAGAGAGTTCAGCGAGAGCTAAAGAGGAGGATCAGGGAGGGGAAAAACAGCTACAGGAGAAAGTTGGAGAGTCAACTGCAGAAAAATAACACCAGAGGAGTTTGGAAGGGCCTTAAAACCATCTCGGGCCATATGGACTCCAAGCCCCGGCCTGCGGGGGATCAGAAGTGGGCAGATGACCTGAACGTATTCTTTAACAGATTCGATCAGGCATCTAACCCCCCCCTTCCCCGTCTCCTCTGCAACCATCATTACCATCTACCCTCCCTGCCTACATCCCTCCCCCTCCCTCATCTCACCACTTATCACTCCCCACAGCCCTCAGCTTACAGCCACTTAATACACCCACACCACAGCCTGGGCTGGGCCCATCTCCCCATTTCACACCCGCAAACACCCCCCATTCAGCCCCCATGCTCTCTACAAGCTCAACTGGACTGTTCCTCACAACATCCCAGGTGAGAAACGAACTGAGGAAGATAAGGGTGGGGAAGGCGGCGGGCCCAGACGGCATCAGCTCCAGACTTCTGAAGTCCTGTGCGGACCAGCTGTGTGGGATTGTTGAACACCTGTTCAACCTGAGTCTGAAGCTGGGGAGGGTGCCAAAACTGTGGAAAACATCGTGTCTGGTTCCTGTGCCGAAGACCCCACACCCCAAGGACCTCAATGGCTATAGGCCAGTGGCATTGACCTCTCACCTGATGAAGACCCTGGAGAGACTGGTCCTTGTTCACCTGCGTCCGCTGGTGAGCCCATGTATGGACCCTCTGCAGTTTGCCTACCAACCCCGCATTGGGGTGGATGACGCTGTCATTTACCTACTTCAAACATCCCTCTCTCACCTAGAAAAGGCTGGAAACACTGTGAGGATCATGTTTTTTGATTTCTCCAGTGCTTTTAACACCATCCAGCCCAGGATTCTGGGGGACAAGTTGGAGCACACTGGGGTGGACCTGGCAGCATGGATCCTGGACTACCTCACAAACCGACCACAGTATGTGAGGTTACAGGACTGTGTGTCTGACACACTTCTCTGCAGCACAGGGGCTCCACAGGGAACCGTTCTGGCGCCTTTCCTGTTCACCTTCTACACAGCGGACTTCACCCATAACACTTCGAACTGTCACCTGCAGAAGTTCTCTGATGACTCTGCCATCGTCGGCCTCATCACCAACGGGGATGATGGGGAGTACAGAGAACTGACCCAGGGCTTTGTGGGTTGGTGTCAGCAGAACCGCCTCCAGATCAACGCGAGTAAAACCAAAGAGCTGGTGGTGGACTTCGGCAGGCGCAAACTCCCTCCACCTACACCAGTGAACATCCAGGGAACGGACATTGAGATTGTGAGATCGTACAAGTATCTGGGTGTTCACTTGAACAACAAACTGGACTGGTCAGACAATACAGACGCTCTGTTCAAGAAGGGCCAGAGCCGTCTCTTTTTGCTCAGGAGACTAAGGTCTTTTGGAGTGCAGGGGGCGCTCCTGAGGACCTTCTATGACTCTGTGGTGGCATCAGCTGTCTTGTATGGGGTGACCTGTTGGGCCAGTGGCATCTCTTCCAGGGATAGAAAGAGACTGGACAGACTGGTAAAGAAGGCCAGCTCTGTCCTTGGATGCCCTCTGGACCCAGTGGAGGTGGTGGGAGGCAGGAGAATGGTGGCCAAGCTATCATCACTACTGGAGAACACTTCCCACCCCCTACATGTCACTCTTTCAGAACTGGGCAGCTCCTTCAGCGACCGGCTGCTCCACCCGCGGTGTCTGAAGGAGAGGTACCGTAGGTCCTTCCTGCCTGCTGCTGTCAGACTCTATAATCAGTACAACTCCCGGTAATCTACACTTGACTGTCAGTGTGCAGACTATTCGCTACTATACTTCATCTGCTGCTGTGCATTATCTTCATACATATATTGTATTCATGATGTTATCTACTTCATATGTTGCTGTGAAATATTTTTCATATACATGTATATTATATATGTGCAATATTTTTATCTTATCTATTTATTCATACTTACAACTGCACTCAGTCACTCTATTATTTATTTCTGTCTATACTGTGTATAGGACTATTTTCCTATTTTTCTATTTTTATTGTATTTCTATATATGACACTTTTGCTGGCTGCTGCAACGCTAAAAATTTCCCCGCTGTGGGACAATAAAGGCTTATCTTATCTTATCTTATTAACCTCAATACCATTACCACAAGTATTACTTTACATCCCTATGTGGAACTGTATTGTGCTGCTGTATGTTCTTTCCTCCTGCTCTCTCTCTCTCTCTCCCGCTCCCCCCCTCCCCCTTCAACCCAACCGGTCGAAGCAGATGACCGCCCACCCAGAGCCTGGTTCTGCTTGAGGTTTCTACCTGTTAAAAGGGAGTTTTTCCTTGCCACTGTTGCCTAGTGCTTGCTCATGGTGGGAATTGTTGGGTCCCTGTAAATATGAGGAGTCGGTCTAGACCTGCTCTATTCGAAAAAGTGCCCTGAGATAACTTTGTTATGATATGGCGCTATATAAATAAAACTGAATTTAATTTAAATTAATTTTTTGTGCAATTTATGCCATTTAAGGGGGTTGTACTGTGACAAACTTCTCCTAGAGATTTTATCGGATCGACTTCAAATTTGGGCTGTGCCATCTAAAACCTTTGCCATGAAAAATTATTAGTATTAGTAGAAGTTAGAAGAAGTTGAATGGGATGCCCGTGGCAGGGCATGGAATTTATGTGTTTCGCCGTGAAACAGGAAGTGGTTTATAACGGGACTGTACATTGTCCAAGAGGCTCCAAACTTATCATGTTTCATGACACCCCCGGCCTGAAGGCATCTATCTATATGCTATTTTTCAGTCACGGTCATAGCACCACCTACTGGCAGCAGGAAATTACATGTTTTATAGTCTGACATCCTACTCCTACTGGGTTGAGCAGAACAACCTCAAATTTGGGCACTAAAGCCTTAAGACCTTAATAATGCTTTACAGTGAATATTGTGAGTTTTCACTGAAGGGCGTGGCCGTGGTGTGGCAGTGAATTTTCATCTTGAAAAATGAAACTTTGTAACGTCTGATGAGATTCCTGGCCTGAAGACAGCTAGGGGTCAAAATTGAATCAAAGTCATAGCGCCACCTAGTGACAACAGGAAGTTACAGGCCCTATACTTTTAATCACTACTCCTAGCAGGTTTACCAGATCCACCTCAAATTCGGTCAGCAAAGTCTTAAGATTTTGATGATGCTTCACTGTGAAGATTGTGAGTTTTCATCAAACGGCATTGCCGTGACAACGCATTGTTTGCCATGAAACACAAAGCTGTTTTTGAGGGGCTAGGAATGATTGAAAACTCACCAAACTTTGCACATGCATCATCAGTGGCACAAAAAATGTACATCGGATATGGGTCTTGGACATGGTTGTGGCAAAACGGCTTGATATATAAAGCCGTTTTTTAAAATCAAAGCCCCCCTTTAAATTTGACGGAAATATGTGAAATTCAGGTGACAGATGTATCATGTCTAGACTTTAAAAAAGCCTCTTAAAGCCATATCCTAAAATGCACAGTGTCATGATCCACCATGGACTGTGTTGTTGTTCTTGTTTCCTGTTTTATTTTCAAGTTTCCTGTGTGCTAGTCTGTGATTGTTTTTCGCTTGTGTGTTTTATTGGAATCACCTGTGTCTTGTTACGCACCTGTGTCTGCTTCCCTCGTTGTCTCCTCCCCTATATATACCGGTCCTCTCCCTTTGTTCTCTGTTGGTTAATTGTTGTTGGTTGTCTCTCCTTGTCGTGTGCCTGGTGTTTCCCCGTGTTGTTCGTGCCTGCATTTCCTCGTGTTGTCTCCTGCCTGTGTTCCTGGCCGTGTTTCTGTGTTCCTGCACTTCAGTTTTGAGCGTAAGCTACTTTTTGTTAATATATCATTCATCTGCACCAGTCTGCCTGTCCCATCTGCATTTGGGTCCTTCTCCTGCTGCCTAGATGGCTAACCGTAACAGCATAGGATGTCAGTTATTTTGAATACATTTTAAATTTTTAGTGGAATTTTTGCCATTTCCAGGCCTCGTACTTTAATGAACTCCTCCTAGAGAATTTATCAGATCCTCTTCAAATTTGGGCTGTGCAATCTAAAGATCTTCACCATGAAAAGTTATTAAAAGAATGTTGTTTAGTTGAATGGCGTGGTGTTGAACTTTGGTGTCCTGCCGTGAAACAGGAAGTTCCTGTAACTTACAGGTCTGAGGACATCTATATGACAATATTCATAGGCATAGTCATAGCGCCACCTACTGGAAATAAGAAGTAAGACTTGTGAGACAATCATCATTTGATTTACATGACACAGCAGCAGAGGAAGGAGGACAGGAGAAAGGACTGTCGTGGAAAAACTGCCTTTACTCAAGTTGAACAAGAAACACTTACAGATCGTTGACGAAAATGTATTGTACAATAGGAGATAGACAACAGAAGTCATCAGCCATCTCTCTCTATCTCAAAGAGAAGATACAAGAATACAGCTTTTATAGTATTCTGGAGACAAAAACTCTTTTCCATTGGTCAGTGTCCATGTTTATATAAGTTTGGACCTATAGGAACTTTCCAACCATAACAAAATCATCGTGTTACGTCTGCCGAGCAGAAAACGTTTCCATATAAGGACCTGTATTCCACCATATAGCTGACCTTTTTGACCTTATTTATACAAGAGTCACGTTGCTCAGCATACACACATAAAAACCTGAAGACACAAAACTAGGTAGGATATAACTGGAATTATTAACTAATTAAAGTCAATACACAAGCATATAATTACTAAATATTAATAAGTATACAAACATGATTATGAATAGATAACGTGAATAAATGATAAGTTATGAGGTCACAACAAAGTTTACTTTCACAACTGACTCTGACTGATGTCTGTCGTCTTCATTATTATTATTCATTGTTATCAGGCAGATACATTATTGCGCCTATATTAATTGTATAGTTTGCAGAATTACAACCGGCACAGGTAACCATGTCAGCAGCTGCTGGCTACATCAGCTGCCTGTTCACTGTCAGTCACATTTTCTGTGCTGCTTCTCTACTGCTCCCTCTCTGCTCTGTGTGTGTGTGTCTGTCCTCTTGACAGCAAAACATGATAGAGAACTCTCAGCATAATTTCTTTTCTTCTCATTCAACTAACATGCAGTGAAAAACACTGGGGCTGTGTACGAAAGTTTTACAGTGTTAGGGAAAACCCTGATTATTTTATTTTTTATGGGCGCTGAGATGAATGATCTATTTATAAAATGATTGTGATTGTCGACAGTGTCACCGGCCCTAACGGCCCAGTAACCAGCCCAGCCCACTGGGAATCTTCCCGTTTCTCCTGGTTAACCTCTCCGTGCCTGGTGTTTGGTCGTGAAGCGGCAGATACTGCACACCCCGACATGCGCAGATGTGCGAGGGCCCATTCATCGCTGCTTGCAGCTTTAATTGTTATTGGTCTTATTATTACATTGCTATTATTATATTGCTATTAGTATTATTTTTATTAATATTAATATCAATACCATTACCACTAATTACATTTCTATGTGGTACTGTACTGTACTACTGTATGTTCTCTTTCCTCCTGCTCTTTCACTCTCTCTCTGTCTATCCCTCTCAGTTCAAATTTTCAATTCATTTCGCTTTATTGGCATGAATGTAACAACGACAATATTGCCGAAGCGTCAGGTAATAATTATATTAAAACAATAATAATAAAAATAGAAAAAAGGTACAATTCATAGAAATCAGGAAAATGGCAAAAAACTTAAATGCACATATGTGTTTGACGTTTTGTGTGTGCGTTGATGATGTTGGTGGGCGTGTGTTGATGTTGGTGTGTGTGTTGATGTTGGTGTAGCAAAGACAATATTGCCAAAGCAACAAGTAATATTGAGATTAAAAATAAACATAAAAAGGCAATTCATAAAATGAAGGAAATAGCAGAAAATTTATATAGACATGTTTTGTGTGTGTGTGTGTGTGGGGGGCGGGGGGGGGGTTATGTTGGTGGTGGGTGTGTGTGTGTGTGTGTGGTAGCCTACATCAAGATACTTATTTGTCATATTCAGTGATGTTTTATTATGTGTCCCAGAGTTTGTGACATGCAGTCACATATTGTGCAGCTACGTCTGCTGCAGGTCCCTCTCCTAATACAGTCTGTAGCTTTTCACTGTCATTGAGATCTGTGAAATTTGGTATTAACCAATTAAAGTGCATTTATGTCTCTACCTCACCTGTCGTGCAGTGACCAGAGACTCTTTCCTCTGTTGGTAGCCAGGACTACTTGTATCGTACTCTGTCTATGGCTAGACTGTGGTCACTGAGTCTGTATTTGGTCAGGATCTGTCGCTGATTTGGATCTCTGACAGTAAAGAGATACTCTGCCAATCTGTATTCATGGTTTAAGGTCAGATAGCAGTTCAATTTGTTTTGAGTTTTGGTTTGATCGGTCCAGTGTTCCAGATAGGCATCTTTTGTTAATTTAATAATTTGGTTTACTCTCATCAGTGGTTGGAAAGCAGTGCTGGTCTGAGGATGAACAGTGTTGGCTGTTATTTGATCAGTAAGTCTCAGGACCATCTGACAGAAGAGACTCTTTTTGGGGTTCAATTCTTGGGTTTGTAGTGCCTGAAAACTCAGTTTGTCTTGGGGGCTCAGTTTGAGATTTAACCAAAATTTAAGTGTCCTTTTTGTAATGTTAATAATCAATGGGTAACGACCTAATTCTGCCCTGCATGCATTGGTTGTGTTGCGTCTCGCCGGATTTGCTAAATGTAATTCATGTCATGCCTTTAGTTTTAGTTTTATGTCAAATTAAAGTCACTCACGTCTAGTCTCGTCCTGCACTTCCCGTTTTATTTTGTACTCGCCTTTCTCTCTCGTTTCAGACCCTGACTTCCTCCCTTTGTGTGATTTTCCCGCCGCTGTGATTGTCTACCCCGCCCCTGATTGGTCTCACCCGTTTTCCCCTACCTCATGTATAAATAGTCCTTGTCTCCCTTTGTCCTGTGCCAGTTCGTCTTGTTCTGTCTGTCAAAAGAATCGAGTCAAGCGTACCAGCAAGTTTCCATGTACCAGGTTTTGGTGCTAATGTGGCATGTCTGATGGATAACTTCAAGCTGTTCAAAAATTCAACTGAACAGTCTGTGAGGGAATGTAGACCAACAATGACTGAACTGATCAGTCTAATGAACAAGTTTCTCAAGCATGACTTCCATAACTCACGGCATTCTTAAATGGTGAGGGAGTCATGGAGTACAGACTGTCGAGGGCTGACACAACCACACTGATAATGCCCAATACAGAGACACTGTCACCGGACTGATTGCCACCTGCAAAGAAACCTTTCTTACTGGAATTAATCTGACACACATCACTGTTATGTCTAAGGGGCAAAACGAGACATGCAGCGCCTCACACTTGCTTTTGACACACAGTGGTCTGCAGAGGGGATCCATGGGGGCCATGGCATTGGAGCCCTATGAAGTCCACTTAATGGAGCATTTTCTGGGACACATGAAACCAGAAATCGCTGCCTGAGTGAAGGAAAGCTGTATTTCGTGGAAAACAGCATCTCTGTAGACGATACCTGAACACGCGGAACAGGAAGAAGATCAATTGCGAGATAAGGAACAAGGCAAAAGAAGAGGTGACAGAGGAGGTTCCAGTGGTGACTAAGGTGCCTATGGCCTGAATGTTTGCCACGGCTGCGGCCAAGCCAGACTGGCGCAAGAAGACTGTCCCGACAACAGAGAGGGTGACAACAAGCCATTTCACGCATCGGACAGAGAGCTGGAGGTGGGGGGACGGAGTCCAGTGACGGACCAGCCTGTGCACACACACACAACATTGTCATAACCTCAAACTGATTATTACAAAATGAACGGCAAAAGGAAAATAATTGTATAATGGCAATTTAACATAATTGATAAATAGATATTGGAGATCTATTGGTTTTTTCAGTGTTTAGGAAAACCTGGGATTATAACTGGTGAGTTACGTTAAGAGTTTTGACAATTGTAGCACAGTAGGCATTTGGTGCCGAGTTAGATTATTGCAGGAGGCAATGATTGTATTACAAGGGAAAATGTCAAACTCAGAGACATAGCGCACTGAAGTAGAAATTATCTGAAATTATCCGTTCATATAATTAAGTTATTGATTAAACCTTGACAAAAAAAAGGAAAAATGGGGATTTGTGAAGTCAACAAAGGGATCGGTAAATCCTTGGGATTGTGGAAGTGATTGAAACAGCAAGTGAAAATTGGTTGGATTGTGGAAGTTGATTGAAACAGCAAGTGAAAATTGGTTGGACTATTAAATAAAGTAACAATGACAAAAACTTTTTAACTGTTAAAGAACTAATAGTTAAATATAGTCTAGATATGTGCTTTTCGACTATCAGTGGCGACTGTCAGAAGCAGCAACATGTTCTATAAACAATCGGCTAGTGCTGGAAGCACACGAACATCTCACACACACGCACACACACACCAAACTACAACGTGAGTCACGCTGCACAGCACTTATCTCACTAGGGCATAAAGCCAAACATGAAAAAATGGTATAGGGAGAGCCAGAGAGTGGAAAGATTGTGTTTAGAGCATGTTTTCTGGACAAGAAAGGTTGCTGCTGTTTCTGTGTCTCTGTCCCCTGAACAGAAGGAGTTGTATAGGGATTCGTGACCACACATACTGCTGGCCAAGCCTGCTGGATGGAAGTTGGATTTGGGAAGGTGGATCAGCGCTCAGAGGAACTGACTACAGGCCTGTAAAGGGGGATCCCTGAACGCTGTATAGTGGGACTGGTGATGTATACAAAACAGTGTTGACATCCACCACATTGGCCAAAAGAAGTGTTGAGCTCGTTCTGGTAAGGCATTTTTCGCACACCATGTTAAAAGAAACACGTGTTGACATGGCTGAACTATCAGAGGTGCCATCTGAATTGTGGGCGCGTCATAAATATGACGTAGGCCTGATGAAGGGTGCCACTCCTCTTGTAGTTCACCCTAAGTCTGATTTTCGGCCGTGCCAGAAGCAGTATCCCCTAAAACGGGAAGCGCTGGAGGGCATTAAACCGGGTTTTTGATTCGTTGTTGCAGGCTGGAGTTCCTTGCGATGACTCTCCTGTTTGCACACCTATTTCTCCTGTGAAGAAAATATGTGACACAGGTGAACCAACCAAATGGCGTTTTGTTCAAGATCTGCAAGCAGTATATGCTGCAATACATCCGCGCGCACCCATGGTTTCAAATCCTCCATACCATTTTGTCACAAATTCCAGCAAACGCCACGCATTTTTCAGTAGTTGATTTGGCAAACGCTTTTTTCTCCACACCGGTACATAAAGTTAGTCAGTACTGGTTTGCCTTCTCTTTAACGGTAAAGGCTACACCTGGAGTAGAACACCTTCGGACTTTTAGAAAGTCCCGCGGTCTTTCACAGTACACTGCAAGACAATTTGCAAAGCCTACATCTCCCCGGGGAATCAATCTTATTACAATATGTTGATGATCTGTAGTCCATCACAAAAAGCATGCAAATCTGACACCGTTGTTCTGTTAAAACATCTGCCAAGGTCACAAGGCTAGCCTGTCTAAACTACAATTTGCTCAAACTAGTGTAACATATCTGGGACATGTGATCACAGCAGAGGGCAAATCCCTCTCTCCCAAACGCGTACAGGCCATACAGTCTGTACCAAAGCCAAAAACCAAAAGATGAGTATCTTAGGCATGACGTCATACAATCCTAAATTACTCAGAAAGGGAGGCAGCTCTCTCTTCCATGATTCATGGTAAAAATCTAAATGCGCATGACTAACTGACTTGGACCGAGGACACTGACAAAGCCTTTACTGACTTAAAGGGCTCACTACAGGCCGCTCCCACTCTGGGACTGCCTAAACCGGACCAACCTTTTACTCAATTTGTGGACCAAAAGGACGGCTACATGACATCTGTTTTGACACAAAGCCATGGAGGTAAACAAAGACCGGTGGATTACTTCTCGACAAAACTTAATCCTGTTGCAGCTGGCTTCCCTCTGTGCCTTAGAACAGTAGCTGCAGCAGAAAAAGCTGTACTTGCACCACATGACATTGTGGGGTACAGTGACCTCACTTAAGGTGTAATGTACTTAACCCTGCAACTCTCTTCCCTACTCCAGCAGATGGTGAACCACATGACTGTATTGTGTCCATTGATCAGGTCTGCATGCCTAGACCTGACCTGTCCTCCTCTCCCCTTCCAAATGCAGACATGGAGCTGTTTGTGGACGGATCGGCATCCCGCTCCCCGGACACAGGTGAAGGGTTGGTGGGCTGTGCAGTTGTTACTCCACATGAAACACTGTTCAGTGGAAAATTACCGTCAAATCTGTCTGCACAGGCAGCAGAACTAGTAGCTCTCACTGAAGCTTGCAAATTGGCAAAAGGCAAGCCCAAAAACCACCACCACCTGGTGTCGGCCATGCTGGATGCCATTCTGCTCCCTTCAGTCATTGCGGTAATGAAATGTAAAGCTCATACAGATAACTTTGATCCTATTTCCTTAGGAAATGCGGCCGCATTCGCAGCTGCTAAGGCACCAGCTGTGACTGGTAAGACCTACTCTCTTTCCTGTTTGCTAGGTACACCTGATGAGATCGAGCCACACACTGATGTTTCGGTTTTACAACATGTGCATGCGAGTTAGGAACAAACATGGTTTGAGCCCATTTGAGATTCTGTTTGGTCGACCACCCCAAACAGGCATAGGGCCCAAAAAGACTTTTCTTCCTAATACAACTTCATGCGATGATGATACGTTGACATATTATGCCAACCTTTCTGCAACTCTCTCAGCATTACATTCACAGGTCAAGTGCGCCCTGCCACAAGCAGCAGACAGGTACCTGCACAACCTGAAACCAGGTGACTGGGTCCTGATCAAGGACCATCGGATGCGCCTCTGGAAGCAAAGATGGTATTATGGGCCATTCCAGGTGCTTCTAACCACGGGGACTGCGGTTAAGGTCGTAGGGAAAGCTATGTGGGAGCACGCCACCCATTGTAAGGTCACTCCAGAGCCAAGCGGGGACATTCCCCCACCCAAGCAAGTCACTGCCCAAGAGAGGCATTAAGTGGCCAACAAGTCACCACAACGCGCTGAGGATTCGTCAGGAGTGCAGGTGGAACACTGCTCATAAGGTGAGCAACAAAACCACTACGAGTGAGGGGTGGGAAAAGCACCCTCCTCCAACTGGTATCACCAGGCTACCAACAAGTGCCTCTGAAACCGGTGGGCTCTTAGCTCCTCACTTGGGAAATCACAGTCGGGGAGAGAAGGGAGGGGTGCGTTTAGAGCTTTGCTCGCCCCCTGGTTTTCTCAAGCTGCAAGTAAACTGTGTTCTTCCTGGGTGTGGAAGGGAGTCCCCACTGGTGAACGATGGCGCCACCAGCTGAGAGGAATTGCCCATGGCACCCGTTCAGGCGACTGGGATGCGGCCTGAGGAGTGGCCTTTGCTTTTGTGTGTTCTTAAATTGCCATCATAGTGACTTCCATCATCATTGTTCACGAGCAGTCGGAAAGCCACACAAATTCCACTTCACTCATCCCAAATAACACAGCACCAGATGGTTCTTTCACAAAGGCATTGACTGGACTAGAGACACTTGCCAAAGAGCTGAAAGACAATGCCGGAACAGACACCTGGATAATGGACTGGTTCAATTCAATGTTTGGGAAGTGGAAATCAATCATGTTGACTGTGATATCTGTAATGATTGTTGCCTTGATGTTGTTTGCCCCGTTAGGATGTTGCATAATTCCTTGTATCAGAGATCTCATTGTCAGGTCCATTGACAGGTTAGTCACACACTAGGTGGCTTCACTGACGGTCAAGCAGCCTTTGCTGACTGATGGGAGGGAACCAGTCCTGGCCAGACTGGGACCCCCCCTTTCAGGGTTGCAGCCTAGATAATGACAGCAGTGACAGCGAGGACCAAGACTCTAATGAAAGTTTTATTAAATTGTTGCCTTTCCTCCATGCTTGCTCATCCACATCAGAATGTCTGTTCTATAAAAACAGCAGAAGCAGAAATTTGTTTGTCAATTAATAATGCGATTGCTTAAACATGATGAATGTGTGCACTCGTTGATGTCATGACAAATTTTGTATGTACTTTGTGGCCATAGAATGGCCAAAGGGGGAATTGTGAGGACAATTTTTCTTTTCCTGTTTCTAGATATGTTTTAGTGTAATAACTTGTTCTGTCGTAAGGTACACTGGTATCTTGGTTGGGTGTTACTTTTTATTCTTATTTACCATTTTATTTGATTGTTTTATTCTTTGCTTAATTAAATATACAAAAGACAACGGCTTGTTGGATCTTTATTTTATTTGCTCACAGAACTGATATTTGCTTTCCTGAGATCTGGGCTTCTTTTGGAAGATTATGATTTTCGATTTATTAAAGTTGACTGTCAGGGCCCAGTTCTGATAGTACTCCCCCAGGAGGTCCAGGTGCTGCTGTAGTCCTTGTGTAGATGACAGCAACACCAGGTCATCAGCATAAAGCAGGAATTTAACTTATTGTTAAGGGTTCCAGATTGCTCCAACAGTACTGCCTTTTTAAAATCAATAAAACATGCAAAAATTTTACCCGTGTTTTTTTGGTGTACGTGATGATTAGAGTGTGTAGAGTGTAAACGTGGTCAGTGGTGCGGTGATTTGGTAAAAAGCCAATTTGCCATTTACTCAGGACATTGTGTTCCATAAGGAAGGCCAGCATCTGGGCATTGATAATGCTGCAGAAAACCTTCCCCAGATTACTGCTCACACAAACGCCTCGGTAGTTGTTAGGGTCAAATTTATCTCCACTCTTATGTATTGGGGAAATAAGCCACCTGCTCCAGATCTCAGGAAAGCAACCTGACTGAAGAACGAGATTGAAGAGATTGTGTTTCAGCAACTCGATCCTGATGCCGTCAGCTCCACATGCTTTGCCAGGATTTAGTTTTTTGATGCTGTTTTCTAATTCTTTCATTGTAATTAAGTAATTAAGGGGGTTCTGATTATTTTTGATTGTTGATTCAAGGATTGTCAATTTTTCTTGAATTTGTTTCTGTTTATGATTGAGATCATTAGTTGAAATTTGCTCATATAGTTTTTCAAAATGTTTCTATTTTGTAGGGCCAGGTTGTCTTTTTTGTTGTTTAAGTTATTCCATCTCTCCCAGAACTGATTTTGATCAATGGACTCCTCAGTTTCTCTTAGTTTCTGATCGTGATGTTGTTTTTTCTTCTGTTTTATTATCTGTTTGTATTCTCTCAATGTTTCCACATAAGTTTGTCTCAGGTCTGTGTTTTGTGGCTGATAGCGTTTTAGGTTGGACTGCTGTCTTAATTTTCTTCTGACATGTTTGCAGTCCTTGTCGTACCACTCTTCCTTTTTCAGTCTCTGTTTAGATGCAGAGCTGTTCTTAGTAAGACCTGTTTTACTGGCTGATTTATGGTAAATATAATTTATCTGTAACAGCCACATTTAATTGGTTTGGTTGAAACTGTACGGATAGGAAACTGTTAATTAGATCAGTAATTTCAGGTGAAGTGATTGTCGCCTAGTGCTTGCTCATGGTGGGAACTGTTGGGTCTCTGTATATATAAAGAGTCGGTCTAGACCTGCCTAAGTGCCCTTAGATAACTTTGTTATGATTTGGCGCTATATAAATAAATGAATTGAATAATGATCACTTAAGTTTTCAGTTATTAGTTCACCCTTCATAATTTTTATGAACATTTATCAAATCATTGAATATTATAAGGTTCTTCTCTAATTCCCTAAATTTGTAAATAGGACATCCTGTGATATTGTAGAAATTCCATAACCAGTGGACATTCTCTTCATAAATGCATTAAAAAAAATACAATTGGGCAGCTCTGTAAGCCAGTAAACATGCATGGAGCTTGCATAAGCGAACACATGTAAGTGGTTGAACAGTTTAAGTGGCTGCCTGCTTTTGATTGCAGGGAGCTTAGACATCATTAAAATAAAAATATCTATTTGATTTTACCTTGATAACTTGACCACCCCACTTTGGCCTGTCTCCCATGCATTCACACACATACTCAATAGAAATATACCCACACACAACACATATGCACACACATACCAACTCACCGTGGAGGTTTCCAGAGTTTGCGTGGCGGTGGGATCATCTCTCTCTTGTTCAGGGGGGCGACTCCAAGAGCTGCCTGCATGATGGTAATGAACTTCTTATACTTCATGTTATTGCTCAGCAATGCTCTAGCATCATAGTAACACCTGTCAGTCAATCTGTTGCCATAACAACACCTCAGCTTGCCTACAGTTGGTCCACTCGTTCTGTCAGTACATGTTTCTGGTTGCAATGCCAGGAGGAGTCTAGCACGTTGTCTGGAAGCTGAGAGCTGAACAGAGGAGATAGAACAGCAGTGGAGAAAAGCCAAAAGACAAAACAGCCATGTACTGATGTGTGTTGAAGCATTACTGTTACATCATTCGCACAGAAAATCCCACCACAGGAGGATAATAGTGGCATTAAGCCTCTGGGTGCTTAAAGTGGTAATCCGCCACATCCTCCCCTTTTTTTCTTCTTCTTTTTTTCTTTTTGTTTGGTGAAAACTTTGGTCAGCATTCACAGTGTGACGTAAAGTTCTAAAACAAAAGTACAAAAATTTGTTCCAGAGAAATACATCTAGACAAATACTGACCAGACTGACACGACACTGGCCGTGAATATTCAGAGGATGAATCCCACTGAACAAGAATAAACTTTACATTTTTAGTTTGTTTGTGTAACAAACATTGGCTAGCTGCGATTTAGACCTCACTGTGAACAGTTTTCATTGACTGTTCTCACCTGAAAACAA
This sequence comes from Macquaria australasica, assembly GCA_005408345.1. Classification (NCBI taxonomy): domain Eukaryota; kingdom Metazoa; phylum Chordata; class Actinopteri; order Centrarchiformes; family Percichthyidae; genus Macquaria; species Macquaria australasica. The sequence goes on from SEMN01000011.1 coordinate 28,524, forward strand.
CAGCATGGGTCATGTTCAAATGCTGAAAACCACCTCTGTTTTCATGACAAGCAACATTATGTGGTCATATGAATAATGACTGTTGTCTCAGACAGGCAAAGGCAAAAGTAGCCATTGTAGACATCAATAGCACAGCAAAAGCCAGTTGGTGGTGAGATTGCATAAAAAAGTCAATGCAAAGATGCAACTGGATGCTAACGGTGATGAGTTTGCCTGGGGCAATGCAAATTTTCATGAATGTACAGAGAAAAGACAGGAGGAAAACTGGAGTTCCTGGTCTGAGATCAGTCAGAGTCTGAGCTGTCACACAAAACACACACACACAGTTTGCACATAATGTTGCTAGCGAGCTACAGATAACATCTCTCTTGCAGGGATTTAGGATGTGTTGTTACCCTGGATAATCCACAGAGCTCACTGTCTACACATTTCATCAAGAATCTTTTTTTTTAGGTCTGTGAATCATTTATTTGTTCATTTATTTTCCTCCCCTTGAGATTTATTGTTATTGTATAACTCACTGAGGGATGGGCCATTTAAATGGCATTCCATCAAATATAAAAAAATAAATCCTTCATCCATTTAGACAGACACACACTCAAACATGAGTGAGCATGTTATCTGTGGCATGATCCTAATCACGGACTCTGCAGTGAGGATGATGAGGACTGGTATTGTATGAGGGGACAGTGTAGGATTGTGTCATTGTTGCGTCATAAGCTTCTGTGACCTGGTTCTTCTGTCACCATAACATCATACCATATAGTATGTTTGGATCCACTCCGGACAGCATTAGTGATCCCTGGGAAGTACATAATGTCATTTCTGTGTGTTAACCGGGAAAATGAAAATGTCGCTTATAACTCAGATCATTTAAGATCATGCTGAGAAACCTTCGTTATATCATGGAAAGAACAATCCCACTTTCATATCCTCTTACAGTGGTGTTTAATATCAAGTCTTTTATTATCAGTGCACTTCTGCTATATTAGTGTTTCTAAATTCCTTAAAAACTGCCTCTACTACTTAGGCTGTGGTTATGGCTGTTAAACTCTAACAACACAATTGGTCTTTTGTCTTTGTTAAAATGAAGAGGTATTCAAACTTTACTTGTCAATAGATGACCATTTAGCTTAGGCAGACAACTTCAGTACTGAGTTTCAGCCTTTCACAATGCAAGAAAAGTGTATATAAGAAATTCCCTTGAACAATAAAAATTAGTGGAACAGAAGAGAACTGGGACAACTCTTCAGCTCTCTGTACGCAAACAGAAGTAGGAGGAACTTTAAATATAAGGGGTGTTCAAAGACATTTATATTTCAGTGTTTGTTGAGAGAGAAAAACTATTTCCATGTGGCACTAAATGTCTTATCAGTGGAATAGTGATACTGTTACGGTAAGCCATTTAGGCAGCAGGGAAAGGACCCAAACGCAGACAGTGGCAGGCTGAGTGCACCAAGTTAATTTATTAAAGAAAAACTTACAAAAAACCGGGAACCACACGCAGGGAAAACACGAAGACCGCAGGAACTCAGGACCAACAATCCAAACAATGAACCGACAAAGAACAAAGACAGGGGACTGGTATATATAAGGGAGACAATGAGGGAACAAGAGACAGGTGAGAGACAAGACACAGGTGAACCTGTCCAAAGACAGGAAGTAAATCAAAACCGTGAACAAAGAACAGACCTTCAAAATAAAACAGGAAACAGAGCAAAACACACAGTGTACACAAGTCCTTGGGATCATGACAGATACATTAAAGACAATGGGCCACATTCATTACATGTTCTTTTAATAAGAGAACCCTGAGAAACCAAGAGTCTGATTCATGAAACATACACAGGCACACGTTTTTTCTTTCACAGCTGAGGGTAAACGTGATTTTTTTCCCCAGTAGATTCAGTTAAATTAAATTCAATATGCTAAGTGATCAAGATGGCGCCACGCTAGTGGCAGCCTGTTGTAGTAGCTCCGTGTAATGTTCTGTGTTTTTGTCTTTTCTTGCATCTCTGTCGCGTCTTTTTTATTTCAACATTCCATTCAGCTAAATTTTCAAGCTGAAATGGATACTGTGTGGCTGAGCCGATTTGCTTTCATTTTCCTTGCACTTTTAACTTTTGTTGTGCCGGGTCACCACGCCAACGAGTGCGGGGGTATTGTTTACCTCCGCGACCAGCTGATAGCTCTCTCTAAACCTTCACTACTGACCAGAGAGAGACTCAAACTTCCAGCCGATTTGAACAGGAGACGACGGGATGCCGGGCCGAGGCCATAAGGAGAGCAAGGAGGAGGAAGTTTAAACTATTTATTCCCTCTATTGTAATGGGGAATGTGAGGTCCCTGGTGAATAAGATGGACGAGCTTGGGGTGCTGACGAGGACACTACGGGAATATAGGAATATAGGGAGTGCAGTGTTATGTGTTTCACTGAAACACGGCTGCAGGAACATATTCCGGACTCCAACTCCACCGTCCACGGCTTTCAGACTGTACGGGCCGACAGAGATTGCAGACAGAGCAGTAAGAAGAGAGGAGGGGGATTGCAGTTCTTGTGAACAATAGATGGTGTAATCCTGGGCATGTTACTGTGAGTTTGCGTCCATACTATCTGCCAAGGGAGTTCACATGTGCCATTATTGTCGCTGTTTACATCCCACCATCAGCTGATTCCGATGCGGTGTGTGGCGTCATCAGTTCAGTCACTGCCGAACTATAAAACAAACACCCAAAAGCCTTCATAGCAATTTCTGGAGATTTCAGTCATACTTCTCTCTCTACTACACTTTCAACCTTTCAGCAGTTTGTCAACTGCCCCACAAGAGAAAATAAAACACTGGATCTACTCTATGCAAATGTCAGGGATGCATACAGCTCTACTGTCCTCCCCCCTCTTGGCAGATCAGACCACAACTTGGTACTTCTCACCCCCACTTACAGACCTGTTGTTCAGGAGCAGCCTGTGACCACAAGGATTGTGAGGAGTTGGTCACAGGAAGCGAATGAGAGTCTGCAGGGGTGTTTCGAGGCCACAGACTAGGATGTACTCTGTGAGCCCCATGGAAATGACATCAACTCCATGACGGACTATATAACAGAATACATTAACTTCTATGTGGATAATATCATACCCACCAAGACAGTGCGATGCTTCCCCAACAACAAGCCCTGGATCAACAGCGACCTGAAGGAGCTGCTGAACAGGAAGAAGAGAGCCTTCAGGGAGGGGAACAGAGATTTACTGAGGAGTGTGCAGAGGGAGCTGAAAGTGAGACTGAGGGAGAGCAAAGAGGCATATCGGAGGAAGCTGGAGAACAAGCTCCAGAATAACAATGTGAGGGATGTGTGGGCAGGGATGAAAACAATCACAGGGTTCAAGGTGAAGGAGAATCAGGCTGAGGGAAGCCTGAACAAAGCAAATGAGCTGAATGTATTGTTGTGACCCTGGGTCATAATGTGTATGTTAAGTGACTCTGATTTTGATGGTGTGGTCCCTCCCTGCCTGAGGGTGGTGCTGTTCACCATGTTCTGTTTTTTTAGTATGTTCAGTTCCAGGTGGTGGCTGGTGATTGGAAGGGATACTGATGGCACCTACTTTAAAATGGCACCCGCCCAGGCCGACTTCACTCCTTCCCTTTGCCTGACTCCCAACCAGACTGTGCCGTGCCGAGCTGTGCACCGTTGGATTGAAATCGATATCTTAGTGCTAAAGGGGTTAGGCTACTGTTCTTACGGAAATACTGTTAAAAGTGCAGTCCAGGTATCTGTAGGGGAGAGAAGCTGTTTTTGTTTCTACCATTGTTTTCTCCTGTTTTATGTTAGGGAGTGATGTAAGATCCCTGTATTTCTTTTTTCTGTTTCTTTGGGTTAGGTAATTTAGTTGGGTTCACATGGATTGTTTTGTTTGTTGTTTTGGCTGTGCTCTCCCCAACACCAGTGTACCCTGTGATATGAATAAATCATTTCTGTTTGGACTGCATCCATTGTGGCACTGACCATCTTTGGGAGCAGGGAAAGGGGGGAGTAATTTTCTTTATGTTGCGCAACGGTTTACCCCTAGGCCGGGCATAACAGTATTCAACAGATTCAGCCTAGGACCCTCAGCTCCACCCTCCCCCTCCCTGCCCCCACTGTTGCCTCTCCCTCACACCTCCTCAGTGATCAGGACTCTTACAGACTCACACTGTGCCTCCCCCCACCCCCTAATAGCCACCATGGACCCAAATACAGAACACCATCTCCATCCTGGGGGAAGAAGTGGAGGTGGTGGAGGACTATAGATACCTGGGCGTCCACCTTGACAACAGACTTGACTGGAAGTGCAACACTGACTCCTGGACCATACTCTGAATTTTTATCTGAATTCTCAGAGTTCTTATCAGGTTTAGTCCTTAAAACAGATAAAATAATTATTGTAGGTGATTTTAATATTCATGTGGATGTAGAAAATGATAGCCTTAGTGCTGCGTTTATCTCATTATTAGATTCGATTGGTTTCTGTCAGAGTGTACATAAACCCACTCACTGTTTTAACCACACCCTCGATCTTGATCTTGTTTATGGCATTGAAATTGAACATCTAATAGTCTTTCCACAGAATTATTTTTTATCAGACCATTTTCTATTAACTTTTGAATTCCTATTACTGGACTGCACGCCATTGGGCAAACATTCCTACACTAGATGTCTATCTGATAGTGCTGTAGCTAAATTTAAGGAAGTGATTCCATCGGCATTTAATTCAGTTCCATGTCTCAATGTAACTGATGGCTCCTATGCTAACTTTAGTCCCTCCCAAATTGATCATCTTGTTGATAGTGCTGCAGGCTCACTACGAATAACACTCGACTCTACATCGTGAAAACTTGAAAGGAAATGGCGTTCCACCAATCTGGAAGAATCACGTTTAGCCTGGCAAGTTAGTCTTAAAATTTATAGGAAGGCCCTCCGTAATGCCAAAGCAGCCTACTACTCATCATTAATAGAGGAAAATAAGAACAACCCCAGGTTTCTGTTCAGCACTGTAGCCAGGCTGACAGAGAGTAACAGCTCTGTTGAGCCATGTATTCCTATAGACCTCAGTAGTAATGACTTTATGAGCTTCTTTAATGATAAAATTCTAACTATTAGAGACAAAATTCAGCACCTCCTGCCCTCAGTTGGTACTGACTTATCTTCAAACACAGGAACCTTAGAAACAACTGTAAAACCTGTACATTTAGACTGCTTTTCTCCCATCAACCTTAATCAACTAACTTCCATGATTTCATCATCTAAGCCATCAACGTGTCTCTTAGACCCCGTCCCAACTAGGCTGCTTAAAGAAATTTTACCCTTAGTTAGCACTTATTTACTAGATATGATCAATCTGTCCTTATTAAAAGGCTATGTGCCACAGTCCTTTAAAGTAGCTGTAATTAAACCTCTTCTTAAAAAGCCCAGTCTTGATCCAGGGATTTGGTCAAATTATAGACCTATATCTAACCCTCCTTTTCTCTCTAAGATCCTTGAGAAAGCAGTCGCCAATCAGTTGTGTGACTTTCTACACAACAACAAGCTGTTTGAGGATTTTCAGTCAGGATTAAGAGTGCATCATAGCACAGAGACAGCACTGGTGAAAGTTACAAATGACCTTCTAATTGCATCCGACAAAGGACTTGTCTCTGTACTTGTCTTACTAGATCTTAGTGCTGCATTCGATACCATTGACCATCACATTCTATTAGAGACTAGAACATTTAATTGGCATTAAAGGTACTGCACTAAGCTGGTTTAAATCCTATTTATCAGATCGATATCAGTTTGTACACGTTAATGATGAATCCTCTATAAATTTTCATTGTTATGCAGATGATACCCAATTATACTTATCGATCAAGCCAGATGAAACCAATCAATTAGCTAAACTTCAAGCATGCCTTAAGGACATAAAAACCTGGATGACCTGCAATTTTCTGATGTTAAACTTAGACAAAACCGAAGTTATTGTTATTGGCCCCGAACACCTTCGAAACACATTATCTAAAGATATAGTTTCTCTAGATGGCATTGCCCTGGCCTCCAGTGACACCATAAGGAATCTTGGAGTTCTTTGATCAGGATATGTCCTTTACCTCCCACATGAAACAAACTTCAAGAACTGCCTTTTTTGACTTACGTAACATTGCAAAAATCAGGCACATCCTATCTCAAAAAGATGCAGAAAAACTAGTCCATGCATTTGTTACGTCTAGGCTGGACTATTGCAACTCTCTATTATCAGGCTGCCCCAATAAGGGACTTAAGACTCTCCAGCTGATTCAGAATGCTGCGGCACATTTACTGACAAGAACCAGAAAAAGAGATCATATTTCTCCAATATTAGCTTCTCTACACTGGCTCCCTGTAAAATCTAGAATAGAATTTAAAATCCTTCTCCTCACCTTCAAAGCCCTAAATGGTCAGGCACCATCATATCTTAAAGAGCTCATAGTACCCTATTACCCCACTAGAGCACTGCGCTCCCAGAATGCAGGGTTCCTTGTGGTTCCTAGAGTCTCTAAAAATAGAATGGGAGCCAGAGCCTTCAGCTATCAAGCTCCTCTCCTGTGGAACCAGATCCCAGTTTGTGTACGGGAGGCGGACAACCTCCTCACATTTAAGAGTAGGCTTAAGACTTTCCTCTTTGATAAAGCTTATAGTAGGGCTGACTCAGGTGACCCCTGAGCCCCCCCTTAGTTATGCTGCTATAGGCCTAGACTGCCGGGGGACTTCCTATGATGCACTGAGCTCCTCTCTCCTCCTCTTCCCTCTCCATCTGTACGCCCTCATATCCCATCAATGCTTGTTATTAATTCAACTTCTTCCCGTAGTTGTGTGCTCTCTCTCCTCTCTCTCTCTCTCTCTCCCCCTTCTGTTGCTTTCTGCAGGTATTTCTGCCTCCGGAGCTGTAGAGTCTGGATCTATGGTTGCAGCCACCTGCTGCCCCCATGCTCCTGCTCTGCACCCGCTGCTGCTATTTCTGTTGTTGCTCTTATTATTAGTATTGCTATTATAATGTTGCTCTTAGTGTTGTTTCTGTTGGTGTTAACATCAATGCCATTACCACAGCTATTGCTTTACATCCCTATGTGGAACTGTATTGTGCTGCTGTATGTTCTCTTTCCTCCTGCTCTCTCCCCCCCCCCCAACCCAACCGGTCGAGGCAGATGACCGCCCACCTAGAGCCTGGTTCTGCTCGAGGTTTCTACCTGTTAAAAGGGAGTTTTTCCTTGCCACTGTCGCATAGTGCTTGCTCATGGTGGGAACTGTTGGGTCTCTGTAAATATAAAGAATCGGTCTAGACTTGCTCTACTCGAAAAAGTGCCCTGAGATAACTTTGTTATGATATGGCGTTATATAAATAAAACTGAATTGAATTGAATTGAATAGTGGTGGGGGTGAGGTGTAGAGAGGACTGTCCGAAGATGTCACTGTTGCCAGCAGGATCCACTATGTCAGCTCACATCCTGTTCTGGCATTTAAATCTCCCACCAACAGGACACTACCCTGGGCTTGGTAATGTCACATTTCTTTATGGAGATTTTCAAAGAAGTTTTCATCATAATAGGGCAACTCAAGGGGGAGTGTAGGCCGCACATATGTACAGATCATTATCACATTTTGTAATATTTTTGTTTAACTTAAGCCAGATGTGTGTGTGATGTGAGATGATCCAGATGTGAGATGATAGGTCCTCTTTATACCACACATGAACTAATAGAGATTTCATTAATAATTTATTACAAACATAGATCATACAGTATATATTATGGCAAGTAAAACAGTACGTTCAGATTTAACCAAGGAGCAGCCAACAGCCTTTTTTGTTTTTTTGTTTTTTCAACCAAGAATCTTAAAGATGAGTTGTAGCAGTTGCTTCACCTCTCCAATGTCTAAGTAGTTGTTCACTACCTGTGCATAGGTAGGCTGCATCCCAGTGTAATTAAAATTAAATTACTAATTACTTTACCTGTGTCATTCACTCTTGTTACATGTTAAAAAAACTTATTTTTACATCACATCCATTTCAGAGTAAAACCAAATGTCACATAAAAAAGTCCTGATAAACTGTGAGTATGGAACAGAAGAAAGGAGCCAAATCAACGGCAGTTATGTCTGCGGCTGCAGGAGGGCAGAGCTCCATGTCCAGAGAGGAGACACCCTGCACTCAGCTGACAAGTTCACTGGCTGAGAGTCAGGAGTATGCAGGGGATGCAGTCGCACTCTAGCAAGGGCTTGCAGTTAGTGAACAGTGCAAAAATGCACAACAATGCAATAAAAATTACAAAACAAATTGAGGATGATGGTTATGGTAAGCATTATTGTATCTCGGCATAGATAAAGAAGGTTACAACATACCTTAATTAATCATTCACAAACCCCTGATGAGTCGGACCATGCAGAGCTGGATCACCTCGCCCGGAGGAGGGATACCCCCCCTGGAGCCAGACCCGGGAGGGGAGCACGATGGCGAGCGTCTGGTGGCCGGTCGGGCACAGCCCGAAAAACCGACATGGAGCCGCCACCCTGTGGGCCCACCACCTGCAGGGATAGGCATCGGGGTTGGGTGCAGTGTAAGCCGGGCGGCAGGCAAGGGCAGGGACCTGGGCGTGCCGACCTTCAGCATCGCAGACTGGTTTTAGGGACGTGGAACGTCAGCTCTCTGGCGGGGAAAGAGCCAGAGCTTGTGCGGGAGGTGGAGTGGTACCAGCTAGACATAGCTGGGCTCACCTCTACGCGTAGCTCAGGATCTGGAACCAAACTCCTGGAGAGGGGCTGGACTCTCTTCTTTTCCGGAGTTGCCCAGGATGAAAGGCGCCGGGCGGGTGTGGAGATACTCACGAGTCCCCGGCTGAGCGCCGCTGTGTTGGAGTTTTCCCCAGGGAACGAGAGGGTCGCCTCGATGCGACTGAAAGTTGCTGAGAGGAAGGCTCTGACTGTTGTTTATGCTTATGCACCAAACAGAAGTTCAGAGTACCCGGCCTTCTTGGAGTTCCTGGGTGGCGTCCTGGAAGGGATACCACCTGGAGACTCCATAGTTCTGCTGGGAGACTTCAACGCCCATGTGGGCAATGATGGTGAAACCTGGAGGGGGGTGATTGGGAGGAATGGCCTCCCCGATCTGAACCCGAGTGGTGCTTTGTTGTTGGACTTCTGTGCTAGCCATGGACTGGCCATAACAAACACCATGTTTGAGCATAGGGTGGTTCATAAGTGTACTTGGTACCAGAACACCTTAGGCCGCAGGTCGATGATCGACTTTGTGGTCGTATCATCAGATCTGCGGCCGTATGTCTTGGACACTCGGGTGAAGAGAGGGGCAGAGCTGTCAACTGATCACCACTTGGTGGTGAGTTGGATAAGATGGCAGGGACGGCTGCCGGACAGACCTGGCAAACCTAAGCGTGTAGTGAGGGTGAACTGGGAATGTTTGGTGGAGGGCCCTGTCTGCGAGATCTTCAACTCCCACCTCCGGAAGAACTTCTCGCGCATCCCGGGGGAGGTTGGGGACATGGAAACAGAGTGGGCCATGTTCAAAGCCTCCATTGCTGAGGCGGCCGCTAGGAGCTGTGGTCAGAAGGTCGTCGGTGCCTGTCGAGGCGGCAACCTTAGAACCCGCTGGTGGACACCGGCGGTGAAGGAAGCCGTTAAGCTGAAGAAGGAGGCTTTTCGGGCTTGGCTAGCCCAGAGGTCTCCTGAAGCAGCGGACAGGTACCGGGAGGCCAGAAGGACGGCGGCCTCGGTGGTCACCAAAGCAAAAACCCGGGTGTGGGAGGAGTTTGGGGAGGCTATGGAGAAGGACTTTCGGTTGGCCTCAAGGAAGTTCTGGCAAACCGTTAGACGACTCAGGAAGGGAAAGCGGGGCTTGGCCCAGGCCGTGTTCGGCAGGGGAGGAGAGCTGCTAACCCGGACTGGGGATGTTGTCGAGCGGTGGAAAGAGCACTTTGAGGAACTCCTCAACCCGACCAACATGTCCTCAGTGGAGGAGGCAGAGTTTGAAGACTCGGGGGAAGACTCACCCATATCCCTGGCAGAAGTCTCCAAGGTAGTCAAAGAGCTTCTTGGTGGCAAGGCGCCAGGGGTGGATGAGATTCGCCCTGAGATGCTGAAGGCTCTGGACATTGTTGGGCTGTCTTGGCTGACACGCCTCTTCAGTGTCGCATGGAGGTCGGGGACAGTGCCTGTGGAGTGGCAGACCGGGGTGGTGGGTCCCGTCTTCAAAAAGGGGGACCGGAGGGTGTGCTCCAATTACCGTGGTATCACACTGCTCAGCCTCCCCGGGAAAGTTTATTCCAGGGTGCTGGAAAGGAGACTACGACCGATTGTCGAACCTCGGATCCAGGAGGAGCAATGTGGATTCCGTCCTGGCTGTGGCACAGTGGACCAGCTCTTTACTCTTGCAGGGCTGCTGGGGGGTTCATGGGAGTTTGCCCATCCAGTCTACATGTGTTTTGTCGACTTGGAGAAGGCTTTCGACCGTGTCCCCCGGGGGGTCCTGTGGGGGGTACTGCGGGAGTATGGGGTACCGGGGTCGCTGCTACAAGCTATCCGGTCCCTATATAACCGAAGTGAGTGCTGTGTCCGTATTCTCGGCACAAAGTCAAACACGTTCCAAGTGGGTGTTGGACTCCGCCAGGGCTGCCCCTTTTCACCAATTCTGTTTGTGATATTCATGGACAGGATTTCAAGGCGCAGCCGGGGGACGGAGAGTGTCCGGTTTGGTGGTCTCAGAATAGCATCTCTGCTCTTTGCGGACGATGTGGTTCTGTTGGCTTCATCGAGCTGTGACCTTCAGCATGCACTGGGGCGGTTTGCAGCCGAGTGTGAAGCGGCTGGGATGAGAGTCAGCACCTCCAAGTCCGAGGCCATGGTTCTCAGCCGGAAAACGGTGACTCCAGAATAGCCTGCACTTTGGCTGACAAAGGGCGTACCTGCCCCTGCCCCACTTGCTTTCCCAAGTAAGTAACCACAGCCTTACCAAACTCACATTTAGCCAGATTCAGCGTCAACGAAGCACCCTCTAAACGGCGGAATATCTCACTCAAAGCGTCTACATGCTCAGCCCAGGTAGACGAATAACACACAATGTCGTCTAAGTACGCCTCGCAGTTTTTGACACCAGAAAGGACTGTATTCATCAGCCTTTGGAATGTGGCCGGAGCATTTCTTAACCCAAACGGCATGACAGTGTATTGAAGGAAGTGGTCGGGGGTCACAAAAGCTGAGACCTCAGATGCACGTGGTGAAAGAGGCACCTGCCAGTAACTTTTAAGTCTAACTTTGTGACGTGCTTGGCCGACCCCACACGATCCACACAGTCATCCATACGTGGGAGAGGAAATGAGTCTGGCTTAGTAACAGCGTTTACTTTGCGGTAGTCATTACAAAATCGAGGAGTTTGGTCAGATTTAGGAACTAGAAGAGATGGTGAGCTCCACGGACTGGAGCTTGGCACTGCAAAGCCATTTTCTAGGAGATACTCAACCTCCTTCTACATAACAGCGCGCTTCACCGGGTCAACACGGTGCTGTTTAATGGGCTTGTTCTCGCCAACATCTACATCATGCTCCAAGACTGTAGTTTGTGTGGGCTTATCACCAAAAAGCGGTGCGTGACAACGAACGAGGTGACAAATGTCACTTTTAGCCGGCTCAGACAAATAAGACAAATACTCTTCCAGATTTGCCAGAACCTTGGAATTCTCTAAACGCACACACGGAACTGAACCCTGCGGCCCACGCAACCCGTCCTCCTCGGGACGATATGATGGTGACACCACAGCCACCACAGGAGAGACACATGACTCCACAGACGGCATGTCGGAAGTATCCTGATCGAAATATTGTTTGAGCATATTGACGTGACACACACGGGACTTTTTCTTCCTATCTGGCGTCTTAATCACATAATCGGTGTCACTCAATCTCCGCTCAACCTTATAAGGACCACAGAACTTTGCCTCAAAAGGGGAACCAACAATAGGTAACAGAACCAAAACACGGTCACCTGGCTGAAAAGTGTTTGTGAAAAGTGAAAAGTTTCTCATCATATTTTGTTTTCATCTTGGACTGTACGGCGGAGAGGGAACTGTGAGTCAGCTCACAAGCAGCATGCAACCTCTCCCTGAATGAACTCACATAATCCAAGATGCTGTGCGCAGGGCTGGGTCCGTTTGCAAGCCACCTCTCCTGCAACAAGCGCAGGGGACCGCGCACAGTGTGCCCAAAAACCAGCTCAGCTGGACTAAACCCCAGAGATTCCTGCGTGGTCTCACGAATGGCGAACAGTAACAGTGGCAGACCCTCATCCCACTCCCTGTTAGACTCCACACAAAACTTACGTAACATGGATTTCAGCGTCTGATGAAATCTCTCCAATGCGCCCTGACTCTCCGGGTGATACGCGCTGGAGACCTGATGCTTGACAGACAACTCTGCCATCACCTGCGCAAAAACCTTGGACATAAAGTTAGACCCCTGATCAGTTTGGATGTGCTTTGGCAACCCAAAGGTGGAAAAGAACTTAATCAAGGCTTTCACCACAGCTTTAGCTCGCAACGTGCACAGTGGGACGGCCTCAGGAAAACGGGTGGCTATGCACATTATGGTAAGCAGGTACTGATGACCAGCCTTGGTTTTTGGCAAGGGCCCGACACAATCCAGTATCACATGCTCAAAGGGTTCGCCCATTACAGGAATGGGATGTAACGGAGCTGGAGGAATAACCTGATTTGGTTTGCCTGCTATCTGGCAAACATGACAAAAGCGACAGAACTTCACATCAGATTTTAACCCAGGCCAAAAAAAATATTGGAGGACCCGGCTATATGTTTTCTTTATTCCCAAATGGCCAGACAGACCATGGTCATGGGCTAAACTTAAGACTTGGAGACGGAACTCTTTTGGCACAACCACCTGAGTAACTACATCACACTCCATCCCAGCTCCTGGAGACCATCTACGCAGCAAAACCCCGTCATCAAACAGATAAGTTACAGGCCGTGTCCCATTTCCCTGTACCTGAGCAGCAGACACACACTTAGCCAGCGTTACATCAGCTTGCTGAGCCTTGGTGAGCTGATCTTTATCCACTGCTAAACACAAATCCTTCTCATCTGGTACCACCTCAATCGAAACAGGCACCCTTTTAACTTCTGAAAATGAGGGGCTGACTAAATCATCAGACCTATTCAAAAACGAATCAGAAAGGTCCGCTAAATCACCAAGCTTACGAGCCTGGGCACGCGTCACAACACACGCTGGAAAAATAGGCGGCGCATCAAGCACAGCAGGAGCCACAACACACACATCAGCAGTAGGATTTTCAGTTACCTCAGGAATAGTTGGAAAAACTTTGTCTCCAGCCAAATCATTGCCGAGAATGAGATCAACCCCTGCAATAGGGAGCCAATCACGTACACCGACTCGCACTGGACCAGACACCAGGGAGGAGGAAAGTGTCACTGTGTGCAGTGGCACGCGTAAAACACTCAGTTTAACTCCCCACACCAATAGGTCAGATCCACAGTACGATTGGTCAGAAAAAGGCACCACACCACGTCGGGCCAGGGAATGTTTTGCCCCAGTGTCTCTTAGGATAGTAATGGGAACCCTGTCTACTTCATTGCCAGTTATAGAAAAAAAACCCTGCGTAACAAAAGGCTTAAAGTCATCATCAATTTCCCCTTTAAGCGACTCTGTCAAAACCTCAGGCTGGCTAACAAGTGGCTCACTCTGAAAGAATCCTACAGCAGAGGGGATTTTAGCTTTTGACTGTTCTTTTTGTTTCAAAACAGGACAAACAGCAATTAAGTGGCCAGTTTCATGACAATAAAAACATTCGCGAGTCCCACCCGCTGCTGAAGGATTGCGCCGGAAAACTTTAGGTGACCTTTTTTTATATTCCACAGGTAGCCCACCCAGAGATTCGCGTTGATGTCCCTCTCCTCGGCAACGCTTTCCAGCTCCTCCTGGGGGACCCCAAGGTGTTCCCAGGCCAGATGAGATATATAATCCCTCCAGCGTGTTCTGGGTCTGCCCCGGGGCCTCCTACCAGTTGGACGTGCCCGGAAAACCTCCAAAGGGAGGCGTCCAAGAGGCATCCTAATCAGATCCCCGAACCACCTCAACTGGCTCCTTTCGATGCGAAGGAGCAGCGGCTCTACTCCGAGCTCCCTCCGGATGTCCGAGCTCCTTTCCCTATCTCTTAGGGTGAGCCCAGCCACCCTACGGAGGAAACTCATTTCGGCCGCTTGTATCCGCAATCTCATTCTTTCGGTCACTACCCAAAGCTCATGACCATAGGTGAGGGTTGGAACGTAGATCGACTGGTAAATCGACAGCTTTGCCTTCCGGCTCAGCTCCCTCTTCACCACCACGGTCCGGTACAACGCCCGCATTACTGCTGATGCTGCACCGATCCGCCTGTCCATCTCACGCTCCATCTTACCATCACTCGTGAACAAGACCCCGAGATACTTGAACTCCCCCGTCTGGGGCAGTAACTCACCTCCAACCCAAAGGGGGCAGTCCACCGTTTTCCGGCTGAGAACCATGGCCTCGGACTTGGAGGTGCTGACTCTCATCCCAGCCGCTTCACACTCGGCTGCAAACCGCCCCAGTGCATGCTGAAGGTCACAGCCCGATGAAGCCAACAGAACCACATCGTCCGCAAAGAGCAGAGATGCTATTCTGAGACCACCAAACCGGACACTCTCCTCCCCCCGGCTGCGCCTTGAAATCCTGTCCATGAATATCACAAACAGAATTGGTGACAAGGGGCAGCCCTGGCGGAGTCCAACACCCACTTGGAGCGTGTTTGACTTTGTGCCGAGAATGCGGACACAGCACTCACTTCGGTTATATAGGGACCGGATGGCTTGTAGCAGCGACCCCGGTACCCCATACTCCCGCAGTACCCCCCACAGGACCCCCCGGGGGACACGGTCGAAAGCCTTCTCCAAGTCGACAAAACACATGTAGACTGGATGGGCAAACTTCCATGAACCCCCCAGCAGCCCTGCAAGAGTAAAGAGCTGGTCCACTGTGCCACAGCCAGGACGGAATCCACATTGCTCCTCCTGGATCTGAGGTTCGACAATCGGTCGTAGTCTCCTTTCCAGCACCCTGGAATAAACTTTCCCGGGGAGGCTGAGCAGTGTGATACCACGGTAATTGGAGCACACCCTCCGGTCCCCCTTTTTGAAGACGGGAACCACCACCCCGGTCTGCCACTCCACAGGCACTGTCCCCGACCTCCATGCGACACTGAAGAGGCGTGTCAGCCAAGACAGCCCAACAATGTCCAGAGCCTTCAGCATCTCAGGGCGAATCTCATCCACCCCTGGCGCCTTGCCACCAAAAAGCTCTTTGACTACCTTGGAGACTTCTGCCAGGGATATGGGTGAATCTTCCCCCGAGTCTTCAAACTCTGCCTCCTCCACTGAGGACATGTTGGTCGGGTTGAGGAGATCCTCAAAGTGCTCTTTCCACCGCTCGACAACATCCCCAGTCCGGGTTAGCAGCTCTCCTCCCCTGCCGAACACGGCCTGGGCCAAGCCCCGCTTTCCCTTCCTGAGTCGTCTAACGGTTTGCCAGAACTTCCTTGAGGCCAACCGAAAGTCCTTCTCCATAGCCTCCCCAAACTCCTCCCACACCTGGGTTTTTGCTTTGGTGACCACCGAGGCCGCCGTCCTTCTGGCCTCCCGGTACCTGTCCGCTGCTTCAGGAGACCTCTGGGCTAATGATGATGAACTCACCAAATCCTAAAAGAGTGTAATCTTAATAAGGAATCAATTTTTATTGGTGAATTTAATTTGAATTGGGAGGATAAGTTAAAGAGAAAAACAAAGAAAAATAATTAC
Source organism: Macquaria australasica (assembly GCA_005408345.1). Classification (NCBI taxonomy): domain Eukaryota; kingdom Metazoa; phylum Chordata; class Actinopteri; order Centrarchiformes; family Percichthyidae; genus Macquaria; species Macquaria australasica. The sequence goes on from SEMN01000011.1 coordinate 44,410, forward strand.
AAATACCACAAAAGGGCCGCCAATTTTATTTACTAATAAACCAGAAAGAATAACTAAAAGTTAAAATTTGATTACTAGCTTATCTGATCATAATTTAACTGGTTGCAAGGAAAATTATTAAAAACAGATTCAAGAATACTGCAGTAACTAAGACAAATGTTATTCATTGTATACCTAAAGATTAGGGTTAGGGTTGAAATGGGATGATCTCGAGTATGGCTGCAACACATGTACTTCATTCTGTAAGGTTACAGAGGAAAGATTTACTGTGAGGGTCCAGAAAAATTCCAAGAACAAAAGTCATCTACCCTGGTTTAACAAAACTCTGTGGAAACTGATGAAGGGATTCAGCATAAAGAAAAGCAATTAAATCTAGAAGAGACACAGATACAGTAGGCTTGAGGAACGAAGGTATTCAACAACTCAGATTAGCTAAATCTCGTTTTTATCTCCATATAATGAATAAGGCAAAAGCTAACGGTAAATTAATCTGTAAAAATATCAATAATCTTACAAGGAGGTAACCACATTTTTGAGATCTTCAGCTCAAAACATAAGGGGAATTAATTGAAGACAAGAGTTCTATTGCTTTTTTGTTTGTTTTTTGAGTCTGTGCACAAGTTAGGTAAAAGCTTCACAAAAAGGGAACTGGATAATGGTTCTATAGATGCTGCAGGTCAGGTTTTTGATCTGCAAAAGACCAATGAGACACAAGTGAACAATGTTATTCAACTTGAAACCATGTTTATTAAAAAACACAAAAATATTTAACGCTCCCCATTGCTCATTTAATTAACTTGTCACTTAGACCCATAGGCATATTGCCACTACTTGTTGAGAAAGAACAACTGACAGCATTTCTATCAACACAAGCAGTTTTGGTTTACATGACATGCAGTTTGGCTTTAGAGCCAATCATTTTACAGAAACAGCTACGTTACACCTCATAGGGCAAATAAAGTCTAAGCATGATAAAGGAGGAGTTGGTGCTGTATTTTTAGATTTAAAGCATTTGATACAGTCAATCATGACGTTCTCATTTGTAAACTCTCTAAATCAAACTGTTCATTTTAAAAACTCATGTGGATGTCTTCATATTTATCTAATAGGATGCAGTGTGTTAGTTAATGTGTACAATTGGTGTACCTCCCATTGGGTGTACCTCCAGGAGCAGCGTTATGCTGGGGTTTGAGAATTTTAGATTGTATAAAATTTTAAATGCCCCTCTTCCACTATACATAACTTTTTTTTTTAAATCTATTCTATAAAATCATCAAGAGTATATTCTATAAGAGATTGCATTGCACCCTTTTGTTGCACTGTATTTAGGCAGTCAGCATTCTCTGGAAAAGCCACAATTTCATGGAACACCTGACCAGATGACAGAGTTTTAGTTCTATCAGACAAAAAAGCCTACACTGAAATGTCTGCTAAAAGCTACTTAACTCTGTAACCACTGACTCTGCATTTTATTGGTTTTGCTTTATATCCTTACTTTGAATTAGTCTAACATACACCTGTTGCTGACATGGTGTGTGTGATGTACTGATGTGTGTAACTTTGTATTATGTGTAGAGATGACACTGAAGCTCTGAAGCTTGTTTGACTCGTGTGAAGGGCACTATGTAAAGCATTTCATTCAGTTTGACAGTGTTTAAAGTTTTAGAGCTAAACTATGTGATTGGCACATTAGTGGGAGAAGAAGAGAGGAGGATAATAGAGAAATATGGCGATGTGCACTCAAAAGACATAATCTTAAGTAGGAGAACATTTCCTCCTGATACCAAGTAATAATGTAATAAAAGTAACAGGCTAATCTAACGAATATCACTCTCCCATCACATCACATTGCGACTCATAGGAAATGTCACATACATATCAACCATGAAGTTTAAAAACATAAGCCCATGTGGCACTCTGACTAAACAACACCAAAAAGGTACATTAATGTTGCTTGTCAGAAAAAATATTTTATATCTGGGCTTTTTGGACAACACATAATTTTACTGTAACATATTGCACAACATCATCTATATTTAATGCAGCACTTTTGAACAAAAGTTTACAGATTTAATAATAATGCGCAGGCTTCTTGGACTTTTGTAGCACACACAAGACTAAAAATATTAATATCAGCGAGGTGTGGTGGTGCTTTGGCTCCAGTCATGAAGGGCTGCTATACATTTCACAAGCCACCAGATGTCACTGTTTGCTGAGTTTGAAGCCCCGAAGCTTCAAATGTTTTTCGTCACAAATAGAAAGAAAATCCAAAGCTTCATAAAGCTTCTTTGGCCCATCACTAATTATGTGTCCTGTTTGTTCAGTGCTGTTCTGTCACTGTATACATGTTTTAATTGTGACCTGCCAAGGGATGGCAGATGAAAATGAGCTATAAACTAATTCTGGTACACTAGATCAAATGGTAATATTTGTTTAATATTGTACGTACAAAATCAATTAAAATCAAAACAAAATGAGGACATATTGTCTGCTAGCTAATGTCTTAAAGGATGCCAGCACTGTAAAACATTAGAATATTCCTTGTTGTCAGAAATGCAAGTAAGTTGTTGGGAGTAAGGTATTAATCAGAAAAAGTTAATGTTGGAAACGTCACCAGCATGTGAAAATGCTGACTGCAATGGAAACAGGCTCATGGGTTCATTGATTGGACAGTGTGGGACACCGAGAATATGGAGTTCATAAGGAGACGGAATCGACATCTGTAGGATCTCTCAAATATTTAATGAGTATGTGTTGTTATCACCAAATACAAATGTACAATACATTATTAGAGAACATATCGATAACAGAATTGCTCACACAAATAGATTACTGTCATTATATACAACTGTTCTCCTAAGGGTTAATGGTGACAAGTTATTGTGGAATTATGCATATGCTGTGTCTTTGGCTCCCATAGGATCTTAACAGTTGTTTCAAGGGTCACAGTAGTTATACTGTAGACAGGTCATTAGCAGGTCTGGGGTCTCAGGAATAGGGCAGGTCAGAAAGGTCCACGTTTTCATTGAAAATAATTGAAAACTCTTTAGAAAGCAGCTCGTGAAGGCTCATACCATCATGAGTGTACACCCAGCGTTCACCTGTCCAGTCGTAGCGCTTCGGTCCACTGCAGAAAGAGAAGCAAAGAAGAGAAGAGAAGCTGAGATGTTGTCATTTCAGATTTCTCAGAAAAAAAGACACCAAAAAGCATTTTGTATTTCTTTATGTCTAAAGTTTATTTCAATGCACTTCTCCTGTTTATGGTTGGTTTATGGACTCAATGAGAGTTTTCCTCCTCTTATTGTTTTCCCATCATACCTGTCACTATAGGTTTAAACAGAAGTGGCTCTGCTCTGCAGCAGTCTGTGAGTAATGACAGCAGTGCAGAGCAGCTGCAGAGCAGTGCAGTGCAGAGGAAAATGTCAGAGGTTGGTGTTGTAGAGGCACTTTCTCCTACAAGGGCACTGAGGCAGGTGCCTGAGAACCACCGTGATGGTGTGATGTGTGTCCAAAACTATTTTCATAAGCAGATTAGCTGCTTCTAAATTTACAATTCATGATAAAGAAAATTTGTAAACAAAATTTTGAATTAAACAAAAAAAAAATATGGAAATGGATATAACAAACAGGTTGGATACTGCACACATTTATGCATATTAAATACTTTCATATGTTTAAAGTTTAGCATTCACACACAGACATATATGTGTATATGCATGCCTGAGCATACATGCTAGTTACAGGGAGTGGTCAGTAACATCAAGTAGTCATCTGTCTGTTTGAAAAGAAGAACTGGTAACTATCCATCTATTTTGATGATGTGGTTATAATTTCCCATCATCTAAAGTCCACCTTTTCTCAGACACATCTTCCATATTCCTTACTTTGAGAGTCACTTTCTCCATAAGTTGTACTTCCTGAATCATACTTTTCCATTTAATTAAATCTGGGGCTTTGGTTTTTTCCCACCCCTTTGTTATTTGCTTCAGTGCTGCGATTCTCAGGATCTGAATAAATCATTTTAGAGGTTTTCCCATTATAATATGCTCTCCTTTTAAATTCAAACCAACCCAGTGCATGCTGAAGGTCACAGTCTGATGAAGCCAACAGAACCACATCATCTGGGAAGAGCAGAGACGCAATTCTGAGGTCCCCAAACCGGACACTCTCCTCCCCCCAGCTGCGCCACGAGATCCTGGCCATGAATATCACAAACAGAATCGGTGACAAGGGGCAACCCTGGAGGAGTCCAACACCCACTGAAAACGTGTTTGACTTTGTGTAAAGAATACGGACTTAGCTCTCACTTTGGTTATATAGGGACTGGATGGCTCATAGCAACGACCCCGGTACCCCATACTCCCACAGTACCCTCCACAAGACCCCCCTAGTGACACAGTCGAAAGCCTTCTCCAAGTCGACAAAACACATGTAGACTGGATGGGCGAACTCCCACGCATCCCCCAGCAGCCCTGCAAGGATGAAGAGCTGGGCCACTGTTTCACAGCCAGAACAGAATCCGCATTGCTCCTCCTGGATCCGAGGTTCAACAATCGGTCGGAGTCTCCTTTCCAGCACCCTAGAAGAAAGTTTCCTGGGGAGGCTGAGCAGTGTGATAATTGGAGCACACCCTCCAGTACCCCTTTTTGAAGATGGGAACCACCACCCAGTCTGCCACTCCAAAGGCACTGTCCCCGACCTCAATGTGACAATGAAGAGGCGTGTCAGCCAAGACACCCCAACAATGTCCAGAGCCTTCAGCATCTCAGGGCAAATCTCATCCACTCCTGGTGCCTTGCCAACCTCAGAGACCTCTGCCAGGGATATGGGTGAGGTTTCTCCCAAGTCTTCAAACTCTGCCTCCTCCACAGAGGACGTGTTGGTCAGGTTTAGGAGTTCCTCAAAGTGCTCTTTCCATAATTCGACAATATTCCCAGTCCGGGTCAGAAGTTCTCCTCCTCTGCAGAGCACAGCCTGAACCAAGCCCTGCTTTCCCCTCCTGTGTCTTCTAACATTTGCCCACATAACGTTAGCTACAGTAGCTGTATGGCTCGACTTATTTTGATAACTTACCATTAGATGAATCGCCTACCCATACAGCTACTGTAGCTAACATTATGTGGTGAATTCAATTGTGGGGTAGCCCAGCGCTGTTATCCATGGTCAAACAATCATACTAAAAATAACTTTATGAGCGTGTTGAACGTTGTTATAATGTTATAACCATACGCATTAGCTTGGTGGCTGGTATGAGACACTTGTCATAGTAGCACATCGTAGTAAGCTAGATCGATACTGAAATATCATACCAATAAATTAGGTCTTTACTGGATTACTGTGTTGCAAAATGGCCTGCAATTAATGAAAAACATACCGTGTGGCAGAAAAAATGTTGTGTTACTGTTACTGAGTATTATTCTGTGACACTGTATTCCTTCCTTCCTCATTCTGATGTATCCTGTGTTTCCCCAGAAGTTATAGCAACTAGAGGGGTTAAAGGGCATATGACGCCACTGACAGGAAACAAAATGAAACGGACTGTTACCTTGAATAAAACTACAGATTTCTCTGAGTTTGAACATTGTTGGAAACATCTGGGATAATGAAAGTACACAACTCAACAAAATATATAAACATAGGTCTAGTTGTTTATAGACATTTTAATGCGGAAATGCTACATATACCTTAAATAATTTCAAAGATAGATTTAACAATTTACATCTGTTCAGCTCTTCTGTAACCTGATCTATCAGTCTTAAATAGTTTAAGATTTTTTGGAATCATAATCCCCAAGTATTTTAATTTAGTGCATTCCCATTTAAAGTGATGTTTTCTTAAGTTATTTTTCAATTTGCTCTCATATTTAATTTGTAACCAGAAAATGAGTATTTTCTTATTTCTTTCATTAACAATGGTAGCAATTTGTTGATATTTGTTAAGAACACCATCACGTCATCTACATAAAATGCTAGTTTATGTTCTTCTCCAATTATTATTCCAGTTATAGTTTTATTTTTTCTAATACTTTCTGTCAAGGGTTCCATGCTTAATGCATCGTCTTGTACCTCTGTTCAGTGTGAATGTTTCAGATAGTGTCCAGTTGACTAACTCTTGCATTTGGTTGATTGTACATTATTTTTAATTGTTATGAACTTATTATGAAATCCAAAAGCTTTGCATGTATCAAATATAAATGGCCATGACTGTCGGTGAAAATCTTTTGCAGCATCAAGAGTTAACATTAACTCCTGCTCTTTAGACTTTGCTGAGTAATCTAACAAATTCAAAGTATGTCAAACATTATCTGACAGTAACCATGTATAAAACCAGTCAGATCTAAATTGAATAAATATGGGGTTATTTTCGATAGTCTGTCGGCTATGATTGCAGTAAACAATTTTTGATCCCCATTTAATAAATAAATGGGTCTAGATGAGCCACACTCAGTGTGGTCCTTACCTTCCTTTGGTATAATTGTTATGATAGAGAAGAGTTCCATGTGGGAGGTCATACTTCTTTTTCTAAAATCCAATGAAATAATTTACATAGAATTGGACTTAGAATTTCCTTGAAGGTTTTGTAAAACCTATTTGTATATCCGTCGCTCTTATCCTTCCTACTTTTTGTAAAACTTCTTTAACTGTTATTGGGTGTATTAATTGTGAATTTTGATCATCCATCACTTGGGGTGAATTGTTAGGACTCTCCAGTCATACCTGGTGGGTGAAGAAAGCCAGATCTGTTTGTTTGGAGTCTGTTTGTTGATGACGTATGTGCCATGGTCCCTGCCCACCTTCACCGTCAACACACCACTCTGTACATGAACAAAAGACAGAACAGACACACATGAAATGTAATAAACCCTTTCAACCACAAACCTAAATGGAAAAAAACATAAACAGATGTCCAAGTAATACAAATATGCTGCATTAATCTGAGGCTTCACACAATGATCTGATTTCATCTGCTTGGTCGTCCTACTCTGCTTAACCTAAATGTTGTCTATATTTTATAGATTTCAAAATTTAAAACACTTGGGAAAATATTTGCTTTCTTGGATATCAATCTCATATATGTGTGTTCAATACAGAGACAAGACTGGAAGCAGGGTTCAACAGCTAGCCTGGGTCTGTTCCCCTTCCAACGCCCCTGAGGCTCACAAATGAACATGTTGTATCTTGTTTGTTTAATCTGTACACAAACAGAAAATGAATTGTGATTTTAGAGGGATGGACATGTTAAACTTTTCCTTTAAGCAAGCCAGCACCTAGTTCATTGAAGCCACCCTGTAACAGTGATGATGCTCTTGAAGATGGATGATTACCCTTTAGGTTTGAAACATAAAGCTCAAGAAAGTGAATAGCTGACTGCTTCTTTGTTATTCTTCCGTAAAGATTTACTCCAGCACCTCCCCGAGAACCTCTGCAGTGTGCACTACTGCTACTGGCTCTTATTTAGCTAGCCAAGTCACAGGTCTATTCATTCTGCTGAGTGTGTGTGCGTGTTGTTTATGGCGCCATATGTCACTGCAGCCAGTTGAAAAAGGGGTCAGCTGCCAAGACTGGAACACTGGCCAATCAGTCAGAGCCAGCAGAGATAGCCACTGTCCAACCAAAATGATTAAACACACACACGCACACACACCTGGCTGCTTTATTAATCACCCTCTCATGGACCACTGACAGGGTGGAAGAACATGTTACAGGACAGAAGAGGGGGAGAGAGATGAAAAAATGAAAGTGACACAGAACAGTCTTGAGACGGTCACATGAATCTGTGGATCTCATGGACATCCCAGAGGAAATCTAACAGTGCTAGGACTAACGCACTATAGACAAACAGGAGGACAGTGCAGTGTGATGAGAATAGTGGCAAACAGGAAACAAAGTGCACCTTTCCCCCACACATGAACTCTACGTCTGCCTAAAATATAAACAATACGTGCTAATGTGTGTAGCACAATCTTTGTCTGGTATTATTTATCAGGCAACCAGTCAGCGAGACAGCTTCCACATCAAGAGCAGCTGCTATCAAACCTGGGTGTGTCAGTGCAGAGCATCAATAAAGGCAGGCCTATCACAGTTCACCCCCTGGTGATATGTCAATCTGAACAGGAGACGATGCACTCTGATCTGTCCAGTTGTGAATTTAATGAATCAAGTTACTGAACGAGAGTCTACAGCCATGCTAATGGCTCTATGAGGCTGTACTTAGGCACAGAGTGTGTGGGTGAAGTTACATGTGATACTTGGGATATCCCAAGACAAGAGACAAGAGTACTCCTCTATTTGGAATAATATATTAAAATAAGAAAGAAACCTTGCTTGTGGAAATTGTGGCTGGAGGGAATTTGAATAAGATTGGAGAACATTTCAGACTGAAAGAGAAGGGGGATTTTTGAAGGTACCTCCACTTAAGAAGTAGCAGAGCAAAGGGCATCAAACCAGGCAAGGGGGGAAAAAAATGGTACAATTATTTTTTGAGTTACCTAGATCTGCTCACTCAGTCTCAGTCCTTAACACTACGGTTGCAGATGCTCGGCATGGGACTAATTTGGCCAAAAGATCTAAATTGTAACATTGAGGTAGATGCATGGAAAGATAGTAACAAAAACAGGATGATCTGTTAGAGATGTCCAAGGTAAATTTACACATTATAAGAGATCATTCACAGGTACTATTATACACCATCAAGACTTCATATAATGGGCTTGATACAGAACAACGTGTGTTGGAAATGTAACGCAGAGCCAGGTACCTTCTTACACTCATTGTGGGAATGTTCTTTGGTTTTTCCTTTCTGGAATGAGGTTATTGGAAAATTGGGTGATCAGCTTGAAAAAGCCTTACCAGAATCTCCCCAACTTTGTCTACTGGGAGAATGATCAGAGTTACCACCAGGAATATCTAACAGCAAAATTTGGTTTAGCACTGACAGGTTTCATTGCTGCAGCTAGAATTATTCTTCGCCACTGGAAAAGTCAGACTCAACCAGAATTTACTGACTGGGTTAAGCTGATGAGTGATAATGCTTCTTTTGAATTGAAGATAGCTAGTTAAATAATAACAAAGGAACATTTCACATTTCAGGCCTGGGATTATTTTTATTTTATGTTGTATGTTTTTATTTTACATTGGTTATTTTGTTTATATTGAAGTGTTTGTTTTTTCATGACGTTTGACTAATCTAAAATTTAAATATAAACTTAAATGAGAAAAAGAAATCAAATGATTTATACTTGTTGGATGCAAATGAAATGTCGCTCAAAGAAACATCCTTGTTTCATAAGACAGTGATGACAAGAACAGGACTCGTACAGAGCAACACCTCTTTGTGGAAAGGCCATGAGGTGGCAGGCAGCGATACCAAGGTGGTGTTCAGCAAGGACACTAGGTATTCTGAAACACTGCTACTTTACATTGTGATCACATTTTGCTTAATACAAACACTGATTTTCAAAGGTGTGACTGGACACATCAAATTATAGAGGCCCCCTAAAAAGTTTTCATTACTATGAAATTTGGACATCGTTCTGCAACTAACTACTAACCAATCAAATGCAATAACTGTACATAGTCACCACTGGTTATGGTTGAGTAGGGTACAAGAGACAAACTGTATGTAACCTCAAGTTGAAGCTGAAGAGTTTCATTAAGATTATGCATTAACCATTCATGTCAAAATTCAGGTTGAACTTGCAGTTCTGCATCTTGTTATGATAGTTTTGGCCATCATTAGGGCCCGAGCACGAAAGGGCCAGGGCACAACGGTCCCTGGCACTGAAAATGCAAGGAACCTATTGTTTTTGGAAAGATTATTATTATTCTACTTTTGTAATGCATTTTTGATGCCCTTGGTATTCTCGAAAGCTCATGAAATTTGGCACACACATCCTACACTGGGAGAATGGACAGCGATTGGGTTCATGCGTGTTTAGCGGGCTCCATAGAGCCCCCTAATGTGTGGGAGGCCTTAGTCGGGATAACGTTGTTCCGATATTCACCAAATTTGATAAGCACATTGCTCTTATCATTTTGGACATATTTCCCATTGGCTTTCATTAACTCCGCCCACCTGGGAGTCGGCCATTTTGAATTTTGTGTGTTTTTCCTGTATTTTTTTCGTAACTTTTTCGAACTCCTCCTAGAGGGTTTATCGGATTCATTTCAAATTTGGTTGGCTTAACCTTAAGACATGTGTGATGCTAAATTGCGAAGCTTTTGAGTTTCCGTGGAATGCAGTTGCAGTCAGAAATGGTGAGAATTTACATCTGATCTGGGTTTTGGACATGGGTGTGGCAAAATGGCTCGATAGCGCCCCCTACAAAATTTCAAAATCAAAGCCCCCACCTTTAAATTTGATGCAGATGTATGAAATTTGGGAGGCAGATGTATCATCCCCAGACTTAAAAAAAAGCCTCTTAGAGCCATACCCTAAACCCAACAGTAAGTCAGCCATTTTGAATTTTCTGTGCAATTTTAGGCAATTTTTTGTCAATTGCAGGCTCTGTACTTTAACAAACTCCTAGAAAAAAAATCAGATCGTCTTCAAATTTGGGCAGTGCAATCTAAAGACCTTCACGATGAAAAATTGTTAAAAGTTTGATATTTCATTGAATGGCGTGCCCGTGGCGCGGCGTCGAATTTCCATGTCCACCATGAAACAGGAAGTTGTTGTAACTCAAATGTACATTGTCCAATCTGCCCTAAACTTAACATGTTTGAAAATAGTCCTGAAGACATCTACGTGCTAATATTTAGTTCTAGTCATAGTGCCACCTACTGGCACCAGGAAGTAAGCTTTGTGTGACAAACATTCATTAATTCATTTTGGTTCTAGTAAGTGCTCAGACAACCAGACATCCAAGCATGTCAACCACTTATTTTAGAAGTCAAGCCAAAAGGGAACTTGAAATGTCCATTATAACTGTGGAGTGCGGTCAGTATAGTGGCCTTGAGGAATCAGCATGTACCTCATTTACCAGACACTGTTTGGTTAATAAAGGTTAGATTAGTTTATTTTCCAAAGTATTTTAGATCATATGGTTTGACTGTCTGACTGCTTATGTAGAGTCCTTGTGCACTCTGTTTAACAAAGGCGCCACTTTATTTCTGAGCAATGAAGCAGGTGAGGAGAATGTTATAACTGATAAGCCCCATTCTGCAAAGAAAACTGATGATGCTCTTCTAAAGGGCCTCCTGCTCCCGGGTCCTCTACCTGTCCCTCTGTCCTGAAAATGTATCCTCCTCTCTGAAGTGTCAGGGAAGGTCTCTCACTGTTTCTGTGCAACTCCAGGATTTACAGTTTTTAAGCTTCCTGCCAGATAAACTTGAACCGTCTGCCACCAAGAATAGGCTCTACGTGTGTCGAAGAAATCAATAAGGCAACAGAGCCCAGCAGCCAAACAACAGGCCATGTCTGAAACCAAATTATGGAGCAGAGAGGGGTAACGGGCTGACACAGCCCACACCTACACTCTCTGCTGTAGTCTTTCCATGAAACAATGACAGCATTTTGGTTAACCTTTTATTCACACTTTGAATCTGATTGAGTCTGACCACTGTTACAAACAAGCTACTTTCCAGAAGTTAAAGGATACTTCTGGGAATACAAGTAACAGCACTGCTTCCATCAGAGCTGCAGAGCTTAAAGGAGGCCAATCATGCAACACTGAAGCAGTGTATTTAGCCATATTTTGTTCAACCGAATGTTATGGAAAACACTGAGTAAATGGAGGAAGAGCAAAAAGCTGTAAGCTCATTTCTTAAATGTCCTGTATTTGACAAAACCCAGTTTCCATAATTAGGGAAAGGAATTAGGGAAACCTGATCCCCAGCTAGATTTCTACTAGAGAATGCAGACATCTCTGCCACACATACGGGTAATGGTGTGTTCCCACCAAAAGTGAAGTGAGCGTTTCTGGCGGTGATATTACATACAAAGTCAATGCAACGACGCAAACAGACGCGAATTTCAGTCGGCAGCGCAAATGACATGACTTCCGCAGCGCGAATAGACGTGAATAGATGCATCTTCCGTCTATTCGCATGAGTTGAAAAATTTCAACTGGGGCGATTTATTCGCATGACCTGTGTCGCGAAAGCCAATTATCCTGAATGAGTCACCAGTAGCAAGGTATCTGAAGCATAGAAAACATTTAACTGAGCTGTAGTGAACACACTGTGGGTGTCTACATAAAATATATGGCTGCACAGCTGCTGTCATCAATAATAAACATAAATGAATGTGAGTTTAAGTTACACAGTATGTAGATATGTGTATATACACAATAAAGTCGCTGCCGTATTTATACCTGATTTAGATCACGTTATTTTGAGTGTGTGATAGAGCAGCTACAATGTTACCATACCATAGCTCTGATCGATCTGAACTCCATTGAGAAAACAGGTGTTTAAAAGGTGTTTGCTTGTTGTCTTGTGGACAGACCTGACAAAGCATCATGATGTAATTATTTTGGCATCCTTTTGATATGTTTATTGCAATTAAATCACAGCAAAATCTGTTTATTTTGGGTTCGTACTGCTGTAGTAAGCCATATGAAGCCGCCACTCACCAGAGACAGATGGACAGACACTCCGCAGCTGAGACGGAACACCTGTAGTTGGTGTCCATCCAAGAAATCCTGGCAACGATCCTAGCTAACAGGTCATCAAAGTGGGCTCTGGTCAGCCTCAAGTAGCGCTTGGAAGCGGCTGTCATCCAGACGCAGTTCCTGGAGAAGGCGGTGAAATTCACCGAGCTGTGTGCGCCTCCGGATGATGTTATGAACCCAAACACTACAGCGTTTAGTTTTCCGACGTATTTGAGACTTCCACAACAGGTACAATGCAGCAATATTAGTTATTTCGGCCATGGTAACAAAAAGAAATAAACGTTGTTGGCACTCCATTATTTTTTCCCGAAAGAGAAGGGCAAAACGGTTAATCACGGGTTTGTTTTTAATTTGCATTACTCGCGTGAGTAACACGAATAAAAACAAATGATCCAGCGGTCAAACTCACGCAAGTAAAGCAAGGCGAATATTCGCTTCACTTTTGGTGGGAACACACCATAAATAATCAGTTTTCTAATCACCTTTTTACATGTGAGCAAGTCCTGGAAAAAGACTTCAGACAGAGAATGTGTTGCTGTGAAAGCTGATGAAAAGAGAGACCCTATTTAAAATAACTGCATCCAAAGTCAGACTAAAAACTGAAACTAACACAGAGAAAACCTCTTGAGGACTTAAGTTGAGGATTTCCGGCTTCCGGAGCTGTAGAGTCTGCATCTATGGTTGCAGGCCACCGGCTGCTCCCATGTTCCTGCTCAACAGCCGCTGCTGATATTATTGTTATTGGTCTTATTATTAGTAATAATATTATTATATTGCTATTAGTATTATTTTTATTGATATTAACATCAACACCCTTACCACTATTACTTTACATTTGTATGTAGAACTGTACTGTACTACTGTATGTTTCTTTCCTCATGCTCTCGCTTGCTCTCTCTCTCTCCCTCTACTCTCAACCCAACCGGTGGAGGCAGATGACCGCCCACCCAGAGCCTGGTTCTGCTCGAGGATTCTGCCTGTTAAAAGGGAGTTTTTCCTTGCCACCGTCGCCTAGTGCTTGCTCATGGTGGGAATTGTTGGGTCTCTGTAAATATAAAGAGTACGGTCTAGACCTGCTCTATATGAAAAGTGCTTTTAGATAACTTTGTTATGATTTGGCACTACATAAATAAAACTGACTTGAATTGAACTGAATGTAATAACTATAAACATGTCAATTAGATGGTAATATGCATGAGAAAGAAATAAAAATGGGGGAAAAAACGGTTATAATAATCAGCCGCTTGCAGTGATCAATATGACCCAGACAGATGTGATCACTATTAGAGGTTTTCATTGTAGGCTACTTGAATTTACTAAAAGATTTTGTTATAATACTCACATTCATATTTAATAAAAAATAGCACATGCGACATGTTTCATGCTCTTCACATGGGAGTCCTAGCTATAAGTCCCATCATCCCTAGCTTAAAAGATTTTTGGCACAAACAGCATTGGGCCTCACGGTCACTGCCTGGAAGAGGCTTAGCCCACTGGTATTTTGGTTAGGGTTAAAATGACACTTGCCCATTCTGAGGCGATGAGCTAACATCAGCTTGTTATTAGCAAGGTGCGAAACGTTTTGTTTTCTTTCCTGACAATAGACTGATTCGCGCCAGAGTTTGCACACACTCGACGGTAGGAGTGTGAATCTCTAGGCACCTCACGATTCGATTCAGAGGGCTACGATACGATTATCGATGCATCTTGATCAGAGTCCGAAATTAAATTTTCTTCTGTTAACTGTTTTGTATTGGTTAGCAGGGACCCCACAATTTATTTTTGGGCAATTCAATTTTATTCACTTAACAGGTTAATTTGAAATTTATTTCTAGGAAGGTAATGTTTATATTCCAAGATGTACTGATCAAACGTGTTCACAATTTAGTATTTTATGTAGTATTAATGTTTGTGGATGTGTTGTATGGCTTTGACCTCCAGAATGTGCCTTTGAGTATTGTGAAAGAGTTTGAAGACTGGGGTGATGTTTCACTTATTGCATTTGAATATTGTCCACTGTACAGTGGGTACGACTTTCAAAATTAAATGTCAAACAGCTTTTCCATTTTCATTTGTTCATATGTTCATAGAACGCCCATATAGATATGTGAAAATGAAAATACAAATTGGATTATTGTATTTTTATTTTTACTCAAATAACACGTGGAAAATTATATGCTATTGTGGAATTACATTTTAAAGTTTACATTATCATTTTAATATAGTCCCCTATAGGTTCACTCTTTATTTCCACTATTCTTTTTTTTTTTTTTTGACAGTTCCCATCAACCTATTATTAAAGTGTAAAAAAAACATGTACTGCAGTCTGAGATATTCCAAAGTGACAGTCAACAGGAAATAGACTGACTTACAGAGAAGACAACATCGTAGTCAGCTCCAGTGAAAGATTCATCTGTCAGGTCTTCAAAATACTCCGCCAGAGCATCCAATGTGTCATCTGCCAGCTTCTCATAGGCTGCTTCTGACAGCTCACTTTTAGACAGTGACACAAACTTCCATATTAGTTTACCCATTCAACGCCAGCTAGTGCTAGTGCTTGGAAAAGAGAATAACTGTGGTAGGTTACCTTATCTGCACCGGAGTGGATTTCTTCAGCTTTGGTGATGTCAGATGGATGTTTTTCCTCCACCTATCTCCATCAACTCTGCTCTCAAACCACTGCCACAGAAAAACTGAGGTCAGATAACAGTTACTAAACAACAAGGACTCGATGGTTATTGATCATCAGAATTGAATCAGTTGTTTAAAGCCACTTTGGCTTCTTTTATTTTCACAGCTTCTCTGCAATGTATGTACCTTGTAGAATTTTAACTGTCAACTTTAATATAACTATGATTTATTCCAAGTTCAATCAGCTTATTCCACCTAAAAATAGCTCACGCAATGAAGGGAATCGGTATTTGACAGTTCCATGTTTCCTTAATACAGTTTTGTTATAAACTCTACATTTTGCGAATTTAGTAGAAGCCCCTAACAATTACTAAAAGAGCAAAAACTAAACACAAGGCGTCATCTTCTTTGTCGGTAAGAAAGAACTGTCTGAATAAGGGAGTCTGGAATCAGAACTTACTTTGTTTGGAGGTTGACAGATAGGATGCAGCATGTGTTTATTAAGTGGATGAACCCCCTTAAGGTGAGACAGGCTCCTGAGCTGGAATATTAAATAATAACGTTAATAAAATAACGTTACTGTGCCAGTCATAGATATAAAACAGTAGATGTGACATCACGTCATAACTCATGGGATAACCGTCGGTCATCTTACCTGGGTATTGTTTACAATCACCACCTATGGGCAGCAACTATGTTTGTAGGCTGTGCAGCATTTAATTGCTTTACTAAAAGGACCAAAGAGATCAGGGAGGCTGGCATCACTCCACTCGTCAGTATAGAGTAGATGAGAGATTTATTTTTGGGTCAACTAAAACTACAAAAAGTTAGTAAACTAGGTAACTTTACCATTAGCCACCAGTTAGTTAAAACAGTTAAGTTATAACCAGAAAACATTGTTTTAATGTTAGCTATGCTAACTTAGAGCTCAAATGTAACGTTAACGTTACAACAGTTATTATTACCCCAACATTTGACCGATAAGCAGCTGAGTCCATGCCAATCAAGTGTAATGTTAAAGTAACCGCAACATGTTAACGACAAGGAGAAGTGTTCGTCTTCACTTCTAAATCCCATTTCATAAATCACCAGGCAAATCAACAACAGTAACGTTAGCCACGTCCCTGACAGCAACACGGAACACTAACCAACCACACAATCAGCTAACATATTGTTATTCGAGGCCGAGGAGTCGCACTTAATGTCACATGTTCACCTCATAGCTAACCCAAAATTAGCCGCCTTCAATCCAGCAATCAGACATCATACCGGTATATTAACCTCATTTGTTGTCAGCTTACCTCATGCCTTTACACGCTTTTCCTTTCAGTAAAGCAAATAAAAAGGAATCCATGTTTTGATCAAAGTAATCCAGTCGGAGATTTGTACTTCGAAAGTTCAGGTCCAGCTTGAAGTTTTGCAAAATTCCTGCGATTTCTCCGCATTATCATCGTAAATTTTATGTCCATAACGTTACCTTGCCATGAGAATGAAAGACAACTGCGACGAATCCATCAGGAGTTCTGCTGAAGGCATTAACGTTACAGCACAATGTAAAGCTTTCAAAACTAAACTTTATCAACAAATACGCCTCATTTACAGTTAGCAAGGCTCTGTGTGTGTGCGTGTGAGAAAGAGAATTATATCTTTGCCTTATGTACAATTTATGACTTTTTTTTTTTTTGGTTCATTCTAGACAGGCACAGCTGTCTTACGCTCATTACTTTGACTAAAAAAGTATTGATGTATTGGTAGAAAAATTTAAGGATTATAGACAACATAAACCTATTTCACCATAGGTTCCAATTACAGCAAGTTTAAAACTGGACCCAAGTAAGATGGCTGCCATATGGTTCCATCCCGGAATGGCAAGTTATTGTGACATGTCACATCTGCTGTTTTATATCTATGGTGCCAGATGGGCACACGTGGGCTATGGTGCAACAACTAATTAGCCTTAAGTGCCACTGTTAGCTAACGTTAGCTACATAACATGCTTAGTAGTGTGTATCGACAGCTCGTATTGGCTTAGCTACCTGCTTAGATAGGTTCTTGATTCTCTGCGCTTTCACCATGTTGAGCTCTGTGTTCGCAAGGTGACATATCTGCGAATAAACACAAGGTGTTTTAGTGAAGAAAAGCATGGTGTCCTGTTAGGTTTGTTTACGTTCCTGAAAAGTTCAGCGGTGTTCTGTGTGTTCTTTTTCTCTTTCCGCCTCTTCTTCTTCTTCATGTTTCTTGGCTAGCCGTAAACTGACGTTCAATGTCCATACTACCACCTACTGGAAGGGTTAGAGTGTGTCAAACATTTGAAGCTCACTGGGCAGTGAAAAGTACTCAATTTGTAGCAATTTTAAGATTTTTTTCATTTGCTGCAGGCTGTAGTCCACAGCCGGAAGCATGTCAGACCAGCAAGAAAACATATTATGTAGACTCAGGCATTTATTCCTTTTTAAAATATCAATGAATGTTTCACCTCATTACATGGCGTGAAATTGGGTTAATCACTTAACAGTAAATTTTGTCATGGGAAACAATATATATATTAATCACCCATATTTCAGTCCACTTAAAAGACACAAATAGTTCATCTTGAATCAAATTATACTTTAATAGTGAATCCAACATGTTTGTGGTCACCTGCTTTTGATAAGCAGTACAATCTAACATTCAAATCACCCCTGTCCGATATATTTGAAAGAAATCCTTGACAAAGTAGAAACTAGCATGACAGAGATAAAGGGGCAAATAGACAATCTGTACAGTTTGAGGCTTTGAGGCTTGCTAAAGGCCTCTACTGAAGCGTTGTAGAAGTCTTGATATGAATTAACCCCTTAAATCTCATTGACCTACCAGTTGGTCAGGCATTACAGTTTTTGTTCAAACTCACAAAACTCAAATTTAAATTCCAGTTTTCAAAGATATTAAATCTGTCAGAGCTAGAACAAGATTATTCTTAAGAACCTTAAAGCTGCTTAAGAGGAAATAAATGGCTGGATATTTTATACGCAAGGATGCATTTAAGTCTGCCTCAAAACACAACATCATCGGGTGTATTTGCATGAAGACTACTGTTAAAAAGAGCAATTAAAACTATACAGAATAATATATTATAACAGTCTGTAAGAATGGGTATAAAATAAATAGTGGCACCATAAGACTCGGGTCAGTCATGGAAGTGGCACTCTTCCACACTCTAGCTGAAGAAAGAGCCAGCCTGGATACAGGGGCCTTTGGGCAGTGCAGGACACCTCTGGTTGGTGCCTTGCCCAGCCTGGTTCCTCCCTGCCAGGCACTTCCAAATACAGTTCTTTTAGCTTGATACAGCAGACTGTAGGCTACACAGTGTGAATGTGAAATCAACCTACTGACTTGTCTTAGCATTCACAAAATAAAACAATTATTGTAGGGTTACTTTAAAAGTGTTATCCTCAGATACAAAATGCATGCTGCTTTCATTTTATTTAATTAAATACAGTGTTGTTTTTATGAATGATTACAGAGCACTGTATGTACTGTATTACGGCCACAAACATTAAGAAGTCATGTGGTTGGAATGCACATGCTCTGTGCAGTGACTGGGCCACTTTAGAGTTTGTCTGTTTAACTGCAGACTGAGCAGTGTGAAAAGTACTTAGTAAGTCAGTAATAACTATGATAGAAATTCCTTAGTTCAGCAGAGTTTAGTGTCTTTTTGTTCTTAAAGCATGTGTGAGATACTGTTCACTCCTGTACATTCCTTATGTCTTTAATTTTACAGTAACTCATGAAGTCCTACTGTACTGTATACCTGTATTCCTGCTATATCACATATCCTGTGTCTGTTAACCCCTGCCGGTTCTGTTGCTTACATCCAGACTTCAGACCAGCTCACACCCACACAATTCATGAATCTGCCCTGCAGCCGTCCTAACAGGGTTTGGCCAATCAGTGCACTCACAACTGGTGAGATGTGTTGGACCCTCTTCTGATTGGCTGGCAGCTTCTCTGGTGAGGGCCATGCACTAAGAGATCAGTGGAAGATTTCTGAGTGAGAGCTGTGCTGAGGAGAGCCATTGGACAGGATGTGGGGAATACAGGGGAAAGTTAAAGCTGTGTAATCTCATTAGAGGTGAAACTTTCACTAACCTACAACTGTCATTCATTGATTAGATTGATCTGTGTTAAAGTAGTATTCCTGGGTTCCACAAGGTGACCAGAGATCTCATAGCAAGGCACATGCAGGATTCAAACACCAACATTTAAGATCTTAATGCATGCTGAAATTGATTCTAAAGACCACAACAGTGTTTTTGTATGTTTTATCCCATTTACTACTAATAGATTAGATATGTTATGTATAAAAAACAATCTTACAGAGTTGCATTTAAAGCTGTTTAAACTATAAATAGGAACAGGAAGAAACACCAGAGAACTGTGGGCCCCTATTGAGCCCCCATCTTCCACTCTCTGTGTATTGTGTATGTATTAGTTAGCAATTAGTAATTAGTTTGTGTTCATTTGACTATGCAAAAATATATTTAGGATTTTTTTAAAATTTAGGAATACATTAGCTGTTTTTTATTTAGGAATGCATTTATTTGCGAATACATTTGACTATGTGGGCAGCACAGTGGTGCAGTGGTTAGCGGGTTCGAACCCACCGGCCAGCTGGGGCCTGGGGTCGGCGTGGAGGTTGCATGTTCTCCCCGTGCCTGCATGGGTTTCCTCCGGGTACTCCAGCTTCCTCCCACAATCCAAAGACATGCAGGATTGTGGGAGGACGATAAGTGGATATAGATAATGGATGGATACATTTGACTATGCACAGATGATTTAGTAATGCACCATGTTAGCAACACAATATAAACTGAAATAATAAATGAATCATTTTTTATTTATCAATGTGTAGTGATAATACATTAATAGATGATAGATAATATGAAGGTATTATTGGAGCAAAACAACTGAGTGTGGTGGAAATTGTGTATTTCCTTTGAAGAAGTGAGCAAATAAAATTAAGATCCAACAAGCTGTTGTCTTTTGTATATTTAATTAAGCAACCAAAACGTATCTAGCAACAGGAAAAGAGAAATATAATTACAATACAATACAATTCCCCCTTTGGCCATTCTATGGCCACAAAGTACATACAGATACAGATATCACAGTCATCATTTACCAGTACTCTTGTTGGTAGCTTGGCATGCTATTTGAGGAGGGCGCTTTTACCCCTCGCTCGTGATGCTTTGGTGGTCACCTTAGGAGCAGTGTTCCACCTGCACTCCCGACGAGTCCTCAGCGCATTGTGGTGACTTGTTGGCCACTTAATGCCTCTCTTGGGCAGTGACTTGCTTGTGTGGGGGAACGCTTGGCTCTGGAATGGCCTTACAATGGGTGGCGTGCACCCACGTAGATTTCCCTGTGACCTTAACCGCAGTCTCCGTGGTCAGAAGCACCTGGAACGGCCCATAATACCGTCTTTGCTTCCAGTGGCGTCTCCGATGGTCCCAGGACCCAGTCACCTGGTTTCAGGTTGTGCAGGTACCCATCTGCTGCTCGTGGCAGGGCGCACTTGACCTGTGAATGCAATGCTGAGAGAGTTGCAGAAAGGCTTGCACAATATCTCAACATATCATCATCACATGAAGTTATATTAGAAGAAAATTCTTTTTGGGCCCTATGCCTGTTTGGGGTGGTCGGCCAAACAGAATCTCCAATGGGTTCAAACCATATTTGTTCCTAACTCATGTGCACATGTGAAACAACACCAGTGGCAGGGCCTTCATCCAAGTCAGCCCTGTTTCATCACATTTTGCCAGTTTCGTCTTGATGGTGCCGTTTTCTCTCTCTACTGCGCCTGCGCTTTGGGGATGATATTAACAATGGTGGCATATGTCAAAACCCAAATAATGTGTAACATCCTGTAAGGCTTCATTCACAAATGCAGTTCCATTATCACTGCTAATTGCACTTGGTATTCCCCAGCATGGAATAATTTCAGTCATAAGAGCTTTTGCCACTGCCTTGGCATCCTGTTTTGGGAATGGAAACCCATTTACTGAACATATCAACCATCACAAGACAGTATTTCTTCCCTTCACATGGTGTCAACTGAATGAAATCCATCATAACATGATCAAATGGCTTGTTTGGTGGTGGGTGGCCTGCAGGTGGCATATGAATAGCCCCTGAGGCATTGTTAGCTGCACAAACCATACATACATTTTCTGCAAAAATCTTAAGCAAACACTGAGAAGCCTCTCGTGTACCATGCAGAATTGATGGCAGCACACATTCAGGCGTGCCTAGCAAATAGGAGAGAAAGTAGTGGTTACCAGTCACCGCTGCTGCCTTAGCAGCTGCGTCTGCGGCTGCATTTCCTACAGCAGCCGTTCCCAAACTTAGGGTCAAAATGGGTCACGGACCTGTTTTCATTGGGTCGCCAATTGGCAGAGTAAAATGCATAACAATGCTATGATATGTGGATTCATACACAGGTCTGTTCAGCTCAAATGCTGTGCACATACTCATAGAACTGGAGTTACATCCAGTAACTATTTTTGCTACGCTGGTCTGTTCAGCTGAGATGCGGTGTGCGGGGCTGTTTATCCCCCCCCCTCACGAACTTGGACTTGAACGTGTTCGCTCTCTGACTGAGGTAACGTGGAGCGTTAGCTGCGATTGCTAACGTTATCTTGCTAGCCGTGATTGAGTTGCGGGCTTGTCCCTAATGTGGATAAGGCAGCAAAGTACATTTATTCAACATTGTTTTGACGGTGGAAGAGTCAGTAATGTGTGTGTTACGGTTGTATTAACCTAGTTAGTGTGTATGTGTGTTAGTTTCCACGGGGGACAAATGCAAGAAATTCCGTGTGTGTGTGTGTGTATGCGTGCGTGCGTGCCTAATCTGGTGGTGACTAGTGAGAGTGGTGATTTTTAATGATAATATCCTCTCTGTCATAGTCAAGGCATTCAGTCACGGCAATTTATTATTTATTTATTATGTTTTTTTGTAAGTTTGGGTCCCAGGGAGAAACCAAATTTGTCTTTTGGGTCTCGAACTGAAAAAGTTATAGGATTAATGGAAATAGGATCAAAGTTATTTGTATGAGTTTCACATTTCATTACCACAATGGCTGAAGGGAGAAGAATGGCACCCAGCATGGCCAACACCAGGCGGTGGTGGTTTATGGGCTTGCCTGTGGATGTAAAAAACCTCTGTGTCTCCACAGGGCGCCAAAGTCATGTACAACTCCAAAGGCATAACGGGAGTCAGTGTAAATGTTAACAGACTTGCCTTTTGCCAATTTGCAAGCTTCAGTGAGAGCTACTAGTTCTGCTGCATGTGCAGACAGATGTGATGGTAATTTTCCACTGAACAGTGTTTCATGTGGAGTAACAACTGCACAGCCCACCAACCCTTCACCTGTGTCCGGGGAGCAAGATGCCGATCCGTCCACAAACAGCTCCATGTCTGCATTTGGAAGGGGAGAGGAGGACAGGTCAGGTCTAGGCGTGCAGACCTGATCAATGGACACAATACAGTCATGTGGTTCACCATCTGCTGGAGTAGGGAAGAGAGCTGCAGGGTTAAGTACATTACACCTTTTCACCATGATATTTGGCATATCAAGAAGAGTTGTATGATACCTTAACCATCGCTGTGTAGAGAGATGTGATGTTTTCTTTGTGTGTAGGATGTGTGAAACTGCATGTGAAACCATGAGAGTGAGGTCACTGTACCCCACAATGTCATGTGATACAAGTACAGCCTTTTCTGCTGCAGCTACTGTTCTAAGGCACCGAGGGAAGCCAGCTGCAACCGGATCAAGTTTTGTCGAGAAGTAAGCCACAGGTCTTTGTTTACCTCCATGGCTTTGTGTCAAAACAGATGTCATGTAACCGTCCTTTTGGTAAACAAACTGAGTAAAAGGTTGGTCCAGTTTAGGCAGTCCCAGAGTGGGAGCGGCCTGTAGTGAGCCCTTTAAGTCAGTAAAGGCTTTGTCAGCGTCGTCGGTCCAAGTCAGTGAGTCATGCGCATTTAGATTTTTACCATGAATCATGGAAGAGAGAGCTGCCTCCCTTTCTGAGTAATTTAGGATCCACTGTATGACGTCATGCCCAAGAAACTCATCATTTGCTTTTTGGTTTTTGGCTTTGGTATAGACTGTATGGCCTGTATGCATTTGGGATAGAGGGATTTGCCCTCTGCTGTGATCACATGTCCCAGATATGTTACACTGGTTTGAGCAAATTGTAATTTAGACTTAATGGAGAAGGCAAAGCAGTAATCTTTATGTACTGGGACGGAGAAAAAATGTTGTGTCTCGCCGGATTTGCTAAATGTATTTCATGTCATGCCTTAGTTTTAGTTTTATGTTAAGTTAAAGTCACTCACGTCTAGTCTCGTCCTGCACTTCCTGTTTTATTTTGTACTCACCTTTCCCTCTCGTTTCAGACCCTGACTTCCTCCCTTTGTGTGATTTTCCCGCCGTTGTGATTGTCTACCCCGCCCCTGATTGGTCTCACCTGTTTTCCCCTACCTCATGTATAAATAGTCCTTGTCTCCCTTTGTCCTGTGCCAGTTCGTCTGTCAAAAGAATCGAGTCAAGCGTACCAGCAAGTTTCCATGTACCAGGTTTTGTTCCAGTCCATGTTATTGTCTGATCCTCCAAGTGAGCGTTTTGTTTTGAACTTTCTATATCCTCCTTGTGAGCGCTTTTGTTTCGTACTTTTGTATATCCTCCTCGTGAGCGTTTTTGTTTTGTTCTGCCTCAGTAAAGATTTTTGGTATACCCATACATGGTCTGGAGAGTTGTGCATTTGAGTCCACTAGTTTTGTGTCGGAGTTCGTAACAAAAAAAACGTTTTCCAAATCAACTACTGAAAAATGCGTGGTGTTTGCCGGAATTTGTGACAAAATGGTATGAGGATTTGAAACTATCGGTGCGCGCGAATGCACTGCAGCATTTACTGCTTGCAGATCTTGAACAAAACGCCATTCGGTTGGTTCACCTGTGTCACGAATTTTCTTCACAGGAGAAATAGGTGTGAACTACAAGAGGAGTGGCACCCTTCATCAGGCCTAAGTCATATTTATGATGCACCCACAATTCAGATGGCACCTCTGATAGTTCAGCCATGTCAACACGTTTCTTTTAACATGGTGTGCGAAAAATGCCCCACCGGAACGAGCTCAACACTTCTTTTGACCAATATGGTGGATGTCAATACCGTTTTGTATACATCACCAGTCCCGCTATCCAGCGTTCAGGGATCTCCCTGCACAGGCCTGTAGTCAGTCAGTTCCCTCTGAGCGCGGATCCACCTTCCCAAATCCTTCAACTTCCATCCAGCAGGCTTGGCTAGCGGTATGTGTGGACACAAACCCCTATACTCCTTTTGTTCAAGGGACAGATACACCGAAACAGCAGCAAAATTTCTTGTCCAGAAAACATGCTCTACACACAATCTTTCTAGTCTCTGGATTTCCCTATACCATGTTTTCATGTTTGGCTTTTTGCCCAAGTGTGATAAGTGCTGTGCAGCGTGACTCATGTTGTGGTTTGAAGTCTGTGTGTGTGTGTGTGTGTGTGTTTCCAGCACTAGCCGATTGTTTATAGAACATATTGCTGCTTCTGACACTCGCCACTGATACACGTAAAGCAACATATCTAAACTATATTTAACCATTAGTTCTTTAACTGTTAATTAATTTAGTTTAACCAATTAATTATATGAATGGATAATTTAAACAACTACGTCAGTGCGCTATGTCTCTGAGTGTGACATTCTCCCTTGTAATACAATCATTGCCTCCTGCAATAATTTAACTCGAAATGCCTACTGTGCTACACTAGTCAAAACTCTTAACATAACTCGCCAGTTATATTCCCAGGTTTTCCTAAAACCTGTAAAACCAATAGATCTCCAATATCTATTTATCAATCTTGTTAAATTGCCGTAATAGTTATTTTCCTTTTGCTGTTAATTTTGTAATAATCAGTTTGAGGTTGTGACTCACCAATGTCGTGTGTGTGTGTGTGTGTGTGCTGCAGGCTGGTCCGTCACTGGGCTCTGTCCCCCCACCTCCAGCTCTCTGTCCGATGCGTGAAATGGATTGTTGTCACCCTCTCTGTTGTCGGGACAGTCTTCTTAAGCCAGTCTGGCTTGGCCGCAGCCGTGGCAAACATTCAGGCCATAGGCACCTTAGTCACCACCGGAACCGCCTCTGTCGCCTCTTTTTCTGCCTCTGCTTCGTCTTCCGTTTCGGCCACCTTTGCATCCTGTCATCACCTGATACTGGGTCAGTTGAGCATCGTCAAGTCTCTTTTGACGAGCATTCTTCTTGCCTTGTTCCTTATCTCGCAATTGATCTTCTTCCTGTTCCGCGTGTTCAGGTATCGTCTGCAGAGATGCTGTTTTCCACGAAATACAGCTTTCCTTCACTCAGGCAGCGATTTCTGGTTTCATGTGTCCCAGAAAATGCTCCATTAAGTGGACTTCATAGGGCTCCAATGCCATGGCCCCCATGGATCCCCTCTGCAGACCACTGTGTGTCAAAAGCAAGTGTGAGGCGCTGCATGTCTCGTTTTGCCCCTTAGACATAACAGTGATGTGTGTCAGATTAATTCCAGTAAGAAAGGTTTCTTTGCAGGTGGCAATCAGTGACAGTGTCTCTGTATTGGGCATTATCAGTGTGGTTGTGTCAGCCCTCGACAGTCTGTACTCCATGACTCCCTCACCATTTAAGAATGCCGTGAGTTATGGAAGTCATGCTTGAGAAACTTGTTCATTAGACTGATCAGTTCAGTCATTGTTGGTCTACATTCCCTCACAGACTGTTCAGTTGAATTTTTGAACAGCTTGAAGTTATCCATCAGACATGCCATGTGAGCCATGGCTTCGGCAATGTCCTGTTTCGACCATAGCCTGAATCCCAACACTGTGCCTTCCATCCCCGGCACCGCCAGCATCGACAGAGTCTGGAATGGACTCTCGGAGGGGGTGCCAAAGAGACACACAGGTTTCATTCCCGGACATCTTTTACCGGCCTGCCTCATTGTTGGTCAACATCATGAAGAGGTTTCCTCCTTTCTTTCCTTCCTGGCCGGGTTTTGGGTTTTACATCAGGCTGTGGAGGCGGCTTCGGTTCCACGTGGTATGTGCAGGAATTGTTTCTTTGACGGTGCAATCCTCTTCCTGTGCCGCTGCGCCATCAGTGCCATTTCAGTCTGGAGCATACGGAGGGAGAGGAGCGGAATCCAAGTCTGGATCCAACCGGAACTGATTTTGTGATTTGCGTACCTTGGACAGAGAAGGATATGAGTTAGTTTGTTCTTGTGTATTTTCCTGCACATTAGTCTGTTTATTTTTTTCCTTAGCTTGACTTTTATTCTCTTTCCCTTTCTCTCAACTCTGCTTTCTCACTCCACACACTACAAGCTCTCCAGTCAGCCTTGAATGGTTTGTTTTCTTTGTTGTTATCTGGACATGGCTGCATGCTCCTCTGTGTCTGTCTGCTCTTCTTGTCTCCAAACACGCCTTTAGCTGCTTTAGCTGATTGAGACTAAAACTTCCCTTTTTTGGAAAGCCCAATTCCACCCACTTATCAAATTGCCCCATAGACGTTAAGTCTTTTGCGGCCATGTATTTTATAATTGGTGGAAGGAGGAGGGGACCTGTGTTCCCATCAGGCACTTTACTCTGACTTTTGCCCATCTCTGATTAATTTGTCTCTTGTATTGCACAGAATATACTGGTCCACTTGCCAGGTGGATACACCAGTCACTCTCGAATACTACAATATTAATCAAGACACGTCTGTCTGCATAGATTATTTCGTCTTTTGTATCACAGGATATCAGTCCAACTATCTTTCAAATTGGATTCACCGATTATCTCTGTGACACTACAAAATCAATCACTTATGCGAGATTTCACCGGTTTACACCCAGATTAACTCTGTGAGCTCCTTCAAATAATTTACAACACAATTATTTGTTCACTTCTCACCGTGGGAGTTCTTTTCCCAAATCCAGGATTGGAGCGAAGACCAGGGCTCCGTCCGAGGACAGCTTCTCATCCGTAGGGAGGAATCTTCCTATGTAAGCTGGCCTCTGTTCTCCACGGAGTCCAGGTCAAACGTCCAATCCCATCCTCGTCGCCAAGTTTGTGGTGGAAATTGTGTATTTCCTTTGGAGAAGTGGGCAAATAAAATGAAGATCCAACAAGCTGTTGTCTTTTGTATATTTAATTAAGCAAAAGAATAAAGCAATCAAATAGAAGGGTAATTAAGAATAAAAAGTAAATAAAAGGAAGCGCAAGCGAGCACAAGAGTCAATTTTATTTCAGCTGAAAGGACAGAGATCATACACCATGATGCATATGAAGCGTCTGACCAAGAAGGGAAGATGCAGTCACATATTTGTAACCTCACAATACATAGCAGACATAGCAGAGAATGGCAAGGATACCAGAATCACCCCTAACCCAGATAGTCTGTCTCCAGCTAAGTGTTCCTGCCCAAGGCTGGAAACCCAGGGCAGACGGTCCTCCAGACTGCAGCTGTCCTTCCTGATTACAAACAATCTGTCCTCCAGCCAAGACACCAGTGTACCTTACGACAGAGATGACCCCAGATAGAAATTATCCATGTATGTAGAATGCAGACTAAATGACTAGAAAACAAGTTATTACACCAAAACGTATCTAGCAACAGGAAAAGATACATTTTGCCCTTACACTGAGCACCTGTTACAGTGGAATTTGTAGAAAATAGTCACGTGTAACAGTAAATTTGAAGTCACAGAGAAAAATGCTTTACAAAGTAGCAAACCTGTGGAATATTTTTTCTCTCCCACAAACACAACTCAGCAGAGGAGCTGGCACCTGATGTTTAATGTATGTCTTCTGATATCACCCATCATTATACTTTTGTTTATATCTTAAATAAGCGCGCTGGTCAGCTATGTTGGTTTCTTAGTTAGGTTAACTCCTCTTGCTTCTCGAAAGGTAAGCTAGCAAACGCTAACATTGTTACGTTTGCTTGTTATCCAATCGTCTCTTGCTAGTTGCGAAAGATAACCCCTAAGATATAAACAAGAGTATAATGGTGGGTGATATCAGAAAACATACATTAAACATCAGGTGCCAGCTCCTCTGCTGAGTCGAGAAGAAGCTCTTTCTCCAGCGATGTCACAGGGAACGAAGAAGCTGGAGTTATTTTGTTGTTGTTTACTCGTTTGGGTGCCAAGTCAGGCAGTTGGCATTCACGACGTTACCTTACTGCCACCTTCTGGTGACCCCTGGCTCTACAATGCATTATGCTACAAGTACACAAATCACTTTTGCTCCACATTTACTGAGATGTATGGTGCAAAAGTGAGTGCGCGCGGAACTTGTCATTTGTGAGCGAAAAAACAGCATTTGAGGCTCGTAGCGGCAGATACAAGCAGTTGTAGCTATTGATTTGTGTTTGTGATAGAAATATATCTAAGAAAAAAAATATATATTTGTGATATATTTGTGAGAAAATATTCTACAGGTGTGCAACTCTCATTGCATGGATGTGCAAATTTTGTTCATGACTTCACATTTTTTATACAGGTGTGTGAATGTGTTTTGCATCATATTCACTGCAGCAACTGTAGCAAAAATGTGAGCGTATGATTTTCTTAATTTGTGATTCATAGCATAGGATTTGTGCCCCTACAATGAAGAATTTGAGATGGTGTAACTGCTGTGTTGTGTTTGTGGGAGAGAAAAAAATTCTACAGGTTTGCTACTTTGTAAAGCATTTTTCTCTGTGACTTCAAATTTACTGTTACACGTGGGACTATTTTCTACAACTACAAATTCCACTGTCACAGGTGCTCAGTTGTTCCAGTAATACCTTCATAAGATCATTGATAGATTTTAAGCCCTTTACAAGACAGGGCATCAAGAATAAGTAATAATACAGGTGTCACCTTATTATTTCACTTTATATGACCACACAGGGAACCTGCTGCATTTGGGCCCCATACAGATCTGGGGCTGCAGGGCAGTTGCTTGCTTTTCCCAATGGGCAACTGCCCGCTGTTTCCATTTTTTTTTAATGCAATCAGTGGCAATCAATAATCTATGAACCCTGAAACTTAACCGTGCTGCATGAAGTTTTCACACACTACAGGAACACGTGGGAGCCTGAGGGACGGATCAACTGCAGAATGACATGAACCTGAGCTCTTCAGTGTCAAGGCCAATGGTGCGTTTACTGTCATGTTATTGTAAACTCCATATGCACTAAGCTGGTTTAAATCCTATTTATCAGATCGATATCAGTTTGTACACGTTAATGATGAATCCTCTATGCACGCCAAAGTCAGTCACGGAGTTCCACAAGGTTCTGTGCTTGGACCAATTCTATTTACCTTGTATATGCTTCCTTTAGGCAATATTATTAGGAAGCACTCCATAAATTTTCATTGTTATGCAGATGATACCC
Organism: Macquaria australasica; assembly: GCA_005408345.1. Classification (NCBI taxonomy): domain Eukaryota; kingdom Metazoa; phylum Chordata; class Actinopteri; order Centrarchiformes; family Percichthyidae; genus Macquaria; species Macquaria australasica. The sequence goes on from SEMN01000011.1 coordinate 74,124, forward strand.
AATTATATTTATCGATCAAGCCAGATGAAACCAATCAATTAGCTAAACTTCAAGCATGCCTTAAGGACATAAAAACCTGGATGACCTGCAATTTTCTGATGTTAAACTCAGACAAAACCAAGTTATTGTACTTGGCCCCGAACACCTTCGAAACACATTATCTAAAGATATAGTTTCTCTAGATGGCATTGCCCTGGCCTCCAGCGAAACCGTAAGGAATCTTGGAGTTATCTTTGATCAGGATATGTCCTTTAACTCCCACATAAAACAAACTTCAAGAACTGCCTTTTTTCATTTACGTAACATTGCAAAAATCAGGCACATCCTATCTCAAAAAGATGCAGAAAAACTAGTCCATGCATTTGTTACGTCTAGGCTGGACTATTGCAACTCTCTATTATCAGGCTGCCCCAATAAATCCCTTAAGACTCTCCAGCTGATTCAGAATGCTGCGGCACGTTTACTGACAAGAACCAGAAAAAGAGATCATATTTCTCCAATATTAGCTTCTCTACACTGGCTCCCTGTAAAATCCAGAATAGAATTTAAAATCCTTCTCCTCACCTTCAAAGCCCTAAATGGTCAGGCACCATCATATCTTAAAGAGCTCATAGTACCCTATTACCCCACTAGAGCACTGCGCTCCCAGAATGCAGGGTTCCTTGTGGTTCCTAGAGTATCTAAAAGTAGAATGGGAGCCAGAGCCTTCAGCTATCAAGCTCCTCTCCTGTGGAACCAGATCCCAGTTTTCTCTCCTCTCTCTCTCTCTCTCCCCTTCTGTTGCTCTCTGCAGGTATTTCTGCCTCCGGAGCTGTAGAGTCTGGGTCTGTGGTTGCTGCCGCCTGCTGCCCCCGTGCTCCTGCTCTGCACCCGCTGCTGCTATTGCTGTTGTTGCTCTTGTTATTAGTATTGCTATTATAATGTTGCTCTTAGTGTTGTTTCTGTTGGTGTTAACATCAATGCCATTACCATATCTATTGCCTGTATTGTGCTGCTGTATGTTCTCTTTCCTCCTGCTCTCTCTCTCCCGCTCCCCCCTTCCCCCTTCAACCCAACCAGTCGAGGCAGATGACCGCCCACCTTGAGCCTGGTTCTGCTCGAGGTTTCTACCTGTTAAAAGGGAGTTTTTCCTTGCCACTGTCGCATAGTGCTTGCTCATGGTGGGAACTGTTGGGTCTTTGTAAATATAAAGAGTCGGTCTAGACTTGCTCTATTCGAAAAAGTGCCCTGAGATAACTTTGTTATGATATGGCGCTATATAAATAAAACTGAATTGAAAAACTGAATTCCAGCTCATGTGCAATTCATGACAAAGCATGAATCAAAACAGCACTATCTGTCATGGTAAAGTCCTTTTGTATTTATTACAAAATATATCCAAAATATTTGTCATCGGCTGAAACAGGAAGACCCACTATGACTGAATTCATTTTACCCAAACCACATATGCGGTACATTACATTTTTAAGCATGAATCATGCATTCTAATGCAGTTTAAAATGCAGACTAATTTGAAAAGTCTGTCACTGCATTAATACACAGTGATAACAGAACTTTGTCTTGATTAAAAGCACACACAATGTGATGGATTACAGTACCTGTCTCTGCAATTTGTTTCCACACATTCAACACACATATATCTGTAGTAAATGGGCTAAAACACTGCTCTTCAAAGTTATTTCCTTTGGTACTGGAATTGCAGTGCAGAGGTGGTTTTGTTCCTTTATGGTAATTAGACAGTATGATCTCATCATGAATAGGCTAATGATTTGTTGCAGATATGTTAGCTTTTTTATTTATCCTCCCTCCTTTTTTGAAGGACACAATCATTATTTAGTCCTCACCCGTTCTGTTGTGTACATACAGGAGATCACCTCAGCCTTTAAGTGAGGCTTGCAGTCTTAGTTGTAAAGTGCATCTTGGATCCAGATCATCATCCTTCATTTAATTACCCTTGAGATAACCTTGTTATGATATGGCGCTATATAAATAAAACTGAATTGAATTGAATTATTTATTCATTCCTTAAGTCAGTCATGGTTAATCTTCCTGTCTTCTTGTGGTTGAACAAGGACTCGAGTCTGCTTTGCAGTACTGCTGAACTGTGTGGGCTGTTTATCAACTGTGACACTACGTGTCCTTGTTAGCTTCACAAACCACCCTGATGAAGAAATCAAATGATGCAGAATCTGTAGTAAGCAGCATTGGTATTAAGTTCCCATGCAAAACCACAAACATTCACCTTTTAGGTATCATTGTTTCTGTGCTCACAGTGCTTCATTTGGCAACAGGTGCAGCATGTTTCATGTTTCCCAAAAACCTGACAGCATTCTTAAATGTGGAAATAAAACAGATACAGAAAATGAATATAGTCCCTCAGAATAGTCTGAATTGCTTGTATGGATCCTTTTCATAGCCAGCATAGCGATTGGTCCAAAGACACTCCAGCGTCTCTTTGAGAGCAGTTTTCATTGATGAATGATTAGTCCCTTTGATTGTCCATCTGTTCCTGGGTTTACTGCTCCGTCCAGTGGCCTGGGCTCACTGAAGGAGGCCGAGCTGCTCTCAGGCTCTCAGGAGGCTTTCTTGGTGCACGTTTCTGGAGTCTCCTGTAGTTTCACCTTGGATCTGCACACAGAACAGTCAGATTCCATCATGTGTTGTGCATAATTGGCCCCATGGTGATGCAGTGCTGTGACAGGAAGTTTAGTCTTTGGAGGAGACCATTATTGTAGAGTCTTTGTACGTTTTTACTGATACAAACACATCCAGGTCTGTTTTCACTGAATGATTTATTTATAAGTAAATGTGCAGGTTGCCTACCTACATAATGTCTGCTTACAAGCTTGCCATTGTGTAAATAAGTTACAGGTGTATGCTGTTAGCTATGCTAGCTTGTAAGCACTGACATGCCCACAGCGACAAATAAAAAGTGGTGGAGGTGATGTGGTGGTGAAAAAGATTATTGCCAGCCTTATCCTTGAAGTCTTCACACTTCCGTTCAACAAAGAAGTTTTTAACCAACAGATTAACCATCAGCTTTGCTCTTAGCTTACTTCATGTTAAGATGGTAACTCTGATTGAGACAAAGCTCTCTGAGCTCATTTACAGCAGTTTGTTGATAGAACTCACCATATATAATGTATATGGCAAAAACATGTTTGTGTGTTTAATGACTCTTTAGTCTTTGGCGTATGCTGAACGTCCTGATTTTTGTGTAGACCAGCATACAGCTCACAGAAAAAAATGACTCATGTAAATCTGTAAAATGAAGTTTCCTTGCTCTTACCTGTTGTGTGTCATGTGACTCTTGACCAGGTGTCCAGCAGCCAGAGCAGCCATCAGTGAGAGCTCTCCAGCCAGCACAGTGGCACACACAACCCTGGCCAGCTGCCGGGCATTCTCCCCTGGATATTCCTGACTGGCTCCCTGCACGCCCAGCATCTGCATACACACACACACACACACACACAAACAAATGACTACCTCAGGAAATGAGCTAAATATATAATGATACATAGGCCACCAAACTTAGCAGAAAGTGTTGGTGGTGCTGTAATAAAATCTGCATTTTAAATATACATTTTTCTTGAAAAACCCTGAATGTGAGTATGAATTGTTTTAGATTGAACTTTCTTTCCGTGAATTCTGAACAAATGCTAAAAATGACATACCACATTTTTTCCTTCATAACTACATTGCAAGACATGAACTAGGTCAACTTATTTTTATAAATCCCTCTGTAAAGGCAACATGTATTTCAAAGTTGAAACATGGCTTCCATCTATTTCGGGCGGACAGGACGAAGGAGAGCGGTAAGAGGAAGGGAGGAGGGCTGGCAGTGCTTGTTAATGACAGATGGTGTAACCCTGGGCACATCACTGTTAAGGAGCAAACCTGCGACAAGAACATTGAACTGCTAGCTGTTAGCATGAGGCCATACTATCTACCGAGGGAATTCTCGCATGCCATCGTGATGGTAGCTTACATCCCCCCCTCTGCTAACGCTGATGCAGCCTGTGATATCCTGCTCTCAGCAGTAAGTAGGCTGCAGACACAGCACCCAAATGCCCTCCTCGTCATCTCTGGTGATTTTAATCATGCCCCTCCGTCTTCCTCTCTACGGACGCTCTGTTCAAGAAGGGCCAGAGCCGTCTCTTTTTGCTCAGGAGACTAAGGTCTTTTGGAGTGCAGGGGGCGCTCCTGAAGACTTTCTATGACTCTGTGGTGGCATCAGCCGTCTTGTATGGGGTGGCATGTTGGGCCAGTGGCATCTCTTCCAGGGATAGGAAGAGACTGGACAGACTGGTAAAGAAGGCCAGCTCTGTCCTTGGATGCCCTCTGGACCCAGTGGAGGTGGTGGGTGGCAGGAGAATGGTGGCCAAGCTATCATCACTACTGGAGAACACTTCCCACCCCCTACATGTCACTCTATCAGCACTGGGCAGCTCCTTCAGCGATCGGCTGCTCCACCCTCGGTGTCTGAGGGAGAGGTACCGTAGGTCCTTCCTGCCTGCTGCTGTCAGACTCTATAATCAGTACAGCTCCCGGTAATCTACACTTGACTGTCAATAAGCAGACTGTTCACTACTTTACTTCATCTGCTGCTGTGCATTATCTTAATACATTTTTTTTTTTTTTATTCATGATGTTATTTACTTCATCTGTTGCTGTGTAATATTTTCATGTACATGTATGTTATATATGTTCAATATTTTTATCTTATCTATTGTTCATACTTACAAATGCACTCAGTCACTATTATTATTCCTGTATATACTGTGTACAGGACTATTTTTATATTTATTTTTATTGTATTTTATTATATTTTATTATTGTATTTCTATATATGACACTTTTGCTGGCTGCTGTAACACTGAAAATTTCCCCGCTGTGGGACAATTAAAGGCTTATCTTATCTTATCTTATCTTATTTATTCTAACAGGACTTAGTTTTCATTTACCTGCAGTTGCCTGAAATTTGTGTGTGTGTGTGTGTGTGTGTGTGTTTGTACCTGGAGGCAGGCTTGCTGGGGGGGCAAGTTGGTTCCTCCTCCTACAGTGCCCAGCTCTATAGAGGGCATGGTGCAGCTGATGTACAGGTCCTCCCCTGTTGGTCCTGACGCCTCCATCAGGGTGATGCAGTTACTGCTGCCCACTGACTGGGCTGGATCCTGGGGGGACACACACAGCCATATACATTTAACACACGAAACTTGTTGAAACAAATGGATGCACAATATTTCCTTAGAACTACTTTACCTGTCCACAGGCTATGTAGATGGCAGCCACCAGGTTGGCTGCATGTGCGTTAAATCCACCGATGCTACCTGCCATGGCTGAGCCCACCAGGTTCTTACTGATGTTCACCTCCACCAGAGCTTCTGTCGTCGTTTTCAAAACCTGCAGCACAGGGACAAGGAGTGAACATGAGTTTGCTGATATAGAGTTAATATGTGGGTACAACTTATACTAAAGGCTGAAGGAACTAATTTAAAACTCAAATAAAATTCAGAAGTTAAGTCAGCTGATCATGAATAATAATTTCCTTCTTTGTGCTTTTATAATGTCGGACATGTTAGTGCAACCAATCAACATGTTTAACTGAAGGACAATTGAACAAGAGTACATTTCTCCTGTTTTTCTTTTTTAATTGCTCACATAATACAAATGGAGTAAGGTCATCTAAAAAGGTTTAGTGTGATCTATGCATGAAACATATTTTAAAGGATATGTTCAAAATTTTTGTGTTCTGTGTTAAAACAATACTTAGGTGCCCATATAGACATTGAAACTGGTTTTGCTTGCTGTAATCATTCCTCCTGTTCATACTGACCATGAAAAGATCCCTGCATGCCAACAACCTAAGTGATGGGGAACACAAGCCACACCCCTTGATCAGCAGTGTGAATAAGGCTACATTCAGATAGAATCAGGCGCTGTGGCGAAAACGCTGGTTTTCCCATTCATTTGAAGGGGGGTACTGCGTTCAGGCTGCGGCTGCAATGGCCAATCACGCCAGCGATCAGACCAGCAGACACCCAGGTGAAGAAGAACTGTTTACCATGTAGCATTGTAGCATTAGTTGTTTAGCAACTGTGAAGATGGAATAGAGACTGATCGATCGCCGCCATGATGACTGTACATCAGGTCAGTATGAACAGGTGGAATGATTACAGCAAGCGTGACAGACGTGAAAAGCTGTGAACCTATCCTTTAAGCATTTAATCAATAAAATATGACAAATATTTATTACAAATATCAAAAGTTACATTTTTGCCTACTGATTGTGCAAAATGCTTCGCTGATGTGCATTCATGTAACAAATTTACCTTTTTATTGTGTTTTTAAATTCTAATGTATTTTTTCACATTAAACCGCTTTCAGATTTGAAAGGTGCTATACAAATATTATGTAGTTTGAACCCTACATATAATAAGTCCTATTAACTACTGCAGGAAAGCGGCACTCAGTGTCACATTCATTGAAATTTGTATTCCTGCCAACTACATTCCAGAATTTTCTAACAAATGACAGCCATAGATATAATTGTATCTATGCTAACAGTGCTATCCTTTCTTAATACATGGTACTGTGACGACCCCTCCTGTATCTACTATGCCTGGCCTGCTTGTGTTTTCTCCTCCACTTGCAGGTAGTGAGCCGAGTTCAGCTCGTTAGTGAGCCGGCTCACCTGGGCTGATGAGCTGACCACTTCAGTCTGCCTTGATCTCTCTCAGCTCCCTCATGGTCTCCTGGTTTGGCTGCTTTGTTTTTTCTTTTAGCATGCAACATCTTCATACACTATTTTCCACTCACATGCCTTACTGATGTTACTGATTGTCCACATCTGATGGATTTCTTTTGTAAATACCTTTATTTAATAAATAGTGTCAGTTTTGACCTCCAGCCTTTTGTGTGCTCTCCCTCCCTGAGTCAGTTCATGACAGTACCTCATTCTAAAAAATGTTAAGCAATGCAAGCCAGCACCAGCATCTACATTGGCTAATCCAAGGGTGTCCATTTACAAGTTTCAAGTTTCCTATACTATGGTTTTCTGTTGAATTTCTGTTGATGGACACAAGATCACATGTTTAAAGGATGGAACAACTGATTAAAACCAGTAAAGTCTGAAAAGAACTTAGTAACAGTAAGTTGCACTCTCAGTCCTAGCTCTTCCTACCTCTCCGACCACTTTAGCGGGTATGGTGGCCTCACAGACAGCAGACTTGCCCCTGCCTTCGATCCAGTTGATGGCGGCTGGTTTCTTGTCAGTGCAGTAGTTCCCACTGACAGCCACCACCTGCAGCTCTGGGAAGTGCTGCTGCAGTCTGCTCAGAGCCTGCTCTGTACCCTGCAGGCAGACCATGTGTTAGTCATCACACATGAGATGCACTGGGATTACACATCTTACACTTTTCTTGTGTTTTCTAGTTCTACAATATGATAATGTGCATCGTTCTGTCACACCACAGTCATCACATATGTATATTATGTTGCTTTTATATGCATTTGGTGCACTTGTGCAATTGCCTAATGATAAATGAGAACACATGTACACCAATGTCAGATTTTCATAATACACTCACACTATACACTCACAGAAATGTTTGACTTACTTTTAAGGCCTTATAGGAGTGGCCGATATAGATCAAATCTTTCATTCCATTCATGAAAGATTTCCACTCATTTAACTTTATATTGCGACATCAATTAAGAGATATAGCACTTGAGGATGTGAGGAGTAGCTAAAGTGCCCTGAAGGCATGAAACTCTCTCTACCCCACCTCCACACACACACACACACACACACACACACAGCCATTATAAAAGTGTTACCTTAGAGATCATATTCATCCCCATGGCATCTCCAGTCTTGGAATGGAAGCGGATGTAGAGATTTCTCCCAGCCAGACCAACCAGCAGCTTCTGGAGCCGAGCAAACCTGCCAACAACAACCACACACTCTTTCACACAAAAACATGTAGATACACAATGGACACTGAGTGCATACTTTGAATTCTAGTTCTCTCCATGTCAGGTTTCATGTTTTACCTGCTGGTGTTGTCAAAGGCCTCTTTAATGGCCTGAAAACCGTCTGTGCTCTCCAGCCAGGCCTTGACCTCAGCAGCCTGGCAGGCAGAGGGCAGCCTCACTACAGGTCCTCGAGTCATGCTGTCAGCCAGGATGCGACTGCTGGCTCCGCCTCCCAGCTACAGCACACAGGGGACAGGGCCACAAGTCAGATACAGCACATATTAACACATGATGCTGTGATCACAAGAGTGTCCAAAGTACTATTGAAAATTTGGAATAAATAGAAAAGGGTTGAATAGAATAATAGAAACACCTACACAAAGGTCATTTACCTGTAGCTGGTGACCAGTTATTGTATGGTTCAATATTTTAGTATGAAAACTCAACCTAACAAACTGCACCAGCAAAGACAACAGGATGCAGTATAACAACAGTAAGTAGAAGACTGTGGCTGATCTGAAGGCAGTGGCTGGATATTTACTATTCATATGCTGTTGAGTGTTTCAATTATTTTGTCCACCCTGGTACTTTGACCCTATCAGCATCTTTAGAAAACAACACATTTGACACTCACGGCGATTGCTCGACAACCACGGTTGGTGCTAGCAACCAAGCACCCCTCCGTGGTTGCCATGGGAACCTGGAACTGCTTCCCATCCAGATGCAGCGGTCCAGCCACGCCCACTGGTACGGGCATGTAGCCAATCACATTCTCACAGCAGGTGCCCATAACCTGGAAAACAGAAATGTTGACAACCTTGTATAACAGGAAGCAAAGTGTTACAGCGTGCGTGTCTTCACCTTGGAGTAGTCGTAGTCAGTGTATGGCAGGGAGGAGAGTGCAGAAGGAGAGGGAAGCTTTGCAGATATCATCTGTCTTCGTATGCCCACTCCTCTCTCTGGTCTCTCCATCATGGCCTCCAGTTTGTATGCAGGGATGTGTTTGGAGTTGACCAGCAGCATCACCTCAGCATCACTCAGGAAACGAGGCCCTAGCTGCAAGAGACACAATCATGCAGTGACTGACTATTCACTGTGTATTCTGCTCGCTGGGTTAGTGGCCACAGTGGCCAGTGACTCTACTTAAAAGTTCATTAAAGATTTGAAGAAACAAAACAATCTCTTCAACTCAGGATACAAGAATTCCTGAAAATCAGTGAAGTAGTTTCATATTGGACAAAACAGATCATGGTTTGTATTTACACTATTGACATTATAGATCACAAACTGCTCAGTGTTTTCAACAGATATATGTGAAAAGACATCATGCCAGTGAAGCTTGTTGCTATGGATACAATTTCATATTAGAAGCAACACATCCAGTTGATTCCATATTCAAGTTATCTAGACTCACAGATGGTGGCATCTTTGTGCTGTTTTCTTTGTACCGGCTATAGAGTAAAACTGATCATCACCTGCTATGAGAGTTGTGTATGTAGCTTAACATAATCAGAAGCAGAGACGTTAAGCTGGCTAACACTGAAGTTAATGCTAACAATTCATCTCTGTCCACACATTATCATTTGGAATATTTTTTATCTCACGTGTCTTACTCGAAGAAACATTCCAGTGCAGTGTGGGAGAAGTGTTTCCAACTTGCAATGAAACCTCAACCTACATGTGATGTGTACCAATATATCTGGTCTGAGAAAGTATAAAGGTGAGCTGAGTGGATGTGAGGCCACACAGAGCAAGTGGAATCAGTGCAAGTGTCTTTTCTATTAGCGTCACACACTAATTGGTTCAGCCTCAAAGAACCCTGCAGTCTTATTGGTGGGAGATGGCTCCACGACTTAAACAGACACTTTAGGGAGCTGGGAAGTGGGCTAAGGTGACGTAACCATTCAGCCACCTGAGAGGAGATTAGCTGAGTTATCAGGTGTAAAAGGGAGGTTTTATGGGTTTATGTGTGATATGTGTGATATCTTACATCAGGGTTGTTCAGGATGGCCACACATTGGTCCAGGCCTCTGGGCTTTGGGGGGAGGCTCGGCTGATCGGTCTCAGACTTGAGCTCTTCCTCTTCCTCCCCCAAGACAAAGACGCTCTTTGGCTGGGGATCCGCAGCCAGGGCAGACAGGGGCCGGATAACCTCATCTAGGGAAACAAGGCAGAGTTGAATACCACAGCGCTACACAAGTCCACCTGCTACAACATCATTACTGAGCACAGACACCTCTCTCTGTCTTGTTGGCGGGTGCTGGGGCAGACACGTTCCTGGCGGGGGTGAGGGGTCGGGGAGCATACGGCTCCTTCCTGCAGCAGGTCTCAGTGGGCCATCGCGGGGTCAGGGTGGGGGAGGACATGGTGATGGGGTTCTTCAGTGACAGCGTAGACTCCATCTCAACCTGCTCAAAGAAGATGTACTTGATAGCCAGCAGCAGGGCCAAGGCCAGACAGATCACCTGCTCTATATCCATGGTTATCATCCTGCAGGGGAAGAGGGACAATAACATGCAGAACAAGTTTGGTTATTGATTTCAAAAGTTGCCTAATGTTTCATTTTTCAGTTTGTTTTGGTCCCTTATCTTAAATATACATTTGAATGGTCTCTTTTTGCTGAGATATGAAGAGGAACTGTTGAGATAAATGCGGTGATAAAAGTTTCATTCGAACATCAACACATGACATTAAACACTGTTTTGAACAAAACTTAAATGTCTCATTATCTTAACGCTAAGTGATTTCCAGACTTCATAGTGTCTGAGTCAGAAACAAAGTCAGAACAAAAATCCCAGAGGATTACGCAAGAAGGCCTACGTGTAATGATACAATGAAAATAATTTCCTATCTGGAAATACTTCAAGAGATCATGAAATAGAGAGGGTAATTAAATCACTATCTTGGAATAAAGGCAATTTTAAACAATTTACTAATGCTTTGAAGATCACTCATGGGCCATTAATAAAAACAAATGTTAGGTTGATAGGGTGTGTACAATCTCTTTGGCTGGTGTTTGAGCTTTCTCTTTGGTAATAATGCAACTATAAATGCTGGTAATCTATTAAATCATGCTTAATAATTTGTTATCAAATGGATTTTGGTCCATATCTTCTGCAGCCCTTTTCCAGAAAGCAAGAGATTAATTCAATCAGTCAACAGAATTTTTGACCATCTGGCAACCCAAAACTTCTTATTAATGTATTGTAACTAATGTAGCATCAGTAATAGATTTATTAACCACGAATAAGATTAGTTACAACTTAGAATACTTTTTAAAGGGGGCCTTATTAGACAGTGGTACAGTTTTTTAAATGATCTCAGCACCACAGACACACAATCATTTATTTCTTGCCAAGTAGTGAAGAATGAAATAACAGTTTGGTATCTTAAGATAAAGAGATAACTAATTTGAGCTCTCAAGATAATGGGGATATAAAAAGTAATTGGCAGGCATGTTATTTCACAGTACTCTTCTGTCAGCCACCGATCAGCTCCACTGGATCAGTTGGGGTTTCAGCTGGTCTGTTTCAGCTGACTGTTACTTGCTCAATGTCCTTAGTCACATTCCCTAATCAGCCCAGGGATTTGAGACCTCCAGAAACGTTCTATAACCTCAACCATCAAATTACTACAAGTGCTTCCAAAATGGTCCAGCTAATGTGGAAGACATCTAAACATCTGTCTTCTATTGCAGTATTGGAACACTTGAGGAAATCCCTGTAGAAACAGCTGAAACAACTTCTTCAAAACTGTTTGCAATTGTTGTTGTGGTTTCAGAGGCTGCTGCTGACCTTACTTCACATCCTATAGAAGTAGAGGAGGGATTTCTGGCACAACTTCACCTACTTCCAAGGTGCATGGAGAAGGGAAAATGTCTGAAGAGGTCAAACCTCCAGAAACAATTTAAGTATAAAGAACAACTTTATTGTCATCATCAGATGATGAAAGTTGTTCTTTATACTACGAGTGTTGCTGGAGATTTGACCTCTTCTTACTGCACATCCTGACATACAGTTCATGAGCTTAATTGCGTCATGCTTAAACTAATGCTCCGAAGCAATTCAGGAAATGCAGGGTAGCCATCACGCACACGAGAACTTGCAGTTAAAAACAAGCATATCACTAGCCTCACCTTGTGAGGTAGAAGTGCCAAAGCGGCTTCTCTGGCTCGATCCTCCTGGGTGAGAGGTGGTCCACCTCCATTCCGACCTGTGGGATGCCCACTGTGGTGTTGATGGACAAGGGCTCAGCGATCCAGCGGCTGTGGGCGTGAACCATCACCAGGCCCAGAGACTGCACACAGAACAGAGAGGTGAAATCACATTTATGTTCAAATGAAACCAAAGAAGCAAATAAAGAAAGATAGGTGTTACCATGATCATTTTGACTCTCTGGGTTACAGGGTTGGGTTTGTTGTCCTCCTCCTCCTCCATCACTCTGGAGAAGTGGCTCAGCTGCCAGATAGGATGGCCCTCCTGACTCTCACGGGACAACTACAGCAGCAAACACAACACGATCAATCAAACTGTCTTTAACACACACATGTACACCCATACAATGAAACACTACACCCTTACCTCCAGCACCAGTGAGACACACGCAGGGAAGAAAGTCATGAACACAAAATAGTTGGCCAAGACAGACATGCAGCCAAAGCAGCACATGATTTCCAACTGTCGCACACCTGAAACATACAAGACAAATAATAAGGCATTCACAAGAATAACTCACATGAGAAGGGGCCACTATATCACCAGGATTTCCAAATCAGAAAACCACTATTCACTTTCTGCACACAGTGAAAAGCTGCTACTCTTCATTAATTTCCTCTTGGTCAGCTAACAGCAAAATAGGCCGTCATCTGCTGGTTGAATGGACGGACTGTTTTGACAGATATACTTGGTGTCAATAGGGTAAAGGCTGGGGGGGAGTGTTTAAAATGCTGTTTGATAATCTGACAAACACTTTGTTTGAAGCATACTGACGCCTTAAAGCTCTGTTCTATCTCCTGCAACTCCACAATCACTTATTTTTGCTTAAATACAGCTGAACACAAAATACAAGTGCTGTAACTAACTTGTTTATGCCACCAAACTTAAGCAATCCTAATGAGAGTGAGAGGTGACAAGGGGTTCTTAAAGAGTAACTTGACAGTAGGCTGAAAAGAAGTTTCACTGTTCTCTCTGCTTTTGAAAGCCTGTTTCACCTCTGTAACCACACCCAACAGTGATGTCATGGTGTCAAGCTCAGCCAGCTTGGCATCAGTACATCCCTCTGCAACTGGACTCTGGATTTTCTGACCAACAGACCTCAGACTGTTAAGTTGCATAACCTCTCATCCTCCTCCATCACCCTGAACACCGGTGTGCCACAAGGTTGCGTGCTGAGCTCTCTACTGTACTCTCTGTTCACCCACGACTGCGTTCCTGTTTATAGCTCCAACTCCATAATCAAGTTCGCAGACGACACCACGGTGGTAGGCCTGATCAGAGACAACGATGAGACGACCTACAGGGACGAGGTTCAGCACCTGGCCGAGTGGTGTGCTGATAACAATCTGGCACTGAACACCCAGAAGACCAAGGAAATCGTCGTGGACTTCAGGCGGGCTAGGAGCCATGCACACCCCCCTCTCTACATCAAAGGAGCTGTAGTGGAACGTGTGTCTAGCTTCAAGTTCCTGGGAGTCCACATCTCCGATGATCTCACCGGGTCCCTCAACTCCTTCACACTGGTGAAAAAGGCGCAACAGCGCCTTTACTTCCTTCTGAGCCTTAAGAAAGCTCACCTGTGTCCTAGGATACTGGTGGACTTTTACTGCTGTACCATAGAGAGTTTGCTGACGAACTGCATCCCTGTGTGGTATTGTAACTGCTCCGCTTTTGACCGTAAAGCACTCCAGCGGGTGGTGAAAACTGCCCAATGGATCACAGGCTCTCAGCTACCCTCCATCATGGACATATACAAACAGCGCTGTCTGGGTAGGGCGAGGAATATCGTCAAGGATGCCTCCCACCCTAACCATAGACTTTTCACCCTCCTCCCGTCCGGCAGACGTTACAGGAGCCTCAGCTCCCGTACCAGCAGGCACAAGAAGAGCTTCTTCCCTGAGGCTGTGTCTCTGCTGAACACCCCCCCCCCCCACTTTGAACATCACTGCTCTTTACTGCACTGTATAATTACTGTATATTGCACTGTATAGAACTTTCATTTTTCCATTTGCACTAGTCAGTACTCTGTTCACACTAGCCTGTTTACACATCTATTGCTTATAAAGCCCCCATATAATTGACCTTATACTCACCATATAATTGACCTATACTGTACATATATTATTCATAATGTATATATTTGTTTTATTTTCCACACACTAGCCACTTCCCCATATACTAGCCACTTCTTCCATATATATTTATTTATTTTCCTGTACATATTGTGTATCCTTGTACATGTATGTATATCACTGTACATATATTTATACCTGCACTTTCTGTAAATACTACTATATTCATGCACTTCTGGTTGGATGCTAACTGCATTTCATTGGCTCTGTACTTGTACTCTGCACAATGACAATAAAGTTGAATCTAATCTAATCTAATGACACACACAAGGTCCAATCTGAAGCAGGAAGTGTGTCTGTAAACTGTGATGGATGTTTATAACAAGCAATTTGGGTAATAATGTTACTGTTTCTCTTCCAAATAATTTGCCTAACCTGTAGGTTTGTCTCCAACCTGTCTGATCAGCTGACTGCCTGTGTTCTTCACCTGTCTGACATCTTTTTAAAGATGTTGCAACATTCCCAGATCTCAGCAATTAACTTGGTTCACAAGTTTTCTTTAACATGTTTTTTTTCCTTTCACCAGCTCATTTCTGTGAGCTTTTTTTAAAATTTACATTTAAATTAGCTTGTCTTCACCAATACTTGATCTCTATGAACAAGATGAAAACTGTGTGATCTCAGCTCAAGAATCTAAGTGCAGTAAAATGCTTAAAGCCTTTGCAATGCTAACCAAGTACCTGACATGGTTCCCACTCCAATTACTAAGCACTCCACCAGGGCATCCAGAGTGAAGGTAGGTCCCAGTACTGCCATGCCACGAGCAATGTTGTCCCTCACTTCCTCCTGAAAAAGTTGTAGAACAATATAGCAGTCAGGGCCACTGTTGAATTTCATGTGGAATGTTGCAATATGATGAGTGAATATTTCTTCCTACCTGAGAACTGGAGCTTAAGGCGAACTTGGCAAGAGCGCATGCTTTGGAGAGGTCAATGAGAAGCAGGAAGAAGGGCAAAGCCTCACTGGAGGTCAGAACAGAACAATCAACTGAAGTTTTTAACAGAGATACTGATAAGAAAGTACAAGACAGTTTTCATAATGTATTCAGAGTGTTTCCTTACTTAAGGCCTGTAAGCTCTTTATCAAGGAAGTGAATGACCACTGTGCTGAATACGAAGCTGGAGAATATGGTGAAAAGACCAGCAATGCCTGTAGGAGAGTAGATAAGGTGCATATTAGCTATATTTAGCTACTTGGGTCAAAACATCTACTTCCTCTACAGCCATAAGACCCATAGCATCTTAGTCATCTTTGACATCTTATTAACATCCTATGTGCCATGTACCTAAAATATATTTGGATCCCAGTTGTCTCAAGTTCTGGAACTGGAAGTAAATATAGACAATGGCAATGCAACGTGTGATGGTCAGGATGATGATATCACTGCTCAGAATTTGCTGCAAAAAGAGAAGAAAATATGATCAAATGCAAGGTCACAGAAATCCTTGGACATTTTAGGAAATCCTTATTCACTTTGTTCTGAGAGTTAGATGTTCCGATTGATAGTGCTCTCATGTCTATACGGTAAATATAAGGCTACAGCCAGCAGCTGGTTAGCTCAGCTTAGCACAAAGACAGCTAGCCTGGGGAAACAGCTAGCCTGGCTCTGTCCAAAGGTCTCTACCGCGGCTAAAATTTTGTGTGTAATCGGTGTATGCCCGAACACTGTGAAACACTGGTAACACCGACTACGGCTGCAAGCCCACACACAACCACTAGTTTTAGCAACATTGTAGTCCATGTCAGCACATTGCAGGAGATTGGGAGGCACCTCAGTCTATTACTGGATCTCAGTGCAGCTTTTGATACCATAGATCATTGTATACTCCTAGACTGACTGGAAAATCAATTTGGCATCTTTGGCCTAGCTCTCGCGTGGGTAAAGTCTTACCTATCTGAAAGAACTATAACAAGACTAGGTGGAAACCTAGTATATGGACTGTGTATGGTCAATGTGCTATACTGTGGCCAAATTGTTACATGGACAGTCAGTGGTAGTGTCTATAATGTGAATTCCTGGATATTAAATGTTCATCTGCAATTTTCTGTAGTGGTTCCACTAATATTGTTCTTAAAGTGTACTGAAGTAGAATATCACATGACATGGTTAACCCATTTAATCCCATCAGTCCCCCCCCTTTTGTGAACTGACCAATGACAGCCTGAATGGGGCGGGACATTAAAAAAAGGTTCGAAACGTTGAACTCATTGTTATGCATGAATGGTTCTGATTATTGACAAGTTAATACTTAGCATTAACAAATTAGAAACTAACCACCAATGTAGACCATTTTTCTTGCACAAGGATTTAATGGAGGAGCGAAACCTACAAACATTATAAATGTTGGTTGTGTATTTCTTAAACTGCTGTATTGTCCAACTAGAAATAATATAGCCTACTAGTGGTAGGTTATATGCCTATAGTATACTATTTTATGAAATTATAATGAATATCCTAGCATTATATAATTAATATATTAATATTATACTAACATGATGCAATTTTATTCCATTACACTTTTTATTTGATGTCATAATATTGTAATAATACACAAATGTATACTTGTTACTCATCCAGGTTGTGGATAATGCATCTGCAGTGGACAGATGTAGATTTAGCCAGTGCCATTGTGCCAATATGAGCTTAGATACTAGGGTATTCCACTTCCATAGTCCTTCAATGGTTTTCACATCATAAGTTGCACACAAGGAGAAGGAGCACGCATGCATGTGCAGTATAAATATGTATGTAATACAGTGTTAATAAACTCTATGTTACTTAACATTTTTCACTGTTTTTCACTCCTAATGTAAATGGTGTATATATATATATATATATATATATACATAAACCCCGTTAAAGGGTTTTTGGGGAGTTTTTCCTTATCCGAATCGAGGTTCTAAGGACAGAGGGTGTCGTATGCTGTACAGATTGTAAAGCCCCTTGAGGCAAATTTGTGATTTGTGATATTGGGATATAGAAATAAAATTGACTTCACTTCACATTGTGTGGTGGATGCAGTACTACAGATAACTGACATGTTCTTGATCATGTTGTTCACTCACCTCCTCTGTTTTGGGGCAGTCGAAGTTCCAGCCACAGATCTGATCATTGCCAGTGAACATGTTCATGGACATCATACAGATGGTGAGGGTTACTGTGCCAACAATCACCTCCCAGGGGTGGGAGGCCACTAGGAGGCCGTGCATACGGAACAGACGGGTCAGCATGATGCAACAGAGCTACCAAATAACACAAGTACAGTAATGTAAGAGAAGCTGGAAGTGACTGTACACCTTCACATAACAAGGATGTCATTGGAGGATCAGTGTGGAAAACAAAAGCATCAACCACAATGGAAATCAAAAATCAATTGAACTCTTAATTTGTTTCAAAGTATTAAGTCTCTGAGGTTTTCAGACCAGTGACTTTTGGTCCAAGGCTTTAGCCCACATGCTAACATCACTGTCTTTAACTGTTTAACTTGCTTTTACTTTATTTGTTCTGTATAATTCAGTTATCCTGCCATTAGATTTAGTCTTTTTACTTTTTATATTCAGGTGTCAACGTACCTTTTGTATTTTATGGGACACCTTGGGTCTCTATACTTTTCATTTCTTCCATACAAATGGAGTCATTTTCATTCTGAAAACCAACCAGAAACTGGATAGCAATCCAGTTCCACATTCTCTTTACTTCCCACTGTCACTAATTTCAAACAGATGCAATATTGTGGTGTGGTAGGTAAAAGAGACACATGCAAGGAGGAATATGTCATACCCAATTGTAGTTGGCCAAGACAGACACCTAGCCAAAGTAGGAAATTATTTCCAACTCAATTTCCAACATGAATATGATTCAAGGAATAACAGGAAGCTAAAACTAAAACCCTTTGAAAGATCATTTTTATAAACTATTCAGGAAATTAATCATTTTAATCATCAATTAAGGTCAAAAGAGAGAAATAGAATTCTTAATTGGTAGCCTACATTTAATGAATGAGTTAACGTTTTTTATCTATCGTTTTTCCCGTATGCCTATTAGTTAATTACTTTATACATACTTTTTAAATACGTCAATTAAGTAATATACAACTGACAACTGAAAAGTAGACTACCCTGGTGACCACTCTCAAACGATAAACCCCACCTATACTTCTTTATTTGCTACATAATTTTCCCATAAATAATATATATTTAAAATATATATAAAGTATTAAAACATTTAAATATATTAGATATAATATATCAAGATTCAAATATTAAGATGTGACCTTTTTAAGAGAAACATCAACAAATGCTGCCATCTGTTCAGCCTTATTTGAGTTGCTCTATAGCCTGCATTGCGTTTCCTTGCGGCTGCGCAGCGACGGCCGAGCCGGTCGCTGCCATATCCAGTGCATGATGTCCGCTGGAAGGGTTAGGAGCGGCTTTTTTCCGCTTAGGCTACGTACGTAGCCTGTACAGGCCTATATTTATCAAATTCATTTTTAATTGAGGAAACAAGATTGACTTACCTTGAACAGGTAATTAGGCCTAATGGTAGTTGAGAGTGTGGTTTGATGGTGAGCAGATTTCAGCCTTCCGGTGTGAAGCTCAGAAAGCCGGTCTCACTGACAGACTGAGTGTTTTCTCTGCAACTCACTGACAACCGATGGAACGATGGCACGCTACTACATCATCCGACACTTCAGCCAATCACGTCGGTCACCTGCTTCACAAACGCTTTGTCCACGCCCCGTTTCCTAGGCGACAGCAGTAACGGGGCATGGCCAGAGCGAGGACGCCCAATCTCACCACCACACACACAGGTTGTAGCCTACTACAGCAGAAGAGACTATAGCCTATTAGGAGTGGGCTAGTTTCTCTTGCACTGTGCATCATAGATCAGTAGTTTAACGGTGTCTTACAGTAGCTTCGTGATATTTCAACTAAACAGTTTTTCTACTTTATTCTGTTGCTCTTTTGTCATGTTAAGTTGCAGCTGTTTGACTCAGTTTCTTATAACACTCTACACTCTACATCAAACGTCACAATACCTATTGTGTAGGCCAACGCAATTTTTCACAAAAAAAACTTAAACTTGAGGAGGGCAGAGGTATGATTCAATTCCTTTTGCATGGGATCATTATACCCATATTTTTCAGAGTGGACTAGGTTACATATTTTTGGTTAGAAATGCAAGTATGTTGGATTTTTATCACTATAAGTAGACCTATATGCACATTTCACTGTAGCCTCCAAAGTCTGACAGAAATTAGCTTTAAAAATTACATTATGACAAGGGAATGAGATTCACCCAACATTTCTGTAACAGTGCCTGTCCAGACAGTTTCATGGCATTTCTGGTTTGTTCAATCACTGTGTAAAGAGGCCGAAACAAATCTGAGTAAGTGGATAATTCAAGGTTAAGTTCAAGGTTGAACCAATTGTTCAGTAACTAGCTGACCTACCAACAAACTCCAGAAATTGCACCTCAGAGATGCATTGCCCTATCACAGTAGCCAAACACAATGAATGGGCCCAAAATCACATAAAGATTTTTATTCATTAATTTTATTAAAAAGTCCTGCACAAAATAAACAATATAGAAATTGAACCGATGACACACACTTGTTAAAAATGTTTTCTAACTGTATGTGTTTTCGGGTCTGCTGTTGTTATGTACGTTTACTGAATATAAAAAAGCTGACCAAATTTTTTTTAAATAGTTAATTTTGTGTTCCGCTTAAATTTCACATGGATTTCCCTATCACACCACTAGTAGTGTCTGACACCCACAGACTAAGCGTCTGTGGTCACAACTATACAGCCACAATCATTTTAAATTCAAATAGAATCTACAAGGGAAATGGTTTAAGGGGTAAATTACCAGTGCTTTTAGCAGTGTGTGCTGAAAGGGGCTCCACTCACACTAACAAACAGTGACAGTGAAAATAAATATTTACTGTAATACCCAATTTGAGCTATAAATAACATCCTTATTGAACCTTATTTTAAGTGTTTCCATTCAACAGGAAGTAACCCCTTTCTGTGAATAAGTCAAATACTGTAGAATTAGGTCAAGACTGAATGTAAGGGTGGTAGACATTGATTGTGACTAAATGAATTATATTTGCACCTTATCAACAGCTCAAATTTGTATTTTGTTATAGTTATTCCTGTGAGATTCCTGCTATTTGACTACGAATGGAAGCAATGATATTTTTTATTATTTTGCTTGTTGCCCTACCAGCAGAGGAGCCTAAGGATGGTGCTGTCTTTCTGTCCATATGGTCCACAGAAAGATACCATTTAAACAACCACTGGCATGATTTATTCATGAGGATGAGATTTGCTGTGGATCATGGATGATTCATACTTACATTATCTCTATTTATTATTACTATACTTTTATCCACTTTATACTTCTCTCCATCACATTTCATATTGAACTTTTTACTCACACATATTTCAGATTTGATGAACAAAACAATTTTATAAAATGCGCTGCAAGGTTAAAAGTAGTTCCATGTCGACCAGCTAGAATAGTAAAATGCTTATTACACGCATATTTTACATTTGATACTTTACGTGCATTTCACTAAGAGGAGAGCATGAACATGCACTTATAGGGGCAGAACATCCACCGGAGGATGTAGCATCAGTGGACATTCCCTAGTACTGTTTTATCAGTATTGCTACACCACACGTCCTGACCTTGAGTCTGTCACTAGTGATGATTCTGAAGAAGACGAACCGGATGGAGAGGGCTAGCATGTTCAACCTTATTTAGACGGGTAATAACAGACTTTGACTCAAGACCTGATATAAAGGCAGTAACGTTAGAGCCCTACTTTCTTTGTCGTTGTTCTTCGACATTAGCTTACTGACAAAAAACTTTATCCTGCTTAAGTTAGACTACCTACTTTCCTAGTTACGTTACAGTAGGCTAGCAAGGGTAATTTAGCAAACGCCACTAGCTAGATAATTGACTGCCAAATACATTGTGACCTTATTAGAAATTTTAGCTTCAACGGTTTTGTCACGTATGGCAACTTTATGAGTTTAGATAGGCCACATATGTAATAGCTACCGCTAGCTGTTACAAAAAAATGCTTAACGCTAACTGTTTTATAGTAGCTGACAGCTAGCTAACATAATTGAACATGTTAGGTTCACACACAAGGACGCTAGGAGCGGTTAGATCCCATTGTATTTAGTTCGATAGGAGTGACAATATTTTAAAGCAGTTAGCAGAAGCTGGTGCCAGTAGTGTAGCTGTAAGTTAGCCTATAAGTCTGACTGTACGTGTAAATATTTTGTCAAGCCATCAGTCTTTATGCCATTGTTTACTCGGGGTCAGAGAATCTGACGGATCACAGATATCAGTGTAACACCACTTAATTCACTGTGGTGAAACGCACGTAAGGTAAAGTAAAAAAGTAAAGTAATGATACTACACAAAATGTAATAGGAAACCATAAAAAGAAAACCTCTGCTGGTAAGACTTTCTTAAGACAGAGCTTTTCTGCTATTCTACAATTACTAGTTTTAACTTTGGTTTACAATAACCTATTGATCCATTAAAAGACTACAAACGCCATAGTCAGGGCAGCCAGGACAAAGGTTGCTGCCCAGCTGAACTATATAAGCTGATTGCTCTAGTGAGGGAGCAGAGAGTGAAGTGAAACAGTGGTTTTTGTGAAGAGAAGACAATTACTGAGGTGTACAGAGAGGAACAGGGCTTTAGTTATGTCATCAATAAGACAGTGGACTAGACTTGATTTAATACTTGTTTTTGTTTTGTTTACCTTCTGTCTACAAGAATTGACCTATTATGAGAAGACTGAATACACTGAATTTAAGTTGGAAAACAATGCTTTACTGTCTTAATTTCCTGCACCCACGCCTCAAAAGCTCCAAGAAAAAAGATCACGACCTCTCAAGACATCAAACTGTTTGCACTGTGCAGCATTATTAAGAGGGGGAAAATAAGCTAAAATCTAGAAAATAAAAAGACAATATTTAATATCCTTAGTCATCTCAGATAATCCATATGAAAGGACCCAGATTGGGATCAGTAGGAAAAGCATGATGGGGACAACAAACTCTGGCTTAGGGGCCCCTGGGCCTGTGCTTGGTAGGCCTGTTTGGTAATCCAACTTTGAGAACACAAATCCTATTATTGTCTTGAGTGTATTTTCATATTTTCGTTCTATCAAAATAGCAATTTTCGAGGATTTTGCAACCTTGGCAGAGGTATGTGCTGTTTTATTAAATTTTATTTAGTTGTTTTTATTTTGTAAGACAGATTAAAGATTAAACCAGTCTCTTATGTGGTTAGGACATCAACAGCAATATTCAGGAGTAGAGCTGAAACGATTAGTCAATCAATGGATAATTTGATCAACAAAACATTTAACAGCAACTGTGTTAATCAGAGTTATGTTAATTAATTAAAATTCAAGTTAAAGTAATATTTCAAGCACACTTTCTGCTTTTCAGTTATGAGGATTAGCTGCCTTGGCAGTAAATTGAATATCTTTTGGTTTGGACTGTTGGTTGGACAAAACAAGCAATTTGAAGGTGTCACCTTGGCCTTTAGGAAATTGTGATGGGCATATTTGACCATTTTCTGACATTTTATAGACCAAACCATTAATTGATTAAAGAAAATCAATAATCAAATAATCATTAGTTGTAACCCCATTCAGGAGGTTCCTTATCTCAGAGCAGTATTAACTTTGAAAACACTACTATTAATGATACTAAATGTACAGGAGTCACGGATGCAACTAGAATGCAATATGTAAAAAAAAATAGGTTTAGTTGTGCTTTGGCAAAAGACACTGTTAGGTGATTTAGTCTCATTATCTTCTGTCATGTAGATGAATTCATCCTGATAAAGTGAAGTCATTTTAATCTAAGATGTGGAATAGCCTCACTGAACCCAGCAAAGACAGTATAGAAACCTGTTTTGGTAGTCATAGTCAATGTGGTAGTAACATATGACAGCATAGACCATTCATTTGAGAACTAACAAGAATAGTGTTTTCTTTTCAGTGTAAATAAGTGTAGATTATTATGTAGTGTCTTCTTCCTTCTATTATAATGGTATTACTTACTGTTATATTCTGCTTTTGTCCTCAGAATAAAGGAAAACCCACTGTCAAGGTTGGTGACACACAAAAAAACACGGCATTTATTAACGTTATCCAGTAGAATGTAACATGTACATGCTTCAAGTACGTATTTGTTTTTCTTGTCTTTGTCCCACACAAGAGGCTGGAAGTAGTTTCTCCCCAGAAAATGATGGTCAGTTTTCAATTTATTCATTTTGGTTTGTGCTGCCATCTAGTGAGTAGTGTTAAAATAGACCATTTGACTCAAGTCTTCTAACATAGGATGCTTTGCTTGTATTGATCAAAAATGAGTTGGTGTAAGTTATATAAGAAATCCTATAACCATTGAATGTCCATCTCATCCCGATGCTGGTAAGGAAACCATGAGTTGTACAGGAGCTAAACCAGCTTATTCCCAGGAAGGTGCTGAGCATTTACAGAGCAGCAGCAGCTCTGGGCCCACAAACCAACATCATCAGCCGACTGAGGTCCAGTGTCTGTCAAGCATAACAGCAGATCATTCATACGCCAAACATCTGAGAAGGAATGTGACTGCTAAGCTGAGGTAAGTGCTTGTAAATAGTAATATGGTTATGGTGGGAGGACAAATGTGGCAGCCAAGACAGAGGGAGACCTGAACTGTGGTAGAAATACCATCTTAAAAACAACAAATATGGCAAATTATTTCAATTATATATTTTGTTACTTTGTTGTTAGAGTTTTTAAATTTATAAAGTAAATTAAATTTGAAATAGTCAAATACTGACATTGTGTAGAACTGCTCTAAAAAGGGTTGAGAATAAAACGAGTAACAGTTTGCAACACTGCTCAAAACACAGTGATGATGTGAGGTTCTTTAAAGTAATATTCCATGACGTAAGAAGAAAATGTGCAACTCTCTGGTGCTGCTTGATTCTGCCCATAGCCAGTTTAACATGAGCTGTCCTAAACACACATGCCAAGGGGGTCTTTCCCAGGAAAAATCCTTTGGTGTACAGGAAGTGATGCTTGTCATGTTTCCTGAAAGGTGGTTCCTTTGGGAAAAAAGAACTACAGCTGTGTCCAAAACAGTTATACAATTCACCAGTCACTATTTAGACAGTTCCATATAGAAGACTATAGCGTGTCAGATGGCAAAAGCACACTACTCTCATAACCCTCATCTGGCAGTCATCTAGTTTTACTATTTTTTCAGTCTGATACAGTAGGTGTACTGTATCACTTGTAAATGATGGCACAGGGCATTATCAGCCACGAAAAAGCTTTTAATAGAGCAAGTTGAGAGAAAGATCCATTTTCCAATAGAGTGCCAAAATGCCGCAGCAGAGGGAGGCCATTGGACTTGAGGCTCTTGCTGCTTACCTTGGCAACAAAGTTCAGTCAGCATCTGTTTAGTCTCGTTTATTTGGCATTATGAGAATGGAGACACACATAGAATCAAACCTTCTCAAGACTCACACTGACAACACATATGCAAAGGTAAATAATTGAGTCCATGGAGACAATAAATGTATAAACTGATACTGGAACTCACCATGGCCTCAGTAGTGACACTTTACACTCCCTCTAGTGGTTGCTTAACACTTCAATACATGCTGTTGATGCCATGACACATTTGTTGTGTGTAATTTCTGAGTTCAACACAAACAAGGCGCCTTCTATTGTGAATGTAGAGGAATGCAGTCTTCATTTACTTCATCCCCAAGATGATATAACAAGATATACATTATTTAACTTTTTCTTGAGACAAGAATTAAACAGTAAATGAAACTTGTGACTCGTCATATCTCCAAACCCTTTGTGCTGGTTTGGAAGGGCAAACTTATGAGAAAACACAGTACAGCAGTTACTCAGAGATTACCAAGGCAGTGAGCAGCTCTGTAAGGCCTGTGCTAACCACTCTAGCCTTAATGAGAACTCACACTACAGAAAGAGACTCAGAGAGCTGCCGACTTAACCTAATCTCCTAATAAGATAATAGAAAATAAATGTAGTTAAATGTGCTTGATACTAAAACTTTTTAATTTTGTTGATGCGTTGCACAAACAAGAGAGAATGTCACTTTACCATCTTTGGATTAAGAAATAGTCACAACTTCTTCTACTGGAAACAGTTACTCACCAAAGGTAAGGTGTTGTTTGTTCTAACACCTAAAGTGACAAAGACCTCTGGTGGCCATGTGAATTATGACTCTTCCAAAGTGTTAACCTCTTAGGAAAGAGACTAGGGTGAAAGAATGGGCCAACAAAGTGTGACTTTGACACAGGAAACTGCTGTACATTTCCTACTATCAGTCACCATTTTCATTTAACCGTGACCACCATTTTTTACTGTCCTTAACCAAGTAGGTTTTGTGCCAGACAAATCGTATGAATCCTTTTTGTAATGATGATATGTAACAATTTTGGAAGACATTGACAAACAATGTCGTTCTGCCAGTAGTGCCAAATCAGAAAACACTCGTGGGTTGTTTCAGAGGGCAATGACAAATGAAATGTTTAGTTGTTTAGTTAGTAGATTTCAAATCTTAGATATTGTGCAGCAAATAGAATATTTGATATTTTTTATTTGGGCAGAATAGTCATTGAGGAATCTGGAAGTACCTTCAAAGTGTCATTATTTGACTCTCACCTCTGTATGTATATTTTTCTTCCAGAGACATTCTGGAGATGACTGACAGCTGTAATCAGGATCATGAGAGGAATAGAGATGTATCAACTTCAGATGATGACTCTTTAAGCTTGTTGCATGATCTTGATGCCTGCCAAAGCAGAGGGGCAGCTGAGGACATGGAGATAAGTGTTTTAGATTCACAAGTTGGCAGCAAAGAGCAGAAAAAGAAAATGGAGATAAATCGACTCAAACCACCTGAGCCAGGGATATCCAGTTGTATCCAGTCTGCAGCAGGCCGTGCTAATTCTACATCTCAATCAGGTAATCACAAGTTAGAAACTCCTGAAAAATCTGCGTTTTGCTGCCACTGACAAAAATGTGTGCAGTTTTTTGTTATTCTGCATTTTACAGGGAGCCAGTGCAGAGAAGCTAATGTGGGGGAAATATGATCTCTAGTTCTTGTCAGTACATATGCTGCAGCATTCTGGATCAACTGGAGAGTCTCAAGGGACTTATTGCGGCAGTCAGATAATAATAATAATAATAATAATAATAATTATTATTATTATTATTATTATTATTGTTATTGTTATTGTTGTTATTGTTATTATTATTATTAATTATTATTAATTATTAATAATTTTATTTATATAGCAACAAGATGACCAATTTGGGAGGGATTAAATTTATCATAGGAATGATGCCAATGGAATCACATCCTTAAATGTAGCTACAACACTATCAGATAGACATCTAGTGTAGGAATTTTTTGCCATAATGGCGTGTATTCCAGCAATAGGCCTAGGAATTCAAAAGTTATTAAATAATGGTCCGATAAAAGAGGATTCTGTGGAAAGACTATTAGATTTTCAATTTCAATGCCATGTGCCAGAACAAAGTTGAGGGTGTGGTTAAAACATTGAGTGGGTTTATGTACACAGAAGCCAATCCAGTCTAATAATGAGATAAACATAGTACTAAGGCTATCATTATCAACAACCACATGAATATTAAAATCACCTACAGTAATTACTTTATCTGTTTTAAGGACTAATCCTGATAAAAACTCTTCATTCATCTTCAAATTCTGATAAAAATTCTGAATACAGACCAGGAGAGTGGTACCCTATAACAAATAGAATTGGCTGTCGTGTCTTCCAGGTTGGGTGTAAAAGACTATGAACAAGGCTTTCAAATGAGTTATAATTTAGGTTTAGGGTTGATTAATAGGCTTGAGTTAAAGATGGCTGCAACTCCACCTCCTCGAGGAATGTGAGTATTAACATGACTGGGGGGAGTGGATTCATTTAGGCATATTCTTCATGACACAGACAGGTTTTAGTAAGACAAAATGAGGTGATTGCAAGGCAGATGGGAGTGGCAGGATCTGGAATGACAGGGGAAAGTCTGAGGGCATCTGGTGGATGGCTCAAGGATGGCAGGTCTGGGGAGTTGGAGGAAGAAGCATGGCCTGGGGGAAGTGAGCAGGGGCTGGAGAACGGGACGGAGAGAGAGCAATGCACAAGGCTGGGGATGAGAGAGTGTGGCTGAAGGGAGGGACTAAGAGGCAAAATTGGACATTGGGTAACATTTTAGATTACTGCCAGCAACGTACAGTGTAATTCTTCCCAATTTACAGTGTCAGTTTTTGTACTAATGGTGTACCAGTACAGTACGTACTGATACATGTACGTACATACATATACAAATCATGTGTGTATATATGTAGTTACAAGGGAACAAGATGCAAAGTTAGGGAATAAGGTCAACAATCAAGGAACTTACACAGAATTTATACTGTACCTATTCTGTTATTCTTCTTGTTCGTCCACCCATTATGTTGGGTTTTGGTGAGTGCACAGATGGCTGAACAGACCAATCTGAGGCACACTGGAGACATCAGGGAGGATGTAGAGCTCTGAGGTGCAGTCACAAGTCCTTTCTTGGCAGATTTGCGCTGCTTCCTCTTCAACATAGCACAGAAGATTCTCCCGCTCTCACAGAGGACTGCACCTTCCTGGTCGGTCCAGAGCTAGGGGTTCCCAGCTTTTCGGGCCAAATCCAAAGCATATAGAAGAGGTAATACGACAGCCTTGTACACCTTCAGTTTTGTTTTTTGCTTGATGCCAGTCCTTTCCCATACTGAGTCACGCAGACGTCCAAAAGCTGCAATAGCCTTAACTTCATCATCTAAGTGCACAGCACGAGACAGAGTAAACTTGTCAACGACTGAAAGCTTTTGGTCATTTCCAAAGATGGTGGGCTTAGTGTAGGGTTTCCCAGGAGCAGCATGGTACAGGACTTCAGTCTTCTTTGTGCTGATTGTTAGGCCTAAGTTGATGCAAGACAACAAGAATCTCCGTGAATGGTACTATTGCAAGTATGCAGTCTTTACCAGCCCTGGTTCCTTCACTCTCTCCTAGTGAAACAAGAGCACTGCTGATAGATGTCTCTTCAGGCTTTGCCACTGCAGTATTCTGCTCTGCCTTATGAGGTTTAGAGTTGTCCATCTCTGGCTTGGAAGATCTCTTAATGTGCAGAATAGTAGGGTGTTTGCACTGACAACTCTGACAGGTCATTCTTTGTGTTCTTTGCAGACAGCTACAGACCAAAGCCGGAGAGCAGAAAATGGCTGATCTCCAACTAGACCGAGTAACACCAGATTTTCCACCTTTCACCCATGTGGGTATAGATTATTTTGGACCCACTGTGGTGAGACGTGGCCGTGCTCATGTCAAGAGGTGGGGAGTAATCTTTACTTGCCTGGTAAGCTGTGTTGTTCACCTGGAAGTTGCCAGTCACCTGAATACAGATACGTGTATTAACGCTCTTCGTCGGTTCATCTGTCGTCGATGCTCAATAAAAAGCTTCAGATTAGATCAAGGCACCAACTTCATTGGCACACAAAAGGAATTGGAGGAGTCTGTGAAACTACTAGATAACAACAACATCCAAAATACACCACTCAAAAAAGGAATTGATGGGACATTCAACCCTCTGTCTGGAGCTCACCATGGTGGAGTGTGGGAAAGGCTAATTAGATTGGTCAAAAAGATTCTCTACTCTGTCTTGAAGGAACAAACTTTGGATGATGAAGCTGTACACACATCCTGGTGCGAAGTCGAGGCAATTATGAACGATAGCCAGTCACAACAGTGACAAATTACAAAAACGATCTTGAGTCGCTAACTCCTAATCATTTACTTCAATTAAAAACAAATCCAATCACGCCCCCAGGACTGTTTCAGAGAGAGGACCTATATTCACGGAGGAGGTGGAGGCAGGTGCAATACCTTGCCGATCTGTTTTGGAAACAATGGACCAGGGAATACCTTCCACTTATGCAAGAATGGCACAAGTGGAATGAAATCAAAAGGAATTTCACCCCTGGAGATCTTGTAGTCATTATTGATGACTCGGTGTACCAGTCATTGTACCAGTCATTCCTCCTCACGATGACATAGTCAATCAAGTGCCAATGCCATCCATGAAGTTCTCCTGCACTTTGGTAGCTGTAATATCATGTTGGTGATTAGCAGGTCAAACTTGGAGCATGTTTTCAGCTGCACAGGGCCATTGCTGGTACATTTTTCAGTGCCATGTGCACCTATGACTCCATGCCATGATTTATGGTCATTTCCAACTCTGGCATTTAAGTCACCAAGTATCAGCAGTTTGTCAGAACTGGATGTGGCAGCAATGATGACTTCCAGGTCATCATAAAACCTGGTTTTGATCTTGTCAGAGTTGGTCATGGTAGAGGTATAGGCACTAATGATGGTGGCCTCCTTTTTACCCGATAGGTGGAGCTTTAGGGTCATTAAACAGTCGTTTAGGCTTTCCAGTTGGTTGACGAGGTGGTTTTTTACTGTGAAACCAACACCCGCATCAGCTCTCTGCCCACGAGGGCGGTGCTTCTCTCAGGTCTTTTTGATCCAGATGTGTCCATCAAAGTGCACACATTCCAGGTGCCAACCCTCTCCTTACTATGGAGGTGAGCAGTGTGATCCTGAATAGGACTGCTCAGGGTGCTGCCGGACTTCACTGCTGCTTCAGTCCAGTGAGGGAACAACCAATATCCTGAGCCGCCTGCGTGCAGGTTTGCCGCTACAGCCTCCGGCATATCCATGCCTGCTGGTTTGTTGCTTACCCATCACCACAGGACTTCAATAAAAGATGGTAGTAAAGGGCCATGCCTTGTGCAGAGAACTTGGATTTCAGTGAGGGAGATTTGCGCAGCGTCAACCTCACTCTCTTGACCAACCCCATCTGTACCCAGTGGCAAGACAACTGGAGGTGGTCCTAGTTGCAGTGGATGGTCCAGAGACCCTTAGGTGGAATATCCTCCACCAGGTGTTCCTCATGACAGGCTGAGTTTTCTGGGTTAATTAACTGCCACCCAGGATTCAGTATTGGCAGCTGATGACTGTACCAACTCATCAGGGATGTTGAGCCTGGTGTGCGCCTAGCAGCTAGAGGTCCGACTAGCTGGTCAGACACAATTCTGTTATTAGAGGCTACAGTATGACTATTACTGAGCAACAAAGCCGGAAGTTTGGGGGAAGACGGGGTAATGAGTCTTACATAGTATTTATAAATCTGATGTGATTTATTTCAAAATTACTATATACTACTTGAAACACTGGAAGGGTAGAGACAATAACAAAAAGAGGATAGGCAAATGACATAGTTCCTTTTTATTTAGGTTTGGCAAATTTACTATAAAACTATCGCCAGTATGGTGCTGTATATGTATAAGTAGGCCTACAACGTTGTACTTACAGGAAACTTGAGAAGCCTGAGATGTGGGCTTAGGTGGACTGACACTATTGTTACACAGGGTGATGTTCATTGTTGTTATGGAATACAGTAAGTAGAAAGGTTTTTTATTATTAGGCTTCTACAGTAAACAGCTGAAGTGAAAACCAGGAGTGTCCATCTAATGGCCAAGGCAGTAGAAGGTGTAGAAGGTCGATTTCATGTCCTGTCACAGTGTAACTGTCATGAATAGTTAAGACAACAGTTAACACAAACACTACAGTCATTGAAAAAATGTATAGTCATTGCACAAAATTAAAATTTCATGCAACGAGCTATGGGGCTTTTCTTAACTTTCAAACTCAGCTCCTTTAACATGCATCTAACTTGCATCTAAAACTGAGCAGACCTAATGCCAAAACCACAGGCAAACATCTCTCTATACTAAACATCTCTATAGCGTCCCTCAACAACAGCTCTACAGAAGACGGTCTGCCTTCACCAGCAAACGTCGATGGTGGATGCTCATTTATGACCTGTGTGCGGCCCTCAAGGATTGTCATGCTCATGTATTCCGTAATATTAGAATGGGTACCTGGTCCTTAAAAATACCTACATTATAAATAGTGTTTAAGATCCCAGGTTGTTACCCCCTTATTCCCTTATTTCACATCTTGTTCCCTTGTACCTACATGTATGTATTGGTATGTACTGGTACGTACAATCACACTGTAAATTGAGAAGCATTGTGGGCCATAATCTAAATCATTACTGTTTTTTGTTATAACATGTCAATTTATCATGTTATAACGAGAAAAGTATGTTTTAACGAGATATGTTTTGTGATATAACAAGATAAACTGATGCGTTGTTTTAAAAAGAAATGTTTCTTGTAAATACCAAATAATTTGGTATCTAGTAATAACAAGAAAATATGTCATAGTAACATGAAAAATATCTTGTTATAATGTGAAAAGAATCTCGTAGAATCAAGGCGAAATTTTCTTGTTATGATGAGAAACTGAGCAAATGTTTTTTGTAATGGCAGCAGCAATATGCTGCCTTATCATGTATATGTGCTGTATATGACCACTGTAATTGAAAGTACCTTTCCCTCTGATTTGTCATGTTTTATCTTAATGTGTTTCACAAATCATGACTTTACAATTCATCTTTTAAAGCAGCAAATGTCTCACAATGTGTGAAAATCCCCATGAAGAGACAACTTAACAAGAGAAATGGAAAGGGAGAGACTCTTCTGCACAAAGCATGCAAGAGAAAAGATCTGGTACGAGTCCAAACGCTCATTCAAACTGGAATCAGCATCAACATGGAGGATTATGCAGGTTTGTCTCAGCTTTGTTTGTTTGCACTTGATCACTTACATTCTGAAATATTTTACCTCAATCTGTTACTCATGAAACAAGTATTAACAGTCAAACACAAAACCCACTCATAAAATGTTGACTTGAATTGTCAGGCTGGACAGCTCTCCATGAGGCTTCTGCTGTGGGTGATGAAGCAGTTGTTGAGGAGCTGCTGAAGGCTGGAGCTAATGTTAATGCTAGAAGCTTTGATGGTGTCACACCTCTACATGATGCCGTTTCCTCTGGACACTATCAGGTGATGGAGACACTCTGAATAAGACTTGTAGGATGTAGCAAAGTTGACTATAGTTTTCAGGAACACTTGACATGCTAGCAGTGCTAACAGACTTGCCTCTGTTTCACATGCTTTGGTAACTCAGTGTGATGTCCTCTTTCCACCAAATGAGCTCTAGTTCTTGAACCGGTTCCATTCAGGATTCTTGGAACCTTGATGCTATTGAGCGAACCAGCCTGCGTTTCCACCAGTTTTGAGCAGAACCATTGTCATCAATGGAGGGTATAGCACAATGCACAACGGAAGTAAACAGTAGCAAGATGGCGGATCATATTGATTACCTGCAAGCTTTTGTTCTTTACAGATATTTGTTTTTATCCAAAAGAAGACTATTACCATAGTAGACCATAGTCCATTGTTGCCTTCTCCATCCTCTCTTTCCAACCTATAGAATATGACACCCCAACTGATGTTGGGGTGTCATATTCCACGGTTCGCACTTCAGATCAAGGAAAACCTGCTATTTTTTGGGTCCAGCTGTAACTGTAGTTTTGCAAACTTGTACATTTGTTTGTATCTTTAACCTTAATTCTGCAAACTTGTGCAGTGACGTTTGTATCTGTAAGCTGTCTGTAAGCTTGTGCGAGCACACGCGCATAACTACTTTTGCCGCCGCGATTGTGAAAATGAGTTTGCAAGCCTGTGTCTGAATGCACAAAACGGAGTTTGCAGACAGAAAACAAAATGTACAAGTCTACAAAACTAAGCTTAGATACTGTTAAAACTAGACAAGAAAACTAGACAAGAGGACCCCAGAAGCAGAACACGAAAACAAACAGGTGAAAATTAATGCGGTCACGGTAGCCAGGGAAAGGCTGTAGTCAGGGGAAATCTTGGTGGAGCGGGACGAGGCCAGACAGGTGGACCGAGCTGGCTGAGGCAGGACCGAGCAGAGTGGCAGCGTGGAGGAGAAAAGCGAGCCGGGCAGATGGATCTCTGGGCAGATGGATGGCCTGAAGCACAGGGAGACAGAAGTCAGTATTACAGAAAACACTGGAGAACTTAATCAACAGACTAAGTGGCTGAAGTGTTACCACAGTGGGAAACAGAACGATCTGGCGGAGACTGGAGTGTAGAGCCAGGTATTTGAACACTGCTGAGATGATTACTGACGAGCCACAGCTGCTCCGAGGATTGGCGGGAAGGGAGTCTGCCGGCCCTGCCCAGGCATAGACATACAACACATAAAACACAAGACAAGACAAACAGGAACACAGGGAGGGGGGAAAACCAGGAGAACATGGAGAGTGGAGGGGAACAACCCTAATCATAACAGATACAAACATAAATGTACAAGTTTGCAAAACTACAGTTACAGATACAAAACCCTGTTTTCAAGTACACCTTTTAGAATGATATAATATTCCATACAACGCTTGCTAAAAGAATTTGAACCCTATTGGAACTGTCCCTTTTCCTTCCTTATCCTTACCTATGCCTCTTCTCTCTGCCTCTTTTTTGGAATCAACTTTAAACAGGTAAGATGTGCTAATTGTTCCAGCCATGTCTGGACAAGACAGACTGACATTACTACCTCTGTCCAGACAAATTAATGAACAACCCAATATATTGTTGAGCATCATTATGTATGCCAATACCAGCATTGAGATAATCTGCTCTCCATGGTCAGTTAACATAATTGCTCAAAACAGCTGCAACAATTTGCATGAAAAATTATCAGCTGTTCACGATGCTTGATTCAATTACAACAAAAGTTTACTGATATCCAGTGAACATATTAAAGGACTCAGATGGAGATGTGTTACATAACATGTTAATTTACTGTCAAAGCTTACAGCAATTACGATGCATGTGTTATATGGGATAAGTATGGTATCTGCAATGAGTTGCTAGTTTTGCAGGTACACTTTCCACTTTCATAGTACAACAAGTTAAACATCACATGACTGCAGTGTGAGGTATAATTCAGGCAGAGCAGCGTTTTTAGCATCAATTGGAATGGGCAAAAGGATTTTATTTCTGTACACTATCAAAATCCTCAAGCTGAGGATTTTGATAGTGTACAAAAAAGGTTCCACTTTCTAACAAGATGTTGTGAAATGCATTTGTGTTATGTAGGTAGTGAAGCTTCTCCTCCAGTGTGGGTCCAACGCCAGTGACAGGAATGCTGGTGGCCTCAGTGCACTAGATATGGCAGAGGAGGAGAATATCAAAGAGCTGCTCTTAACTTTCCCAGCATCTTCTGTTATGCACGAGCAGCCTTGTGAGGCACTTGCACTATGCAGACAACCAGGTGAGCTACCTTCCACATACTGGACTTCAGAAATCAGTTTGTTCACATTTTCTCTGTAGAGCAAATGTGATCTGAGCCTTTTATTTTGACATTAGAATAAAATAGTCTAATAGCAGCTCAGCAAATGCAATTTGTCGTTTTACTCGACTGAAATGTTTTGAGTATCAAACACTCACCTCCTGTCCTCTTGAAAGGTGGCTCTGAAACATTTGTAGTTTGCTACTTCTTGGAGCACAGCAGCTGTAGTTAC
The DNA here is from genome assembly GCA_005408345.1 of Macquaria australasica. Classification (NCBI taxonomy): domain Eukaryota; kingdom Metazoa; phylum Chordata; class Actinopteri; order Centrarchiformes; family Percichthyidae; genus Macquaria; species Macquaria australasica. The sequence goes on from SEMN01000011.1 coordinate 109,088, forward strand.
CTGGTTTCACAACATGTACCATGGATTCAACAGTTGACACTGCAAAAACGCAACTATGTTTGTTGACATTGATTGCAAACAACAAATTAACAGCCAACTGAGCTAGTGACAAATATAGTATATAGTATAAGTATAATGTTGGCAGAGTAGTTAAAGAAGTTTCTGGATGTTTTGATGCATTTTTTTGCCAAGAAACTTGAAATACATTGCCTTTAGAGCCTAAGAAGGTGAGCATTGGATACTGAAAACGTAGGTTGTCAGTGGAGTGTTCTTTTATGCCGTGTGCAGACTACCCAACTTTTGCCCTTTTGTCCCAGACAAATTTGAGACAAAAACACTTTGAAGATGCGTCCTGACCTCGTTCCCAGGTGCTACGACAGAAGCAGCCAAAAACAAGATGCATCTTTAGTTGGAGCACCTGGAAACTAGCTTGAGACACAGTTTCCAATGACAGGGCAACAAAATATGGGAGGAGGCAGGCAACACACACACACACACACACACACACACACACAGTGACCTCTTGGGTGTTTTCACTGAATATTGCAGTCATTTGCTCCAGTTGTGGATCCCTCCAGCTGGAATCATCTTGTAATCAGTTGTTTCATTTGTGCACCCCATTCCATTGACATGACAACAGGAACAAAAAATGTTTTACGTGTGAGCAGTCTGCACTTGCTTTTAAGCTGCAATGTCAAGAAAAATCATGAAAATGAAAATATTATCATTAGTGGATATGAAATGTACCGCCAAGGGCTATTTAAGTGTTCATACTGGGAAGTTCATGTACCTCATAAAACATTATCCACTGATTTACAGACGTCTATTTCACAATGAAAGTCTGAGGAAAAGTCTTTTTGAGACAGTGTTCATCACATGACAGACCCGGAAGTTGTAATTACCCAGTTTGGCCACTATGTCAAATTGGCTTCAAAGCCCAGCACACTTCCTGGGGGTTTGGTCAGTTGTCCTGCTGATTGTGGTGCCGCTTCACGTTCTGCTTCTTTCTCTTCTTTGGTGTTTATTGGTGGTTGGCAAACTCGCTTAGAGATGCATTACTGCCACCAAGTGGACTGGACTCACTACACTCTCATTGATCTTGCAGTAGAGGAGGCTGCAGTTTCAGGACAGCATTTCTAGGACCCTAGTTTTTTGTGACAGCGCCACCTAGCAAATTGTATGACTGCAAAAGTGCAACCAAGACAGTCTTCCACCCAAATACTACTTTCTGTCCAACAACTTATAGAGTTAACTTAAAGTGTAACTACACCCTCCAATTCAACTAGAACCCTCTCTCCCAGTAAATAAAAAAAAAATAGTGTGTGTGAGGGGACGTGGCCTCGTGGCTCCATAGTGTGTGGGTCAGGAGACACGGGGTAGACTGACTGACAGTCAGTCAGTGTTTTTTTATATGAATTTCATGATGTAGATTACTCCCAACCGGTTGACCCGGTTGCCTATGGGTTGACCCATAGGCCTCACAGGTTCAGGGCTGATTTAAAACAGTAGTTGGCATTTTGAGCCATTTTCAAACCAAATGTCAATATTAACACCAGCATTGATGTGTTTCATCACAGTGCAGTCATATCATTGAGTTTACAGCTCTAAAAACACATTTAAGGGTGCAGTACCTCTTTAATGTTTTAAAGGTTTAGGTAAAATAAAGATTGAATCAAATGTTATGGCCTTTGCAGTCACTAGGTCTCACACAGATATTTGAAAGGTTGAGAGGCAAGACACAAGGATGATTCTGGGGACAGAGTCAAGATTATATATTTTTTTGTTGTTGTTTGTTTTTGATACAGTAATAAACAATAACAAGCAACAATACATTAAACAGATTCAACAAGGACAATACAACACCCGCCCACCCCCAACGCATGTGGGAGAAGTTCACCTTCAAGGCACCCCCACCCCACGCACAAACAAAGAAAATAAAAGGCAGGCTCCACAAAGACAGGTATTTAATGAAGTCTGATTTATGTGACAGCATTGACTGGCAGTGGTAATGCTTTGATTCATTGCTCAAATCGAATTGATCATAACATTCAGGTTGCTTTTAATGCATAGACACATTGTTAATTTCACAGACATAGACTCTCAGTACTGGGCCAAAAGACAGTTTGAATCTTCTGTCCTGGATTAGCAACATATGGTGTAGGCCTGCAGAATCGGCCTACATAATAACTGAAAGCGTTCACAACTTGAATGCACTGGGCAAGACTATAGAGAGTGAGTAGAGGTGAGCAGGAAAGCCATGGCTGATGGCTGACAGAGGCGGATTTCCATTTGGCCAGTAATATTGCCATTTATTCAAAATTCCTTCCAATGTGGTGGAAATAAAATAAAAGGTAAACGAATAATAAGGAAATATCCTAAACAAATTGTCGCAGGATTCTATTTCAAACTCCTCAAAACTGGAAAACAGACATAGTCTGAAAATATTATGATGGTGTGATTTATTATGCCGGCCTCCCAAGGTGCAAAAACATGCAAAAGATGAAAACAAAAACAACAAACTCTATGAAGCAGACTAGAAAAGAGAGTTCCTCAGTAACTCGAATATCATTAAAAAAAATACAGTATAATCTGAAAGTTCCAGGGATGTTACCTTCTCTGTAACCAAGCCAAGACTGACTCCCCCAGGGCCCAAGGCAGCTTGTTTTAAACCATTGGCCCTTTCCACTAGGCTTAATAATAACACGAAAAGGGTTGTGTGTTGGCGTATGCAACACACCTCAACAAATGGTAAGGGTAGTGGCCACTTTTTGGACAAAAAATGAATGGCGATTTCCAGCCAATGGACGAATGTTGTGGCGATGGACTTCAGATGCAAAGTCCTTGGCATTGTATGCCAGGTGTGCCAACTGGACGAAACTTGTTGGAGGCACTGTTGCGCTTCCGTGAGGCCCCTGTCCACTCCGAATACATTAATTAACAATGTTAAAGTCCTCCAAATGGACAAAACACTTAAAGTGTCCATTTGACTTGCTTTTTCGCCAACTTCGCATCCGTTGCATTTTTTTCACCCGATATTCGCCAGAATAAGCGCGCTCACCTCAATTTCAACGCTTGCAACGCCCGATGGGTCAAAACGGCTCTACGGGCGCTTTTTAATTTCACGTTGTCTGATCGGGCCCATGTTCAGGGGCGGAGACGGGGGTCCTGGGCCCTATTGGCTGTCCGAATTTGGGATCCGTCCGGAGATGTAAGTGCAATTTCGGCTCCAATGGCCCTCGGGGCCCCTCCCACGGATAGTGGGGCCCATCCCTGGCCTGTGGTTCGAACGGGGGGGGGGGGGGTCCCAGGTGCCATCATGCTCGTTTGGCAGCTTTCCAAGTTACCCTTTGAATTTGCACTGCATGGGTGTTTGGGGAGGACAATGTGTCCACTCCCAAACAAAAAGGCATTGCCCACTGTCCAATGGCAATACCCCTCTCATAACAGTGTCCAGTGGACAGTGCCTCTGGTGTAACTATGGAAAGGTCCTGCTGTCTTACACCCAATTGTCCTATCAATATTGATAGGAAGTAGCCGTGTGGAGGGGGTAGGGGCCCAGGACTCTGGATTCCAGATCGCAGGGTGGATGTTGGGCACCAGTGTGAATTTGACATTATTTAGAGCTATTTCTGCTGAATTATGTTTCCGTCCATTTCAAATACTTTATAATGGGATTTTCCCTTACTGTGATCCCCCATTCATTTGTAATTGCAAGTGGACGTCTTCCCGCAGAGCCTACGAAATAAATAGAGATATGAAACCGACATAGAACTGCTCTGAAATGAGTGCAGATTTACATATTTCAGATTCAAGAGCCCGGACGCTCTAGAAAAAAATAGTGTCTGGAATGTCAAGATTTCCCCTAGGGTTCTCAGAGTCTCCGCTTCTAAGAGCCTTTTGTGTTATGTAGGTAGTGAAGCTTCTCCTCCAGTGTGGGTCCAACGCCAGTGACAGGAATGCTGGTGGCCTCAGTGCACTAGATATGGCAGAGGAGGAGAATATCAAAGAGCTGCTCTTAACTTTCCCAGCATCTTCTGTTATGCACGAGCAGCCTTGTGGGCACCAATTTTTGCACTTGACCGATCGTCACCAAAATTGATGTGCTAAATCTAGAGCCCGGGGAGAGCGCCCACTCCAAATTTGGGGTCTCTAGGTGGTCTGGCGCCACATCTGTGGCCGTTTGAAGTATTGTCAATTTTGGCCAAATTAGGGTTGGGATAACTTTTTTTCTAGAGCACGCAGATGTTCAAAATTGTCTAGGTCTTTTCTAGAGCCCAGCAGGAGTACGTGTGAGCTGTTCGGGGGCCCGAGCAGGGGCCCAAGACAATTATGCAGAAAAATGAATAGAAGTGAATTTGAGATGTACAAAATGTCCACTTTAAACACCTTTCTATTAGCAACCTTGGGTGACTTTGGGGGCCATTCATCTTCCCTAAAGTCCTTTTCCAATATTAATTTCCTTAAAATTGACAATCTGTCCACTTCAAATAACATGAATGGGGATGACCTTTTGTGACCTTTTAGCCACCAATTCAGTTCTGTAATGAATCTGGACCACAAAATCGCAGCAGGTGACCTCTGCAAGCTCCTGAATTGAGTCAAGGTGGTTGCATGTCGCTACAGTGCCCCTGAAAGGAAGTGACCCTGGAGTGGTGGTAGGGGCCCAAGACTCTGGATTCTGGATCACAGGGTGGATGTTGGGCACCAATGTCAGTTTGACTTCATTTAAAGCTTTTATTGCTGAGATATGATGCCACCCACTTTGCACACTTTATAATGGGATTTCCCCTTTGGACCCCCATTCATTTGTAATTCCAAGTGGATGTCTTCATCCATATTTCAGCCTCAAGAGCCCAGACCCTCTGGAAAAAAAAGTGTCCAAATTGAACAGTTCTCATCAGGGGACTTGTGCTCTATGAGTGTTTGGAGGTGTGAACATTTTTTTGCACATGGCCTAGAGTCAACAAGAGTCTTGTGCATAATCTGGGGCCTGTGGGGAATTTTGGGTCTCTGGGTGGTCTGGGGCCCGAGCAGTAGCCCGATAGAGTTTTGCAGAAAAGTGAACTTGAAATGGGGGTCATTTTGGGGGGTTACCAAGGGTCTAGAGCCCCCAGAATCAAGTCACTAGCTCGGCACATTGCGTGTTTGGTGGATGTGTCGAAAAAACACTCAAAATCGGTTCAAAAGTACACATTTGGCATGTTCCCTCCATTTCTGAAATTTGTCCACTCTGCATGCCTTAGGCCTATCAGTAAGGTATTTGGAGTGGACATCTGAGGCCTATTGTTTGGATTTTTGGAGGGAAAGCGTGGTTTAGCACTTTGCTGAATTCCAAACGATTTGAAACTTTGGTCATTTAATGTACACTGTGTAGATGATGAACATATCTGAATTTGGTGACTCTGGGGGAAGCCCCCCCAGAGCTGTGCAAAAATTACTTTGTCCACTTCAAATACATTATAGCAGGGGCCTGGGTATCTGTAGTGGACAGGGGCCATATCGCAAGACTTGCAAGATTTGGGGGGCTGAGATTTGGACATGTTGCTCCATGTGTCACCAGGACCATCCTCACCAAATTTCAGCCCAATATCTCAAAGTATTGTAAAGAGATGACCTCTTGGACCTTGGTTGTCCACTTCAAATACCCTAAAGCTAGGGTTAGGGTATCTGAGGTGGACAGAGACCATATCTCCCATGTTAGGGGGATTTGGACAGGTTGCTCCATGGGACCCCATGAACCTGCTCCCCAAGTTACAACCTCCTAGCCCCATCCACTGTGGAGATATGGCCCTGTCCACTTGGGATACCCTACCCCTAGCTTATTTGAAGTGGACAGAGACCACAACTCCCACATGCTTAGGCTTTGGGGGCTGGGGTCCCAGGGAGCAACATGTCCAAAGCCCAGCCCCAAAATTGCAGGATATGGCCCTGTCCACTTCAGATACCCTAACTCTAGCTTTAAAGTATTTGAAGTGGACAAGGTTTTTCCATTGTCAACTCCATTGTCCACTTCACGGACCTTTAAGCAGGGGCTGAGGTCTGTGAAGTGGACAGGAGTTTTAGAAGAGCCTGCTCAATTTTGAGAGCCTTTTTCTGGGTAAGGCATGGGCTTGGTTCCACTGGAGGTCCATTTTTTGACTAGACATGTCAGCAGAGCCTGTCTGGACTCAGTGACACATGTCCTGGGTACCAAGTGGACGTGGGGTCCCCTGGAGGGTCAGCAGACCTTGCCTGACTCAGTGAGGCATGTCCTGGAAGTTACAGCCTCCTAGCCCCAAGCACTGTGGAGAAATGGCCACTGTCCACTTCTCCAGTGCGGGCTTTTCACCGCAAGGTATTGCCAGTGGACACTGGGTGTCTGCAATGTGGGCTTTTTATTGTAAGTTATTGCCATTGGACACTGGGTGTCTCCAGTGCGGGCTTTTCACCGGAGGGTATTGCCATTGGACACTGAGTGTCTGCAGTTCGGAGACAAAACATTTTTTCAGTTCCCTAAGGAGGGGTAAGTGAATATCGTTTGGGTGAATGTATGTGTAAATGAAAATAGCACTACCAAATGTGCACCCTTGGTCACGCTACTGAAACAGAGAGGTACCATCGGGTAAGGTGGCTGTTGTGGTCCTTCACGGAGTTGATCCAGGTGAGAGCTCTGGTCAGTTTCCAGATTCCAAACTCACATCCGAGCAAGTAGTACCGCAGGCTCTCCAGCGCCCACTTATTGGCCAGGCCCTCTTTTTCCACAGTGGAATACCTGGTCTCACGTGGCTGCAGCTTGTGGCTCAGGTACAAGATTGGATGTTCTTCTCCAGGGCCTCTTTGGGCCAGGACTGCTCCAAGGCGGACTGCAAGTGCGTCCACCTGTACCAGAAATCTTCTGTTGAAGTCTGGACTCTGGAAGAAGTAGGCTTTCAAGGTGCTGAAGGTTGTTTCACAGTCATCTGACCAGGTTACCAGGTTCCTTTTGGTCCTTGCTGGTTAGTGTGGTGAGAGGGGCTGCAATGGTTGCAAACTGGGGCAGATAAGCTAACAGTCGATTGCTTGTAGTGCCTTTGAGACTATCATAGTTAGCTACTTACACTTTGGCTAACGCTAACTCTGCTGTCCAATTCCAGACACCAGAATTGTTTTTAACATATAACATAAATAAAACTTGATTCAGATTCAGTACTCACACTCTGATTGTCATCCACCTTGTTCATGTGTCCTAGTAATACGGTCCTTGGTTATGCAATTGGGTAGGCGGCAATGGTTGCATTTCTTATTTGATATATCCTCGCTCCTCAATCCTCGCTTGAACCAGAAGTCGTTCTGGTCCGCCTTCTTGAAGGCTGACTCAAAGCTCTTATTTCTGGGTCGTGTATAGATGGCAATGCGTTGTTTGTCACTGTATACCGTCGGGTGGTGTAGTATAAAGAGTGACAAGGCCTTACAGGGTACAGGTCGGTGTGGATTGATGGGTCAAGCAGAGGATTTTCACCCAGGAGATGGCTGTTGACTTATTATTTTAACCCAAACCATAATCCTTTCCTAAACCTAACTAAAGGCTTTTAACACGTGGTTGATGCTGTGAAAAGGCCACAGTTTGGTTAGGTTTAGGGACCAAAACTACTTGGGTTAGTCTCTCTGTTAGAAAGCCCTCAGAGCTAACTTCTTCAACGTGCCAAGTGCTACTGTGCTAAATCAAGTGCGCATGTGTGAGAGTTTCGCAACTCTAGGATTACCATCTAGACACAACCTTATTTCTGCTCTGAGGAGCTAGGATTGAGAGCAGCCTTCACAGAGGACTTTTACCGGCTGACGCACCCCCTTATTGGATTTCAGTTATTGATTGGATGCTACGGCTCCCAAGTTTTATATCATATTTGCATTTATTTATTTTAATCAATGTTAATTGTAAGTCTGAACAACAGAAAAGAACCAAAAACAACTTCCTTCATTTATTAGAAAGATTTTTCTTTTCATGATATGCTATTTCCCCCATTTATCTTTATACAATTAAAGTCAGAGAGAGAGTAGAAGAGTCTGTCTGTCAGCAAGAAACACTTTTTACATAATTTATCATCATTTCCATTCAGTAACATGAGGCTGTTAATTCCTGAGCATCGGGTTTGATATGAGTTACATTATTTCAATTTTCTCTGAAACATTTAGTGTAATAAATAATTTCCAGAAATCATTTCCAGTGTTCAAAAGACACCCTAATCATATTATGGGTTATTCAATAATGAATTCACAATCAGAATATCAATAAATACAGATACTAATAATGAATAAATAATATAAACGCATTCGCGTCGCCTCTGAGCAGGACACAGTACACAGTATAAATACAGAATGCAGGTTGTTATTCATGTGCAGGTGTTTATTAAACAGGTAACAGGCTACAGAGAGAAAACACTGCTGCTCTGGCAGTGCTAACTGTGTGCCTTGCCTTTATTAGTATTAGCACAGTGCATGTGTGTGCAGACAGTCTCTACAGCTGTTAACCCGACTGACAGCTGATCCAGGTGTGATCAACTGGCCGTCATCAGGAACGGACGCCGCTTCATGTGGATGCAATTAAGAGACTTGAGATGTACCCAGTGTCACGAAAAACTAGGGTCCTAGAATTGCAGTCCTGAAACTGCAGCCTCCTCTACTGCAGGAACATGCTGCTTCTTTCATGGGCTCTTGCAGTCTCATTATGTTCCACTCCGGAGCGGTAGCTGAGTTAACTGTGACACCTAGTGGTAAAATTCGGTATACCGATCCGGTCCGGTGTTTGGCTTAATATCAAAATAAAATTGTTTACAGCTGCCCAACCCTAATCAGCTGATTTCACTGCAGTGGATGATGGAATTTTATATTGTGTGCACTTGTGATTGGTCAATGCAGTGGGTCTTCACTGAACACATTTAAAATTTGAAACTGTTTGAACTATGTATTTAAAGCATTATTTTAACCTAACTACAGAATAGGACTTTTGGCAATGAGTTGATACTTATTAATATTTCAATTTGTGCCTAAATGTATGTGTAAATTGTGTAAGATTCAAGCTTGGAAAACCTTAAGACTTTGGATTTCTTAGAGTGGTGACTGCAGCTGAAGTCTGAGTGCAGGATTGTTTCAGGTGACACATCCTTAGAGGCTCGCTGCCACACGCAGCTCTCCTGCCAGAGCAGCTTCAGTCCCAGCTGCAGTGACACGGCAAATGTACAATCCAGTGAGTCAGGTGACAGAGATGGAACCAGAGAGCCCGGTGACATTCAGCTGAGAAAGAAAGACACCACCACTGATAATGTGAGAGCTCTTTTCACTTCGAATACCTTTAGACTCAAGAGTGCATTAGTGTCAGCTAAGGCTGGATTAAATGTACATAGACAAATAAGGTCTTTTTAACCATTTATGGCAAAGGTCCAATTATCTGATGTCTTCCTTCTCTTAAGGAGACATGCAGCATCACTTTATTGAAAGTTTCACTGGTTTTACAGCTTTGATGTGATACTCATAATTTTTCACTAATTATCTTTTTATAGCTGAGTCATTCAGGGACCTTAACAATGGTTTTGGAGGAGGTGCGGAGGAAACAAACAGAAATATCAACTTGGTCTCTGGCAGATCTGGAGGATGCAGGTAGAGCAGCTGCAAACAGTCTAGCCTGTCAAGTCAATTTTATTTCTATAGCCCAACATCACAAATCACAATTTTGCCTCAGGGGGCTTTATAATCTGCACAGAACACCCTCTATCTTTAGAGCCTCGATTTGGATAAAGAAAAACTCCCTAAAAAAAACCCTTTAACGGGGAGAAATGGAAGAAAGCTCAGAAGGGATCCCTCTCCCAGTATGGACAAAAATAGATGTGTGTACAGAATAGAGCAACATAATAAAATTACAGTATGGACAATCAGGATGACAAAATTATAGATAGATTGTAAAAGACCTGAGCCAGCCATTGCTACTGCTTCACTGACAGCATCAATAATATTCAGAGATTTATACACCATAATTAGCCAATAATAGGATAAAAGCATATCCAGCTGGTAATACTAATGCAAATTAGATGAAATGCAAAACATTGTGAGCTTGGTTTCAAATAGAGGACTACCAGACAGATGCTGAATTTGTATCATTTACTGTGGTTGTGCTGTTTTTCAGGCAGATATCACACTGCTCTAACACAGATCCAGAATGGGCTAATTGAGGTTCTTGCCAAACTGCATTTGGAGAAGGATAATCTTGCCCACAAATACCGGTCAGTTCAGGAACTTCTCTCCTTGACTTAAGTGAAGCTTTGTGAGCCAGCAGCAAATGATATTGTGTTACACAATGCTCTCATTTTCAGAACATGGCAAAATTACACAAGTTAAAGTTAACTACTTATACTGTACAGTATGCATGCAGTAAATAATTGGAAATAAAAATAAAGTCTTTAGTTGACATATTTACAAAAATGTCTTCTCAACAAGTGCACAATGATAATGCTTCCTGGCACTAAGCTGTCTTTGAAACTATTCTATTGATTCTGTTATCATATTTGCTAGACTGAGCAAAGGTGTGAGACTACAGTGGTCTGATTCTCAAACAGAAAATTGGTCATTTATTTACATTCATTCATTAATTTCTTGGAAACAGTGACAGATTAAGTGTATTATTATTAAAGTTATGTCACCCTGAACAAGTGCTCCAGGTTGATAAAAATCAAACACACAGTATTGAAATCCATCACCTTTTAACTAATGTCACAAGTTTGTGTCCTGGTGTCTCTTGAGTCTGAGACGAGTGCCATATAACGTCACTGTAAACATAAACACTTCCAGGGCTATAACAAAATGACCAACATATCCACATTTAAAGGTGATATTTAGTTTCCAGTTCATCTAACCTGCATGTGTTTGGACTGCAGGAGGAAACTAGAGGTGGTTTGAACTGGACCTTGAGCCACTACGCCATCTTCAGACAAGAAAAATATTTTTACAAAATGTTCCCAGGGCAGTTCCCCTTGCTTAAGGAATTTTCTTGAAATAAGATAAAGTAGGGCAGATTGCAGTAGTAGGATCAAAGAAATTAAAGTGACAATAGAGACCATTTTTTGCTTTAACTTAAAATTATGAAGTAAATGTTGATTGTACAATGTAATGGCTATAAAATGATGACACCGTTGGCATTTAGACTGGTTTCCTATAAGCTTTCACTGTGCAATTCTGTCTGCCTCTGGGTACCATCTGCTGGGGAAAAAGAAGGCTAGATTTACAGCACAAAAGAAGCTTGTCAATCATTGCACTTCGCAACCAAAACAGAAGAGGTAGCTTTCTGGTAGCTATTCCCAGCTAGCGGAAGTGACAGCCAGTGGAACAACCGGAGTAACTGTGAAGAGGGAGAGTGATAAAAAAACGAGGAAAAATAAGAGTGAACCTCGGACTGGCATTCACTCGATGGAGAGCTGCGGGACTTGAGAGGGATCCAAACCGACTACCGAGTGTTTTTCTCTGCCTCTATAATAGCACTGAAATCGGGGATTCTTACGGGACCAGCCTGGCTACTGTCCAAAACGTTACCACAGCAGCCAGAAAACGAACCAATTCAATTCAGTTTTATTATACACCACCAAATCATAACATAAGTTATCTCAGTGCACTATAGAGCAGGTCTAGACCATAACATTACTCTTTATATTATTATTTACAGAGACCCAGCTATTTCCACCATGAGCAGCACTAGATGACAGTGTTTTCTTCTACTCCCCCCTCCACCAACCGTTGTAGTCACGTACACCCAACTTAATGTTATTACTCAACATGAAATTATGACAATGTCACTTTATCTCTTCTGTGAACATGCTTCTTTCTTCTCTCAACACCACCAAAGTGGTGTTGATCGTTTCTTCACGGAAAATTGGAAACAGTTCCACTGTGTTGTTGGTGGTAGCTCAGCTTTGAGAGAAACTGAAAGCGATCAGCTTGACTTTGAAAAGTTTGCCACTTAAAAAGAAAAATTAAAAAGAAATTAAAGCAAATTCTTGAGATTAGATTTTTTAATGATTAGATCTTTTAAAAAACGTACTAGTATAACTTACTTTCTGACATCATTCCCATCGGTTCAGATAATGGTGTTAAACTGGGGATTTCTCAAAAGTTGCTTCATCACCAAATCTCTGTAAATGGTGAGCAAACTTTTGAAATAAGAGATACAAGTGATAGCCAAATAAAAACAAAACCCAGGTTTCGCAGTACTGGCTGTAAATTTAAAAACAATAAAACCCCATTAATACGATAAAGTCTTCTATTGTCTCATTGTGTTCTTATTGCTTTTTGAGCAAGGCTCTGAGGGTCTGAACTGAACTAAACTGTTTCACTCCCCTCTCCTTCTCAGTCTTACTTGTTTCTCTTCATTGGCATCTGTCTAGTAGAGGGAGGAATTCAACCAACTTAGTTTCATGCTTTAAAAATCATTGTCGTTGCTTTGCTGTGATGCTGTCTTTATTTGAACCTTTATGCTGCCTTTATACAGTTTCTTGAAATTCAATTCAATTTTATTTATATATCACCATATCATAACAAAGTTATCTCAGGGCTCTTTTCATATAGAGCAGGTCTAGACCATACTCTTCATAATATTAGTTTCAGAGACCCAACAATTCCCACCATGAGTGAGCACTAGGTGACAGTGGCAAGGAAAAACTCTCTTTGAACAGGCAGAAACCTCGAGTGAAACACACAAGGTTGCTATTATCATTATCACACCACAGATATAAATAACAGCAGTATTGTTTTATTCTCTGTGCAGGAGTGTGTCCGACTCCCTTTGGCAACGTGTGTTGAAAAGTCAACTTGTCTCCCTCGCCTCACATCAGAGGAATTTGGTGGAGATCCTCCAGAAGCAAATGCATTTGGTAGAGGTGTATATAACCATGAAGGCCACACTTTCCACTCAGCCTCCCAACCATCAAGGCAGTACAGTGAGACAGCAGCCAGATCACTTCTCTCCTGCAGCTTCCACACCGGCCTCTTCTAAAGCTAGAGCAACACACAGCTATAATCAAGACCGTCAAAGAAAGGAAAGCCATAAACAAGTTACACGGGCCAGTCTGTTAAGATCGGCACCTCCAAACAATGCCAAGGGCCTTATGGTGCCCAGGCATCCTGATCCTTTACCAACCCAGGGGAGGAAGGCTCCCACACACACTTATGTGCTGAATAAGAAAGCCAGCAGATGTCAGATCAGCGCCCCACAACCAGGAAATACTTTACAACGCAATAATGTGCTGATACAGAAAAGAGCTGTAGACAACAGCAGGTATCTCTCTAAGCTCATACAGAGGGGAGTCATGCCATCTGGAAGTGCTCTACAGCTGTCATTGAAGGTCAGACAAAGCTCTTTTTATGAAACCTATTTAATCCTTATGTAACATCTTTTTCTCTTTAGAGTTGTCAACAACCTGAAATAAATTTGCCTTGCCATGTTTTTAACATGGATACAGATAACACCTTAAAGTTCATGAAAATGATTCCTCTACAGGCACATACATATGTGGAGCTTTCACATTTGATTGTGGCATGACAGGGTCCCATCTGACTGGTAGTGCAGTGAACGCCAGTTGCGACCAGTAAGAGTTACTGGCTGCCATTTTACAAATTACGTATGGACATTGAGTTGCTGATAAAGCTTTCCACTTTGTTCTAAAAAGGCAATAAATCTACTGACACTACTGTCATCCCACATTGTTTCGGCATATGTGCTACTGCAGTATTCAAAGAAAATGTTTTATGAAGTAAGAAAACAACCAGTTTGTCTTGCTTCTGCAGGGTCACTGGCACCTTGCCCATGTGCTGGGTGATGGCTCGATAAAGGACAGTAAAGGCAAGTTTCACCTGGCTGCAGAACACTGGCTGGAATCTATCCTTGGTAACAACATCCCTGTCAGTTCAGCATACACCTGGGACAAGGTTAGACATCAGGCTGCCTTAATCTTATCACAACACTCAAAACATAAGTATATAAAATACTCTATCTGTTGGCTTTTCATTGTAACTCACATTTCCAGCTTGTTCAGACAAACAGTCTCTTCATACATTCCTATGAGACCACTATAGTGGGGTTCCTGACTGTTGAGAAGGAGAACAAAATGATTGCTTTCCAGTCCTGTCTCATAGTATTATAAAGCACTGTGCAGTGTTGTGGCATCTGATAAGCCTTCAAACACAATTCAATTTTATTCATATAGCGCCAGTTCATAACAGTTGTTATTGCAGGGTTCTATTACTCTGACTGGCCTTCCTGGATTGTATTTCATTGTTTCACCACCAGTACCCGAAACAACGCAACCACACCAAATCACACCTTTGCTTTTTTCCCCATCCCAGCTGACATTGGGTGAGAGGTGGGGTACATCCTGGATAAGTCGCCAGTCAATCATAGGGCTGAAACATAGAGATGGACAACCATTCATTTGATTTAGTCATTTATAGGGACAACACATATTAATCAACATTTCTGTAAATGTGCCAGTGTTAAGCCAGCTGGCAAATTTTCAACTGCAGTCCTTTGGCAAGATATGAAACCAACCAATCAAACCCAGAACCTTCTAGCTGTGAGGCAACAGTGCTAACCACTGGCCAAAGCCTGATATACCTTCTTCTCCACTGTTGTCCAAAAACAGTCAGTGAGCCACACTGTTGCACTGGGTGATATGTGCCTTCATTACCGTGGACACACACAATGTAGTTTATTTGGACTCAACCCCACATACACCGGCCTGCTGCCCCGCTGAATTTGAACATTGGCCTTTAAAGTAAATGTTGCCTTTTAGTACTGAAGCACTTCATAAATGCATCAGACAATGGACTTGTCTCTGTACTTGTCGTGTTGGATCTAAGTGCTGCTTTCAATACCATTGACCATCACATCCTGTTACAGAGACTGGAACATTTAATTGGCATTATAGGCACCACACTAAGCTGGTTTAAGTCCTATTTATCAGATCAATCTCAGTTTGTACATGTTAAAGGGAAATTCTGGTATTTTTAAACCTGGGCTCTATTTTTATATATTTGGGATTGAAATGACTAATACTTACTATTAGTTTTGGTATTGTTCCAGTAGATCGCCTCCGCCGGCATCCGGCTCCACGAATGGGCTGCAATGGCTGCAACTTAATCCTTGCGGGCAATTGCGCCTGTGAAAAGTATGTCCACTAAAAGTGCTTGTTTGTGCCACTGACAGGCTCAGACTGTTATTTTAAGTGTCTGACAACATTATAGAAAGGATCCCTACAGAGACATACCATTTGTTAAAAAGTAAGATCCTTTTGTCTTCCTGCAACAAGTCAACCTCTCGCAAGATTTCAGAGCGAGACTTTTGCTTGAGCAAGAGTTTCTGTTTCTGGTTAAACAAAAAGGTTGTTACTCTTTACCAAACGGTCTGCCTCTCTCTTTTCATATCTTAAAGAGCTCATAGTACCCTATTACCTCACTAGATCACTGTGCTCCCAGAATGCAGCATTCCTTGTGGTTCCTAGAGTCTCCAAAGGTAGAATGGAGCTATCAAGCTCCAGTGGAACCAGCTCCCAGTTTGGATTTGCAGACACCCTCCTCACATTTAAGAGACTTTCCTCTTTGATAAAGCTTATATTAGGGCTGGCTCAGGTGAGCCCTGAGCCATCCGCCTAGACTGCCGGGAGACTTCCTATGATGCACTGAGCTCCTCTCTCCTCCTCTCCCTCTCCATCTGTTTGCATTCTTATCCGATTAATATATGTTACTAACCTGACATCTTCCCTCTCCCATAGTTGTGTGCCTTCTCTCCTCTCTCTCCTTCTGTTGCTTTCTGCAACCAGAGCTGTAGAGTCTGGATCTATGGTTGCAGGTCACCTGCTCAACACCTGCTGCTTCTGTTATTGTTGTTATTGGTCTTATTATTAGTATTACCATTATTATATTGCCATTATTATTATTATTTTTATGAATATTAACACCATTACCACTACTATTACTTTACATTTCTATGTGGAACTGTACTGTATGTTCTCTTTCCTCCTGCTCTCTCTCTCTCAATTCAGTATTCAATTCAATATGCTTTATTGGCATGAATGTAACAAAGACAATATTGCCAAAGCGTCTCTCTCTCATTTCAATTCAATTCAATTCAGTATGCTTTATTGTGTGAAAGTAACAACGACGATATTGCCAAAGCGTCAGGTAATACAATTCATAAAATCAATAGCAAAATAAACTTATATACACATATGTGAGACTGTGGAAGTGTGTGTTGAGGTTTAGTGTGTGTGTGTTGATGTTGGTGTGTGTGTGTGTGATAGCCTATGTCAAGTTACTTATCTCTCATATTCTGATGTTTTATTATGTGTCCCTCAGTTTGTGACATGCAGTTACATATTGTGCAGCTCAGACTGCTGCAGGTCCTTCTCCTAATACAATCTGTTGCATTTCACTGTCATCGAGCTCAGTGAAGTTTGGGATTAACAAATTAAATTTATTAAAGTATTCTTCTCTGATATGATTATATCTGTCACATTTTAAGAGGAAGTGCATCTCTGTCTCTACCTCACCTGTCGTGCAGTGACCATAGACTCTTTCCTCTGTTTGTTGTCAGGACTTCTTGTGTCGTCCTCTCTCTATGGCTAGACTGTGGTCACTGAGTCTGTATTTGGTCAGGGTCTGTCTCTCTCTCTCTCTCTCTCTCTCTCTCAATTCAGTTTGCTTTATTGGCATGAATGTAACAATGACAATATTGCCAAAGCTTCAGGTAATAATGATATTAAAACAATAATAATGAGGATAATAACAAAAATAATTTAAAATTTAAAAAAAAAAAAAGGTACAATTCATAAAAATCAGGAAAATAGCAAAAAAAAAACTTAAATACACATATGTGAGACTATGGAAGTGTGTGTTGAAGTTTAGTGTGTGCGTTGATGTTGGTGTAGGTGTGTGTGTGTGTGTGTGTCAATGATGATGTTGGTGGGTGGGTGTGTGTGTGTTGATGTTCGTGTGTGTGTTGATGCTCTCTCTCTCTCCCTCTCTCTCTCTCAACCCAACCAGTTGAGGCAAATGACCGCCCACCCAGAGCGTGGTTCTGGTTCTGGTCAAGGTTTCTGCCTTTTGGAGTGAGTTTTTCCTTGCCACTGTTGCCCAGTCATTGCTCATGGTGGGAATTGTTGGTTCTCTATAAATATAAAGAGTACAGTCTAGACCTGCTTTATATGAAAAGATCCCTTTGTTATGATTTGGTGCTATATAAATAAAACTGAATTGAATTGAATTGAATAAATCACTGACATAAACCAATAATAACATTTTATAATAGTAATTAAGTTTATTTATCTAGCACTTATCAAAACCAATAAACCATACAGTGCTTTATGAAAGAATCCTTCCTTCCTGTTTCGTGCCTGTCAGTAGGGGTCTGTGGAGACAGGACAAGACACAGCATTAGGCTGTAAATTATTGAGTGTTCACTGAAGAGCTGTGCACCAGCTCACTAACTCCTCCTCCTCCATATCTTCCATCTTGAGAAAATGAAAAACAGCGTAGTGCTACAGAGGCCTGTTTAATGGCTGCATGGTCCAGATCGCTGCTGAAATCATACATGTCAATGGTGTTAAAAGATATTTCTGATGAACTCCTTCCACTGTTTGCCCAGGTGACGTACAGAGACAGACCTTTGTCTTATTATTTAATGAACATGGAGGCTGAAGGAAACGCATCACAGACACATTCTGAGGGTGATCAACACTGCAGGGCCGGTTCTTCTCAGGAGGCGCTGATCACAGGTCTGTTATCTGCCTAACCCCGGCCTCAGCTCCACATTCATCCTGCCTTTGACATTTCCTTTAGAGCAACTCAAACAAAGAGGGCAGGCATGCAGCCACTGAAGCGTGGCATTTCTATGTCAATAATTAATTACCTGCCTCATACGTCTCCCACCTGGAGTTTCTCTGAGCACTGTTGCAAACAGCCTCATTACAATGAATTATACATTTATTTTAAAAAGGGATTTTATATGTATAGCATGTATTTGAATGCCTTTTCTGTTTCTGCAGAGGGAGTCAGCCTGAACCGTCTGATGAAAATCAAAATAATCCGTTTGGTGGATGATGAGGAACTACTGCCAAACGCTATGATGGACTGCTACTGGGAGAAGCTCTTGAAGAAAACCTATTCAGAGTCTGAAGAGTGGGGGAGTGAATTATTATAATTAGCTGTCCCCACATTTTGTTCATAACTGTTTGTTTTGAGAATTTAACTTGGTTAATTTTATGATCAATTTACTGTACTCTTTGTGATTGTGGTAAATATGACTTTCACTGAGTGATCATATCAAACTCAAAAACCACCAATAGGACTGAAAAGTATTAATTATTCTTCATTCTTTTCCCATATTACACAAGCTTGTCCTTATGTATTTGTTTTTCAGGTTTCATGCTTTAACTGTTCATATTAGATATGCACTATAACCCATTTCAGTGTTCCCCATTTACTTAAGTTTATCTCAGCATTGTTCAGTCAGGTACCTGTTATGATAGTATTTGCATTGTTAAATGTGATACTTTTAACTGTTACCAGCATTAAACCAAAACAATAAAGACCAGTTTATAAAGGTGTCTGTCTGGTTTCAGCTGCAGGGTGGGATACTGTCAGTAACGGCCTTAAGCAATATGAAATCATGGCTAAAGCCCTGCACTGGTCTGTACACAGACATAACTGTACATGGATAAATTGATGGGTCGTTGTGTTAAAGGTGCTGAAGACTATTAATCATTAGTGAGTGGGTCGTAAATGTATGAGGTGATGGTAATGTGCTGGATGTGGCCGGGCAGTGGGCGGACTACTGCCGAGACCCTTCCACCCCTGCCACTCCTCTGAACAGTCGCTCCAGTCCGCGATGGAGCCCGGGACGTAGCAGACGGGACTCACGACCGCTCGGCTCGATCAAAGTGCACTTTCTTTACGCATGTGGTAGTTAATAAAGGTAACGCTGCCGGATGTATAGAACGTCTCTAAGGATAGACTGTGGCTGTACCGCACTGTGCCTCATCATGTGATTCCTTTTGGAGAAAAGGACATTTTTCAGACGCTGAAGTGGGACTGGTGCGTAATGCAGTAATACGTAAGGCATACCTTACCTACCTACTGAAAATGCTCTTCATATATAACGCAGAAGGTTTCCCAGTCGTATTGAATTTGTTAAATCAGTTCAGTGTTGCTGTATCACAGTATTGTTTTTTCTCTTTCTTTTGTTTGTGTTGTTTTAACCCTCACTGAAGAAATGTTTCTCATTATATTAAGGTTCTTATGTGGAAGTGGGAGAAGTTTGCATGGCACAAGAGCAGCTCAAAGACAACTTTAGAGAGCAAGGTAATTTAGACCAGAAACAGATTCTACTGAGTATGAATTTCATTTTATTTATTTTATTTTACTAAGCACAATTATTAGACAAACTAACTATGAATTTCAAATGTTAAGTTGACGTGTTCATGAAGTAAATTATGTGAGGAAAAAGACTGAATTTTAATGATTTACTTGGGCTACGTTCTTGTAAACTGCTCAAACTCTTCCAAGAATTTCATGCACCTTAACAAAAATGTAAAGATAACTAAGTGTATTTCAGTAATACAATAATGAATTCAAATTCACTTATTTTTTTATTTTTTAAATATTTAACTCACTTCATGCTCTTCTCACACCTGCCTACAGTAGTTACTACATTACTCATTTTCATGTCTTTTTATCCCTTTGATCCTAGAATGAAAATAAGATGTGCCCAATATATACATAGATTGAGACACAGGTGCTTCCTGTTTTCTGTGTCTCTGCTGGCGGTCTGTCTGCTCAGGCTGGTCTACATTAAAGTAACAGTGAGGGACAGCGTCTACATTGAGCCCTATGGAATCACTGTCAGCTTATCCAGAATCCACAAGCACAGGTATGATGTCAACTGCACTGCCATCTACGAGCTTGACCCTGTGGAGATAGGCAAAGCTTTTGAGATAAAACGGAAAGTCATTGTTGATGTAGATGATGATAGCACTGTGAGTTTAACCTCAGACTGTCAAACCTTTCTCAAAACGAGGGGTTACAATGAGGTTCCAGTGTCGGATGCAGAGCGGAGCTTCCCATTGGCTTACACCCTGGTGGTGCATAAGAATGCACCCATGGTGGAGCGTATTCTTCATGCCATCTATGCACCCCATAACATCTATTGCATTCACTACGATCAGAAGTCCTCTCCAGCATTTATAAAGGCCATTAAAAACGTGGCTCAGTGTACTCCAAATGTATTCATTGCCTCAAAATTGGAGTCTGTGGAATATGCTCACATAAGCAGGCTTAATGCTGACCTAAACTGCCTCTCTGACCTGCTAAGGTCAGAGGTCAAGTGGAAGTATGTCATCAACCTGTGTGGCCAGGACTTTCCCCTCAAGTCAAACTATGAACTGGTAATGGAGCTGAAGCAGCTGAATGGCAGTAACATGCTGGAGTCCAGCCGACCCAGTGAACTCAAGAAACAGCGCTTCAGCTTCCAGCATGAGCTGAAAAATGTGCCGTATGAGTACCATCGGATTCCTGTCAAAACCATAGTGGCCAAAGATGTTCCTCCTCACGGTATCGAGATGTTCATCGGAAGTGCATATTTTGTGCTGTCATGGGATTTTGTGAATCACATTAGCAGCAGCCAGGTGGCAAAGGACTTTCTGGCATGGTCTGCTGACACATACTCACCAGATGAACACTTCTGGGCCACCTTTGTCAGGGTCCCTGGGGTGCCTGGACACATTCCCAGGTCAGAAGCGGACATTACAGATCTGAGGAGTAAGACAAGACTAGTCAAATGGAACTATTTAGAAGGAAATCTTTACCCAGCCTGCACGGGTACACACATGCGTAGTGTTTGCATCTACGGAGCAGCTGAACTTCGCTGGCTCCTCAACTATGGCCACTGGTTTGCTAACAAATTTGACCCCAAAGTGGACCCAATCCTGATTGAGTGTTTGGAGGAGAAGCTGATAGAAAAACGTCAATACGTGCAAACATGATACTGAGGGGATACTGAGGGAGAGAGTAGTTTCAGTATGTATTATGTTATTAGGCAAATGTGCAAAATTACAGAAATAGAAAGTAAGTACATCTACTAGATCACTGTACTTAAGTTCTAACCCCTAACCCTAACCCTGTAAAAGGGATCGTTCTTCAAAATGAGCTAAGGGATTTGAATTCTTTTTCCACCTCTGCTAGATTATGCTATCCTGCTGCAGCAGGATACTACACTTTGTCAACAGGAAATGGCCTTTTAACATTATTTTATTAATTCTAATAATTGTCAGTCTGTAATATTCACTGACAACACGTTTAAGGCGTTTAATCAGTAATAGAAGGAAATGAAAAAGTGCCTATGTCTAAAAGAATAATGTGTTATTGCAGGAAACGCCATCCTAAAAACAAATACCACTTGATATCACATCCATGTTGTTCTTGAGTTTGATTCCAGACTACTCATACTGAGAGTAGAAATGCCTCATGTTGCCTCAAGACTCATGTTGTTCTCATGTGTTCTGTAAATTAAATGCTCCATCAAGTTTTTAGGTTTTTCTTTTTTTCTTTTTGTCATGAAGATAGCAATTGATTTGATTGATTGATATGAAACCTTGTGATCTCTGATGATTTATTTATTCCTGAATTAAAGTATGATTCTTCTTATAGGTTGTTTGGCCTATAGTTGTGATCTCGGGTGATACCCTGTCAGCAATAATCTATTGTTGTCAGTTACATCTCTGAACAAGCTCTGGTTTATTAAAAAATAATAAATGACCTACCCCTTCAGTTAAAAAAGTTACACTGTGGCGTATTTGACCACTAGTGGTGCTAAGAGCAATGTCTTAATGAGCAGGTCCCTGTAATCTTTGGCATGTTCTAACAATGCACCCACAAGGATACACATGATTTCTGCAGACTGCAAAGGGCGATAATTTATATTGACAGTGTGTGCCAATAAAAGAATAGATACTCTGTATATTCAGAGATATTCAGAGATTTATCTAGTGGAAGATATGCTATTTTGCAGAAATAGCTATTCTTTCACATTCTCTCTAGTAGGTCATCATGGACAATGTTGCAAATTAAGGCATCAGTTCCGCAACACACTTGGCCAATCACTAATAAAAGTGGCCCTGCTTGTCGGATTGTCTGTTTGAGAAAGTTACAAAAATTAGCACCCCCAATTATGACACAGCAGCAGGACTACTTTATGACAATATAGGACTGACAGTATTTTTGCATTCATATAATAATTTATAAATTAATTTATATAATTAAATACCTAGATTTTTCATGAATTAAATTTACTGGATTAGCCAAAAACAGACACCTGTCTGGTCATTTCACACACAGGTGTTTCCATTATTTTGTCTACCCCATTTATATCAATGAGGGTAGGCATTATAAAACTTTCATGAAGGCAGGATTTATAGTAGGACTGTTGGATTAGACTGCATTAGTTTTAGCTAGGTGGACCTAATAAACTGGACACTGAGTGGATGTCACCAGTCATATCAATTTAATTTTACAATGACAGATGATTTTTTATCCGCAAACATTAAAAAAGCTTTGCAAAGGTTTTATGATGTAGAAATGTGTTCAACATGTTTAGGCTTAAGGATGCACAGTGCAATTTGCTGGTTGTTTACAATAAAAAGGTCCACAGGGTACCTTCATCTCAGTATTCCGATTTAATGAGACTTGGTTTTTTTCATATACAGATCCTGTGGTTCTAACTGTATCTTGTCCAAGTGCATCTAACTGTAGAAAGTGGTCCTTTAATTCCATCTCTGGCTGGCTCCAGGCTTAGCTCCACATACTGATGACTTAACAGGACTGATATAAAGTTTATCAAATGAGTGTGAGGAGGTGGGAGCTTGCGAGCCACTATAACTCAGGGTGCTTAAGCATTGACTCCTATTCCTCAGTCTGTCAGAAAATACCAGAGATGAAGAGGAACACTGGCCTTGAAAAGCTCCTGGCCAGACTGCTGTATTAACAAGTAGAGGTTTTGAGGAATTCAAGCACAAAAGTCGGAAAAGAGGACAAAGTGGCCTTTTGTTAATCTTCAGTACAATACAATTACAGATGGAGAACATGATTCTAGAGGCAGCTTTAGAAAGGTGAATGCCCCCCTTGAGATTTTCAAAGTGTTACTCCAATTTGTTTTAGACTTTTATATCTATTACAGCTCTTTTCATCTACTGCATTTAAGTTAGTGTGTTGATGAACCAGTGCTCAGACAGGCAGAAATGGGATCAGGTCATTGTTTATATAAAAGGTAATACAACATAAAGGATGAGGTGCTGTAGTACAGTAGTAGCAGCAGCAGCAGGTGGTGGTTGCATAGCAGAAGCTCATGTCTATTTGACTGGATGGTAAACACTACAAGTCTTTAAAATCTACCTGTGCAAGATAACAGATGATTAAAGGATATAATGGAAGAGGTGTAAAATGGCTCCTTAGCAGACTTTATTATGATGGAAATCTGTGTGCACTTTAACCTTGAAAAAGTAGGCCTTTAGCATTTATAATCACATCCTTGGCCATTTAATTGTTTTTCCTCGTCCTCTACTCTAAAAGTGTTTGGATCTCAGAAATGGTAAGACCCAGAGCAACTAAATTTCCCATTTAGGTACAACATCTCAGTAGATCTCAATAGAAATCCATTTTAGCCAGATATTGGTGCTAGCATCAGATTTTGTTGTGGTATTGGGCAACTTTCTCTTAAACCATTGGTTGTAGAATAACAAAATCCCTATTTTTAGCAACAGATTTATATCATGCCAAAATAACTTTCTTTCTAATGGGGCTACACACCAGGACCATCAACAGCATCAAGAAATTTTAAAGAATATGTATGTAGCAATTTGTCCAGGGGCATCTGTGTGGGTCCAGTGCCACTGACCCTCTGGTCTTCTGGAAGCTGTTACCCTGGTGAGGGATCATGTTATTGTTGGTGACATTATCCTTCACCAAGCCCAGCACTGATCTCTCAGCATTCTATCTCCCTCAAGGTTTCAGCCTCAGCAACTGCACCACCTCTTCTGCTGGGAGACCCTCAGACACCTGGATAGAGCTAGCAGACTAGGTGGACCTGAGACTTCTAGAAGGAGCATGCTTTGATTGAGGTGTGGGGCATAGTGAGGCTGTAGTATGAATAGCCCATGTGAGTTAGATCCTGGTAACCTGACTCTGCCTAGTTTAGCTGAACCTGTTCTAAAACTGCAGCTAAAGTGATCAGTATGTGAATCAGTTCCTGAAACCCCCTCCCCCCAGACCTTTCCGACGGCACCTTCCAACAATTTTTAGAACTTTACGAAACCAGCATACCCACTGTACGCCGCAATTGGTCAGGTGTGTAGAGGTGAGAAAGTAGGTGGTGTTTCAACTTCTCTCAAGCTCTCTTTTTAAGATTCTTTAATACTTTTTCGCATGTGCCATCGAGAACGATGAGACTGAACAAGAACAGTGAAGTTGTGATGTAAAAGCAAAACAATGAGCTGAAACAGGCTAAAGCGCTCTGAGCTAAGCTGAACTGCAAAGTTGGTGATAATTTTCTGTGGGTTCCTCACTACAAGTGACCTTTTTGCATTACACATTCAGTCATTTAACCCATTGTTCATAATTAGCGCAGCTTTAAAAATGTTGTAGATACACAAGTAATATATTTCAGGAACTTCAATTCAATTTACTTTAAATAACCAGGGTAACCCACTCAGTATCAGCACTGTTTTCCAGGGAATCCCGGGTTATTCATATTTATTTAACCAAGCTAAAATATTGGGCAAACCACTGATCACATCACTGATCACATCACATCACATCACATCACTGATCACATCACATCGAGGCACATTACCCCACAAGGTGTAAGGCTGTTAAGGAAACAGCTTTTCAAATGAACATGGACAAGAAGCCCTTAAAGTGCTTAATACAATAAAATTTTGATTATCTACAATTACATGAGAACAGGGCAAAGTCCAACTTTTGAGTACGATTGTGTGATAAGATCAAAAGCTCCAATTCAGCTACTAATGGACCTCATGGTGAGATTGTTTGTCAACTGCTTTTCAACAGCAACTACTAATAATGGACATATTTCCTAATGTTCCTAGTTATTTTCTGTAATGAAAGTAACACCACAAGTAGCCCTGCAGACCACCACAGTAGCTACCACAGTGCTACTTGATGGACCTTCTTAAAATTGGGGTAGGCAAAATCTGTGCAACCTATGCAAAACCTTCCGCTTCTCTCTGCTGCCTCGTATCACTCCGCTAGGCCCCTCTCATCAAACCCACAACTTCGACCGGCAGCAGAAGGAATTGCTTTCCCTGCGAAACTTCATGCCTCATAGTGCTCACTCTCCACGGTGTGAGCCTCACAAAGACCCCGGTCCCTCTCGCTTGTCTTCTCAAAGATGCCCCTCCAGCGCTTCACAGCCGCAGAGCAGAGCACCCCAGGCTTCAAAGGCAGCTGCAATGCCATCCAGCAGCAGGATGAGAGGAGAGACTTGTACACCACACACACACGCCACTATCCCCAGTCAAAAGTTATTACCCACTATTTGTCAACATGCCTCTTTGCCACGTCAAAACGAGGGCCATGGCAAGGAACATAATGAACCCAAAGTTCCACGTGGAGCCGGGACGTGTTTTGTACTATACGCCACTATAGGTAAAGGAGGTATTGGAAATTTATAACAAGCTGCAGGATTTTGGGCAGGAATCAGGCTTTCACCATCTGTTAGGGATGTGTGCGCACTTGTGCATTTGTAGAACAGCCAATACAAATGCACTGTCTCTCTGAAATAACCTGTGATTGGCCAAAGTCTCCCATCACAGGCTAGATTTTCTGAAGCCTGAAAACAGAGACAAGAGGAAGGGCAGAAGTAGAGGTTTTCTCTCACACCACTTGAATTACAATATGCTGAAAGGTTATTATGGATTTTTTGTCCAGTGACGTCAAAAAAATACTGCCTATCCCACCTTTAATACTTCATTATCGCAGAAGTGTTCAGGGTAGGTAGGCTCATGGGTGGCAGATCAAATGTTGTTTTTTCATATATCATTGGAGTGGACAAGGAGTGGCTAGTCACCAGTGGCCTCACTGTTGGTCCTCCTCTTCTATATTGGCCTGCTCCTCACAATAAACTCAATTCATGGCTACTCTACAGTGCAAAGGGGTTGTAGAGGACAGGTGAAATTTGAATACGAAACCTCTGCCCCCTCCTACGTGTCTGTCTATCTGCAGGTATACAATGAACAATAAGCATCATTCTTTCTCTGTGGTCTGGTATTTTGAACAGGGGCCAAACTGAGCTGTTTGTTTTTTTCTTTTCCTCTGGCTCATTAAAACCTCTTTCCCAAAAGAGGTGCCGTGTCATTTTGCAAGTCTGTGAATTTATGATTCAGTTTCAGCAAAAGTTTTGGCTAACCCCTTAATACCCAGTGGATGTTCTTCCAGTTCTCCTTGCTCACTCACTGGCTAGCCTGACAAAACTATCTGTGGCTCATTTGTCGCTCTGTTGCAAAATAAAAGTTTATAATCTGACATTCCTATTGTTGAATTAACTAAAATTAAAATTCTCCTCACTTCTTGTGTAAGGAAATATAAACTAATTATACTGATACCACTCAAAAGTGGATCAAACTGTTTTTGAATATATTTGTGTAAACAGTATCAGCTTCAAGCTTCAAAAGCATCTGGGTGGGCATTTCCCATGGCAGCCGTTGACTGACATTTGAGGGCCAGTGATGCCAGGTGACGCTCTGTAAACTTCCACCACTAGTGCGCTACACACTGGAGCATATCATATCCCTGTATAGTCTACAAACATTGATACAACACATTTTTTTCCTTTACCAGCAAGGCCACATAGTGTTGGTTATGCACCATCTTATGTAATCTCTATCCCTTAAAACATTTAACATTTGGGAGGAGCCATTGTGCTGTTAAGTTTGCTGTCGATAGGAAACTGGGAAGTGAAAAGCGCTCTCCGACGTCTGTCTGATGTGTTGTTGACCCATCCATCCATTCTGACCTCCTGACTTTATTGCTCTGTATCAACGTCATACTACTTCTTTGTACTTCATTGTACTTCTTTCATACTACTTGCTTCTGACAACACTATGACCACTAGAGGGTTTTGTCACTTGAACATTATGTCGTATTGGAGCTTTTGCTGAAATTAATGACGCTGTGTTGTTTTTTTTCTTGGGAAGATAGTCTCCAAATATTTACTCAGCTGTGTTCTAGTTTGTTTCAAAATTAATCAAACTCTTGAGTTTTTCAGGTTTTTAAGTGTCCCTAAAACAAGCGTTGTGCACCTTTTAGGCCTCTGGGGGCAGGGCACACAGATGTTCCAGGTTTGAAGTACAGCAAATACTTAAGTAAAGGGGAAGAAAAAATAAAAAGAGGTAAAGCCATTTTTCATTATTCTTCAGCATATGGGTGGCAGTTTGGTAAATATAGGGGATATTGAGGGCATCAAGTATAGGAAACAATATCACCAATATGTGAATAGAGCATACAGCTATGCAGTACTGGATCATCTCAGTAGTGTGAGCTTCAGAGCTACAGCAAGCCCTGGGGGCAAATGTGTCACTGTCACTGCTTAAAGTAAGCTATAATTAGGCCTTGTTCAGACTGCTAGCCCAAATCCGTTTTTTGGCATATCCAGATTGTATGCAGATTGATTTTAGAAAGTCTAGACATCAAAAAAACCACACGAATTGCGATTTTTGCAAATCGAATCCAAACCACATTTGGAGGTGGTTTGAAATGCGATTCCAATCGGATTTCTACAGATGCGTCTCACTCCGGACGCTCAAATCAATTTCAAAGTGTCTTTTGCATTACTCGCAATGCAACACAAAACAACAACGTCAAATCCAGAGTGATGGAAGTGCATCAGAGCAGCTGTACACCAGTTCTGCACCACGACTTGATTGTTTGGAAAGCAAGATGATGGATCTCCATTACTCATGCTTCCGCGTTGGAAAGCGTATGTAGTTACTGACGCCTATGTCGTTACCACAGCAACCCAGGCAGATAGCAGATAGGCTGGTGATCTGGAGTCTGGACACACAAATCCGATCTGATCACCTGCTAAATGTCTCATTGGCTGTAAAATAACAGTGCGGACAGTCTGTCTTAAATAGGTCTGAACAGAGACTAAGTCACACAGTACTTGAGTGAACTGTAACGCTGTTTGAGGTTATGTTTCCATCTCGTTATAGCCCGGTTAAATTGTCCCTCCTTTTATCAACTTTATTTTGTACATGTGTCAACATTTCTGAGCTAAATCAGATTAAACATTTTGGCAAACCTGACAGCTGGACCATGGTGATTAATATAATGAACCTTATGGGAGAACTACTAAGGAACTATAGTATGAGCCTTCAAACAGTGAACAGGCAATGAAAAGCATAGTCACTTTTTTTCAAACTATGCATGCTGTTTTGTCAAACTTAAAAGTACAAGCTGGTTGTACATATTTTAATGGGGATAACTTATGACATAATATTTTGCAGTATAAAGAGTGCACTCTTGGAATGCACATAGCTAAACCATCACAGTGGTTAGGCCCAATCAAGGGCCTTTCAGCATGTATCAAAATACAGTCTCTGACTGCTGTCATCAGCCCTGCCCAGTTCCTGTGGTGACGACACCTTGTACCTTGATGGACCAGAAGTACCTCTGGGCGAACAACCTGTCTTTGTTCCTGTGGCGTTAACCAGGACATAACAGCACGATTAAAAATCCAAGGAAGAGTGGGGGATGGGAAGGCGGTAAATAAGTCTGCCCTTTCTACCTGGGAATGTATGGTCAGAGGTTAGAAGTGTTTACTTGAGATAAGGCATGCCTCAGAAACGTGTAAATGTGGACAAGAAAGTGGCTAAATGTCTCATTGGCTGTAAAACTATTTGTGTTATGTAAAATAAAAAAATACTATCTGGAGATTTGGTGTGTCTTGAAATCTGTGGTCTGTCCTGCACTTTGCTGCATTTTCTACAAGAAAATCCTTTCAGCATTATGCAGAGGTAAACAAAATGTGTTATGACAATCCCGGGAAGCAGGTTGTTACCAGTAATTTAACTCTCTTGATTCTCTTTTTCTCTCTTTCTGCCTCAGGCTGCCTTAGACTTCTCTCCTTCACTCTCTGTTGCCATACCACACTTCTTCACACACCTCAATGCAAATATCTGCTGGAGCACACAACCTGAGCAAACAAATAATCATGCTTTTGCGAATGTAAGATACAAGGCAAGTGTGGATTTCTTCAGTTTCAAAAATAAACAGCAAGGGTTATCCTTTACATCTGCCTCACTCATTTTAATTAATTGGAAAAATATGGGCCTACTACAGAAATATAATGCCTGTGTGCTGACATTGATAGAATGGCTCTAATTTCACACAAAGTTTGTGATGGTCTAACCTTTCACTCACTGCAAGCCAGTTGCTTGTTACTCAATCACCCCAATAGATATGGACCTCATGTTTTCATTGCCATGAAAAGCCAGCTTTATAACTGATGGCCAGTGAAAAAAACTGCCCATGGAGCACAGTTCTCTAAGCATAATGGAGGCCTTGTCTGTGCAGACAGCCACTGGTTCCAACCAACACCTCACTACATGAGGTAACTGCCTGCAATAACGGAGAGTACTGTATGTGATTTTTTGAACTTTTCTCACACACTCCTTGCTTGGCTGCTGAGTAGTAAGAGACTTATAGGAGACAAATGACATGCTTTCACAAAAAAACTGATTTAATGATGAGTTAAGATAAATTATAAAACAATCAAATATTTATCACTACTAACACTAAGAAATAACTAATTAAATGTCAATGTTAAGTAGCTTCACTGATTAAATCAAATTAAATCACATGGCCATCTTCCTCATTTAAATGCCAGTCAGATGGTTGGTCCATCCATCGAACACTTTGGTTCAGAGCAAGGTAACTTTACAATTGCTGATTGACTCCAGACTGACATGAAATTGCTGTGGTATTCATGGTCCACAGAGGATGATGTCATTTGATCATGTCTTAAGGCAAAAGTATCCTAATGACCATACTTAAAGGCGAGGTGGAAAGCCTGCCTTCATGGAGAGGGGCGAGACAGGATAACCACTTAAACTGGGATAATGCACACATTCAGTCAGTCTCTCCTCAAAGGGATTCGTAGTGTTGCACAATTGGTACGCACAAAACTGAAGTAGTTGTGTGAAGAATGAAAAAGAGAGCTTGAGAGAAGTTCAAATCCTGCCTACTTTCACATCTCCTCATACCTGGCCATCACTGCATGAAGTGGGTGTGCTTGAATTTTCAGTTTCGGAAAGTTACAAAAATGCTGTCGCCCCAGTTCCGACATTGGAAAGGTGTGGGGGGCTCACACACCGGTCGACAATCTGACAAGCACTTTGTTTGAAAATACTAATGGCTTAAGACGTCTGTATTCTTTTTGATTAGCCAAGAACTCTTAAATGTATCATTTCTAGAAGGCACTGATTTATCTATTTTCTGTATTATTATTTGCTTACTGTACAAGTCCAGGTCTTGGTGGCAGCAGGCTAAGTAGCCCAGATGTCCTTCTGCCTAGCCACATCCTCCAGCTCCTCCACAGGGATCCCAAGGTTTTTCCAGGCCAGATTGGATATACAGTGCAATCCCTCCATGTTGTTCTGAGAGGCATTCTGACAGATGTCAGAACCACATCAACTGGCAATTGGCTTCAGTATGAACTAGCAGAGGGCTGACTCCTAAAAGGCAATATGTTAAAGGGTTAGTCCAGCAAACTGGACCTCCATAAAGTTTGGGAAGAGAGATTTAAAAAAGCTTTGATCAAAATCAAAGCAGAAGCTGAAATATCCTGAGTAGTAGCTGACTTCCTATTGTGGAGGCAGCTGCATGGAGTTGTGGTCAGAAGGTCATCGGTGACTGTTGTTTGGGCATCTGGACTACGTTGCTTAGCCTGCTGCCACTGCAACCCAGCTCGGGATAAGCAGAAAAGTATGGATGGGTGGATGACTCAACTGTATGGTCATTGTGGAGGCTACAGTTTATGGTGCTGTATTGCATTATACTGACAGATGTTTCTTGTTACGGTTTGCCATTTAGGCAGCAGGGGAAAGGACCCAAACGCAGACAGACGGCAGGCTGAGTGGTGCAGAGCGATGATTTATTAAACACAAAAATTAACTTGCCTGCCAGAGATCCAGGTTCGTGTGACAAAAAACTCAAGGAAAAAACGAAAGGCAAAACAGCAAGGCACAAGGAAATCAAGACATGAGACATAGGGAACCAGGGACAGAGAAACTGCAACTCAGAGAGAATGAACCAACACAGAACAAAGGGAGAGGACCGGTATATATAGAGAAGGGGGTTAAATAAAGGTTACCTGGTGTAACCCCAGTTCTATGAGTACGTGCGAGGCCCTCTAACGGTTCTTCGCTATTGGTTCATCCCCTCGAGGCTCCGCCTCGGCACCTGAGTCAAAGTTCATGTACTCACCATCCAATCAGGAGGTAGTCCCCTTCCCTACAAAACCCCAGTACGCGCATTGTTCGTTTCCCTTGAAAACTCAGCAACCGCCACCAGGGCCAGCTGGGTTGGTAGTTAGAGGGCCTCGCACGTACTCATAGAACTGGGGTTACACCAGGTAACCTTTATTTCTATGTCGTACGTGCTCCGCCCTCTATCGGGCTTCGCTATTGGTTAAAACCGAGGCGAAGGCCGTAGGGATGAGATGTACTCCCAGCTGGGCCGAACCCACTAAGAGCCACTATCCCTGTACACAGTAGTTCCCCGGTCGAGTGCCACCCACCGGGGAGACTTGTGTCAGGCTGCGATGACAGCCGCTGATCAGGCATGTCACGCTGAACCTCCATCTAGAGTAGCTGAAGGTTCCGTCACCTGTGCACCCAACACAGCATGTGACACAGAGCCAGCAGTCACATCCCTAGACAGGACTGCACAAAAGTAGAAGCCGAAGACCAGGAGGCGGCCAGCAGATGTCAGCCACCGACACACCCCTGAAAAAGGGCCACTGAAGCAGCGATGCTCCTCGTAGAATGTGCCCTAGCCCCACCGGGGGGACGCGCCTTATCGCCTCATAGGCCCCCCGGATAGCCGCGCAAATCCAATGGGCTAGTCGCTGCGAAGACAGTGGAGCCCCCTGAGCCCGACTACCATAGCAGACAAACAACTGATCAGACCGCCGAAAACCCGCAGTGCGCTCAACATAGATGCAGACTGCGCGCACCGGGCACAACGTATGAAGCCGTTTCTCGTCCGCCGACGCGTGCGGCGGGGGAAAGAAAGCTCTCAAGCGAACAACCCTAGACCTGAAAGAGGCGGTAATGACCTTCGGCCGAAAAGACGGGTTCGGACGCAGCTCTAGCGTCTCCCCGTCATCACTGACTGACATGCAATCAGCATGCACAGACAAGGTCCCCAGGTCTCCTGCTCTTTTTGCCGAGGTCAAGGCTAGCAGGAGCGCCGTCTTGATTGACAGGGCCTCCAAATCTGCCTGCTCCAATGGCTCGAACGGTGGGCCTGCCAGGCCGTCCAAAACCGTCTGAAGGTCCCACTGGGGAACCAGGCGTCGAACAGGGGGCCGCAACCGACGAGCCCCCCGTAAGAAGCGTTTAACTAAAGGGTGCCTCCGGGCTGTGAAGCGACCGAATCCCTCGTGGCCCGCTGTAATAGCTGCCGCAAAGACAGCTACAGTAGCCGCCGCATGACCGCTGTCAAACAACCCCTGCAGGAAACCCAAAACGTCCTGCAGGGAACAAGAGCTGGGCCTGAGGTCCCTGGCCTCGCACCAACCTGTGAACAGCCGCCATCGTGATGCGTAGAGCTTGGTAGTGGACGGAGCACGAGCATGTTGAATCGTAGAGACAACGGCGGCCAGAAGGCCCAAGCCTTCCAATCTCACCCTCTCAATCTCCAGACCAAGAGCCGGTGACCCAGAACCGGGCGCGAGAGGATGGAACCCCCTGCCTGCCAGAGAGCCGTGGGTCGATCTGGCACCGGCCACGGGCCTGCCTCCACTAGCTGGACCAGAGCCGGAAACCACCGGGCCCCGGGACTGTCCGGCGCCACTACTATCACGACCAAGTGCTGCATCCGGATCCTGTGGAGCAACTGCATCATCAGCCTCAATGGCGGGAAAGCATACAGCAGACCGTGAGGCCAATGTGGATGAGCCAAAGCATCCACCCCCAGTGGGGGAGCGTCCGTCGGCCTCAGAGAGAACCATAACGGACACAGAGCGTTCTCTCTGGCCGCAAACGGCGGTAGTCCGACCGCTGCCAGACCAGAGCTGCCATCTCCGAGGAGAGGCTCCACTCCTCCCCCAACGGACCCCCCCGGGACATCCTGTCTGCCCCCGTGTTGAGGGAAGCCGGAACGTAGCGAGCCCTCAGGGACGATACGTGGCGATCCGCCCAGGTCAAAATCGACACCGCAAGTCTGTGTAGTGCTGGTGATCGAACCCCCCCTTGCCTGTTCAGGTAGGCCACAGCTGTGGAATTGTCTGACCGTATCATGACATTCTTCCCCCTGAGCTGAGGGGCGAAGTGGTGCAGCACCTTCTGTACTGCCGCTAGCTCCAGCAAGTTGATGTGCCGGGAGGAGTTCTGCCACATGCCACACTGGCCTGGTTGAAGGTCCCGCCCCAACCTGCCAGAGAGGCGTCTGTAAACACCTGCACGTAATGAGAGACGCACCCCCAGTCGAACCCCCTGGCAAAGACGAGCGGGCGAGTCCCAGAATATGACATCCCGCCGTGTCACCCCCGGGACATGAAGCTCGCGGCACACGTCGTGACGTGGGTGCAACCGAAGCCGAAGAAACCAGCGCTGGAGGTTCCTCATGTGCAACAGGCCCAGACGCATTACCGGATGGGCTGCCGACATCATACCGAGGAGCGACATGACACTGCCCGCTGGGACTAGCGCCAAGCCCCTCACTCGGCGGGCCAGTTGCACAATTGCTGTCACATGCGCTTCCAACAGCCGTGCCGTCATGGCGCGGGAGTCGAGTATAAGCCCCAGATACGCTGCCTGCTGACTCGGCCGCAGAAGACTCTTGCTGGGGTTGACAGCGAAGCCCAACTGCGTGATGTGCTGAATGACCAGCGCTGTGTGGGCCTCGGCCTCCTGTCTGGAGGCGGTGAGAATCAGCCAATCGTCTATGTAATTCAGGATTCTCACCCCCCTTTTTCCTGAGCGGTACCAACGCCGTCTCCACACACTTGGAGAACGTGCGCGGGGAGAGGGAGTATCCGAACGGAAGACGACCGAACTGATAACACTGACCGTCCATCGCGAAGCGCAGGTACTTCCTGTGACGCTGTAGGATGGGGACATGGAAGTATGCGTCGGTCAGATCTATGGATGTCATCCAGTCGCCTGGCCGAATGCATTCCATAAGCTGCCTGACCGTCAACATGCGAAAAGGCCTGCGCGCAATGAACGTGTTCAACTCGCGCAGATCCAAAATCGGCCGCAGCCCCCCCGACTTCTTGGGTACCAGAAAATACGGGGAGAAAAACCCGCTCCGTGCTTCTGAATCGGGAACCATGGTAACTGCCCCCTTCCGAAGAAGCGCGGCTACTGCGTCCCTTAATACCGCCGTCTCTGCTGGGTCGGCAAGCGATGTTCGCAAGATGCCGCCGAACGCCGGGGGTGTGCGGCAAAACTGCAACGCGTAACCCCTCCGCAGCGTTCTGTCCATCCATGCAGAGAGAGGGCTGCACAGCCGCACCCACATAGAGTAACGGTCCGTGAGCGGGAGCGCAACGGGCTCGGCGGGAAGCAGTAGAACGGGCCCACCCGCACCGACCCTCCCACCTTGGGGAAGGACGGACGGGGGGCCCTGCCAGAAAGGGCCGTGACGCAGCTAAAGCTAACAACGAAATAGCTGCCTCTCGTGCACCCTCCACTGGCGAACCGACCGCCGAGAGCGACGGCAAACCATCCACATCAAGACCGGACGAAGCCACCGCACTTCGCCGTGGGTCATGATGTTCACTGGTTCCTTCTAACAAAGAGACAGTACTCACATGAGGAACATCAGCCTCGTACTCTGCTGCTGCAACGTTACGACCGCCATTCTGCGTCTGGTTCCTACCTGACTGCACATGGCGCTCACCTCTGACGTCATCGGTCAAAGCAGAGGGGTCAAAGCCAAAATGGCGGCGACTAGCACCGCTAGCTGCGCTAACCATGCTCGCGGAGTTACGCGGCTCTACTTGAGACCGCATATGAACCCGCGGGACCCCCGACGTGTGAATACCCTGCACCGCTGATGACGCCGTTTCACCACCGTGGGTTGAAACTCCATCACCCGCCGGCGCTACCACATGCGTGGCGTCGATTTCTGGCCTACGCCCTGCCCGGGTAGTCTGCCGAAGAGATCGACGGCGACTAGCAAACCAGTGACCCATAAACAACTTATTAGCCTGCTTGCTAATGGTTGTAAACTCACGGCTAGCCACGCTACCACCTGAACCATGCTGTGCAACAGACAGGGAAGAGCTGGAAGAAAATCTCTCAGAGACCATACACCATTACGCCCTCATCAGTCAATGCGGCGGGGTCAGAGCCAAATGGCACCGCTAGCCGCACTAACCATGCTAGCGGAGTTACGCAGCTGAACTTGAGACCGCTATGAACCCGCGGGAACCCCAAACAAAGTCGCTGCCTCCCTCTCTTCGTCCCCCGGCGAACCGATCGCTGAGGACGACAGGGCAAAGTGAACATCAAGGCCAAGTGAAGCACCGAGCTCCGCTGTGGACCGTAGAGCTCACCAGGTGAAACAGTACTCACCCGAGGGATGACTCCTCTGGCTCCGCACTCTGTTGCCGCAGTGTTATGACCGCCATCTAGCGTGCGGTTCATGAACGACTGCACTCACCTCTGACGGCCTCTGGGGTCAGAGCCAGAAATGGCAGCAGCCAGCACCGCTAGCCGCGCAAGCCATGCTACTGGAGTTTCGCGGCTTACTTGAGGCCGCTTGTGAAGCCATGGTGAAAAGACTGTGTGAAGTTTATGCACCCGCGATGACAGCTTCTCGCCACCGTGGGTCGAGGCGGCGTCAGCCGCGGATGCTCGGATGTAAGCGCCGCCGTTCTCCGGCACACTCCCTGCCTGGGTGATGTGCCGATCAGAACGGCAGCGACACAAACAACGTATTAGCCGTCCTGCTAATGGCTGAGGATCACGGCCAACAGCGCTAACAACTGAACCAACCTGTGTTTCAGAATGTGAAGTGCAGGTAAGAAAACATTCAGAGACGCGGTTATAATATAACAGCGGCGCCGCTGTCCAACACACGTCCTGCTCAGGTAGTGTGCCGATCGGAGCGGCGGCGACTCGCACGCCAGAGACACAAACACACTATTAGCCGCCGTGCTAATACCAGGAAGTCATGGCTAACAGCGCTAACATCTGAACAAGCTGTGTTTCAGAATGTGAAGTGCTACAAGAATGTACAGTGCGAGTAAGAAAACATTCAGAGACGGTTATAATATATGCTCGGGTAGTGTGCCGATCGGAGCGGCGGCGACTCGCACGCCAGAGACACAAACACACTATAGCCGCCTTGCTAAACCAGAAAAGTCATGGTTCTGTCAAGGCGGTGTACGCCCTGTGCCAAGCCGCCACCCTCCGCACTGTCAGCGGAGGGAGCGACCAGCCTCGGCAACCGTGCCTGACGCTCACGCTCCTCCGGGGGGAGCGTGAGATAGTCGAGGCAGGTGCCGGCCTCACTCTGATGCCTCTGACCGTGCTGGTCCACCATTGACATCAGTGAGGCACACAAGGCTTGCTGGCCATCTCCAAGCGCAAAATTCCTACTAGACGCGACACCGGATGGTGACAATTTTTCGCTGAACTAGACCACAGGTTGCTGAGTTGAAAAAGGGAAACGAGCAATGCGCGTACTGGGGTATTGTAGGGAAGGGGACTACCTCCTGATTGGATGGTGAGTACATGAACTTTGACTCAGGTGCCGAGGCGGAGCCTCGAGGGGATGAACCAATAGCGAAGCCCGTTAGAGGGCGGAGCACGTACGACATAGAACAAGCAAATCAGGGGCAGGTGAGCACTGGGGAGCAGGTGTGGATAATCAGAGACATGAGGGCAGGAACTGAAGAAACAAGACAGGTAAGAGAATTTCAAAATAAAACAGGAAACAGAACAAAACCCAACAGGACATGACATTTCTAAAATTTTGTCCACCAATGTATATCAATGAGGATAGGCTGAATAACAGAAACACCTCTCTGTATAATGCAGTGCAGTTCAACAGAACCACAAATTACATCCTCCAAAGGGAAGGCAAGAGCAGTTAAAGATCACTCCTGGATTCCTGGAAACCATGAGGAGACAACTCCCAGGTGATCGCCTGGGTGGTACCCACCATGGTACACAGTGAGTTTGTGGTATTGACATAATAATAACAATAGTATATAGCACTTACATTCATAAACCAACCTGCTTACACACATAAATACACACATGCAGTTATAACCAGTCGTGTCTAGTGTTCTGTGCATTGTGAAGAGGCCCAGACCAGGATATATTTGGAGGCGATCTTCGTTTATTCTGACAAAAGTAGTAAATAACAAAATCCTCCGGTCAATCATGATCATGCAACTTGAGCTCCTTTACAAATTAAATGAAAATTTTAAGCTAGCAAGTAAACTAAAGGGATTGCTCAACCATTGCAGCTGCAGTTTCCAATCCAGACATCTCAGTCTCGTGCCAATCAGATGTAGGAGTGGCATTGGTCATGCTATAGACAGGCATGGACACAGGAGCAGTATTACCATCCAAAGCTTCATCCAGCGGCAGGAAGTTAACCTGGTGCAGCAGATTCCAGTGAACAACATGTTCAACAGGGGGGTACAGAAACAAAGTCTCAAAACATGTCACATATTATCAAAAAAGTAGAAGACCAATAGTTTACAATATTACACAAACAATTTGTTTGCAAGTTATACATTTTACTCTTGAGATGACTTTTTTTTACTTTACTTTTTTTATTCTCTCTCAAATTCTTATTTTTGTTTGATATTTAAGAAGTTTTGTTTGATTATATTGACACAAATCTGATTCCATTGACCTTCCTGCTGCAAAAACCACCCTGTAGGGCTGGACTGAGCACAGGGAACAGTGCGGTTTTTGCTGCGCCTTTCGCCAGCCTGCCTACCTATGAAATTCTGTTAGAAACAAAATTCAGCACCTCCTGCCCTCAGCCATTACTGACTTATTTTCAAACACAGGAATCTTCGAAACAACTGTAAAACCTGATTTTAGACTGCTTTTCTCCCATCAACCTTCATCAACTAACTTCAATGATTTCTTCATCTAAGCCATGAACCTGTCTGTCTATTAGATCCCATCCCAACTAGGCTGCTTAAAGAAGTTTGACCCTTAGTTAGCATTTCTTTACTAGATATGATCAATCTGTCCTTATTAAAAGGCTATGTGCCACAGTCCTTTAAAGTAGCTGTAATTTAACCTCTTTTAAAAAGCCCACTCTTAATCCAGGTGTTTAATCAAATTATAGACCTATATCTAATCCTCCCTTTCTCTTTAAGATCCTTGAGAAAGTAGTTGCCAATCAGTTGTGTGACTTTCTACACAGGTTATTTGAGTCAGGTTTTAGAGTGCATCACAGTACAGCGACGGCACTGGTGAAAGTTCCTTGTCATTCCATCCGACAAAGGACTTGTCTCTGTATTTGTCTTGCTAGATCTTAGTGCTGCATTCGATACCATTGATCATCACATCCTATTACAGAGACTGGAACATTTAGTTGGCATTAAAGGCACTGCATTAAGCTGGTTTAAATCCTATTTATCAGATCGATATCAATTTGTACATGTTAATGATGAATTCTCTATGCATGCCAGTCACGGAGTTATACAAGGTTCTGTGCTTGGACCAATTCTATTCACCTTATATGCTTCCTTTAGGCAATATTATGAGGAAGCACTCCATAAATTTTCACTGTTATACAGATGATACCCAATTATATTTATCAGTCAAGCCAGATGAAACCTGTCATGATCCCTAGGACTGTGTGTTTTTTGTCTTGTTTCCTGTTTTATTTTGAAATCACTGTTCTTGTTTCCTTGTGTGCCTTTTATTTCCTGTCTTTGTTTTCCCTCCAGTTTTGATTGTTTTCACCTGTGTCTTATTACCCACCTGTGTCTGTTTCCCTCGTTGTCTCCTCCCCTATATATACACACCAGTCCTCTCCCTTTGTTCTCTGTCGCGTCATTGATGTTCTTGGTCGTCTCTTTGTGTCATGTTCCTGGTGTTTCCCTGCGTATCAGTTCCTGAGCTTTGGAAGTTTATTTTGTAGTTAATAAATCTTTGGACTTATTCAGCCTCCTCACCTGTCTGCATTTGGGTCCTCTCCCTGCTGCCTAGATGGCATTCCTTGACAGAATGACGCGACCCCATTTGGACCCAGCGGACAGCCACCCTTGCCTGCGGGCCTCCCGGGCTCCATTAACCCCCGCGGAGTCCTTCTACAGGCTCCTGGGGATTATTATTGAAGCGCCGGTAAGTGACCAGCCTTCCTCTCCATATGAGGGCACTTGGCTGGCCATATTCCCGGGGACCCGCGGAGGTCACGGAAGAGGTGGTTGTCGGGGCTCCCGACACTGTCTGCGGGCTCAGCTGCCCAGCGCCGCCGAGCCTCTGCTGCCCAGCACTACAAACCGCCCTTCACCTGGTCCTGTTTCCCGGTTGGCGGTTCGTCCGACTTCTGTTTCTGGTTCCTTGTCGGCGGCCTGGCCAGCTTCTGATCCTGTTTCCCCGTTGGCGGTTCGTCCGACTTCTGTTTCTGGTTCCTTGTCGGCGGCCTGGCCAGCTTCTGATCCTGTTTCCCCGTTGGCGGTTCGGCTGACTTCTGTTTCTGGTTCCCTGTTGGCGGCCCGGCCAACTCCTGTTCCCAAGACGGTGGCCCAGCCGACACTTGATTCTGTTCCTGAGTCAGTGGCCCGGCCGACACCTGCTCCTATTCCAGTTCCTTAGTCAACGGCCCGGCCCTGATCCTGTTCCTGAGTTGGCGGTCTGGCCAACACCTGTTCCCGAGCTGCAGTAGTCACCTGTTCCCGAGCTGCAGTAGTCACCTGTTCCCGAGCTGCAGCAACCACCAGTTCCTGTGCTGCAGTAGTCTCCTGTGGTTGAGCTTCACCAGCCTGTCTCCAAAATTCCGGATTCCCTTCCTGACCTGCAGCCTCGTTGCCGGCCTCCAGAGCAGCCTCCTGCCCATCCTCCTGAGCAGATCCCCATGTCTGGTCATCCTCCTGAGCGGCCCTGCACATCTGGTCATCTTCCTACTTGTCCGTCTGAGGGCTCCAGCTCTGCCCTGCCTCCAGGCTGTCCACCTGATGTGTCCTGCGCCGACCCTGTCCTACAGTTCCCAGGCCATTTGCCCCTGATTGTTATGTCTAAGCTGAACACTTAACTCCCTATTATCAGGCTGCCCCAATAAGTCCCTTAAGACTCTCCAGTTGATCCAGAATGCGGCATTGCACCATCATATCTTAAAGAGCTCATTGTACCCTATTACCCCACTAGAGCACTGCGCTCCCAGAATGTAGGGTTCCTTGTGATTCCTAGAGTCTCTAAAAGTAGAATGGGAGCCAGAGGCTTCAGCTATCAAGTTCCTCTCCTGTGGAACCAGCTCCCAGTTTCTGTACAGGAGGAAGACACCCTCCTCCTATTTAAGAGTAGGCTTAAGGCTTTCCTCTTTGATAAAGCTTATAGTAGTAATAGCCCTGAACTATCCCTTAGCTGTGCTGCTATAGGCCTAGACTGCTGGGAGACTTCCCATGATGCACTGAGCTCCTCT
The DNA here is from genome assembly GCA_005408345.1 of Macquaria australasica. Lineage (NCBI taxonomy): Eukaryota > Metazoa > Chordata > Actinopteri > Centrarchiformes > Percichthyidae > Macquaria > Macquaria australasica. The sequence continues at coordinate 149,999 of SEMN01000011.1, forward strand.
CCCTCTCCATATGTATGCATTCTTACCCCATTAATGTTTGTTACTAACTTGACTTCTTCCCTTTCCTGTAGTTGTGTGCTTTATCTCCTCTCTCCTTCTGTTGCTTTCTACAGGTATTTCTGCCTCCGGAGCTGTAGAGTCTGGATCTATGGTTGTAGGCCACCTGCTGCCCCCATGTTCCTGCTCAACAGCCACTGCTACTATTACTGTTATTGGTCTTATTATTAGTATTACTATTATATTGTTATTAGTCAAATTTTTATTAATATTAACATCAAGACCATTACTACTATTACTTTACATCTCTATGTGGAACTGTACTGTACTACTGTATATTCTTTCCTCCTGCTGTCGCCCTTTCCCTCTCTGTCTCTTTTTCTCTCCGAGTGTATGCTGGGAGTGAGTCGGGTGTGAAAGCATCCCCTTAGAGTGAGTGTATTTTCTTTACACTCTTTATTTGTAATGATTTGTTAATATTTGTGGTATTGGGTTGTTTATAGTTTAGTGCAATGTGTGAACAGTGGAGGGAAAGGGGGGTTTTTTGTTTGCTCAGCCAGCGTGTGCTGGTTGGCGTCTTGTGTATAAGCATGGAGTTTACCAAACTCACAAAGAAACATGGCTTTAAGATAGCCACTTCTTTTCCTTGCTCAGTGGAAGAGTGTAGTTTGGCGGTGGGGAAAATTGTTGGCTATAATAGCATTAAACCTGCTGCTTGGAGGAACAGCGCTTTTGTGATTTTTGTTGATGAAATTGAAAAGCAAACAAAGTAGGCCTAGTTGAGAGCGGTGTTTGTGTGTGATTAATGATACGTTTGTATCAGTCTTGCCTCTGACTATGCCAGCTAAGAGGGTCACAATATCTAATATCCCACCCTTCATTAGTGATCTGCAGAAAGCTCTCGTCAGGTTGCAAGTCGCGTCTCATAGACGACGAGTATGATTCTGAATAAGAGATGAGGAATTAAATCAGGCTTTCAAAGTGTATACTGATGACTTTGAGTATGTTGTTTTTGTAACATCTGAAACATCTAAGTGCTTTGGTTGTGGCAATGAGGGCCATGTAATAAAAGCTCGTCCTAACAAACCTGCTGCTGATGGAGGAGAAGAGACGGGAGGGCAGACTCAGAGTCAGGCTGAATCCACAGGAGAAACTCAAGTTCAGAATCAAGAACAGAATGTGCTGAACCAGGAAAAAAAACAAACAGTAATAGAGAAAAGGAATCAGAAAATACCAGACAAGATACAGCAGAAAATGTTGAGAACAGAGATAAAAAAGTAGGTAAAAAAAAAAAAAAGTGCAAATACACCGCAATAACATGACAAATGATGCAGGTGAGCCTACACCAACAGATATGACTGAAAACAGTGACAGAATCTATGAAAGAGACAAATGTTAAAAATCTTTGTTAAAAGAAAACAAAACAGTGATGCTAAGGTCTCAACAAAAAAGGGAGCAGCCAGTGATGCCACAGGAAAGCAGGAAGTGGATCAGGTGTCATCAGGCTCCGAGTCTGGTCAAAAACAGAGAAAGACCATAGAGTAGGAAAAATAACAGTTTCTACAGTCAACAAAAAACTTGAGGGGAGTAAAGGTAAAGATAATTTTGCAGATAAAGAGTGTTCTTGTTTCTGTAAGACCACATATGTACAACAAAATAAAAAAAAAAAATAAAAAAATGGAGGGTTCACTGACCAAGAGATCTACAGACTGAAAAAGTTATGTCTAAAAGTCAAGCAAGATCTAAACGATGATGATGCCTAGACAGTCTAAGACACTAAGTTTTATTTTTAATTTATTAGTATCGTTATGCTTTTCCATCTCACATTCCATGGGTGACTTTGGTGTTATGACACTTAACACCTCAATGGAGCACAAGATGTGAGGAAGAGGGCATGTTGATTTGAACTACTAAAGCTGAGACATTCAAGTGTGACTTTCTACAAGAAACACATGATGTTTCAAATGAGACTGAGTGGAAGAGAGAATGGGATGGGCAGGTTATTCCGAGTGATCCGAGTAAAAATAGTGGAGGAGTGGCTGTTTTTTTTTCCCCAAAGATGTTCTACCACAGTCTTTTAACGTATAAGTGTCGTGGTGAGTAGTCGGGAAAGGACCCAAGTGCAGACGGACAAAGAGGCTCCAGCAGTTCCAAGGTTTTATTAAACACAAAGACAACTCACATGCAGGAGATCCAGGTTTGTGGACAGAAACACAGGGAAAGACACATGGCAGGCAAGACACAAGAAACTTGGACACAGCAATCAGACGAGCTAAACTGAAGGCACACAGGAAAACTGACAATGAACCAACGACGAACAAAGGAAAGGGACCGGTATATATAGGGATGTAGCTAATGAGGGAAACAGACACAGGTGAGTGACTGGGCACAGGTGGACCTAATTCAAACTGGCGGGAAAAGAACAAAGACAGGAAGTAACACACGCACAAGAAAACAAGAACCAGGATTTCAAAATAAAACAGGAAATAAATCCAGAAACACTAAATGTAACAAAATAAGTCCGGAACATAGAAACAACACAGGATATAACAAGAAGAGGTGATAAAAGGTAGACTGGTGGTAGTTAAAGCATGTTTTGAGCATTATAATGTTTTAATAAATGTATATGCTCCTACATCAGGATCAGGAAAGAATACATTTTTAAATGAAATTGGTATAATTTTAAATAATTGTTCCTCTAAAATGTTTTTAGGAGATTGAGGCAATTTTAATTGTACAGTAAATAATGCAGTAGACAGAAACCACATTGAAACTCATGCTGCCTCAAAACATACAATGACTCAGTTAATAGAAACTCAGAGAATGGTTGATGTATGGAGAGAATTTCATTACAAGGAAAGGCAATATACATCGTTGCACAGCAGGGACAGTACCATTTCTTTGGCTAGACTGGATAGACTCAATTGCTTTAAGCATCACTTTAGTATGGTCAAAGGGTGCAGAATAGTACCTGTAGGTTTTACAGATCATTCAATGGTTATTTGTAATGTTTTTGTTGCAAATATTAATCATGAAAGTGCATATTGGCATTTTAACACTGCCTTGCTTATGGATGTTCATTTTAGAGAAACATCTTTTCTTTTGGGAAAATTTTAGATCTTGAAAATCTAGATCTTTGCCATTTGCAACTAACAAATACTTGTCTGCCCAGCAAACTTCTCCCTATCGTTGACCTTATAAGTATTTTCAAATCAGTATAACAAGGATTTGAGAGTTGCAATTAGGATGGAAACCCCGTAGACGATTGCTACGCACATTCGCACATGTGCGTTGCAGGTTTCCGTGTCTGAGCCTGGAGACATCTAAGCAGGGAGGTGGTCGGACATTTTGTGGACATGTGGCTAAAGTTGGAATACAAAGAAAATTGAGGATTCTTGAATTTGTGGGCCATTTAAGTTTGCCTAAGCAGGTAAGTGTGTTATTTTTTACTAAACAAGGAATGTTAACAGTAAACTGCACTGTGCTATTTCAACCAAAAGATGGATTAAATTTGTTAGCTAAGCTAAAGATGGCTTTTCTACACAGTTACCCCCCAAATTAATTCTGCCACAAACACAAATTTACGTTCAAGCATTCAAGTACCAAAGGCGTTTAGAATGCGTTGTAAGTGGATTATGGCATACATTTGTTAGGGGAGAAAAGGATCCAAGAGCTGATACTGAAAATGAGGCAAATGATGGTGAACAATCTGATAGTGAAGCAGGGACATCATCACAGAATAATGTGAGACCAGACAAGGTTGAGACTGTGGAAGATGTGGATAGTGAGACACTACAGCACAGCACAAATTGGCTTTTCTCTTTCTATATATGCAAACAGTGTTACATATTTCTAGAGGTGCAACACAAAAGATTGTAGAGGATTTGCATAACCTGCTCTCTTTTTCTAACACTCAGACTCAACAGTGTCAAAGAGATCCTTTCAAAACATAAAATTGAAATAAATGCCCGTAAAAATACTTTTATATATCTGTCACTAAGGTACTTGAGACTTTACTAGGATGGGCAGATTTTTTGGCCCAAATTGTATTTGATCAAGAAGCTTTATCTGGACACTTTTCAAGACGGCAAGTATTACAAGGACCATAAGCTACTGGGACAGCAAAACATATGTATCAGTTTGGCATAGATGAGTTTGAGGTTTGTAACCCTCTGGGCACCTCCAGAAAACTTCATGAGATAACCGCAGTATACGCCAATCAGCCATAACATTATGACCACCTGCCTAATATTGTGTAGGTCCCCCTTTTGCCGCCAAAACAGCCCTGACCCGTCGAGGCATGGACTCCACTAGACCTCTGAAGGTGTGCTGTGGCATCTGGCACCAAAACATTAAACATTAACAAAAATTAGGGAATTTGAAGCTTTGGAACTTTCAGTCTCTGTTGCAGTTTGTGCATTTGTCTTTAACTTAACAATCACTCGTCAGTGAGGGTAGTGGTACCTCACCTACTTTAATTTATTAAAAGTTGAAGTTTAGGCCTAATTAATGACCTCCAGTCCTGAAGAAGACGCAACAGAAGAAAGAAAATCCACCACAAACCCATTCCATAATCAAAGCCTCTACTAATACTCTGCACGGCCACTTCTATGCTGCCAGATCGTAGTCTCTATACCAGTTAGTCTACGCTTCCAGCCCTTTTCGCCTGCAATTATCTAGCTGTCCTGTTGTTGTCTGTTAGCCTAGCTTTTCCCCCTCTCCCCTGCAGTTCCGCCTTCTCCAGCTCTGGCCCCTGTCACCTGTTTGTCGTCGTGTCAGCCCTGCTTCCCTGCTTCCCTGCCCTGGACTCCTGCTCACCTCAGTTACCAGCCTTAGCCCAAGCATCCCCATGCCTTTAAATAAATCTCCAATTTACCTTATTCCTGTCTCCTCGTCTGAGTCTGCACTTGGGTTCAGACCAAAGATTTGCGATGAGATGAGTTGCAACTACTTGCAACACGCCGGTTTGCAATGTTCTGAAACCTGCCAGTTTATACCAAAGCGACTAGACGAGACGGCGTATCGTTTCCATACCAACAATTCTTTGTACTTACATTGTAACTGCCGGCTTTTCAGGCAGTTTTTACAGCTGAATATAATTTGTAGCGTCTTAAAATATGAATGATGATAGTGATAGTGAGTTACTTGCTACAGTTGTATTTTTAGTATTGATGAAACGGCAAAAACATTAACAAAAATTAGGGAATTTGGAGCCGTCCATGGGTGCTTCAACGGAATATCCAGGGGCCTTATGCAAATTTATGCCGTGAACTTGAGACAGGAGATCTCCCCTCTTTTGTCAATTTCTCCCTTCTAGTCCTGGAGCAGTTCCGTCGTTTAGAGGAGTTGGTGTCACACAGTGTGCAAAATACTCTATGACAATCTGGGGGTCTCGTGGCATGGCCAGTATATATTATATATATATATATATATATATATATTATATATATATAAAATGTTCTCCCCGTGTCCGCGTGGGTTCTCTCCGGGCACTCCGGCTTCCTCCCACCATCCAAAGACATGCAAGTTAGGTTAATTGGTGATTCTAAATTGTCCGTAGGTGTGACTGTGAGTGTGAATGTTTGTCTGTCTCTATGTGTCAGCCCTGTGATTGACTGGCGACCAGTCCTGGGTGTACCCCGCCTCTCGCCCAATGTCAGCTGGGATTGGCTCCAGCCCCCCGCGACCCTCTGAGGATAAAGCGGTATAGAAAATGGATGGATGGATGGATGGATGGATGGATATATATATATATATATATATAAATAAATCATTTTCACTTGTGTTTTCTGCTCAGACAAACTTAATAGGCATGCACTCACACCTCTCCAAAACTATGCGTAATATTACGCACAGCTGTAACAGCGTAGATACCTTCATTAACTCACTGCCCTGCAGATTTGGTCCTCATTTCTTCTTCTTAATACTCCCCTACCAGTTAGTCATGTGTAATGTGTAATGAGACATCATTAATGTTTCATGCATTTGGTTTTTGTATTGATTTTAGGCTTGGGTTTGCAGATGAAGTAGAAGATTGTCAGAGGCGAGGCAAAGTGCTGCTTACAATCAAACAACTAAAGTAGTGGCACAGAAGCAGAGATGCAGGTATCAGGCTGAACATGAGTCTTAGGTCCTCTGGTAGACAGAACTGAAAGCATGAGATCAATACCACTTTATTAATCACTTGTCCAGTTTAACGCAGTCCAACCTAGCTGCCTGGCAATAAATCCTATCTGTTCCGAAGCTTCTAATGTTCAGTTTTTGTCAACACTGTCAGGGAACACTTGTCAGGCACTGTAGAAAGGACTCAGGAGCAGACAACAGGAAAGTCTCTTGATTGAGTTTATTAACAACAAGTCAAACGTCAAGTTCTGGGCAAGAAACAGAAACCGAGGCAGGCCGTGGTCAAAAAATCCAAAAAGGTCAGGCAGCGAGGCAGAGGTACTGGCAAGGGTGAGGCAGAATCCTAGGTCGTCTAAAAAACAAAGCACAGTCACTATTCAAAAACAGGGCTTGAGCAAAAAGGCTTGAAAGCTTGGCAGAACACACAAGACAATCTGGCAAAGAACAAAGGGAGTGGGCTGGTATATATATACAAAAGTGGCTGATGAGAGAATCAGGGGCAGGTGTGTACTGAGGAGCAGGTGTGTATAATCAAGAACACATGAGGGCAGGAAACAGACTAACGAGATGTGGCAACACCTGATTCAGCTCTGTGGTCATTTTTGAATGGTGTTATTGTATTGGAGTGCATTATATTGCCAATGCTATGCTCCGTCCGATGCTAATCTCTACGCGAGTGAGTGGGAACAGGAGGCCTTGGCCAAGTGTATGCTGAAACCATGCTTCTACCTCAGATTTCTCATTTACATTATGGGAGCCTGGTCACGCTACATAGAAACATGTCAAGAATTTAAGAATGTATCAATGCACTTAATAATTACCACACATTCATAAAAACTAAGTAATCCATACACCCCAAAGAAGTACATTTTTTAAGACACTGGCCATAACCATAAACGTATGCTCACCAAGGTTTCCTTAAACCAAGTGACACCCATGCACTCCTACATGGGTCCAGCTATCACCCCAGATGCACCTTCAGGGGCATCATCAAATCTTAGATGATCACAGGGTTGGTGGTTCGATCCTCCCAAATTGATCATCTTGTTGCTAGTGCTGCAGGCTCACTACGAATAACACTCGACTCTATCGCCCCTCTAAAAAAGAAGATAATAAAACAGAGGAGGTTAGCTCCATGGTATAACCCGCAAATTAAAGCAAACATCGCAAAAACTTGAAAGGAAATGGCGTTCCACCAATCTGGAAGAATCACGTTTAGCCTGGCAAGATAGTCTTAAAATGTATAGGAAGGCCCTCCGTAATGCCAGAGCAGCCTACTACTCATCATTAATAGAGGAAAATAAGAACAACCCCAGGTTTCTGTTCAGCACTGTAGCCAGGCTGACAGAGAGTAACAGCTCTGTTGAGCCATGTATTCCTATAGACCTCAGTAGTAATGACTTTATGAGCTTCTTTAATGATAAAATACTATTAGTGACAAAATTCAGCACCTCCTGCCCTCAGTTGGTACTGACTTATCTTCAAACACAGGAACCTTAGAAACAACTGTAAAACCTGTACATTTAGACTGCTTTTCTCCCATCAACCTTAATCAACTAACTTCCATGATTTCCTCATCTAAGCCATCAACGTGTCTCTTAGACCCCGTCCCAACTAGGCTGCTTAAAGAAATTTTACCCTTAGTTAGCACTTATGTACTAGATATGATCAATCTGTCCATATTAAAAGGCTATGTGCCACAGTCCTTTAAAGTAGCTGTAATTAGACCTCTTCTTAAAAAGCCCACTCTTGATCCAGGGGTTTTGTCAAATTATAGACCTATAGCTAACCCTCCTTTTCTCTCTAAGATCCTTGATAAAGCAGTTGCCAATCAGTTGTGTGACTTTCTACACAACAAGTTATTTGAGGATTTTCAGTCAGGATTTAGAGTGCATCACAGTACAGAGACAGCACTGGTGAAAGTTACAAATGACCTTCTAATTGCATCCGACAAAGGACTTGTCTCTGTACTTGTCTTACTAGATCTTAGTGCCGCATTCGATACCATTGACCATCACATTCTATTACAGAGACTAGAACATTTAATTGGCATTAAAGGCACCGCACTAAGGTGGTTTAAATCCTATTTATCAGATCGATATCAGTTTGTACATGTTAACGATGAATCCTTTATGCACGCCAAAGTTAGTCATGGAGTTCCACAAGATTCTGTGCTTGGACCAATTCTATTCACCTTATATATGCTTCCTTTAGGCAATATTACTAGGAAGCACTCCATAAATTTTCATTGTTATGCAGATGATACCCAATTATATTTATCGATCAAGCTAAACTTCAAGCATGCCTTGGGGACATAAAAACCTGGATGACCTGCAATTTTCTGATGTTAAACTCAGACAAAACCGAAGTTACTGTACTTCACCTTCGAAACACATTATCTAAAGATATAGTTTCTCTAGATGGCATTGCCCTGGCCTCCAGCGACACCGTAAGGAATCTTGGAATTGTCTTTGATCAGGATATGTCCTTTAACTCCCACATAAAACAAACTTCAAGAACTGTCTTTTTTCACTTACATAACATTGCAAAATTCAGGCACATCCTGTCTCAAAAAGATGCAGAAAAACTAGTCCATGCATTTGTTACATCTAAGCTGGACTATTGCAACTCTCTATTAACAGGCTGCCCCAATAAGTCCCTTAAGACTCTCCAGCTGATCCAGAATGCTGCGGCACGTTTACTGACAAGAACCAGAAAAAGAGATCATATTTCTCCAATATTAGCTTCTCTACACTGGCTCCCTGTAAAATCCAGAATAGAAATTAAAATCCTTCTCCTCACCTTCAAAGCCCTAAATGGTCAGGCACCATCATATCTTAAAGAGCTCATAGTACCCTATTACCCCACTAGAGCACTGCGCTCCCAGAATGCAGGGTTCCTTGTGGTTCCTAGAGTCTCTAAAAGTAGAATGGGAGCCAGAGCCTTCAGCTATCAAGCTCCTCTCCTGTGGAACCAGATCCCAGTTTGTGTACTGGAGGCGGACAACCTCCTCACATTTAAGAGTAGGTCAAGACTTTCCCTTTGATAAAAGCTTAGTAGGCTGACACAGGTGACCCTGAGCCACACCTTAGTTATGCTGATATAGGCCTAGACTGCCGGGAGACTTCCCATGATGCACTGAGCTCGTCTCTCCTCCTTTCCCTCTCCATCTGTATGCACTCATATCCCATCAATGCTTGTTACTAACTCAACTTCTTCCCGTAGTTGTGTGCTTTCTCTCCTCTCTCTCTCTCTCTCTCCTTCTGTTGCTTTCTGCAGGTATTTCTGCCTCCGGAGCTGTAGAGTCTGGATCTATGGTTGCAGGCCACCTGCTGCCCCCGTGCTCCTGCTCTGCACCCGCTGCTGCTATTACTGTTATTCCTCTTATTATTAGTATTGCTATTATAATATTGCTCTTAGTGTTGTTTCTGTTGGTGTTAACATCAATGCCATTACCACAGCTATTGCTTTACATCCCTATGTGGAACTATATTGTGCTGCTGTATGTTCTCTTTCCTCCTGCTCTCTCCCGCTCCCCCCTTCCCCCTTCAACCCAACCGGTCGAGGCAGATGACCGCCCACCTTGAGCCTGGTTCTGCTCGAGGTTTCTACCTGTTAAAAGGGAGTTTTTCCTTGCCACTGTCGCATAGTGCTTGCTCATGGTGGGAACTGTTGGGTCTCTGTAAATATAAAGAGTCGGTCTAGACTTGCTCTATTCGAAAAAGTGCCCTGAGATAACTTTGTTATGATATGGCATTATATAAATAAAACTGAATTGAATTGAACTGGTATGACATTTAATCTAGAAACAAAACTTAATGAGTACTTTTACTTTTGATACTTAAAGTACATTTTTGCATCTGTACTAAACTTTTGTACTTTTACTTAAGTAGGTATTTGTATGCAGGACTTTTACTTGTAATGGAGTATTTACACCCTGTGGTACTGGTACATTTATTTAAATTAAGGAACTTAATACTTCTACCACCACTGCTGAGATGTGAACTATTGAGGTAATCTGTCACAAAAGATAACATTTCTTCTTTGCATGCTTGTTAATGCAACAACTTTAAAGGTCTACACTGCATTGACACCAAACAGTAATATTAATTTTTACAAAATGAATGTTGCTCATATGATAGAGCCCATCTCAAGCAACTTTCAAGTCTTTACAGGATCATTTTAAGACTGGATTTATTATGAATGGAAACTGGCTGCCTGGAAGCTAGGAAGGACACATTAAAACATTTAAAACACCAGCTACATAATGTCTTTATGTTAAGTTTATATGAAATATTCTAAATTGAATAGAATATACTAAAACAGCTGCTATGGTTCTTTAAAAATAAGCTGTCAAGTGCCATAAAATGTAAAATAGTAAGTTTAAGGTCTCCTCCGGACACGTGGGGGCGGTAGAGCGCCACGGACGTTTTTTACGCACGAGAGAAGAAGCGGTCCTGCAGCGACGTCACCGTCGTGTTGTGGAGAAGGCTGGAGGAAGATGGCGGCGTCCAAGGTGAAGCAGGACATGCCTCCTGCGGGAGGCTATGCTTCGTTTGATTATAAGAGAAATCTACCGAAACGAGGATTCTCGGGTACTTACATTACACACTCAGCTACCCAAATACACAGATCCATACACGAGTTCCTAAATGTGCTACTAACGGGTCAGACACAGAAGCTAATCCACTGAAATTAAAATGTTGAAGTAAAGTGTGCCTATCATATGGATGAATATGTGTGTCTTTAACAGTGTAATGTGAGAAATGTGTGTGTCTAAACGACATGTTGTGCTTATTGTTAGGCTACTTCCTAACTAACACTTCAGGTTCAGCCAAATCACGACTGTTTGTGCTAAACGAGCTTCATCTTTTATTTAATGCAGTTAGTTCCAGCTGCTTTAGTTAAGCACAGACGGCTTAGACCAATGTCTTAAACTCCTTGATTTGCCTGTAACTGCTGTTGCCCATCAGGTGTGTGTGTGTCGTTTTGAGCATGCACGAGAGATTGTGTAACTACATCTGAGAAAAGCAGTAGGTGTGCTCACGCTCGTGATGGTTGAGGCTGCTGGTCGAGCTCACTTTTGTCTCGTCTGAATCTGTCTGTCTGTCTGTCTGTATGGACGAAACAAACTGTGAGCGCTGCTCAGTCTGCGAGTCACCGTTTGAGAGCACACGGACACGGTCAGTCGTTTCAGCAGCTGCGAGAGGACACCCGCGTCCAGGCGTCAGGCCTCGTGTCTTTGTCAAAGTTAAAGTATTTTAAATGATCGTCACGCTGCTCCTCTGTGTTGTTGAAGGTCTTTCTGCTCTTTCAAACCCGTCGGCGTCGATTTACTTTCATAGCCCTGAGAGCAAAGTCTAACAGAGCAGTGTCACCTGTTCAATTTGACCTGGAAGCACTTTCAAAATAAAAGCTGGGTGTGGCGCTTTTTAACCACCAGATGAAGACAAAGTATTGGTGTCTGTTATGTTAAAAATCTAAATGTCCATCCATCCATCCATCCATCCACTGAAATCACGTAAAACATTTTGGCAAATTGTGTAGTTTTTAAGTCATTATGGCAGAGTAATATTTAAAGTCAAATTAATTTAAAAGTAGTTACTATACTATATATCTATCTATATAACTTTGTGTTAACTTCTGTTTATAGTGTGATTTTCTGAACCAGATGTAGGGTTTTCTTATTTCTTCTTTTCCCGTTTTTATTAATATTCTTAACAAAGAAAATAATCCGACTCATTAGAAGGAAAACATTTATGAATGAGGCTTATTGTCACTTCTGAGCAGAATGCTGCCCTCAGAAATCTAGTGAGCCTGATATGGGGTGTTTGGGTTTACTGTAATCTGATCTGACTCAGCGTGGGAAAACCAAATCACTCGAAATACTTGATACATTTAGAGGTCCAGACCCAGGTACACCGAGGCAACATAACACTCAAACCTCCCGGCACTTTTCTCTGCCACTAGAAATTACATGATGGGTAAAAGACTAATAGACTGACCAAATATTGACAGGTGAGGTGTTACTGCTACAGTTGTCACAATTATCAAAATTTGTGACATTATCTTTATGAGGTCAGATTGTTACCAAGCTACTACCATCACTACTTTTGATAAATTGTCAAAGTACAGTATGTGAGCACGGTAAAAAGTTTTGCAATGGCACTATAACTGAAATTCGGTGTAGTTAAAAATGTAGATGGGGGCTGTGGCTACTGTAAGTTAATTCTAGCACTCACATACAGCGAGGGCTGCAGCAATTATATTCATGAATGAAAGTAAAATTGAAATTTATTTTGGTCTGTAACATATTTGACAAAGAATTGACAAAAAAAATGCAATTACTTCCAACAAAACAACACAGTAGAAAACAATACGACCAAAACACAACATAGAAGATTTTCTACAAACTGAAAATGTGTAGGCTTGCGTAATCAATTCATCATTTCCTCATACGGCTGCTCTGAGTATCGTAGCATTGCCGAACAGGTCTGACAATGACCAGAGCAGCTTTTCCCAGAATCGGCAGTTGGCTAAATGTGAACAAACAGGAAAAACAGCTTCAACCAGAATTTCTTTGTTTGTATTAAATACGAAATGTATTCAGAAAGTTGTTATTGGTTGAATGTCATTAAATTTCATCAAATAGATAGATTTGTTTTCCGGCACTTGACATACTATAGTTGCAGTTCATCTGGTGCAGCGGGTTCTGGCAATGTAAATAGTCCTTTTCAGATGGGTGTGTAGCTGAGCTGCACGGCCAGACAAATGTTTCTATATGTGATGATGCTTTTGTAACATACGTCAAATTTGTCACACCACTTCGATCAGTTGCCAGTATCTAGGTGCCTTATGATAATGTAAACCAAATCTGTGCAGCCATAAATTATCTCATAGAGGTTACCTTGGGAAAGCACATTTGATAAATTATTCTTTTGTCTCCTTCATTAACTTGGGTGGTTATTTCAACAAATGCATTATGGTTATTTCAATAATGACGTCTTTATAGGTTCATTTTGATACTGAAACTGACCTGATTATGTGGTTGGGATATGACTCAAACATTAAATCATCTGTGATAAGACAAAATGTTGCCTTAAACTGTCACTAATCAATTCTTTAATCAACAGGATATACCATGTTCGGCATTGGCATAGGAATCATGGTGTTTGGTTACTGGAGGCTTTTTAGGTGGAACAGAGAGAGGAGGTAGGATCATTCGTGTAATTATGCATCGTGTTTAAATGTTGGTGACAGTCAAAGTCCGTATAACACTTCACAATCAGGCTGGGACTAGTCTAGTGGTGATGTGTGTTTGTGCATTGCAGGCGTTTGCAGATTGAGGAGATGGAAGCCAGAATAGCTCTGTTGCCCCTGCTGCAGGCAGAGCAAGACCGAAGGTGACAAAAAAAAAAACTTGCATACACAAACATCTGTTTAGTTTTTAAATGTGGTGGTTCCTCCCACGGGCTAGCCCTTTATGTAACAGCTGAATTTCCCCTCCGGCCAGGACCCTACGGATGATGAGAGAAAATTTAGAAGAGGAGGCGATTGTCATGAAGGACATTCCAGGTTGGAAGGTAAAGAAAAAGCTACTACGCTGTAACATTTGAGAGAATAACATCATATACTCGCTGTGATTTAATGCTGATTTCCGCCTACTTCTACTGTAAAATGCCTAGTTAGCCCACTGCGTTATGCTTAATTATTAGGTAAATTAGTCAATACATTCAATATACAGGATTTATCACAGCTGTCATATTTGATTAACCCCTGGATGCATAGATGGGTCAAAAATGACCCTGCTGGTCTGTTGTTTTTAACATAAATTCTAAAGCATTTTATATTTCAGGTATTTTTCAAAAATCTTGTTTTTGATAACCCCCCATTCAATGTTTTAATTTGGCTAATTTTTGGGTTCATTCTTTTACTCTTTTACTTTAATACCCTTTTTGTAAGTGGTCAAAAATGACCCATATGCAATTCCAGTAAAAATGTATAGGAATCATTGATCCTCATGAGTTAATTCTGTCAGCTATACAGTACGTACTGAGTCTGCATCAACACTCAGCTGCAATTCTACATTTGATCACTAAATCGATAGCTGATTTACTTAACATTTAGAAATTACTATTGTTTGAAAGAGGGTTTGCTTTTTCTTTTTTTTTTTTTAAATCAAATGGCCCACTTTATAGCTAGCTAACATTACTGTAGTTGTTGTATTGTTAGCATAACCAAGTAGTGGCTAAGGTAGTTGCAAGCAATGCCTTTTTGCCTTGAAAACTACAAATTTTATTCTTGTGTGGAATTGAAATACTTATTTTGAGCAAAATTATAAAAAAATAATATCTATTATTGGCAAGAACCAGTGATTCTAATACAGGTCATTTTAGGCTCCAATGACCTCTTCACCATGTTAATAATAGTGAGCCTTATTGGTATAGAACAATGTATGGAATATACATTGCAGCAATTAATTTTAGTTTACCAGTGAATATTAGCAACAGATATTGAAAAACAAGATTCAGCAGATGCTAAAAAGAACACCAAAAAGAAAGCATGAAAAATCTTTGGCAACTATTTATTTTTTTGCCATCAATATAACCTGATTTGTGTCCATGAGAGGATATTATAACTGCATAAAAACAATTCTTACACACTGATGCTGCCTGGCAGTTTGAAATGGCATTAATACATAGGATCTTTATGCTATTAGTACACATCCTAGCAGCAGCACTTGGAACGTACTACGGTATTTAAATTTTTGGGAGGCCAAAAAGAAGAGTGATAATCAAAGTAAATGATCGTCATCAGATCCAGATGCTGGTTAATATCAGCGTCTCTGATACAAACCGTGTCTCTCTTTTACACTCGTGCAGGTCGGTGAGAGCGTCTTTCACACAGACCGCTGGGTCGCACCTCTGTCAGAGGAGCTGTTCAACCTCCGGCCCCGTGAAGAGCTTTTGCACAAGCGCTTCGGCTTCTTGTGGTACGTGTAAGCACCACCAAGACGAACCGGTACCATGTGGACCTGAGCCCTCGCTCAATTCGGCTTGTAAATGTTCAATATTAAAAGTATCTTTTTTTTTTCTGTACCTCATCCTCCGTTTACCTGTTGTCTTTTTTTCAGTTTGGATTGAATTAACTGCATAAACGTGTTAGAGATTATGTCCAGTGGTGGGACGTACATTTAGTAGTACTGTACCGTTGACTACAGTTTTGAGGTAGTAGTACTTTACCCGAGTTACATTTTATGCTAAATTATACGTCTACCCTGCATCATCTGATTAGCAAATTTTGGACTATTTACTGAACTACATTTAGTTAATAGTTATGGTCACTAGTTACTTTTCAGGAACACATCATTTAAAGCACGAGCTTTTAAGATGGTGCATTCAAACTACCCAAAAGTATATAAAGGAGATTAAATAAGCTCCACCATGTAAATGGATCAGGAATAATGATGCAATAAATATCTATAACTACATATCACATTGAAAGAGGCTATTCTGACTGAGTACTTCTGATACTTGAGTATTATTTTAAATAAACTTTTACTTCTAATGGAGTATTTGTTGTATTAGTACTTTTACTTAAGGATCTAAATGTCAAATAGAATACAAGCTCTCATTTAGTTGCATTTTAAATTGTAAAAGCTTTTCCTTTGTTGACCAACGTGAACAAAACATTTTGTTGCACCGAAGATGTCACAGAAAATTGTTTGAGCACAGAATCTCAATTTTTTGAATATTGACCAGTATTTACATTACTATCGTGATTCCAGCTGATCAGAGTACACATTACTCTGCCTTAGTAAAAGCATCTGCACATGCCAGGTCTGATGAACAAGTTTAAGACGCAGAAATATCGAGGAGAAAGTCAACTGGAAGGTGCAGGTTGGTGCTTCGACTACAATGGTGAAAAGTGAGCTGTAGTCCCCCACATACTGACATGGAGGTTCCTGATCTCCATTACCTTGTGTTACTGCTAATTTTTCAAGTTGAACTTGATTATATGGAAATGTCCCTGCATTTTTGGGTGCATCTTACATCCAACACCTTGTACTAATTTGTCAACATCTACACAACTTGAAGTCAGATAGAAATCTAATAGAACATTGAAATGTGCATCAGCTCGATGAGTTTCAATGTAAATCACTTTAGTAAAGTAAAATACTTTGGCAACTAAAAAGAAAACAGTTGGCAGTTTATAGTTGTCACTTCCCAAGAAAAATTTATTTTAGAAATTGCAACACAAAACAGAACAATGCTCAAGCATCTTTTGATTAAATTAGTGTTCTATGACAAGTTCTTAAATATAAAAGCCCATTGCTTGAAAGGGACTTGTTAAATTCAGACATTGTGAATTCAAAAGATGTTCCGTCACTATGGCGTACAGGTATGTCACCCTGCCCGTTTCTCTTAATCGGGCATCATTGACTTTGAATAGCAGCCATTACGTTTGACAAATGTCTCAGACAAGCCAACGTTTGATATTCAGAGACCTCGACCTTCACGTTGGTAGGATCCTGGCAGGTTGCTCTCATGTAGCCACTGCTTACAGCTGCTGCACATTGGACCTGAAACAGGGCAGCAAGACATTGTAATCAATTTTGACTGCACCAATAACAAAAAATGTGAGCTTAGTTTCACATAGCAATACTTAACATTTTACCTGAGAACTGCATCAGTCGCTGCAATCTAAAGCTGCACACTTCAGTTGTGAGAAGATCCAGAGAAGCATCCGACAGTCAGTTTATTCTAAAGAAAAAGATTAAGACATGGATTAAGCCTGGCAAGTAATGTTTGACATAAGACAAATTACAATAAAATGCATGCAACCCTATTCATGAGTCTGGAACTCACCACTTATACATATGAAAGGGAACTGAATACAGTCTAGACACCTTGCGCGTCAATTAGGACTGCTGTGGGACATTAATGGAGCAAATTTGAGGACTAATGCGTGAACAGAAGTGGACTGAGCACAATGTTACCCACGACTTAAGAGGCCAATGCTTTTTTGGTGGACTCAGGAGGTGGAGCACTACAAATCCAGAGGAGCATCATAGAAACATTCTGAATGGACTTTTAAGAATCAGGGAAGAGGCCATGGCATGTTGTAGGCGACATCTGAAGCAGAGGACTAAAAACGTCTAACTTGAAGGTATTCATGGAAACAATGAGAACTGAGTTTGAAGGATGTGAGCAAAGCAAAAGGAGATTTTTACCTCACGTGCATTGGCCTACTTTCTCCACATATGACCTAGGCAAGAGAGCGGCTTTCATCTCTGAGGAGCACTTGTTGGTAGGCGCAACACTTCACTCTCCAAGGACTTGTAGGTTTTTGAAGTAGCTGACCTCTTGAACGTAATGAAGCATTAACATGACCAGACACCAGCTGATGTTTTCCCAGCATTTTCCATGTGCTACTTTAGGGGCTAATTCAAACTTCACTAGAGGTTTGACCTGAAATCACTAAGTTGCCTGTCGAGACACATTTGGCTAATCGATGGTTTTGAGACCTGTATAGGATTCACTGGGCCAAAAACCATCTTTAGTTTTGAAATCTTAGGGAACCGGACAGGCAGCTCGTCAAATCAAGTGGACATTCTAAAAAAACAAAAACAAACCACCCACTTAAATTTATCCCTTTATCATCCAATTAAGAGAACCAACTGAAATGCCAAATTATAATTGCCCTGCAAAGAAATCCATGTGTAATTTCAGTGCTTCGAGCAGGTGACTTGGTTCTTACGCAGCATTAAACTCCCCCATGCGATGGTTTTAAAAGGCAAAAGAATCAAGATTATTTTCCACAGTCTGTTTAATAGGCTCCATGAAGCCAAACTGACAAAGAAAAAAAAAGTGTTGATCATACAAAGAACATAAAGTACAAAACTGTTCCCGGTTGAGATATTACTTTGGGGAAACGAAGTTACATTTTTTCAATCACTTAAACAAGATTAGTCCATTTTACAGCACATTTAAAATGCAGATGTTGAGCAGAGCACAGAAGATACCTTGGACAGACTTCATGAACAGCCGGCCACTTCGGATGTGTAGTTCACCAGTCTGAAAGGAATTCACTCTTTTGGGAAATTGAACACACAGGAGCCTCAGCTTAACTAAGTTTTTTTTTCTTTTTTTAATAGTAAAAGGAATTTAGCATAAAATCCCCCAAAAGCCTGTTTAAGAGTATTTAGATCTTTCCTCACTCAGTTTAAAACCTGGCAGAGGTAGGTCAGTCTCTGACTGAAAGGGGAAATAAGGAAAAAAACAAAAACAAACACAAGCCCCATCGGATATTTCAATATAAAAAAAAAAAAGAAACTAAATAAG
The DNA here is from genome assembly GCA_005408345.1 of Macquaria australasica. NCBI lineage: Eukaryota > Metazoa > Chordata > Actinopteri > Centrarchiformes > Percichthyidae > Macquaria > Macquaria australasica. Next base: position 168,463 of record SEMN01000011.1, read on the forward strand.
GAATCAAAATCAGGACATACTTAACGTGCTGGACAAAAAGTCTACAGCAATGGTAGTGGCTGTTCAACGAAAAGCCATGTGGAGAGCCGTTGTTTGATCCCCAAATTGGGACTTAAAGTACTAATCAGATTACACAGATGCCTTTTAGTTAACAAACGACCTTTGAGGAATAAAGATGCCCAATCAAGCAAGGTAAGAGTCTTGAACTGTAATTTGTAACATGGTTTGTTAAGGAAAGGCTACATTTTTTTTTTTTTTAAAGATGCTTGAGCTACTACAACAGAACTACAAAACTAAGGTCAGCAATAACACGTGGACATTTTTCTTGAGGAGCGCATCTTTGAAATACAGCCAGCCAAGTGATGATCTTGAATCAGGGAGATGTTTACTCGTGTGCAGCTGAGGATAGGAAGTGGGCACACAGGTAAAGACACTGAAAGTTCCAACACTGGAGTTTCACAACATCCCCTTCAACCCACCAGACAGTCCAAAAACCCTCCCTCCGTTTTTGCACAAGGGGCTCCATCAGCTTAGATACGAGCAATATCAAAACTAACATTCAGCATTCGCCAAGTGGTTCATTGTTTGCCAGCCTCGTCATCAGAGTGGGGCTGGGAGGCTAGCAAAATCTGGCAACCGAGGCATCAACTTGGGTTCAGGTACAAAGTGAGGGGCATACATGATACAAATCTTCATATGTTGGGGCTGTGAAATTCTTAATTCAACGTTAGACGCCTTGTGTGATTAGGTGATCATGTTTAGGCGTTTGATTAAGTGTTTATAAAACTCAGCCTACCACAGCCAAGTATATCTATTAAGGAGTGTAATGTTACAAATACTCAGGTTTATCCATTAAACTAAATAATTCAGTCGTCTAATTTGGCGGCATTTTAAAATTTGAAAATGACAGCCCCAACATAACTCACAGTACATACACAGAACACACATCATTCATGCTTACCATAGCCGTCGTATCCATCGCGGTAGGTTCCAGAGCGGTCACCATATGTACCCTGACCCCTGGAAAATAGGCAAACAATAATTACCGCATTAAATTAACTCTTATGCAAGCAACTCCTCCAGAAGTCTCAGCTGTCGTTTAATAAAATCTTACCTATTTTCTCTGTAGCCACCACTTGAGGTGTATCCTCCACTCCTGTATCCACCGCCGCTGCCAAAGCTCCTCTCACTGCTGCCGAAGCTTCTGTCCCCATAACTCCTTTCGCCGTATCCCCTGTCTCCATTGTATCCTCCACCTTTAGAGACCATATGAGTACATCAATCAACAAGTGAGTAACATGGTTTAGACAATCAAAACAGTCCTAAGCCAGTTCTCACCTCTGGCATAACCTCGCCCACCTCTTCCCCTGGATCCGCTGAATCTTCCACCCCGGGGACCAGATCCAAAACTTCCTCTGGCACGTCCGCCCTTTCCTGCTTCATCCACGCGGATAACCCGGCCATCCAGACTCTGCAATACAAGGTAATTGTTAATTTCTCTTTAAAAATGTAAAAAGAAAATTTAGATTTATTAAAATATGCCCATAAGTGCACAAAGCACTAAAAACATGCATAAGCAAATGTATGTTAAGTGGTTTATAAGATTTGTCATTTTGGTATAAATATGAAAAACGTTTGTAAAGATTATAATATAGTTAATCTCGCAGTGTTTTACCTTTCCGTTCATGGCGTTCAACGCATCTTTGGCATCTTCTGCGTTGTCGTACTTCACAAACCCGAAACCGCGAGATCTTCCCGTCTCTTTGTCTCTGATCACATCCACTAATGGAGGCAAGGAAACCATTGTTAAAAAAATGAGTATCGTCAGACGGTGACTTTCAGAAAACGTTTCATGTGTGCACAGTAATGAATTATAACCGGGGAAAAACGAACTGAAAAGGTGTTTCGGGGATTCACCTTTCTCGATGGTTCCGTATTTGCCGAAGGCCGAGGCGAGCGTGTCCTCGCTGGTCTCGAAGCTCAGTCCTCCGATGAACAGTTTACCTTCGTCCGACATTTTCAGTATAGCTAGAAAACAAACACCACAATCACTTAAAAGACAGCATAAACACCAACAAGTCTGGAAAATAACCACCTCGCTTTATAAACATCGGCAAACAGTCGTCTCGCGTAGTGCGAAAGTAGGTCAGCGACGCCGTTACACGAGATGGCCGTTAGTATCTGCGTATTTTGTACTAAAAGGGTCTTTGTTCTGCTCGTGTTCAACAACGCATTAATTCCGACTTGATTTAAAAAATATGTCCGATTAAATTAATGCCCACCGTTGATGGACGCAAGTCGAGCAGACGTTAGGCCTCAGGCCCGTAAACGTGGTGCCGTTAAATTAGCGGATTAGCTAGCTAGCCTTTTCCTTTCGGCGCCATTTTGTAGCACCGAGCTCACGGTCCTCACTTTTGTTTCGCGGACCGATTTAGCGGTTAGCTTCAGACGCGGCTCGGTGCCTCGTTTTCTGGGTTACGTAACTGTTCTAATACGCGAATAAAACTCGGCTAATGAACACTTTCCTCTGTTATACGTGTTTTTTCCTTACAGCAACACAACACAAGCCATTTTAACACGGTCTTACACCGTCCGACTGGCGAATTTAACAGGCTACCGTTGGTGTTCGCGGAGCGCTATTTTTTTTTTATACGTTGCATCGAATATTTAATACCAGACCGATCGCTAAACTGTTAGAAATGCCTTGGTACTGCAGATGTATACGAACATGTCTAATTCACACGAAATCTACCATGGAAACCCGTAATAAACAACCATGAAATAGCAATTACCTTTCTCTCTCTGGCAGGTATCGGACCGTCGTGGTGCGGAGATGCAGGTCGAATGAGAGAGGAGAACCAGCGCGCACCGCTTTTCACTGCTCCGCCCGATGACGTCTTCTTCTTTTGCTTTATTGGCGGGTCATCAAGTAAAACGGCGGGTCCATACCGCCACCTACTGTTCCGGACGGTGTAACGATCGTGTCCAAAAACGTCTCCAGGTGCGTTATCTGATTTTAATAATAATAATAATAATAGTGTGTAATGGCTTCTTAACGAAGAAGTGAATATGCAAACATTTTCTCCTGCTTCACTTAAATGTCCTCTCTGTGTGTGTGGGCTGATTAAGTTTCCACATCGCACTGTAAATTGAACATTTGACAACAAGGACTGGCTTCCAAACCAGTTGAGATGTCACAAAGTAGTAATTGTGTGCATGCATGTTTTATACAGAGACTGGAGAGCAGATTGGATGGAAAGTGGTCTGTCAAGGACGTAATGGATGACAGAGGATATTATAACAGCTTTGCATCGAACACAATTTTATCCCCACAAGAACAGGATACTTCTTCCTACATTTTAGCTTCTAGATACCTTGAACTGAAAGTGGGTTTGGTAATTTTTGATGTTTTTGATATTTTATTAAAACACGCCTTACAGACACTCTCTATCCAGGCAGACAGAACAGGGACGATAGCCTGATCCACCTTCTTCTCCTGACTACTAGGACTGTGAGGAGATGGTCACAGGAGAACAATGAGGCTCTGCAGGGCTGCTTTGAAACATGTGCTCTGTAATTCACACAGAGAGGACATTGGTGAGCTCACATGTTGCATAAGGGTACTTCTTTGAAGATAATGTTGTTGCCGTTTTCCTAACAACAAACCCTGGGTCACCAGAGACATCGAGGTCCTCTTGAATGAGAAGAAGAGGGCCTTGAGAGACGTGGACAGGGAGGAGGTGAAACCTGGTTCAGGGAGATTTTGAGGTGAGGATTCAGCAGCAACAGGAGGAAGCTGGAACAAAAACTCCAGCAGAACAATGTGAAGGATGCGTGGAGTGCCACGAGGACTATCACTGGCTAAAAGGAGACTGGTAGAAGAGCTGGGGGATGGGGAGGCTTTTCACCCCTCCCCCAGCTCTTCGACCATCTGCCCCCCCATACCTGTTCTCTTCCCCGCACCACAAGCTCTCCCCAAAACACTACACTGGCTTTTTCCTCCACCACACCTGCTCTCCCCAACAGCACTGCAGGGGTCATCACACACTGCACACCCGCCTTCACAGTGACGCAGGTGAGAAGAGAGCTGAGTAAACCCCACCCAGGCAAGGCTGCGGGTCCTGAAGGCGTCAGCCCGAGGGTACTTTGGAAGCGTGCGCTGCCCAGTTGTGTGGAGTACTCCAGCAGACTGGAGAGGGTCCCTGTGCTGCGGAAGACAACCTGCCTGGTTCCTGTACCCAAGAAGGCATCTGCTAGCCAAAGGTGGGAGTAGAAGATGCCATCATCTTCCTGCTTTACCGTGCCTGTGTTCACATGGACAGGCCGGGTAGCACTGTGAGAGTCATGCTGTTTGATTTTTCCAGTGCGTTCAACACCATCCGGCCTGCCCTGCTGGGGAGCAAGCTGACGGCGATGCAGGTAGACGCTCCCCTGGTGTCCCTGATTGTGGACTACCTGATTGGTCGGCCACAAAATGTAAGACTGGTGAGCAACTAGGGGGAAAAGGACTTGACACACAAATACGTGCAGGTTTTTCAATTTTATCCTTTATTCTTGGCATATGTTTTCCTTCATTGTGTTTACATTTTAATATTGCATAAGTAAAACATTTTAGAGGAACATCCTCTGCACAGAACAAAACAATACAGTTTACATTCAAGACATGTACGGTTAAGGCATTGGAATACATAAACAAACATACAGTAAGAGGTCTTTGTACAAAACACCAAGATGTATAACATGAAAACGTACATTGGAACCTATGTGACGTTATGCTACATAACAATGTGAGCCATTGTCACTGATGAAGTAACGTGCTCAGTACAGCGACAGCCGCAGGAATCAGACTCCTCGGATCTTTTGGGCTTACATTCTTCAGATGCTCATAGTGTAAAAACAGCAACAAACATCTCCCTCTCAGAAACCTTTAGTGGCCCCGAGTGCATTCTGCTGCTCTTTCACCCACTCCACAAGGTCAGAGGTTTCCATCAGGGGAGGCGCGCGTCCTCGCTCATCAGAAAGCTGCCACTGCTATCACAGTGGGTGGATCTTTTCCGTCCGGGAGACTGGGGACGATGCTGGTACGGGTGTGACGTTTGTGAGAGGTGTGAGTTCCTGCGAGTCCGCCTGCGAAGACGCCTCTGATGCATCAAAAACTGCAGGCGCTCTAGCTTACAGTGCAACGCCCGATTCTCCTGCGTGGATGAATGCAGGCGGTGACTCTCCTCGCCTACGGGAGAGGGAAGAAATAACAAGATGTTAGACATGCTAGACAAAAATAAAGTTACTGTTTGGTGTGTGTTCTGTCATGAACAATTGAATTTATCATACGCAATATATTTATCATAATTATCAAAATAATGGAAACACATGAGAGGTAATTAGGGAAGGAAACTGAAGAGTAAAAAGGCAGTAGGTGAAATTTAGTCAGACTCCCACACACACACACAAACAAAGGTTCAGGAATATAGGCTTGGTAACAGCCTTCACACCTCATCCAGTGACGTGTGACTAAATATGGCCTTTTATCACAGCACCAAAAGTTTGGTCAGTGTCATGTACTGAAATATACATTTGCATAAGGGATGTATCATGAATGCAATCTTCAGTAGCTCCTCCAGTATTAAGTGTATAATATTATGTTTTCACTGTTAACAAAATACTATGTGTGAAGCTCACCTGGGGTTTTACTGAGGCGCTCTGCCCTCTGGATCACCAGTGTTTTGCTTTTATCTCTGCTTTGCTCCTCTGCTGTGAGCGGCGGCCTGCTGACCGGAAGGTCTGAAGCGGGACAGTGGAGATGAGGAAGGGCGGGTGGAGCCCCCTGGTGGTGGTAGGCAGCTCCGAGGAGGTCGTTGAGGATCTGCAGGATGATGGCGATGCCGCTTCGATGATGGCTGATGCCTCTCTGACTGCATGGGGCCAGAGTGCCTGATGGGAGAAGAAGAGAGCAGGGGAAGATGAGAGAGGGGGGAGGGGGTGGATACTAGTGGATGAAAAGAAGAACTAGACAATACACAGACAATAGTCATTAGAGCTGCACAATCAGTCGATTTTGAAAGCAACTAAATTTAATAATTGTTTAAGTCAATTTTCAAGCAAAAATCACATCGTAGTCGGAAGTCATATCGTAGTAAAGCGAATATCTTTGGGTTTTGGACTGATGGTCAAATACAACAAGCAGTGTGAATACATCTCCTTGGACTATGGGAAATTATAATATATTTTCACAGCATAATCATTAGTTGTAGCACTAGAAACATAACTCAGCTGTTAATTAACTCTTAAGAACATGCCTCTGTACAGCTTTAATATCCAGGGACAATCCTGCAGCTTGCTGTACAGCATGTAACATTACCTACTTGACTTGCAGTACTAATGTACAGAACATTACTGGCACTATACAATGCATATTCAATATATATTACAATTAAGATTATGACCTCATTCTACTTAGTGTATTTTAGTTATTGTGTATAATATGGATTGAACTGTATTTGCTTTTGCTTATCTAATTTATTTTAGTCATTTCTGTGACTTGGCTGCTGAAACACTGCACTTTCCCTTTGGGCTTAATAAAGTATCCATCTATCTATCTCTCCATCTATCTGTCTTAATTAAATTAATCAAAAACGACTGTATTCTCATTGTGTTGTTACGTCGTCTTCAGGCCTCTGCTGCTCACACACCTACCAGAAAAAGTCCCGGAGAAGACGCCTGGAGAGTGGCTCACAAAGCTTTCTATGACTGCTCCTGGCTGCTTGCACAGCTCTGCAGCGGATGAGGCATGAACATTTCTCTGTAAAACAAGAAGGGGAAGATGATCTCCTGTTTTTGCCATCCATTATGAGGACATTTTGAACTCTAAACTGACCTGTCATGCAAGTTGTGTTACGTATACATGCTAATAATACATAGTGATGAAACCATGACAATGAATTGTGATTTGGATTGAGTTTTGCAGTAGGATATGTAAGGCTATAGCTAAGGCTAACCTCTTTGAAGGTTGAGGCTGGCGCTGGGCTCGGGGGTCCAGGAATGGAGCCGGTGGGTGCAGGTGAACAAACTGGTGTGGCTGCTTGTGGTGGACAGCTGGTACGTGGACAACCAGAGGGCAAAGAAGGGGTTGACAGAATAGGAGAAGATGTGTGCGTAGAGTGGGGAGGAGATGAGTGGTGACGGCAGTTCACAGCAGAAGCAGTGGTGGATGAGTGGGAGGTGGGAGTGGAAGTTCTGGGTCTTTGAGCACTATATTGGATCGAGGATGTAGAGTCAGAAGAGTCCGGGGCTGGAGTAGAGGTTTGGGGAGCAGGTGAGGTAGTGGATCCTGTGGTGTTGGTGGAGGACCAGGCTGAGGCAGAGTCAGGGCGGCCGGTTAGAAGCTGGCTGCAGCTCCCAGCTCTCAAGTCTCGGTGCTGCTGCAGCTCCGCCACATTCTGTGCAGACAGCTGGAGCTGCACATACATCATGTGGGCACCAATTCCCAGGTTAATGGTCAGAGGGGAGCGCCCGGACAGGAAGTCGCTGATCTGCAGGACAGTCATCACTTCAGAGTTAAATTAACAGTCCTTAAGATTTCAGTAAATCTGGTAAATTTGGCTACACCAGAGGTCACCGTGGTAACAGTGAGTGTGGTTTAATAATCCCTAGCAAACATTCATTGAGCGCCTGTTTTGTCAGAAATACAACAGAGGAGCAACTGGTGTATCAGTTTACAGCACAGCCAAATATACTCATATAATAAAGACAAAAGTCATCATGCATGCATTGTTTCCTGTGAATTGCTCTTTTTGAATTTGAATGGCTGGAATGGCGTAGTAACCATGAAAACTACTATATGGAGGGATACAGTAATTAATGAATGTAAATACAGTGAATGGCTATTGCAGAAAAAGTGCCAACCATAAACAGTCTCAAAAATGAGGTTTGATTTCATGAAACTCTTGAGGATTAGAAGTTTAAATAAGCTTTAGGTCACAGCACTCTGCTTTACCTCGCTCTTCAAGGGAAACACGTAGCTGTATGAGTGTGTTTGTGCGTGTGTGTAGCTGTATGACTGTCAGTAATCAGATATAGTGTGTATTTCCTTTTACATGATGCACATGATGCACATGATGCTATAATGTTTGCATATGCATGTTTTTCCTAAAGCATTTAAACAAGAGTGTGTGGGGTTTTCTTTTACTGTAACAGCTGAATCACACATATGTCGCTGTCCAATGAAAACCATCCATCCATCCATCCATTTTCTATACCGCTTATCCTCTTAGAGGGTCGCGGGGGGGGGGGGCTGGAGCCAATCCCAGCTGACATTGGGCGAGAGGCGGGGTACACCCAGGACTGGTCGCCAGTCAATCACAGGGCTGACACATAGAGACAGACAAACATTCACACTCACAGTCACACCTACGGACAATTTAGAATCCCAATGAAAACCACGTATCTCCAAATTTGGTCATTTTTGAAGGGCTAGAGTTAAGGTTATTAAGTTTTCCATCATGGGTTTAGAAAATGCTCATACTTCTTGGGCAAATTAACCGTTTAAAACCCCACAGGAGTATCTGAAGAATGGATTGTCACAAAGCTGAAAACAAAAACAAAAAATAGTTGGAGTGGTTTTCACAAGAGAGTGAGATGGTGCGCTACATCCTCCTCCACAAAATATGTGGTAAACACACACCAGTGCATAGTTTGAATTCTTCAAGATGTTTCCCTCCCCTCATCCATGCATTCAACTAGCGTCTGTTTATTAAAAGCAGAAATAAACTCTTACCTGGACTTCTGTTAAACTTTCCAAAACATCCATCATACTTCTCTCAGCTCTGGCAGTCGAGCACTGTAGCAGTAAAAAATTAAAAAGAAAAAGAACAAAACAGTGATTAAAACTGTGCATGGATGCAACTGTTTTCCCCCCAGTGTAACGTGGCTTACTTACTACTAAACCAGCTTCAATGACAGGAACCAGGGTCAGTTTGCTGCCATCTGCTACACCCAGGTCCAGCAGTTTTCCTGCAGTCAGCTGCCTGCCACAGACCCATTATATAGTCAGCGTAAATTGACTGAATACCAAAGCGTCCTGATGAAGAAATGTGTTTGAATCTATATGGAGCACAGCGTCAACTCACCTGTCTCTATACAGGAGGACGATTCTGTCTGTTTGCAGTCTGAGTTTTTGGGAGACGTGTGTCCTCAGTCCCTCCACAGTCTCTCCTCGGGGGACTGTGAGCTCCACCGGGCTGCCGGTGGTCGAGGTGATGGACAAACGCATGGTGGCCTGACCGGTGGAGACCCCAGCCCCGCAGCATGCAGACCGGCCAGGAGTGAAGCTACAGAGGCCCCGCTGCTGCTGCTGCTGCTCCACGATGACTTGCTGTGAAAGGTCCAAATTATAAGCTGGTCGCTAGATTGAACTGAGGCGAGATGCGATAGTATTTGTCTTTTTGGTCTTGCTCCTCATCCCTCAGCGGACAGTGCGAAGCATTTCTGAACATTAAAAATGAAGATCCAGAGCGGTTTCACCTCAACAGACTGCAACAGTTCCTCTTTCTGGCCGTGACAGACGCAGCACAACTCCACCGAGCGTAAAACGCCCCAACCCTTTCAGTGTAAGCCACGCCCACCCGGGCACACAACCAATCAGCGAGATCCTCAAGCCCAGTCAGCCTGTACCGTCCAATCAAAACGCGTGTTTCCTCACATGGCTCCACCCTGCTTTGTGCCTCACTCACCATTCATAAATGATGCAATCCGCACAGCGCCACAACATTTTGTACAGAATGTGGAAATGTCCTGACTGAGACAGACAGTATTGTAATTTGTAATATTTTAAATAATTATTCACATTATTAAAAGCTTCCCAGAGATAAATCACAATATTTCTGTGCTAGTCCTATAATGACTCATAGTCTCCACCAACAACAAATCCACTTAGGCTTTGTTTAGATTTACCTCCTATGATGATCATGATAGCCCTATTACACTATTGCGGGTTTTCTCCCATGACACACTTAAATCCCAAGCCCTGTGACATACACTGTAAAACATCAACCACTAACTCATCTGTATTTGTGTGGCCTACAAACAAAGTGTCACCTACTTTAAGCGTGAAACCTGAACTTTATGATCAGAAAACTAGTGTAAACACACCTGGAGCTGCTTATCATCCAGGATACTGAACAACTGCTCTTTAGGTGAGTCAAAAAGTCTTCTTTTTTATTTCCTTTATTTTCTATTTCATACTTTTTATTAAAGTTATGTTTAGGTCTAAAGATAGGGGGTCATATGTGATACAGATTGTAAAGCCCTCAGTATGTAATTTTGTGCTATATAAATATAAGTAATTGATTTTTCAATTACACACCTGTCAACTCCAATGCACACTGGTGTAGCTACAAATCACTATATAAAACTACAATAATAAGATACAATGTAAGACACACATTTGTGGGACATTTTAAGTTGTTAAAATACCCCTAAAATGTACAACAAAGAAGAGATTGTAGTTTTATGTACTTTTTTTAATTGTAAAATATGTCTTTAAATTTCTAATTTCAATTTGGTTAAGATAAAATTCAGCATATTTAAAGAGGGTTTAAAGAGTATTCTCAATCACTCCTCCTTTTTTCCTTTTCAAGGTCACATGGGTGCTGAAAGCTGTCCCAGCATGCACTGGGCTGGAGGCAGGGGAAACACCCTGACCAGCATCACATCCACATCTACGGCTGAGGTTTGATCTCACTGTTCAGCCACTGGGAGGAGACGTTCACAGACAGCGACTACCTTTTGTGCTCTGCAGTCCTTTTCATCCTCGCCTGTTTAGTATTCCTGTCCCATCTTCCTGGTCCACAGCGGGGTCTCGGGCTGCACCTGTCACATGATGCACAGTGGAGAGCAGCAGCTTGGAGTAAAGTGACGTAGGAAGCCGGGGAGGGCAGAGAAAATGCAGCTAATATGTGTCTCCTCACGCTGGCTAAAAATAGCTGCACCCACAACACCCCCACTTTATCCAGCCTGCGTCACTCCACTCCCATATCATCTACCCCCCTTCCTCACCCCACCCCCGCACTCACTCCTCTCCACACTCTCCTAAATGCAGACATGGTTGTCCCATTGTGTCTGTTCTGTCTGAAAACAACCAACCTGTGCAGTATGTGAGAAAAACAGCAACTCTGCATCTTCCCCTTTCCTGTTCTGTTTTCATTTGCATATCTGTTTCAGTGGAGTATTTTCATCTCTATTTGTCTCTTTCTCTGCTCTCTGCTTCATACATACAGTATATGCTCTACTGATAGAGAGATATCCTTGAGATTACTGTCACATAAATCAAATTTAAAACCATAACTTCCTCTTAATCTTTGGTGAACTTCACTGGAATTCAAAAGGAATCCCACACTGATCTCTTCTTGGTCGTTTCTCCTTTTAAGTGGCTTGATGAACTCGATATCCCGGTGAGATTTTGATGGAGATCCTGTCCTCCCTGAGCCTCCCCCAGCCCTCGCTCCTCCCCAACATTTCTATGGCATCGTGTCACTCCAATGCTTCCCCGAGACAAGCGAGAAGGGAGAGGGTGCTGCTTTACATTCTTCGGGCCTTGCCGAGAACAATTCCACAGGATGTCCTGCTCTCCAGAGCATGCACAGACGCAGCTCTGACGTCAACCGTCCAGGAACACACACACACACACACACACACACACTGCGTTTATCCTCTCCTCCACATTCCTCCTACACCTACACAGCCTCTCCTGGCATCATTTCCCAGATGTTTCAGTCCTCTGGTATGTTGCATCTTAGAGCCCCTGGAATTTCAGAGATAAAAACATTTGATTGTGAGGAATCAGCCCTGAATATTTCAACAAGAATCTCACTGTTAGACTGAGAAAATCATCAAATGGCCGCCGCGTTGTCTGAGAAACACAGATGGAGGAGAGCACTTATGGCTATATTATTTATTTAGGCCTATATCTAATGTTTATTTTTATCGGGACAAGTACATAGCTTGGACCAATGCCACATACCACAGCATTTATAGCCTAATGCCCGTCCCTAGTTGGGCCTTTGCAAATGCACAAAACTCAAAAACAACACAAAACACAAACAGTGATGCAATAAAATTCCCATAAATGTCAATGACAATTGACATTTATGGGAATTCCCATAAAATTCCCATAAACGTCAATGACAAATACCAGATCATTCATGACTACATGACTGATGCCTCTTTAAAAGCTGTTTCAGCTCGGGTTTAAAATGATCCACATATCGATCCCCCTAATAGAGAAAGATGTCTGTCCTAAGGAGGATTCATGAAAGGGCACCTTGCAGTTCCTCATATGCTCCCCGAGCTGCTGAGCCAGAAATCCTGAGAGGTACCACCATGTCACTGAGTACCTTAGCAGTCTGATTATTTAAGCCTTTATGGATGAGATTGATATTAGCAAATTTAATGAAATGATCAAACTTAACATAATCAGTTTCTTAAGAATATGGGAGTGGTGGGATTCAATCAGCTTCCTATACAAAGTTTTAATTGTACGATTATAAATCACCTTTAAGGGTCTGACTGTTGCAGAAACAAGAAATGACACAATAACATAAAGCAAAACTATGTAATTTGTCAATGAAAAATAACACATTCTTCCTCTTACAAATTAAAAGTTGAATTTATAAGTTTTAAAACTCACACTTGTTTGACTCAATACTCTTTTGCTGCTACACTTTACTTGGTCTGGTATGACCAGAAGCTTATGATGTCTAATGCTAAGCTTGTGTTAGCAAACTGTGTGTAGAGGTTGCTGGATAACATACGTTACTGGGACAGTTCACTGACTTTATTCTTCTTTTGTGCTGCTGTTACACTATGTTTTAGCATTTATCATTATCCAGTTACAGTCAGTTGTGGCCACACAGGTTACAGTAAGATAGGTTCACTTTAAATGTGAAAAAAATTATGGAATACATAAAAGTATTTGCAGCATAAAATGGTGAACAAGGTTGCAAAAGCAAAACAAAAAGATCAGAATTGATGCAGCAGAACCAGAGATATTTTCTTTTTTTTATTCTACACACTCTTCTTCCTTGTCAAAACCTGGAGCCTACATTACCCACAATGCAACTCGGCCGCTGACAGCCTGCTTGGAGATTTGGGTGTTTTCTGCTTGTTTAGAAGTGTATGTGTGGTTTCTACAGAGGAGACAAGAAATTAATACAAATGATTGATAAGAGCATGACATCATAAATCATCTGTTACTGCCAGTACAGAGATACTTGCAATTTGCATGACTTAATAAATATCTCCAATTAACCCCTCAGAGACTATGCCCACAGTGGCAATATTTGTGTCTTCTAAAGTGAATAAAGAAAGTCCCAAGTCCTTAAATGACTGTGTTTAAACTTAGACTTAAATATGCTGTGTTTGTGTTTCAGATGTTTAAAGAAGTCTCTCAGGCTTTTTGCTCACAGAGTAAATTAGACCCTCTCAAGCGAGCGGAAAAGAGACTGAGGAGCTTAAAATGCCCCATAAATGTGCTGGAATGTAAGATACATAGCCTGAGAAGACATGACAGGCCATAACAGTTTACACAGACATGGAATAGGGGACATGTGGTCACATTCCTGAAAAAACAGGCTTCAATATGTCGGTTATGTCCAGTGAGCAAACACATGTAGGTCATTCTGGTTGCTATGAACTGATTCTCCCTCAAACTGGTCTGTGCTGTTATTTCTGTCGCTCAACCAGCTGTTCCAATTTTGAGCCAGTTTGCTAAAGTTTTTGTGCAGAAACATAAAATGGGTTCTTCAGATGTCTTACTTATTAACTCAGAGCCAGCGTCCTCCCGCTTTCTGTTATCACACAGGTGCAGATGAGACCTCCTGCCACTTTGCTGCTGAAGCATTTTCCATTTGTGCTACACTCCTTCATTTCCACATCACATCCGAGAGCGCACACTGCTGAGGGTGTGATTGCAAGAAGTGTTTTTGGGATTAGAGTGTGAGTGCAAATAGTGTGTAAAATGTTTGTGATGCAAAAAACACAGGGGAGAGACAAAATAGCTGAAAACTGAAACAAACTACAGGTACAAACACTCTTACAAAGGTGTGTTATCTTGATCATACTGAATGCCTTTAGTAGCACGATTCAAATAATAAAACTCAAATCATCAAAGAGGCCTAAACCTGCTGGTGCACCAATCAATCTGTTAAATGATTCTATATATCAGGACATCATAATAACATCGTGCCATACACAGACACGCTTCATTGATTAAGAGGAACAGTGGTCCAGCGTTGAATCTATGGGTTTGACAAACATTCACAAAGGGGTTGAAAGATGTTGCGTCACATGGCAGGCCAAAGCAAATATGATCCATATTTGCAACAGTTTTTACAATTTAACTTTTAGTAACAAAGTTTACATACCGTTTTTAAAATGTATTTATTTTTATTGCTGGACTGGGACTAAAGAACCTTCTTTTAAATAAAAACAAAATAATTACCATATGCCAAGGAGCGCAGGTTGATTAAAATGTTAAAATGTTACTCAAGAACTATATGTATATATATATATATATATATATATATATATATATATATATTTGCCATGAGTAACAGTTTTCTTCAGTGTACATTTGAAGAAATGGCAATAAGACATGTTCAAACCTTCCATTAGAAAAGCCATTTTTATGGTGTAAATTCCTTAATTTGGACTACTTCTCTTGAACAAGAGCGAAATTAAACAATTCTTTGTTTAGCTTTTGGTCCTGTCATTGAGGTCTGGACTTGATCTGACTTCCATCTTAAGCACGTTTAACCTGAGTACAACAGTGCAACGCTGCCACCAGCTGGTGAAACGTGAGATTACAAAAACGTCCACAATAGCCATCTGTCCGCCTGCATGTTGTCTCGCAACAAGGAAACAGCGGCAGACTCAAACACAGCAAGTGGAAAATATTAAAATATTCATTAGAATGTCTATGTCGATATTTAAAAAAAAAGCAGCTGCCATTCATGAGCGCCTGCTGTGAATGAGGACGGGTTTTCTCCTCCATCTCACATCATCACCACCATCACCACCATCATCATCAGTGCTGGTCACGTGGTGCGTCGGGAGCGGGCGGTGGGTGTGTCTAATCGCGTGTGGTTTCATTCATAACTACAGTCTTTATTTGAAGCCCAAATTAAAGTATGCAGACAGTGCCGGCTGCCTGTGGACCGCCGCTTCAAACGGAGTCTACAGCCGGGTGAGTCCGATCTTTGTCCCGCTCACACCGGGACCAGTTAAAATACCTACAGGCGTGCTCACGCTGTAATGTGCTACTATTTCATTATGTGGGCTGAGGTGCGGGATAGGTGACACAGCCGGCTCTAGATCACCGCGGCGTCTGATTTAGTGAGAGATGTTTGACGCGCATGCAGGGACCACGGCGCAGCCCCCGTGTCCGGCACATGAAGGCTCCCGTGTGACTAATCGTGATTTATTCCCCGCAGGCTGAGAGCAGACAACGCAGAGATGTGGGACAGCCCTGATCGGCGGGTTTTCGGAGGAGAGAGGAAGATGCTGCTGCTGCTGATGCTGATGAGGCTGCTGCTGCTGAGCGCCGCCGGCTGCAGCGGGTCGCTGTAGGCAGCCTGCGCAGAGCGGAGCGGAGGGAAGCTGCTTCAACACCGCCCGTATAGACCGTAAGATACAGCACATCTGGAGACCACCATCATCCAGTCACACGCCAGGGGGATATGCCGTAACCCCCCTCCCCTCCTCCCCCCTACATATACTAGGCTACTGATGGTGCTTATAAGGGTCTAAACACCACAAGCATCATTACAGTCCACTGATGGAATGAGCGAGAAAGTACTGTCTGTCTGCCTGTCTGTCTGCCTGAGCCGCCTCGTCCATCTGTCTGCCTGACTGATCTGATGTATGTGGTTAAAGCGAGAGATGATGTGAGGATGTGACATGTCATTACACACACACACACACACACACACACACACACACACACACACTTTGGATTTATTTTTTTCTCCACCAGTCGGGGTCAGTGTTTTCAGTTTTATTCTGGTTACTTACCTTCAGCATTAACTGACAAATCAAATGATGGTGAAGCTAACAAGTCAAGCTGGTGAACATCATTAGCCTAATTAATATCAATTACAGCCTGCTATTACTAGGAAACACATTTTCAGCATATAGGAAACATGGATAAGGCCATTTATAATAATAAGATGAAGAAGAAAAATACTGTCTACAACTTTAAGTGTGCTCAGAATTAGAATAAAAGGAATAGGAAAAAAGTTACTGTGAATGAATGAATAAATAAATAATTAAATGATTAATAATAATAAATAATAAAATATGACTAAATAATAAAAATACATTTTTGATTAGGCTATAATAATTATAATAATGAAACAAAAACGGATTTAAACCCTTAACATTCACTCTATTCCCCCTTTGGGAGCCTCAAGCATGAAAAAAGCCCACACTGTCTGACAGTAAAACATGTTGTATACAGCTATAGTGAAATATTCAAGACTCCATGTTTTTATGGCTGCACCTTTTAATCAAATGAAAATATTCCAGATGTCTTTTCAGCCTGATATATCTGGTATCTTTGGAAACTTTTGGAGCCTCAGCTAGAATTTAAAATAAAGTTTTATGTGGGTTTGAACACTGTTTGTCTTCACAGCATGAGTTTGTCATGACTGACCCACCATGGATTAACCTTCTACAGCTGCTTCTTCTCCAAGTGTGGGCTTAGTGCTTTCAGTAGGCTGTAATAAGAAAGAAAAGGAAAATGTAAGACTGCCAGCAAGGACATTTTTAAGACCTTGAAATATTATTATTATTATTGCTTTGCACACGGCCATGCCATTTAATGCTTCTGCAAGGTAGCTTCAAACCAATTTAACTGTTTGTTATACAACCAGCAAAGAGGAGACAGATGTTTTCACCACATCTGTCCCGAGGGAGACTGTGATCACGTCAAAACAAAACATATCAGGCAGAATCTTGTCTGAAATCAGTGTTTTCTTTTCTTTAACAACTTTTAACAACTCTAACTCCTCCTGTGGGCACCCATAAATGGATGCTGTCTTGTAATCAGATAATGAATGATAATACAGTAAAACAGAGTTAATAATATAAAATATTTCTTCATGATGACCCGATAAATACTGTACATTAATAAACACTTAAAATGTCCTGATATCTGCTCACATTAGTGCGTTAAACCATTTATTAAATACGGTTTAAATACGGTGTAGAAATGCTAAATAGGGAGCTTAAAGTAAAGTGTCCAAAATTCAGCATAAATCTGTTTTTATGTGTGTGTGTGTGTGTGTGTGTGTGTGTGTGGTTCTTTAGTGTCGGTGTGTTTTTTCTATTCAGAGCTTTGTCCTCACCGTAGTTACCTTGAGCTGCTGGTATGTATGAGATATTACATAAAATATGACTCTCACATGGTGAGGGAATGTGCGGCAGCGTTACCAGTAAGGAATGCAATCATGGACTGATGTTACACAAGCTGCACTTGTGTGTCTCTCACCACACTTCTCTTTCCGTCTCACAGTCTAATTTTACAGACTTATAGTCTGGAGACAGAGCTCATCGTAAGGGATTCTTGGTTATTGTGCCGTAATAGTCCTTCTTCAGGAGATGTCAGTAAATCTTTAAGCCCATTAGGGTTTAATGCACAGCACTCAGTCCGGGCAACAGTGAGGTTGATATCACTTCGGTGTGTTAAAGGGGCTTTACAGCAGTTTTACACAAGAAGATGAGTTCACTCGTCATGAGTAACACAACAATTGTGTTTGTTTTCTGTTGCTCTGGGGAGGGATTTCTAATGTGTGAGAAAAAAACCCTGGTGATGTCATCAGGGTTATCTTTGCTTTGGATTGATGACATCGTCAAGTTGTAACAGAAAGCCGTCATTACAAACTGGAGTGTGAAAGACGTGGGCAGAGGTGGGATGTAACTAAATACATTTACTCAAGTACTGCACGTAGGTACAAATGTGAGGTACTTGTTCTTTACTTGAGTATTTTCTCTTCATGCCACTTAATACTTCTACTCCTCTACAATTCAGAATGAAATATTGTGCTTTAGTTATTTTACAAATTTGCATACGAAACATGTGAAAATGTAAAAGTCCAGCTGAAACGATTAGTAGATTAATCAATTTATTTTGTCAAACATTTCATGGCTTTTCAAATGCAACGATTTTCTACTTTTCCTTTTAATTATTTTAATAATTTCAGTTTATTTTTTGTACTATTGGTTGGACAAAACAAGCATTGTGAAGGTGTCACCTTAGGTTCTGGTTGAGACCGGTATTTATCACTATTTTTTTTTTACAAACCAAACAATCAGTCGATTAATCAAGAAAATAATCAGCAGATGAATCCATAATGTAAAACTATGTGTGTGTGTGTGTGTGTGTGTGTGTGTGTGTGTGTGTATAAATATAAAACTATATATACTGTAAAACTATACAATATAGTTAAAAATGAGATTCAACTCAACCAACTACAGCAGTAAAATGCTTAATACTTTAAGTACTTTTTCCTGATTATACTTACATACTTTTACTTAAAAAACATTTTTAATGCAGGACTTTTAAATGTAACAGAATGTGGTATTAGTACTTTTACTTAAGTAAAGGACCTGAATACTTCCTACACTGGATGTGGATAATTACCAGTGTCTAATGAAAGACGCTGTCAAATTGCATGTTTGAGACTGAAAGTCAGGATATCTTAGCCTCTGCTGCACCAATTTTGACGGCTCTTTTTTATATCAGTCTCTTCCAAAGCCCACAACTTTACTGAAGTGTAATACTGAATAGCAGGAGTGGCCTCTGGGCTGCAGCGAGGAGTTTAGAAATACTGAGACCATGAGTCCGAGTGCCCCCGGTGCAACACCAGAGCCCTATGAAATGTTTGACTAGACACCAAAACCATGTCACTTTTAAATATTTTGTTTCACATTGTGTGTTAGTAAGAAGTTATATTTTCTGTAAATTATAGTCTAAATGATGTTTTTTACAGCATTTATTTACATGACCAGGAAGAAAACTGGTGGAGAAATGCTAAATCATTTTATTTTATTTTCATTAACTTAACGTTTCAGGCTAGTTGATTAATACACATTTGGTGCTCTAGTGAGTATTTGGGATTGAGTCAAACTAAACTACAGTGCCCATGTTCATCATAATGAAGGAACGGGTCTATAACTCAGAGGAATAAGATATATCAGGCTTTGGCTACACAAACAACACTTGTTAGGATCGATTCATTGTTGGTTTTGGTCTTTTCTCTTCACTCATTGTTCATCTCATCATTTAAATCCTCTGCACTTTGACTTTTCTGCATAAAATAACAGAGTTTGTATTATTGTCTAGAAGAAAGCAGCAGCTCTGTCTGACTTCTCTCTCTCCGTCCTCTGCAGGGTTCACTCACGCTGACCTGGACCATGAGCAATGATTTGCCTGTTCTGACAAGTCTGACTGAGAACTCCACTGTGAGTACAGCTGTGTAGTACAGCCCCTCACTCCCTCTCTGTCCCAACACCATCAACACATAGCCTACTCTCCACACCTTCACGTCAGCTAGTGTAGCATGATGTGCAGTGATACTTTACAGATCAAACTGGACCTCAGCCAAAAGCAGAAACCGACAGGTAGCCAAAAAAAAAAAAAGACAGGGTGAGTTGACACAGTTCCAGTAACAGGTATTATATCCCAGATGGAGCAGTGGAGGACGGCCAGATGTGTATCCAAACAGGATTTGACTCAAAAACAGGACTGAGTGTGCTGCTGGCTTTGTGTGCCATGTAGCCTCTGGAGGATTGGGGTGGGGACATCTGAGCCAGCGGCGGTGATTATCGGACAGTTAAAGCTGTTTGCCTCTACAGTGTGTGTTAGAAACATGGCCTGAAGACTGGTGAGAGGCTTCGCTGCTCCAGCTGATTGATTGCGTTGTTCTTCCTGTTTGGCTGAGCTTGTAAAAACAGTAGATTTCATTAAGCTACAGACGCTCTGACAAACTGTGTGTTTGTCACACACACACACACACACACACACACACACACACACACACACACACACACACACACACACACACACACACACACACACACACACTGTGGGTTTATCAAGGTGTGCAAGTTGCCAATATGCTGTGAAGGAGCATTTATTTTCACACAAACACACATGCATACAGCTTCAAACACATTATATTGTGTTTCCCCACAGGCTTCAGCTGAATGTAGGCCACTACAGCATCTAATGCATGTAAAAATATACTGTATGTATGTATGTGTGTGTGACATGGGACTTAGTCTTACATGTTCTGGCCTGAGGCTGGTATGAGGCTGAATGAAAAGAAGAAAATAACAGCTTCTTCTATTCAGCAGCATTCTCTCCTCCACGAAGCGACTTGCTGCTGTCAGGTTGAGCTTGTGATGGAAGCTGACACAGATTGAATGATGCTTTGTCTTACGGAAGTACCTTAAGCATTTACAGTGAAATCAGCTGTTTTTGCTCTCTCTCTCACACACACACCCTCTGTTTTCTAATACGCCTCCATTAGTCGATTGACAGAAAATTTATATTTAACTACTCTGATAATCGATTAATGGTTTCAGTGATTTTTCAGTCAAAATGTCAACCATTCTCTGGTGGCTGCTTCTCCAGTTGTGAGGATTTTCTGCTTTTCTTGTGTCACTGTAAACTGAATATTTCTGGGTTTTGGACTGATTGTCAAACAAAACAAGTTATAAGTGTCAGTGTACTTCCAGACAGCAGCAGGCTTTGGGTTTTTGCTGTAATGACCTTGCTGCTGCTCCTGTTAAGGTCATCATCATCTAAAGGTCGGCGTGTGCTCTGTGAGGAGCTTCTCCACTCCATGGTTTCCTTCAGAGCTGCGCACCATGACAACCTTTAACATTTTCATATATTATGTAACGCTCAGTGTTGCAATGGATGAATATTCCATTTGTGGCGGTGAAAAGAGCCCAATTATTTTCACTCTCTTTCTGAAACTGACATCGGAAGAAGAGCCAGGAAAGTCTGGTGTGGGGATTGCTCATGTGCGTCTGCATCCTCCTCCTCCTCCTCATCTTCCTCCTCCGATTTCCATTTTTAGCATGCGGAGGCCTCATTTCCCCCTCATTGAGAAGAGCTGGGAAATTGAATTAAGGGTCTCGCTGACTTTTCGATTAGCATCCCCAGGCTCACTCAGCCAAGACTGAGAGTATTAATCAGAGGGAGTAGAGATGAGGGCATTTGTGCTGTCGCTGTATGTGTGTGTGTGTGTGTTAGCAGGCAGGATGTATGTGTGTGTGTGTGTGTGTGTGTGTGTGTGTGGATAAGAATCACTGGGAGGAGGCCGGGACTTAAGAAAGTCTTTCAGTGTTAATTCCACTCCTTATTAAATATTGCGGCACTTATCTGACAGTGTAATGCGACTAAGACATTCCTCATTGCTGCGAAGCTCAAAGGGAGAAGAATCAATTACTGTCCCAGCAGGACTAACGCAGCCATCGAGCTCGCAACAACAAAACATGACAACACAGATATGTAAGCTTCTTATTGTGCTATTAAATGAATGAGTTATGGGCTCCAGCAATGCCATTTGAATACAAGCAATGGAAATTAAATTGATGTCGCGCAACCCAAACAATAACAGGTTCAGACAATAGTTTTGAAGGCTGATATTTTATTTTTAAATTTTATTCTTGTCAGCAAGGAAAAGCTTTCAGGTCATTTTTTTAAACTCATATTTCTGTGTATATCTTTTTTTGATGTTGTGTTGATCAGTGTGCTCATGTGTGTGGGTGCTGGCTTGGTGAGGTGGGAGAAGGGGGTTTAGGATCACTGCACAGAGCATTTTCGGTTTGGTGTTTGGCTGGTTAATGCCGCTCTTGTCATCGTCACTTGTCTCTAAAATATATCTAAAGGGGGAAAGGGGTTAAAAGAAGATGACACAAACCAGGGGGCAGCCCCGCCCCATTAGTAACAGACCAAATTACATTCTGTCAATTGGTAAAACCCCCTGAAAGAAACATCCATCTACATACATAAATTATTCAGTATATGACAGATAAACTGAGCTCTGGGATCCAGTGGTAAAAGTGGAAATAACACATTATATATAAACATACAAGTAAAAGTCCTGCATTAAAAACTTTAGCTTTAAGCTGTACTAATTCATATTTTCATTGATATTAATAATGGATCAAAAGACTATGTGTAATGTTAAAAGGGCATACATGTTGCCAAAGAGACAACTCGAGTGCTGATGTTGCTTCATATCTGCTGGATGTGTTAGCAGCTTGATGCTAACGTGTTAGCTAAAGGTAAAGGTTAAGGTACTCATTGCAGAATGGCCCCTGTCAGACATTAATATATGTTTTAATATCTGATTATTATTATTACTAAAGCACTGACATGTAAGCAATACTTTAATGTTGGATCCGGTGGAGGCGGAGCTCATTTTAACTGCTCCTTCATATTTTATAAGGTGATTAGATGTTTTGTATGTAAAAAATCTGTAGCAAGTAGTAACTATAGCTGTCAAATGTAGTTGAAAGTACAATACTAGTATTTCCCTCTGAAATTTAGATTTAATTTATTTATAGAGCCATAAAACACAGCAATCTGAGGGAAAACATGATAAAGTGAGAACACTTATTTCCAACATTGTCCCAATATGTTTAAAGTGAAGTAGAAGTATACAGCAGCATAAAATGGAAATACTCAAGGAGCTCAAAGTTGTACTCAAGCACAATACTTGACTAAACGTACTACTGCTGGGGTCTTAACCTCTTTTCTTGGCTGCTCTTCATCAGGATGTGCCTGTGTCGGCGGGCCAGGTGGAGAACTATGTGCTGCTGTTGGTGCTGCTAGGTGTTTTTGCCGGGGGGACGCTGGTCCTGCTCTCCCTGCTGCTCCTCTTCTGTCACCGCTGCTGCATGGGTGGACGACGCTACTCCAGGTGGGTGCGCCCTGCTGAGTGACACACTGTGTGGGACTGGCAGGCCTGGCCCGTCCGCAAACACACGGGGATTACAGGAGCCAACGTGATTGTGACAGCAGTGGATTAAAACTGTATTGAATATGAAAGTGAAAGCTGTGATGTGACGAGCCGTTTTTTTATGAGTAAAACTCATTCCCCCCTTTCAGAGCCAGCGATGACCTTGAGAAGACAAACACCACCTATGCTGAGGATTCTCAGCCCACCCAAGGTGAGAGGTGTTTTTTTTTTAAAAGTTCATATGTACATGTATTCTGGTCCACTGTCGTCACTAACTCCATTATTTCTCTCCCTCGGTTTGTTCTCATCCTCTTTGTCACTCAGAGATCACCATTCATCTGGATGAATCAGACGCTCTCTCAGCTTCGAGCTGTCACGATGGAGAGTCAGAACGATTTGTCTCCACTGGGTCCACTGGCCGCAGAGTCTCCTTCAATGAATCTGCACTTTACGAACAGGAGAAGACGACTCAGGACAAAGGACGCAGGTACTGTTCAACTGAGCTAAGGTGAATCTTTACATTATTATTTGAATAAGCTGTTGATGGAATTAGATTAGATGATTCGTCCTCTTTCTCAGGTACACTCTGACTGAGGGAGACTTCCACCACCTGAAAAAGGCCCGGCTGACCCACCTTCACCTGCCTCCGGCCCCGTGTGACCTGAAGATCCTCACCATCATGGAGTGTGACTCAACAGAGAGCAGCACTGTCAACATCAGTGAGACTGCAGCTCCCAAACTGCCCCTCACCATCTACCAGGTAACTTGACACTGGGTGTGATTTATCTCACAAATCAGGTTTGTTTTCTCGTCTCTAACCTGTGTTGATCTCTCTCTCCAGCCCACTGAGAGGAGAGTCCCCGAATGGATGGGACAGAGCCTCAGCGGAGGTCTGCCGGGAGACCCGCACCACTCCACCATCCTGGACCAGGGCCCCAGACAGGCCTCATCAGCCATGAAAACACAGCACACATGGTCCCAGACAGTGAGTTTCAACTTTTTACACTTTGTATTGAGAGTTATAAAATGGTCATTATTCTTAGCCACGCTAGCGTCATGGCTCTTTGGACGGCAATGCTGGTCTGTTGGTTGGTCAGTCCAGACTGAAATATCTTAACAACTACTGGATGGATTGCAATGAAATTTTGTACAGACACTGATGATTCCTAGACGATGGATCCTAATGACTTTGATGATCCTCTGACCTTTATTCTAATGCCGCCGTGAGGTTGACATTTGCTGTCTAGATAAATGACCATAACATTTGGTACATACATTAATTGTCTGCCTCAAGAAGAATTTTAATAACTTTGTTGATCCCTCAACTTTTCATCAAGCACCATCATCAGGCCAAAAACTTAATTTGTCCAAAACTAATAATGTTCCCATCAGCCTCAGCTGTACTTTGTGTTTAGTGCTCACTAGCGAATGTTAGCATGCTAACCCACTAAACTAAGACGGTGAACATGCTAAACATCAGTATGTTTGCATTGTCTTAGTGAGCAATGTTAGCATGCTTACGTGATAGCTCAAATTACCACCTCACAGAGCTGCTAGCATGGCTATAGAGTCTTAGTCTTGTTTTATCACTTCTTCAACATTGTTGCTCTCAGCCAAACCAATATTTTCATTGAGACGGCGGCATTTCAGGGTCAAACATTTTCATCATGTTTTTAGTTCCTGCTTGAAACATTTTCATTTAGATGAAAAGAACACATTTCCTCAAAATCTGCAAAAAACGAATTGATTTTTGCAGTCATTAAGCCTGCATTCACGCTGTTTGGCCAGAAATACTTTTGCACAGATAGATTCTTCAGTGTGGATTGATGCACTTGTATCACACATAAACAGAGCTGTGAAAAGCAGCTGCCACAGGCTCAAACCTACTGATGCACTGTGACATCAGTCATCGCTGCACCTGAGTGACAATCTGACAAACTGCTGTCCCCTGAGGGCTTTGCCTCTGACCGTCACGATTCATCTCAGCTCATCTGCCTCAAACCCTCCTTAATGTCTCATCACCTCCCTCCATCCTCCTCTCCTTTCATCTCTTCTGTCAGATGGAGGCTGTCGGGGACAGGGGAGAGGCTAAGAGCGAAAGGGGGATGAGAGGAGAGTTGACTCAAGCTCCAGGCCAGACTTCAGTTCTACATTTCTTCTCTAAACTGCGGCGCCATGCCAGTCTGGAGGGGGCAGGACCTTACTTCAGGAGGTGGAAGTTTGATAGCAGTCACCGGGCTGCCAGCCTGGATGCCAAAGGTTTGGATAAATGTCATAAATGGATGAATAAGCTTCTGTTTGTAGATGGTGTCTAACTTAAGAGAAAGAATAGCATTATCATTTTAAAAAACTGTAAGTGAAAAGGTGAAAAACATCAAGTAGACAGCTATCTTTTCCTGCGAATTTCTACCAGGATCCCCCAAGAGAAGGCCGTTCCAAAGACAGAGAGCAGCAAGTGAAACCACTGATCACACCGAAGACGACTCTTCTCCTCTTCAAGATGAAGTCATTGAATCTTTCCCACACACTCCCATCCAGACCAGTGGCCTCCAGTCTCTCTCTGCAGAGTCTCTGTCTCACCCCGCCACTGCACCCACGTCCTCAGTCTTCCTCAGCAGGTACATCCCTTCCCATAATCCCATGACTTGCACCATGAAATTCCAAGAATTGTTGATTAACTGACTGTTTCTTCATCTGCGCAGGCTAAAACTAGAGGCCATGGTGGAGGTGTGTGGTAGCAGCAGCGCCAGAGGAGAGGATCTCTGTTCGCCGTCAAATGATTGTTGCGGCCAGAGGCAAGAGGAGGCCACAGAAAATGGAACAGGAGTAGAAAAAGAAACAAAGTTCTGTGCAGTTACAAGAACAGAAGCAGCGGGAGTCAAGCTAAAATCGGTAGAAGATGACGACTTGTCTTGGGCACAACAAGAAGCTGCCATACAGGAAAGTTTTGAAGACATGTTAAGGAAAACAAAGACGGACGGCATGACATCAGATGTGAGGAAAAAGAGTGAGGCAGAGGTAGATGACGGAGATGAGGTGGTGTTGGGAGCTGAGGCCAGACAAAGGGCCGATTCAGGCTCATCTCTTTCCTTCTTGACTCGCCAGGAGAGCTCGGAGGCTCCTCCATCCCTGTACAGAGACATTTGGAGCTTGCGAGCCTCTCTGGAGCAATATGCCTCCTCAGACCAGAGCAGCACAGATCGGGAGTCCATCCGCAGTGATGCCGACAGCGTCTCATCCCTCGGTGGTGCAGGAGCTCGCTCTGGCCTGGACAGCTGCTTGTCCCAAGACCTGGACGATGAGCCTGAAGGAGAAGGGGAGGGAGAGGTGTCGGAGGGAGGAATCAGAGGGGGTGCAGGTGGGGACAGTGAGATGGGAAGTGGAACCGGAGGAGAGGGTGAGGCAGGGAACCGTAAGCTCCTCCAGATGGACAGTGGCTACGCCTCCATTGAAGCACCATCCAGGGCCCCTGAGGAAATGCGTCTTTTTGGGACTCCTGGAGCTCCTCGAGGGAAGACGGCGTCTGAGAGAAGGTTGTTCTTCACCAGCTCTGGGAGAAAAGGTTCAGTGTGCGAGAGCATCGAGGCCAAGCTGTTTCAGGAGGAGCTGGAAGATGAGATGGCAGACAGCACAGAGACAGGGGAGAAACTAAAGGAGAGATCTCAAACCGGCAGCCAGTCTCTAACCCTTCAAGAACCATATCAACTTCTGAAATCCCTTCATCCTCAGAAACCTCCAGAATCACAATCACAGCTGATGTCTCCTCTGATGAAGACAATCCCACAGCCCTCTAGTCCTCACCAACCTCGTCTCCGCCGGCGTGACTACAGCATCGACGAGAAGACAGATGCTCTTTTCAACGAGTTCCTCCGTCATGATCCTCGGTTCGACCAGCAGGATTCTCCGCTGCGCTCCAGACACCGATCCAGAGTTCACCTCCGGAAACAGTGGCAGAGACACAAGCAATACAGCGACCCAGGATCAGGCGCTGCGGGTAGGTACTCCCCATCTTTGGAGAGGCAGAGGTTCACTCCACTGCGGAGAGGCGACAGCGCCAGTTACCCTCTGGACACCAGGTATCACAGCACACTCTCACGCATTGCGAGTGCTGCTGATGAAGAAGCCAGTGAGGTTGCCGCTTGCGAGGAAGCGGCCAAAGAGAGCCCAGAGAACAAAGATCCATCAAGTGAAGGAGCTGCGGGGGAGGCCACAGAAAATACAGCCAACACAACCTCTGAGGGCACTGATGCAACAAAGAGTTGTGCAGAGTCAGCTGGTGAGGGTGATGGCTGCCAAGTCTCTACAAAAAAGGACACAGAAAGCACAACTAGCCAGTCTTTGACCACTGTGATCGCACAGAAGAGCTACATGGATCCGAGAGTCGACAACAGAAACAACAACAGTAGTCAAGCTATTCTATCAGAGGTTTCCCTGCAGGCAGAGAGCAGCCTGACAGACAAGCTGGTCGTGTCCGTGGAAGAGAGGCTCTACGGTTGCTTGCACAGTGCAGAGAAGCTCGGCCAGGGAGGAACGGAGCGTGTGCTTACCGTGTCTCACACAGCCTCACCTGGCTTCAGTCCCATATAACCTGTTAAGAACCCCATCTGCTTCATCAAAGTTATTTCAAATCCATTGTCTATAGACGACAGACTCGAACAAAGTGGTCTATAGCACTTCAAACATCATCATGTGTTAGATACTTGGTCAATCTCTGTCCCTTACATTTGGACAAATCTTCAAAATAGACGTGGTCTGATAACTGATGCATCAAAACACAGATATTATGTTCTAAAGGACTGGAGTACCTTCTTGATGACCAGTCTTTTCCCGGCATTTTCGTTCAGACCATAATTTCCACTGTGACGCCATGTGACATGTGATGCCCCTTTTTTATTGGTAACTGTTCTTAAAATCAAAAGCATTCATTACATAGCTTTGAAAATATGGACCCATCTTTAGAAAAATTTAATATTTTCAGACTTAACTGTGAATTTTGAGCATGCTACTGTATGTCCAAACAATGTGTATGTGAATACTGTAGTTTTAACTTTAAAACAAAAAGCACTTTGATGGGAAGAAAGATAATGATGGAGTTCTGTCACCCATTTCTCTCATTTTAAAATCATATCCTCCTCAAGTGTCCTTGTCTCGATCACCATGAGGGTAAATGTCTCCATGAAAGCTTCTATATTTGGTGATAGGAAGAACACTGTAAAAAAACAAACAATTCTTCAGTGCTTGCAGCCCTCTCTCATTAACACCATATCAGCAGATCTGGTGAATACACACACTATATTGTAAAGGTAAAAACAGATGGGGTACTATACAGCCAACACAGCGGTCGAAAATGCGTGCATCAAGAACTTTTATACTCATATTTCATCTATTTTTATTGTTTTGTCATTTGTCCCTGTTATTCATAATTAAGGAAGTGGTATCCAGGAGCTTCCGTGGGCTCGAGTGTGTTTTATCACTGGTGGGACTCTGCTGAGGGGGAGACTGACAGATGATACTTAAAGTGACTGACACAGGAGCTTTGCAGGCTTTTAGACAGATGGTCCAGTGACAGAGAGTTGAGGCCGTGAAAGTGGAGGTGGAAACTGAACAGCAGTGGCATCGTCTGCTTCCACATCCCAGCAGAATGGGATATACTCACTCTGTATTACTAAATAAAAGATAAGTCTGGTGATATTCTATACTTTTCTTATTGCCACACAAAGACCAAAACTAACAATTAACACAAGCATTTATTTTGTCTACTAAAGAATTGTCTTCAGTAGGAAGCAACGGGCTTGTCGGCTGAGAACCAGACATGCTGGGGAAGTCTTCATTTTGATTTGCTTTGTTGATATTATGAAAAATATAGAATATTGTCAGCTTTACCCTTTAATCCTCTGCATATATCCGTCTTCACATATTCAAATCTCACAGGTTGAACAGCCTTCTTTCCACTCTCTCTTCCAGTATGGATGTAAAGTTTAATTATTCGTTCTGCATTCATGTCAAACTGTATCTCTTCAACATGAGAGCATTGCTGCATGTTATAATGTGTGATGACGGTCACCTGGGAAACTGCAACAGTAGGTACAGCTCGATCCTTTTTCTCTTTCACAGACTTGGGGTTTGAGCTACAGTTCATGTATGCGTGTATGCTTACAAAACTCATGTCTTTGTCCTCATTCACGGTGAACTACCTGCATTATTGTAAAACGAGTAATGCAGAAAACTCAAATGTCTTGCAGCATCGACAAAGGCTAGACCTTGTGGGACCAAGTGAGGCACATATTCATTTTGGACTGAACAATTTTCTGAATAAAAAAAAAAAAAGTAAAAAAAAAAAAAGGGGGAAGAAATGAGCGACTCCCCTACTCATGATTTTATGCTGTTGTAACGCGATTCATGTAAGATGATGTACTAATCATACCGCTGAAATATTCTTCAGCCTCGCTTCATCCTCACTGCGTTGCTCCTCGTGTCTTGTTGAAAAGAGAACTTCTCTGTCGACCTTGCTGACGTGATATGCGCTGCTCCCTCCCTCCCTCTCTGAGTTGTGACTCACCTGCTCTCTGATCTATTCCCAGCGAGGGGCTGATGGGCCTGGCTGCGTAAGAGGGGGCAGGGCTCCCGCTGATGTGATCGGCACAACAAAGTGCATCGCTGGAAAACAGGCGACTGGATGAATGTGACGACACACCGTCTGCAGCTGAGCAGCATCGGCTATTGATATTGTAGGATCTGACTATAAACTAGTTGCTGAAATCAGGGAGAGACGAGTGTAGGACTCCTATCAAAGTCTAATCTTGTAAAAGATGTGTAAAATAAAATAATAATAATAATAATAATAATAATGAAAAACAAAAAACAGGACATAAACCACCCATATCGCATACTAAAAATATGCTCTACTCAAAGTTTAACAGAAAGGATCATCCAACAAAACAGCCTGTTTGGGACATATTTTATATAAATAATAATTAAAAAATATTCATTGGAAAAAAGAAAAAGGGAAAAAAAAAAAGAAAAAAGAAAAAACTAAATGGAAATTAAAAATCCCGAACAGGTCAGCGGTGGATCTCGAGGCTTCAGTCTGTCCACAAACCAAGCACTTTCCCTTTCTTTCAGCTCTGTACAGCATGCAGTTTTTTATGTTGGTGGTAGTACTATCATAATTATTCTAATCATAGATTTAAATACAGAATTATTCATAACTTTTGTTATCGTTTTTTCTCTTTAATTTTTTTACACATCACAATGTGTCTTAAAAACTGCCATTAGGGTTCTGTAAAAACAAAGGTAGTCAAAGAAACAGAAGGTGGGGTAGAGGGGGTGGATGGGTGGGGTACAGGGGTGATGGTGTTTGTAACGTCCGGTGCAACACTTGGCCCTCCTGAGAGGATGGAGAGGGGAAATGACTAGATGACAGTTCTGGATGACAGGAGTTGAGAGGAGCCAAAATATGGGAGGGGAAAAAAAAAAAAAAAACACCTCTTCTCATCTTCACAGCCAGTGCTTCAGTCTCAGAGCAAAAAGAACATTTCATGCTGTCCTCTTCCTCCTCGCCACTCATACTGCATCTTCAAAAAGACTCTGCAGGCCAGTGATCCAAGGAGGTACGGGGGCATTAACGTCAGCAGGTTTCTCCCATAACTGTGAGGACTCCGGACACAGAAGGACGGGGACAGATCAACCTGACAGGGACAGAGGACAGAGTATAACAGACGTCTGGTGGACTCTTGAGTTTTATTTTTAGATTATTTCGTCACATTCCATGACCAAAAGCAAGTTTGCCCGAGTTAAACGTGAATAGTATCACATCATTATAACGAGAAAGTACTAATTGGTGCCGTTAACACGGAAAGACTCATCTACGGGGTGAGAAAGAGAGAGATAAACATCTCATCGCCCACTGTATCTCATCCAGGGTGAGTCATCGCCTGAACAAATGAATACACAGCCTCTCCTCTGCAGTGCATCCATGACAAACAGCATCATGCCGTGAGTGGTTTGTATGTGCGAGAGACTGAAAGAGCAAACTGTGGGCGGTAACTGGAAAGAGAGGAGGACAACCTGTTAAATTGGTGTGTATGCTCACAGCATCAATCTGCCCCACTTCTAGGCCTGAATGACGGCCATTGACGAACCCCTGGAAGGTTATAATCTAGATAAAGACTGGACCCGTCCACATCTAGTTTTTGTGACTATCGGAAACCGCCCATGTGTTTGCCTGAAGAGTGGTGGTGAGTCAGAGCATTGCTTGCTGAATATCAACAGATTCTCTCTCCCCTCTCTGGTTTCCTCTTCCACTCCTCCTCCTGCCTGATACTCATCTCTACGTCTCTGTCTGCTCTAACGCGTTCTCATCTCATCGCTCGTATCTTTTTATGTGGATCTACTGCATCTGTTCTCCTTAGGTGCTTATCTTAATCTCTCTTTCTTTCCATTTTTACTGTATTAAAAAGGTGTCCTCTAAGCACTTCTGAAGCATAATTCAGGTAGAGCTTTTGTTACAATCTACACACTCACCAGGTGGGTTGTTGCCGAGGGAGGGAGGGGAGGGAGTCATTGCTGTTTGCAGGTGGAGAGCTTGCGGATCTTGCTGGCTGTGGAGACTCCTTTACGTGAGGGGTTGGATGAAGAGGAGGATCGGCGCTCGGCTTTGGCCTTGCTGTTCAGAGACCCCCCCTCTGTCCCGTTCACACAAACTGGCTTGGCTAGAGCTTGACTGTGGTCAGCGTGCCCCTGATCCCGATCTTCTTCGACCACTTGTCCTAGAAGACACACACATTAGGCTCAAGACAAATCTATCACACAAGTGTCGACTTGGCCGCTGCTTCAGTGAGCAAGCGTGAGGTAATAGCAGTAGCGTGCACACTGCGAGTGATAACATGGATGGAAATTACCACAGAGCTGTTGCTGTAAAAACAGTTAACGCGTTTTTTTGAGAGGGGACCTTTAAAAACCTAATTTGTTAGCAGCACCAGCAAAATGTCAGGTCAGATAACCATGAAATATAGTAACATACAACAACAGGAAATCCACTGAGTGAATTATAGGCCCTAACCTTAATGTGACTTGTTCATTTCAAGTGCAGAGGTAGGTGTGTGTGTGTAGCAGTGAGAAACTTTAAATGAGTTCCCACCCTGCAAAAACTGTAACACCGAGGAGAATATTAAAAGCGGTTAGATGAAGTTACTGCTAAAGAGAAACATCAGGTCAGACTGACTTAATTTACCGTTCACACTATTATTTCATTCATATGAAGCATCCTATGAGCAACAGCGCTCAGCATGTGTGGGAGTGAACCCTGGAAAACCATTCATACTCCCACACCAAAACCATTTCAACCGGACTATTTTTAGATCACTTCATTCACATTCTGCAGCTCCATTTGGTTTTTATGTGGGGCACCACTTCTCGATACCCGACACCGACTACTGCATTTATTATTAGTGGCTGTTGCCTGGCAACAGATAAAGGATCTGCATTCTGGGGGAAAAGGATAAAAGAAGAGTTGGGAAACAAATTAAATCCAATATAAAATATGCTGTTGTCATCTATTCACCCCAAAGTCTGGTGAGGTCTGTACACACAGTTCACCTTTAGAAACATCTCAGCATTTTCTAAAGCTACATTAAACAGGATTTAACATAAAGTGTCAAATCCTGAATCTATGCCCACATCTCAGCCTTGTTTAGCGATTTCCAAAAGGTAAACAGCCGAAACAGTCAACCAATCAGAGCTTAGTATGCAGGTTTAAGAATGGAGATGTCATCGAAATGAAATGGTAATTCAGTCTGATTATCAGGCTACATAAAGAGAGACGTTTCTGGTAAGCCTTTATTTACCTCATTATATTGCAGTTTTAGTAAGTCATAGAAATGACAGTTTCATTTTGTGTAATGTCAGACTGATAATAATGTTATAGGTCAGCCCTATACAAAAACAGTGTCTGATAGTGAATTATGAATTATGCTGGACATTTTTAAAGACGTATTTAAAGTTCAGTTTTATTCCTGTCTTTGGGACTCCAATTACACAGAATCCAGTGGTTTTCCCTACGTTTTTTTCAACCACTAAAACAACACAGAGCAGGAGCATCACTGGGGGAACGACTACTGAAATGAGAGAGTACAGGCAGTGTAAGTTAATATAAACCGAACAACTCCTGTTGCTGCTTTTCACTTTCCATTTTTAACCACATTTCTGACACAAGAAAATGGTTTGGTGTAGAATTGCAGTAGTTGTTTGGGCACATTAATCTGTACAGCGTTGTATTTTTCTGTAACGCATTTCTAAGAAGGCTGGTTCAGTGTCGTCATACGAGAAGAGTAAATAGCTAACAATGAGACAACAGACAAAGACAGACAGCTACTCATCTTCTAGAAGTCCAACAGCAAGAATAGAGGACTAACCAAAACAACACAAAAGACATTAACTAATCACTGATTACTCTCATACCACACGCACACTGTCGGAAAAACAACAAAACAAACATATTTAAATCCAGCTAGAGTCCAACTGTAAGAATTGTCTAAGCTCACGCTTACCTGGCACTGTGAAGTCCTGAGTGTATATGATCTCATCCTCCCCATCGTAGAGCTCGTCATCGTCCTCCTCCGTGTAGCCGTGCAGATCCTCCAGGTACGGCACCACCGTCATACTCCTCCAAGGATCCCTGCTCTCTGCGCTGGCAGGGATGGGCACAGGGAGCTCAGACGGAGGGTGTTTCTTACGCACCCAGCTGGAAGGGACAGTCAGGGAGAAAAATGGACGTGTAAATGACCGATCAGCCTTTAACTATGTTTTCCAAACACAGGAGTCTCACGTATGTATTTTTTAGTCTGCACATAATTAATTTGACTACATTTGATCATTCTAGCTGCTGTTTAATAGGATATATGCTGATAGTAGCAGGGCACATGGGATCCATGATGCATGCAATATACTAAATCACACTCACTTGTGTTGCCTTATGTTCTGTATGGAAAACCTCTTCGCAGGGTCGTACTCAAGCATCCCTGAAAAACAAACATTATAAACTGAATCACAACAATCTTGGAACAGTTTCTCCACTCACATCTCTTTCTGTTGAGTGTTTAACATAAATTGGTGGGAGGCCACAGTAGTGAGGGGTGAGCTAACGGTAGACAGACGATAAACTCACTCAAGGAACATTAATTAATGCAAGTAATAATCTCATTCATCACTGTGTGTCGGGGCGTCCTGCAAAGCTTAAGGAGTCAATGAGGTACTGTAAGGAAACATCAATATGAGCAGCATAACAGCTGTACCAATGTAATGAAGATTTTGTCCCTTAATTATTATAATGTGAGCTGAATCTGTGAGAGAAGCAGAATGTCAGTGTGATAAGGCAGCAGTGATGCAGTGCCCATCCAGACCTAATAATGTAATTGTCTCCCAGCAGGCAGAGAGGGGCAGCATGCAGAGTGCTGATAGTAGTGCTGCGCCTGCTGAAGGACACCTTTTGTGGCACTGGGCTTATTTTAGACCATGTAATTATGGACTGACTATCTCTTAGGTGCTGCGTCATCACACACCGACGTCACACGCTCACACAAAATGGGGGATGGAGGCCCGTTGAGTTAAACAGCATCAGAATGTGACAGCGTTTTTCCTCTCCTCCATATTCACGGTTAAACATTCAGTTCAACATTCACTCAGTTCATAACAAGATAAGATGGATAACAAGCTGGAATATTAAGCATACGGCTTCAGTGAAGGTTTTCATTAGTTGCTGCAAACATAATCTTCCCAACATTCTTTTTGGATTTTACAGCCACTGAGCCGATTATACGTTTCACTATAAAAGACTTGACTCTTTTTTTGTTTTTATAAGTGGCAGAAGCATTGCAGCAATCCACCCAGTAAAAGCAATGTCTGACTATGAAGTGTTTAGTATTCAGCTGCTGGCTCCAGATCAATGGAAACTACGTCAGCAGCAGGAGGGATTTCTACAGTTTGGAGGAAGCCTGGCATGCTGAGAAGTCACAGTGACTTTCAGTGTCACAGCACCACCTGCTGGACGCACACGGAAAAGATCAGTCTCTCAGTGCTCTCACTACCTACCTGACAATCCATCTTAAAGTTTTTACTTCCAATCGACTTCCTTTTCTGTAATGCTACACAAACTAGCGAACCTTTCCACTACCTGTGTATTCATTGTTAAAATGAATGCATGACATTGCTTGATGACGCATGACAGTCATCTACTGTTAATACCACAATCAGTGGATTAATCCTTCGCTGAACTATGAATCAGCCACTACGGCATGGGTATGTAACCATGCCAACACCTTGATTAGAAAGTATAATTTATCTTGATACCACACTCACCTTGCAGCAGGTCCGCCAGGAGGGGTCCACACTCCTCGGGAATAGTGTAGTCTCCTTTTCCAATGTTCTCAAATAGCTTATAGATGTTGTCCCCCTCAAACGGATACAGACTCGTTGTAATGTTGTATCTGAATGGATGGAAGCAGGAGTCAACAAATACTGTATTTGTATCTGTTAACAGCTGCACATATCTATTGTTTCAGGAATGAATTCAGACCTCTGTGGTGTTATCTTTAACTAACATGCCAACATACACCATTACTTGTCAACCCACTCTATCTTGTAGGCAGTGTGTCCTTTCATTCCCCTAAATCCTACACTTTAAGCTTTACACAGAATGACCAGTAGCAGGAAAGACTCCTTAGAGGTAGACAACAGAGTGTAAATACACAGACACACCTACAAATGACAAGTACATAGAGAGATGACTGAAAATCAGTAAGGTGGTCTCTTTAAGCGTCTTTGAGCATGACAATGAATCTCCATTAGCTTCAGGGCTGCTGCTCTGCCCTTTGAGCTCCCCAAGACAAGAGGACAAGCAAGAGCATTTTTCTGTGACAATTCATTAAGTACTACAAGCAACCAATATCTAATTTTGTCAGATATTAAAACAACTTAGCAGATCTTCTGTCATGAAATTTAAAGCATTCTCTGATTTGTGGGAACTTGGGCAATCTGAGGCTCTGACTACTCACAGTGTTACTCCAGCAGACCAAATGTCCACTTTAAACCCTGAAAAGGTGTCCAGTCCATTGGCAATCTCTGGAGGCTGGAAGGCCGGAGAGCCCTGACTGGTGCGACATGTGTCATCCTCTGCAAATGGGTGAAGGGCCTGAAAAATATCGAGTGAATAGGACTAGTATGATTTTTAGTTAGTGTTTCTCAAATCACAAAGATGAATTATGAAATAACAGGATAATTTGTTGCCATTTACTTTTTAGGCAACACTATACCACAACATTGATTTAAAGTATGATACACTGACATAAAACCATTTCTACAAAGACTTTTAGTGTATTAAAGCATAAAAGCCTACCTATTAACAGTACTTTTCTGCTGACTATGTTTTTGTGTATATTTGCTAACTTTACATAGGTTACATATTTCAAACTACAACTATCAATTAGCAGGAACATGTGGAAATGAAAAAGAAAGAAACTATTTGGTAGATATAAAGCTAAATGCATAGTCCCCTGGATGGTAAACACCATTATGCTGCAGCCCGAGCTCACCTCTGCTACTCCCAGGTCGGAGATTTTAAGTGCCCCGTCTGTGGTCAGCAGCAGATTTCCTGGTTTAATGTCTTTGTGAACTATTCCCTGGCTGTGCAAATATTCAAGGCCATCTAAGAGTTGGCAAAAGTACCTGAAAAAAGAAACAGAGGGGTTAAAGGGTACAATTAAAAGA
Source organism: Macquaria australasica (assembly GCA_005408345.1). Classification (NCBI taxonomy): domain Eukaryota; kingdom Metazoa; phylum Chordata; class Actinopteri; order Centrarchiformes; family Percichthyidae; genus Macquaria; species Macquaria australasica. The sequence goes on from SEMN01000011.1 coordinate 205,254, forward strand.
GGAGTGGAAGTGTTCCATGCGAAAAGATGTGAAAAACAATTAGCATATCAAACAATTTATCACTGTGGACGGATGAACCTTCATCACTTAATACTTTAGCTTCAGTGACTGCCCAGCAGTGACCAGACATTCACACAATCTATGGTCACTTATTGTAACAGTAGAGGCCCCGCAGTCTTGGACCTAAACTTAGGCCCGGACCAATGACAGCAGAAAGGCTCTAACTAAATATAGCAAAGAGGCTGAGAGAAAGGGCAAAAGAGGGTGCAAAGAGGGGGAGAGAAAAACAGAGAATTACCCGTGAGCTTGAAATACTGGAAACCTTTTTTCTGGGACGCTGTCCAGCATTTCTTGCATCCCACAAACGCAATACTCCATCACCATATACGTAAGTCAGGAGTCAAGGGGATTTGCCAAAACAAACAAATAGATCCTTTAATAAAGTGAGCCAATTATAAAGCTGATAACTAATAAATACAAACATTCAGGCATAGAAATAACTCAAACAGCAACCTTTACTGTCTAAAACAAACTCATATGCACACTCATATGAGTTTGCAACGTAAGGATATATTTTCTGCTTCTCTTCATTGTAGAGCACATCCACCAACTGAATCACATTCTTGTGTTGGAGTCTTCTTAGCAGCTGAATCTCCCTATAAATGGACACAAGAACAAAAAACATGCAAAAGATGAATTAAGCAAATATACATGAAAGGGAGTGCGATCTCATTTAATACTGGCCCCTGTCTGCTGTGAATGTAGGCTAAAGGCCATCAGCAGAACGGCACTAATATGGCACTGTACAGCATGAGCGCGAGTGTAGTACTGGTTTCATTACTGGCATTTCTATTAAGCTGTTGAGTAGAGGCAATGTTAGCAACTCAAGTCACTTCTTGATTCAGTAGTGATTTAGCAACCACTAACCAAATTTGTATATCTGTTAAAGAATAAAAACAAACATGACACTCTAAAAAGGTGATTAATGGAAAACAGAGCTGCAGGGATGATACTGTAAGACTTGATATTGCCTCAGTGCAGCAGCATTCAATTGCAGCAAATAACCTGACAGTTCACTTCGCTACCCAAGGAGAAGAGGTTTAAATCACAAGCATGGCAAAACCCCTGTGAGACTCAACATTCATCAGAGAGCTGCGAGTGGGGACACTAATGAATTTGGATCTGGATAGGAAGAGCACAAAGTACAAACCACAGCCTTCCCTAGACAGACTACCCACATCCACACAGAGGAAATACTCAGGTTTTAATTAGGAATATTGTGATTAGGTTTGGTTTCAAATATTGCCATTTGTCTCACTGCTACATTGATCACATTACTGCATAAGTCTGCCAGTAATGTCTTTTAATTAGCAGCAGTTACATTCACTTTTTTGAATAAAAAATGACACACTTGCACACACTATTCTCTGTACATGTTTCAGTTAAACAGTGACTTTCAACAAGACCAGTCAGCTTAACTGCCAGTTATGTTTCATATCATATACTTCATATTCATATAGTGGATGAAAAACACGAGTAAATCCTTCTCCTGTATTAATACATTGACCACTGAAGTAAGACGATGAACGCTTGCATACTGTTTGAGTCATGTCAAGTTCCTTCATCCTGGGGAGATCATAAAATCCAAAACGATGGTTAAACTAACTTTTCTCCTCCATAGCGTCATAGTTAGCAGAACCACCCCAGCTGTGTCTGACATCATGACGGCCTTATGTGCTTGCAGTAGAGGTTTGTATTTAACATTTCATCAACATTGCATATCAATGTTACCAAGGTCACAGACTGACAAAAATGACATAGAATACATGTTTGGTTTCTGTGAATATATTTAGAATTATAGAAGATAAAAATCTTGATTCCCCTCCTGGAAATACATGTGATTTCATGTATGACACATTAACAGGTCAAAGCTATAAAAGGGAGCACGCCTGTGGCAAAAAGAAATAAAGCTCTCCTGGCCTCTACAGTGCTGAGGCATCAACTGTCTTCTTTTTTTACTTCAACACAATCTCACAAAAAAACACTTTAAAGCATTCGGTCCCTTATCACTCTGCAGTTTATAAGCTGTGTCAGTCCTCTTTTACACAATCTTACTACTGACAAATGGATATTCTGGGCCTAGTCAGCCTCTCGCTGGCACACAGACACACACAAGCAGTTACTGCTGCACCACTGCATTGGTAAAGAGACACAGCCCACATAAAAACAGAACTGTGATTAAAATATGGTACGGCATAATGAATAGCCTCATTTTATGCGATACATCATCTCTGCTATTCAACTGAATAGCAAAGGCAGATGACATGTCCCGAAACGTAGCAAGCAAACCAAGCTGCATCCGCATCACTGCTTGTTTCCACAAAACAAATAATAAAACAGGCGGCGGCGCTGCCACTAAGGCACAGTGACTGCTGCAGTCCATCTGCAGTCTCTGAGTTCAAATGTGTGCCGATGGACCTTGGGTGTTCAAGGCCTGCAGGCTGCAGAGCTGAAAGGATTTAGGCACTCAGCGATATGACAGCTACTCTGGCACACAGTGGCATAAACAACTAAAGCTGCATCTACACTGTGCTGGTCCAGAGTCTGTGTGTCCATGTGCGCTCCTATCATTCCAAACAAGGGCACAGCATTCTTGAGGTGTTGCCGTAGAAACAGGAGCGGCATTGCTCAATCAATGCCAGTATGAGCATGCCCATCCCCATGGCAACCCTGTAAAAGCAGGAAGTGTTTGGCAGACAGGAATGCTAAACGGAGGCTGACTGGGGAGGCTGGGGGCTACTATGGCATTCACGCACAGACAGGCCTTTACAGGCTCGAGGATCCAGCTTCCTCAGGCTGGAAACCACAAGGCCTCCACCAAGTGAGAAAGATGTAGAAAAAGAAAAGGCAGACAAATTAATTTTCACACATAAAGGAATACTGCTGTGGTCTTATTCACAAAGTGACAAAACCATGTAGTCTACCACAGCACCTTTGTCCTAAAAATATAAATATAAACAGGATAAAAAACAAAACACACCTTTGAAAAGAAGAAAAACAAACAGGGCTCCAGACTAACCACCCTGTCACCCAGGAGAAGATAAAACTCATTTATGGTATGAGACATTTTTGGGACAACAGGATGATACAACAAAAACCGGTAGGAGGTACTATTAAAGAAGGCAAGTAAAGGTAGGAGTGGGACCCGTTTTTAAACTGAAATAGCTTTCCATCTGCAGCACAATGCCTGGTATTCACCCTCTTAAAAATTGTTTTTGTATTCATATCTTTTCAATTTTGAACCACTAATCTCACATTTCTGACACCAATCAAGATTTTTGTAAAAATCAATCTGTACCAGTTGATCTTTGCCATTTATAATTATAAATAGCAAACACAAAATTGTGGACTACATAGGTATTCATCCCCTTTAAGTCAGGAATTAATAAAGGCACCTTTGGCAGCAATTACAGCCTTGAAGTCTGTGTTGATTGGTCTTTATCAGCTTTGCATATCTGAACATGGCGCATCTCTCTTGCAAACAGTAGTAAGTTTTCCTCCAGGATTTTTCTTCGTTTTGCTAATTTTCATTTCACCCTCCACCTTGCTCTCATATGAGATTTCAACCCAGGCAGCAGTTGCAGCATGCACAGTGTCTACCCTCTCAGCCAGGCAACCCTGCAGCCCTGTTCAGAGCCGTCATAGGCCTCTTAATGGCCTTCTCACAAGGTCTTTTTTATGTATGACCTTACTTAGATAGTGAGTCTTGGTAATGTTGTGTGCTTCTCCTTATTGGTACTTTTACATAACAACTTACAGATATGCTTGAAATATTCTTTTGTCAACATTCTTTGGACATCAAGATAAAGTCCAAGTGAGATGAATACTTTTATAGGGATTATAAGTAGGTGGCCAATTTGTTTCAGGCTTCCAGTCTACCCCCCACCCCACACACACTTTCAGCACGTTAATAAATTGTGGATTGGGCTGCTAGCGCTCTCAAAATGCTTCTGAGTGCAAGACAGTACTATGGCTAAAGACATCCAGTGTAGAGAACTGCAGCTGCTGCTGTCAAGCTGCCGACAGGCTGCTTTCAGTCCCAACTAACTGTAGACTGAGCACTGGAAATACAGTATTTCTCAACTTAAAGTTGTTTGATTAACACAATATTCTGGGATAGACTGACAGTAAAGTTAGTCTGGATACCTGATAAATACAAGCTACTACGATGCCAACAAAGTGATTCTTCCTGAGCTGTCACCACAGGCTTTTCATCATTCTGCTGCCGTTTTGACTGCGGCCTACAAACGCGCCATCTCGCAGCTCTTCTTTCTGTCTGTGTGAACTCATTTTGACAGTTTTCTAAAGCGTCCTCTATAATTAGCAGAGGCCCGCAGCGAAAAGCTGGAGTAATATTTAACAGACTACTGTGTGATTAAAACTTCTGATACTCATCAGGAAACGGGGGATGCAGAAAAAAGTTTGAATATAGACATGACAGCCAAGTCGTAGAGACATCAAGACAGAGAACAGAGTCAGGAAGCTTTAGAAAGACAAAAGTCCAACACTGTTGACAGAAATTCTTTCCAATAATTTTGTCCTATACTAGAGATTTAATAGACAAAAACCTGATTTTGATATGTATTAATAGCCATGCATCTAAGAAAAAGATTTGTTTCTGTGATGTACTCAACATTATGTAATTTGTAAGGTAGAACTAATAATCAATTTAGACACACATTTCCTTGCAGTGTGTTAAGATACACTGGCACCAAACATCACTATTGTTATTAATTGTATAAATTATGTGATAATCTTGAGTTGCGTGGATTTAGAAGATTTTTAGTTGCACCGACTACGTCAAGGAGAAAACAATAAACCAACTTATTGAGAGAAATCTTACAGCAACATGCTCTGTCACTGCAGACATTGACTGTTTCTCTAGAAAAGACTTCGCTGTGTTTCTCTTATTTCTTCACCTCGATTGCAGAAACCACATTTCTTGTCTATGGGATGTTTACAAAACTGGGTTACTGCGAAATGTTTGGTGTGGTTACAGTTAATAGAGCGCACACTTCTGTTCTGACCAGAGAAGAAATGCGGTATAAAGTTATGTGTGTGAAAGGCTGATGGATTTGAAAAGTTCGGATTCTTTTGTTAAATGAGAAAATAGGTTTTTGTACAAAGTAAATCATCAAACAAGTACTTTTCCGGAACACAAAAAACTTAATGTGACAGAATAAGAAAAGACAACATCCTATCAATTTCATCTATTTCAAGTGAAATATTTGAATTGCAGGTCAAAATGCAAATTAACAGTCATGCACAGGGAGTGATGGTTAATAAGAGAGCTGAACATGCATGAACGGCCATTCTCATTGTGGCAGTCATAAGAAACCTAGTTAACTGTTGTAAGATTCATTAAATTTTCAGTGGGGTGATTCAAAATAATTAACTCACATTAAGATCAAGCATTACAGTCAAGCCAACACTACTGTGTCTCACACTATCCTTCACTTAAAAGACCCTGCATCTTAGCCTGGATAAATCAGAGTGTACAGGTGAGAAGTCAGTGACACCGATGTAAGGTCTTAAACCCCAAGTCACAAGTGCAGAGAAAAGAGGGAAATAAAGGGGTCAAACAAACAAAGCAGGCTGACAAACCAAAAAAACACTCACTTTTTCACATTGGCTTCTCCATTGGGAATCCTCCTCAGCTTCTTCTTCTTCAGTATTTTGACAGCCCTACGACAAAGTGTCTCTGAGTCCAGCATCTCTTTCACTTTGCCATAAGATCCCTCCCCTAGCAGATCCCCCATCAAGTACTTTCCTATCAGCTTTGCCCTCTTCCTCCGTGGCTGGTAGATCACCTCTGTCGAGTCAATGCGGTGAATGAAAGTATCCATCTCCATCAGTTCATTTTCATTTAGATAGTCAAGATGATGCAGCTCGCCGGTACTCATGACTGATGGCAGCCACAGCTTAAGCCTCCTGTGCAAAAACGTTTGCAAATAGCTATGATTGCTGGAGAGTAATCCACTGGTAACCTTTCAGCTCTGAGACGACTATTTTAATTCCACAAGATGGAATACAGATGAATGATTACAAAATACTGAACACGGGAGAGGGAGTAATCAGGCCTGAGAGTCGAGGGAGGAGGTGAGGGATCAATCCCAATTTGTAAACATTAGGGCTCTTTTTACTCAAGAGGTGAAGAACCTGTTGGGTCCAGTGCCAAGTTAGTGCTTTATACTGTACATTTTGAACTACATCTGTGACAAGTGCAGCTGAACAGAAATTGGAAAAATTGTGATTCTTCTCCGCTTAAATCTAGATCACCTGTATATGAATTTAATACAGTATAGCCTCAGGTAGAGGCATCCAGTCCTGCTTCAAGGCCATGCAGCACAGCATTTCTGTCAAAGGTCCATGCTTCATTGCATAACTTTCTTCAGGACACATGTGTATAGCCGGACAGGTCTGGATCCAAGCACTGATCTACAGCCAAAAGCATGCAGCAGTATGAGCCGGACTCCTGGAGGTCGACTGAACCATCCAATGTTGTCCAACCGTCCTCAGGTGTCCTCCATGCCGGTTGCTACTGCCTGGTGCCTGTGAACAAGGGTAATTTAAACATGAATGGAAATACAGAAATGGCTTTCGCTCGCTTCTGAACCAAGTTGGCCCTCTTTGGTAGGTATGCAATCAGCCCAGACATCAACACCTGACCGGTTAACCTTACTGGGTTTCACATCAGACACGAAGGGATTACAATTGATATGAGCACATACTGAGCGCCCCACTTTAATTAGACTGAGGGTGAAGTTGCTCAGACGAAACGAGCATTTCCTTTAAGCGTTAAACCCAACTATTAGCTAACGTTAGCTGGTGAGCTATCACGGCACGTCCGCCTGAATGAACTAGCTTGCCAACATGAACTCTCACTTTGCGGCTCCTCGGTATGCACACCTTCGGCCACCCTTGCAGGTTTTAATTCGGACGCCTGCTTTGAAGCAACGACAGGTAATTTAATGTGGACGAGGACTGACGGTGGACAGCTGGGCAGGATGACCGAAACGTCGTCACACAGCTGCAGCTAACGGTGGTTATGCAGCGCCAGCTAGCCAACTTTAAGATTAGCGTTAGCCAACTTTCACCTCGTTTGCCGGCGGAGCAGCGGCAGTAAAGGCGACGGGCATTGTTCTCTCGGCTGTACCGCGTTATACTCACCCAGTAGCAAAAGCAACATCAGCCCCAACACCCAAACCAGCCTCGGACGGCGGAGAAACAAACCAGCCACGTCCAGCTAACGCGAAGCTAGCCGGAGCCGCGCTGGCTAGCTTCGCGTTCAGGCTCCAGAGTGAACCGAGTCGCTGGTCAACAAGCCGAGAAGTCCCCTCCGGGTCTCACCTGCAGCCGCGTGGGCCGTGTTTCCGTCGCAGGTTTTTATCTCCTCTCGGTGTGTGCGTCCTTGGCGAAGCAAATGTTTCCCTCGGGTCTAGCAACACATCAGTTAAATCTTCTGACTCTTCGTGTTACTGTTGCCACTCAGGTTGTCGCCATCTTGTTTACCTCCCCTCCACCCCCCCCACCTCACCTCACCTCGCGCTGACAGCCCATACGTTAATGCGTCAAATCAACCCCCTCCTCCTCCAATACACACCGAGGAGGAAACACTGCTGACAATTAAGTTTCAGCAGTAACTTATGCAGCGATTTATATTTAATTAGGTAATCTGATCCCATTGATATTTCTGGGAATTTACAATGGATATTCCCAGGAGACACACTGCAGTGCTTATTCTAGGAGGTGTTTCTGTTAACACTTTTAGCAACACTGATCATAATCAGCACTAACATGAGGCAAAAATATACACTTCAGCTGGTCACACACTTTCCTTCCCTTTATGACCCCCACACCCCACTTTCAGCTGTACTGGCCCAGTTCTGGCTTCTTAAACGTGAGGGTTTGCTGCTGTTCTTTGTCTTATAAGATAGTTAATTGATTATTTTGGATTTTACATAACCTTAAGCTATAGGAACTTGCAACATTTGTTTTTCACAATTTCCTGACATTGTACAGACCAAACGATTAATGAATAATGAAAATAATCGTTAGCTGCCTGCCACCCTACATCTAAAAACTTCACCATGCCACTAACCAACCAAGTGCCTTGGTTTACCTCCTGCTAAGGCTTAAGTTGCCTCTGACTGATGCCGTGGCCAACACCAGAGTGGATCTTGCTTAGCTGGGATTTCGGAGTTATATTTATCCCATGTAAACCCCCCTGGGGAATGGCAAAGTGAAGGTCTGATTTCACTGATCTGTCACCCTCCTCCTCACCACTGGCTGCTTGAGCCTGGTCAACTCTACTCAATGACTCACTGCTGTCCAGAGCCATACTGATGGCAGTTATCAACATGATTGGATGAATACCTGCACTCAGCACACAGTGTACCATAAACAAGGTGAGTTAATCTTAGCTCCTACTTATTTCCTGATAAACAGTGAATAAACAGGTACAGTAGTTATAAGATATCTGTGACAACTCCACATTTCAGTAAGTGGCCATTTTTTTTTATTGTGAACACTGAAGCATATAATGAAAGGAAGCAAAAATGAGTTATAGCACAGTGAGAAAAAAATTACTCCGTGAAAGACTTATACAGAAGATCGTGTAATAATACAGAACTGTTATTTAGTTGGGAATGCAAAGTCAAGTCAAGCTTTGAAAGGGAACAAAATGGTAACAAACTGAAGAGTGAAAACATGGAAGTCAGGCGATGTAGGTCTATATATTTTAAGTTGTTACAGTATTAAATTGAAATGTAACAAAACAGTTTAAACATTTTAGATTTTTAGAAAGAAATCCAAATTAAGCCTCAAATGTAATGGAGAATCTACCAGTCTTTATACTAGTCTCCCCACACACCCCACTTCAAATTTTAAAACGTCTATTGTGCAACAGTGTCCATTTCACAACCGAGCAGAGCCGCAGAAAACAGCTTTTAAGTTATGATAGACAAGAACAAGTATAAACAAAAACAGTCTTCTACATCAGTAATATGGTCTCCGTGGATTATTCTGTGGAAACAAAAAAAGAAACACTAGATCAAATTCAAATATTATAGCAAAGGACACTTGACCCTGTTGACCTGTTGCTATTACACATTAGCTAACTTAAACATGTTGCAAGGAAGTGGTGCAAATTCACAGAATATTGTTACAACAAAGAGAAAACAACAGGAAATAGATGTTACCAGTGGGTTGGGCCTGAAGCGGTAAGCAAGCATCATCCTCTTTCTAAAAGCGTCATATTCATCGTCATTTTTTGAGAGCTCGGCTGGACGGTCAACACCAAACCCTGCGCCGTTCATAGCGGTAGTTCCCCTGGAGTGGAACAGATAGACACTCAAATTTAGTTTCTCTTTTCATGTCTTCCTGGTCAATTTGAGAGCCAACAACGTAGTAGTGTTACTCTCTGTCTATGTGGATAATGCAAAACAATTCAAATACAGGCCTTTTTCACAGAAGACACTTTGACATGTCACAGTAAAAAACAGCACAGGTGTAATAATAAAATGAATGGCTGAATTCATGATGGCCGAGTTCCATTTAGCTGCTTCGGTTTCAGGGTCCTGGTATTGTACATGCTGGATCACTGTCACACTGTAATGACTTACTGGGGCACTTGAATAGAACAGAGCCATCGTTAATGTTTTTAGAAAAACCTTTTCCTACTTTCAAAATGCCTGCTGTGAAAAAGGCCTGTTCAGGTGTAAATGCCAACAAAAGATGCACAATAGCACATAGTGATCTAGTTGACAGCATGTGAGATACTAAGATGTATGTTCACTTTGTGCAAACATTAAAAAAAACATTTCAGTTGACCAAAAAACAATTGTTAGTGGAAATAAACACTAGTTTCTGTTGTGTACTCTACTGTGCACTTGTTGACTTTTTCATTATTTTAGGGAACTAGAAAAAATATTTTTCACACTTGCCAGTGGTGAGGTAACAGTAGTGTTACCTCACCACTCACCACTGAGGTAACACTACTACTAACAGTAGTGTTACCTTACTTAACAGCATTGAAATGAAGATTTTACGTTACGACATGCTGAAATGTTGAGTAAAGCCAGTTTTTTGTGTGTGTAATAGACAGTTATGCTGGTCATGTATACTTACATTTAGCAAAGGAAAAATCTGATGTCACAGTATGATTAGATGAGATACATGTTTTAAAGTCACAATGAACAAAATGTCTTTATAAAGAGCCACTTGCTGCTGTTAATTGATGCATGTCCTGTTAAAACTGGGAGAGGAATACAGTTTAGTTTGATGGGAGGGGATTGGTGGTTTTAATGGCTCTAATTTGTATTTATACCTACAGTAGTACACAGTAAAGTAACCTCACACAATAGAAGAAAAAAAGCTTGTTTTCATTTAACAGGTGTATATTACGACATAAAAACACTCTAAAATGGTGACATACATACATATGTCTCATTGAAAGGCAAATGTAATGAAGATGAATGCTCACTTGTTGACAGGAGCCTTGATGCCCTGTCCGTCACTGCCGAGGCCTTCACCTTCCTTCCAGCCCATCTTCATAAGCATTCGGAAACCAAGATTCTCCACCGTCAACTTAAATTCTTTGTATTCTGAGTAGTCTGGGTCACGGCCCTCCTGCAAGTCAAAAAGACTAAAGTTGTGCATTCATGCCATACACACTGAAGTGTTGCACCATTTTATTTTGGTTCCTAAAATCTTTGATTCGATGCAACGTTAGCTTTTTTCTTGTGTCTACTAGGGATGTTTCTGAATTCAAATGTTTAGTAGAAATACAAATAAAATATGCTTGTAAGACATGTTACATACACACGTTCAACTGAAAATAACTTATGGAAATTAACAGCAGACTAAATTTGTAATCCTCAGTGAGTTTGATACAACAACTGACAGAGAAGGAGGGTGGGGAAATTATTGATTACTAATTTAGCATAAGTGAGGCAAAATGTTCTTCTATTATTTAGTTGATTTAACTGGAAAAGAACAAACACTGCCTGTCATCTGAGTCTGTTCAGTCAAGCAGGGTTGTTGTGTCTCCACATTACTCCACATTGGTCGTCTTCACTAAATACAGCCTGCAAAAACTTTAGTAGTAATTATATTTTTCCCAGAAAGGCTTGTCTTTGTTTTCATTTACCATTACACTCCAATGGTATACTGTGTGGCATCTAACAATTACATCCTGGGTCTTAAGTGACTGCTGACTTTCTAATAACTTCCCAAGACTCGGGTAGTGAGTTTGCATTACATAAAAAAAAAAAAAAATCTATTGACATACTGTACTGTTTTTCAACTTTTAAAAGGGGTGCCAAATCGAGTTCAACAGACTTTCAAACAAACAAGTGGTAATTACAGTCTCCTCCTGAGGATCCCTCAGGAGGAGCTAGAGGAATTTGCAGGGAAAAGGGACGTCTGTGTTACTCTGCTGGCTGTTACCACGGTGCCCCTGACCTGGATAAGCAGCTTGAAAACAGAGGCATGGATGAATGATTACAATCCTGTTTACAGACATTTCCAACTGACCCTAATCCTACTAAACTGTGTATGGCCTTCATGTGGAAAAGCACACATTTAATGGCCACCACAAATGACACTATAGATGTATGAAACAAGTTTTACAGTACTCTGAAGAGATCCTGCAGAAAATTGGTGAAATTGCTTATTTTCTCTATACACAATATACCTCTTAAAATTACACATTGAAAACCTGTGGGATACCTGAAAAACAATTATTTATATTAGTTAGGTGCCTCCTTCTTTGACTCAAAGAGGGTGTCATCTTCACTTATCTTTGAAACTGAATTTAATGGATAAGGGCCATCCTAGTAGTTTTGCAACAGCAAAATCCTTCCCTATTAGGCTAGACAAAACTGACCTTGAGTGCCTTGAAGGTCTCCATGAACTTGTCCAGCTCCTCAGGGGGAAGGAAGTCACCAATAAAGTGTTTCCCTTTACCCATTTCTGTCAGAGATTCTGCCCACTCTGGAAAAGTACAGACAAGAAGTTTTTTTTTTTTACAGCAACAGTTGATCACTTTACCTCAATAATAACTAATTATTGAAATGATATCAAGCATCGAGAGCTGCTAGTGTTGAACAAGAACACATTTTCCATACTGATGGTCGGCCTTACCACGGGTCTTCTCCATTTCCATCTTTCGGAAACGATGCTCCCAGGTGCCTGCCTGCTGGTCCACTTCTTCATCACTGTCGTATTCATGTTGGTGGTCTCTAATGGCCTTCTCCCACATCACCTGCATCTCTGCCATCGCACGCTTGTGCTTCATGATCATGTCATACATCTCTTGCATCTATACACACACACACACAGTGAGCAACACATATGCTGATAATAGGTTACAGGGCCCAATAATCCTGAATTTATGTTGTGATCGAACCGAGTCATCAAAGTGTCATTTGACTATTCCAAAAGACAGATTCAATTAAAAACAATAGACAAAGAGTGAATAAAAATTTTTTTGGGATAGGTGCTGTTTAAGTATGTTATTTTCACTTAATAAATACATTTTGTTGTCATTTTCATACCTCTTGTTGTTCTTTGATTTGTCTCTTCTGGTCCTCAGATAGTTCTGTCACTCCTACCAGACCATGAGGCTTCCCCTTCTTATAACCGAGACCTCTCAGCTCCTGGGCTGAAACAGACACACCACAAATGTATTCAGAAATTATGTGGGCAAAATAGCAAATTAAACTGAGATTTCTAAATACTTGTGCCGATTTATCCATTTGTTAATGATAGCAGTACCAATTTCTTGACAATAATCACAGCATCTTCTATGACTCTTCCAAAAATGCACATTGTATTAGCATGTATGGGGTGGAAAATACTAGACAATGGTATCAGCACCAAAAACATATCGAGACTGCCATCTAAAAAGGATTGCACCAAGTTTAGGTTTTATGTTAATTTAATTTTCATACCCCACAAGAACAAATAAACAAAATGCGTATGTGCACATATTTAAAGTATGTAAAACACAACTTCATGTACCAGAGAGAGAGGGTGTGTTAGGGTCTGGAACATTAATCTCCTGAGGAACAATGATGGGAGGAATGGGCAACTCCACTTTGTCGTCCTCAGACCCCCATCTACTTTTTCTCTTCCGTTTGACAGGCGGAGTTTCTGCCTCCTGAATGTGGGGTAGAGAGGCAAGGTTCAGCGGTGGAGGGATTCCTGGTAATGGTGGTGCAGATGTTTGCTGAAGGTCTGTCCTGGACTCTGCAGCACGATACTCCTGTAGTTTCTCTTTGTAGAAGCGGTAGCCTGGACTTTGGTGTTCATATAAAAAACTGAAGGACAGATAGAAAATATTTTGTGTGAGATGAACGACACAGCAAAAACTACCCACGTAAAACCAGGTTTAAAAAAAACACAAACTGACCTGAAAGCAGGGATGTCTCGGTTGCGCTCAGCAGCTATGGCTTCCACCTCCGGACCACCCTCCGCCACAAACCTGGCCAGCTTCTCAGCCACCTGCTGGGTTTCCGCGTCCACTGGGGGGGAGACTTTAAGTAGCCTATCAGTACTGGGACTCAATTCACACTCTACTACTGTACCGTACTCAACTGGCCCTCACACACCACCAGTCTAGAGCCAATAGGGGATAAGAAGAGGAAGGAGGGAGGAGGAGCAAGGGGGACAGGGGTGGTGAATGGGGAACTGTATGGATGTGAGGCTTTTACTGTAACAAATGAAGACCTAATAAAGCCCACAAACAGTATGCACTACACTGTGAAACTTGTTTCTGCATGTATAATGTTGTACATAATCAAAGACTAGAATCTTTACTCCATCTTTAAAATCTTAATATGATTTTATTTGGCACCACTTATGGGTGAGCAATATGGACAAGACAGTATATATCACAATTTATTGGCTAAAGTGTAGTACTCTTATTTGCAGCTTTCAAAATCCAATCTAAAAACAAACATGGTTTTAAAACACAAGAGAATACGAGAAAACTGACCATGACCTGTCTATGACTGCTGCACTAAAATAAGAAGCAGTTTGATGATGAACCAGATTAGTACCTTGACTAGAAACTATTTTTGTATGATGATGTGGTCTTGAAAGTCAGTATGCAGATGTTTTGTTCCCCTTTTAAAATGCAACTAAATACTGTCTGTTAGTAGCACAGTTTCACTCAAGTTAAAGACCTCAAAGATGAATCATATGGGTATGTTATTACATTTTAATGAAATAGACAATAATAGTTCTTCTACCCATGCAAATCAAGTGAAAGTCTCCAGTTAACAGGCAAAGTTGAATTGGTCTTTTGCTCCTGCTGTTGTAGTTCGGGGAAACACTAATAATGGCTCTAGTTGGTGCCATTACATGCTGCTATTGAGAAACATAGGGTTTGACAGGTTGCTCATGTCCAGTTGAAGTCCAATGCTGTATGACGTCAGCAGTAAATAATGTATTCAAGGTTACCTTAACTGGTCAGTTGCAGGTTAAATCTATTACAGTAACCATGCATGGCACACTCGAATGTATCTGAGGGAAGGGTTTGAAGTAAAGTACATTGACTTGGGTGTGACTGCATACACATGAATCTAAGGCTAGTAGAATTAATCATAATGTATATGGATGTCTCTGTGAAGTCATGTTGTGATAACTGGTAACTGTAATTGAAACTGACAACACTACATTGCCATACTGTCCACCCCTTTTGCAATTACATTTTAGTATTTCTGAGAGGAAAGGTGAGACAAAGAAAACAGAGACAAAATAGTGTGAGAGTGTAATCTTACCATTATCTGATGTATTCTCAGGTCTTAGCAAATCCTTTCTCAAATCTGCAACTCTGTTTTTGTAGTAGAGATACTCGATGCTGCTCTTATCATATAAAAATCTGAAAGGCAAGAATAACAGTTGAAATCAGATGAGTTTGAAAATACTGTACGAGTAAATAAATCTGCATGAGCTACACTGTCCTTCAAACTTACGAGAAAACAGGATTGTCCTTGTAGTCCTCCTTGGCCTTTCTCTCCAGCTCAGGTCCTCCCTCCGCCACAAAAGAGGCCATCTTGTCGATAATGAGTCTGGTGTCTGAATCCTCTGGGGGAGAGACTTTAAGCAGGCTATGAGTACATTTACTCTAAGGGCACCTATGACAAAATGTCAGTCACAAGGCAACTGTGCCTCTGGAGTACGCAGAAGATGCACTCAAATGTCCAAGCCATGGAGTTGTCCAGAGATACACTGAAAAACACAGGCCTTGAATTACCTTTCATCTCCAAGAATCTGGAGTAATCGGTCTCTTCTTCCTCATCGTCATCATCTGGAGAACAAAACACGCTCGGCCTCTGGCTGAGAACAGGATTCTTCTTGGTCTGTGAGTAGCTCTTGAACTGACTGAGCATGCTACTGACTCCAAGGCCAGGCCGCTTGCCAACAAGAATGCTCTTTTTTTGCAGCGCGTTTCCTACTGGTGATGAAGTTGAGGTTGAGGGCGTTTTGGTATCACTGGTGGAACCTAGAAAGAGTACAAAACAAGACACATTTAAAAAAAAATCCAGCACCAACCTTCAGGTAAATGCTATTACTCTTTCTGCTATAGATGGTAAGAGTTCTTCCTCAACCAGAACATTTGGCAGGTAACCAACACAAGTAAGTAATGTAAGGTAATGTTCATGGTGCCTATTCTAAACTAGTTTCCTTGGGTCAGGATGCCCTCTTTAAAAACCTCTACCTCCCACAAACAGTACAGCTGTCAAGGACTTACTGTAGACAGCCGAGAGCCTATTTATCTGTCTTTTACATAAGGTAAAACTACAAGGTCCCGGCTATTATTCTGTGCTCCAGTGTTCCTGAAGTTGTGTTAAATTTCACTATACAACATCACAGTAATGTATTACATGTAATAACGATATGACAAAAACATGATTGTAACATTTTGGTCAAAACTGTGCAGATCAAGGTACTAACCAGACACATTGTTGGATTTCTCCTTCTGCATCTTCATGAACTGCTGTAAGAAGCTTCCGTCATTTGCAAATTTGTTTGAGTTAGCTCCTTGAAGGATGGGAGAACTATTGGGATCAGAATGGACAAAATATTATTAAATGTACTTTTGTAATGTAATGTTATATGTTATGTTATACTTTTAGGTCAATGTTAGTGTAAAAGAAACCATTCATGCATAAGAATACTGACTGACAGCACCAGACATTACTATTTTTAAAACATAAAAGGATTTCCATGTGTTACTTGTCTATGCCATGTTACCAGGTCCATACGTGCCGTTACCTTGGAGGAATGGGTTTGCTTGGGGTTTGCACACTCATTTTTGCTTGCTCTGCCATTTTCGCCTCAATCTCCTTCTTCTTCTGAGCTATCAGCTTCTCTTGACGGAGAATGTTCATGTTCATCTTGTTTTTCTGTGGCTGGACAGGCTTGGACTTCCATCCTCCTCGCCCTAAAAAAAAGAAAAAAAAAAGATAAAAGGGAAAAATGCAATATATGACAACAATAAGCACGTTATCCAGCTGTGGAGCTGGCAGTTGAGGTAGCAAAAGTAACAGGGACATTGTCTGATATGTATCCTATGAAATTTGCCCCAATTATTGGATATTTATGCAGTTCAACTTCTTAAAGGGAGATGGATATAAAAACATATGTAATAACTTTGCATTACAGACTGGTAAACAAGAAAGCTTCTCTAAATCGAACAACAACAAAAAATAACTTGCAACAGCTGTTAATACTTTGAACTGGAGAAAAAGCGATAGTCGTGTCATTAATGTGGACGTATTACAGGCTGCGGACCTAAGGAAAGTCGGGTATTTGTTAACTTAAGTAAACATAATGTAAATGGTCTCATTTGCAAGCTAGCCAGCTACCAAGTTTAGCTCACCCGACAGCTAGCGAGCTGCCCCGCGGCTACATAAGCTAGTTCACGTTGACGTCTGTCCTGGCTAACCCAGCCAGCGTGTCCTCAGTCAGACTCGCAGTAAAGCTTTACCTGCGTCGCTGGACTCCATGGTCGTAGCAGGAGGGAAAATGTATTTCGAGAAAAAAAAAAAAAAAAACAACAACCGCTGACGGACTACAATGAGGCCTCCCGCTGCTACCGTAGTAGCCGAGTCCGCCGGAAAACACAAGAACGGGACTTCCGGTCGCAGTTCGCCCAGGACAGACTGCGATCCCACCGACCAAAACACTGCATGTTTGCACAAAGGCCAAATAAGCCTGCACCACGTCCTGACAGGTCTTGTAAAACTCACAAGAAGACGTTACAAACTCAGATTCACTCTGTAAATTCGCTCAGTTCCCCCAAGTTCCCGACCTCTACTTTGACACCTGGACCAGGCGCACTGTGTACGATGTAATGCAGTCCAGCAGGCCCACACCTGTCTTTCTGGAGGTTATGTGGTTCAGTGGTCTTGTCCTGAGCTGCACAAAACACACCCAGAAGGACGCCTCTCTGACGCAAAACCAGAATTTTAACTTCACAAAAATGTAACTTTTTGCAGGGGTATCACATTGAGGTGCATGAGATTTTACAGGTGTACGCAACAAACTGGTAACTCGGAGGAAATGCGTCAAAGCACTCTTGAGGCTTGTACCACACTAACATTTGGAGCACGGTCTGTCTATTTCTCAGCATGAATGTCCTTATTTTAATATTCTTATGGAAAGCAGTGTCTGAAAGACTGTACAGTGTCCAATTTATATTGTATTGTGTTTACTTCTGTTCAGCATATTGCCTCTACGAGTTCAGAAAACTGCATACAGTATAATCTGTTTTATGTAAATGTCAAATATTAGGTGATGATTGAACATTATTTTTTATACGTTTTAATGTTAGACCTTCTCGCTTTTATTTGAAGGTAAATATTAAACCGGAAGTCTTCCTCTTGGTAATTTTCCTAGCTGCCATGGTAACGTTGCGTTAGCGCTCGTTCGTACGTCCCGGTGTCTTGTCCCTTCTTGCTGCCCGTCCGTACCGAGCGAACAGGTCTGCTGCTCAGAAATGGCTGAAGCTCCCCCACGGCCCTGCCGGTTTTTTTGTCACCAGTGTTCAGCGGAGATTAATCCGCGTTTACCGGTAAGGACCCAAGAGACACATACGCCTACTTGAAGAATGAGAAATTTGTGTTTGGGCTTGCGTGGCTTTCTGCGTGTGTGTTTGTGGCGCACACCCAGTCACGTCGACTCATTGCTGCTGTTCAGCTACGCTAGTTAGCCAGCCCCACAGGCAGCAGCGGTCCAGGGTGACAGTCAGGTGGTTGTAACGAAGCTGGCGCCTGCTCGCGTTAGGGTCTTGTGTCTTAGAAATATAATTTCAGCTGTATCACGGTGCAGTGAACCCATCTTAACAGCTCGACAGGTCGCACAGTGGTGGCGTTTAACATCGGCAAGCAAGCGTAGGTTCCCTTTTCGATTCAGTCAGGGGGCGATTAGCAGGTTCTCGATTTGATTTAATGATTTTCAGTCAGCTAATATTAAAGCTCTAAATGGAAACGTCTTTCCCGTGAGACTCGCTGTCAGTGTACTGTGGTTGTACCGCAAAGATAAGTAAAACTTTCATAATATCACTCCTGTCCAAAGCCGGTTTCAGTCAGTCATCATCGCTGATTGAAACTGGCTACCCGCTTGCCTGCCACAGCAGTCTGTTGTCAAGCCATTCATGGGAAGCTTCTTGAATGTTACAGTAACAGTTACTTTATTGACAGTCAGGCAGCTGCTTACCTGTGTGACAGCGTGCTCTCGGGATTATATTTAGTGCTCACAATGTGTTATTTACTGCATGTGACATTTGTTAAACCGCAGGCTGACTTAATGTACTATCTGTAAGACATCTGTGATGGTACTGATTACCATTATGGTCTACAACATAGTCTGCACTTCACATAGACTTATGTTTATAGGAAAGTATATATTTTCCATTATTAGACATCATGTACTCAGTTGCTAGTTTATTAGGTACACGCTCACCTAGCTCAAACAAATGCAGTCTAATACAACAGTCCTGCAATCAATCCTACTTGTATAAAGGTTATAATATTCAGATTTTGTTGTTTATGGTCAGTTTGGAGGCTGCAGTTTGTGGGTGCTGTTGAATTGTATTGCGTTATGCTGAGAGGCATTTCTACTATTTTGTCCACCTCATTTACATCAGTGATGGGAGACTAAATATTAGAAACATCTCTCAGTATAGCACAATACAATTCAACAGCAGCACTGACCGCAAAGTTGAATCAGCAGCTCTCTAACACTCTTAACTAAACTTTATACCCCTCACGAGGGTATGCTTTTTTGCTGAGCTGTTGAATTAGAGTGCATTAGCTTTAACTAGGTGTACCTAATAGACAGAAAACAGTGTATATGTTAGTTACGGTGTATACATACTAGATATTCATATTTATGTTTTTGCTGTAGGACTACACCTGTCCACGCTGTGAATCTGGCTTCATTGAGGAACTGCCTGAGGAAAGAAGGTAGGGAGGATTGTCTCATGAATTTGATTAATCTGATGTTTAAGTGGATTTCTGAGTTTTAGCTTTTCACTTTCTTTACCACTGTGTTCGTGCAGTACTGAAAATGGGTCCGCATCCACGTCCTCCACCAGTGATCAGAACCGCCCGTCCTTTGAGGTCAGTGTGACTTGTTAAATCAGCTGGTACAGGGAAACATTTTGCATCCTGCACCATGATTTGACATTGCGCCTGTCTTTTCTACTAGAACATGGATCACCAACATTTATTCACATTTCCCTCTGGGTACGGCCCGTTCGCCCTTGGGATTTTTGATGAAAACTTCGACCTTCGAACGCGGCTACCAACAGAGGACAACCGAGAGACAGAAAACAGGAGAGAACGGGAAATGGCATCACGGCAACGATACAGTGCGCGGCAACCACGGGGTCGGCATGTTCCTCGACGACAGGGTACGCGCCATGAAGGAGTGCCCACATTAGAGGGGTGAGACATTTTCAGCAGTAGGGTGTGTGTGGGAGGTTGTTGTGGTACACAAGAGGATACAGGTAAAAAATTAAGCTTCTTTTGTGCGAGAAATACGTGCTTCACATGTTGTGGTAGAAAATACTTAAACAATATTATTTCCATTTTAGAATATGGTGACATGATGAGTGTTTAGATACATCTAAACATAATGTAGAACTTAACTAACAGATCCAGTAAAAATAACGTGAAGTGATCTGTTATGCCTCTTACTAAAAGCATATCATTCAAAAAGTATAAAACACAAAATATCCAGTATTACCAAGAAAGATCCACTATTCCTATAAATACCAAACAGCAGATATCTAGTATTACCTTGTGTATCAAGTATTAATATATTTTTGTGACCATAAAATTATGAATAATTAGAGACATTTTCCATTTGTGCAATTTAGGTAAGAAGACAAGTTGAATTTCTCAGTTTGATTCAACAGATGCTTGATGAAAGTGTTGTTTTTTGTGATGTTTTTTCCGGATACAGAATTATCCAGCAGCTAGTAAATGGAATCATAGCACCTACAGCCATGCCAAATATTGGGATGGGACCATGGTGAGTATAAGAAACTGATGCATGTTTGTTTACTTGTTTCATATCACTAAGTGCGATGACGTTTACTGTGTTAAGTGTTGTTCTGTTTTTTGCAGGGGTATGCTACATTCTAATCCAATGGACTACGCCTGGGGTGCCAATGGTCTTGATGCTATCATTACACAGGTATACAAAGTGTTATTTTTTACATGACAGTGGAGATAAAATTGGATATCAATTAGGCGGCTACAGTGTCCCAAGAACCTTTTCAATAGAGCCCCAGGAATAGTGCCATTAATAATATCATAATTAATAATTCATAATATATTTGAAGAATCTTTTAATTTGTTTTATAGCAATATAACGATACCATGATACAAAGTCCTAAGAGTGGTTTCAACATTTTACCCACCATCTCCATTCTTTTTTTAGAATGAAGTATACATGGAAGGGACTCTGTTGGCACTAAACAAACAGCACTTTTGTTTTTGTCAGAATTCACCTCTGTAGCTGGCAAATCAATCTTTGTGAGGAATTGGTCCTTCAAATCAGACATACGGTTTAGCTAGATACTGGAAGTCCAAAAGTTGTCATTTACAGAACAACCTTGCTCTCATGCAGATGATCTCACAGCCATTCATTGGGATTCTGCTCTTTTTCACTTGTAGTTATTGAACCAGTTTGAAAACACGGGGCCCCCTCCTGCTGACAGGGAGAGGATAAAGAGTTTACCCACCATCTCCATTACAGAGGAACATGTGGGTAAGTCCACGTCTCTCCCTCAAACTCTCGCTCACAGTTACTCACTAACTGTCTCTCACCCAATCTGCATAGGAAGCCACTCTGCTGCTTTTTTGAGTTATCTGTCAGAGCAGAACAGAAGGTTCTTCTTTTAATCACTGTTGTCCTTTCTATTGACTTCATGCAGACACACGTCACTACAACCTAGTTAGCACACCACATAAAAAAACCCTTTGCATAGGCCTTTAAGCCAATTCAATAACAGTATTTTTTCTATTACCAGAAGACAGCTGAAAAAAAGTCTGAAAATGTTGTCTTTCACATTTTCCTTTTGGTTTTTAGTTTTATATCATCACAGACTAATGCAGGAAGATTCCTACATGTATGTGTACTAATATTTTAACTTTTAATCATGTTGTTGTTAGTGGTAGTGAAGTGCTTGAATTTGACCTTACACTGCACAACACTGCCTAAACTCAAATAAACAGAATCGGTGCGATCACAATTTTCCATGCAGCTGAAGCATGTGACCGTGGGTCTCTCACACACAGACAGACACTATGTTGTTTTCTGTTTGTGCAGGTGCTGGTTTAGAGTGTCCTGTGTGCAAAGAAGACTACAGCGTTAAGGAGAGTGTTAGACAACTGCCATGCAATCATTTGTTTCACAATGAATGTATAGTACCATGGCTGGAACAGGTGTGTATATTTATTAAGGATGTCCCAAACAGATCTGCATGATTGATGTCAGGCATTGATCTCTCATTTATCCTTGTTTCCCACAGCATGATACGTGTCCCGTGTGCAGGAAGAGTCTTAGCGGACAGAACACAGCCACAGACCCACCTGGATTATCAGGAATGAACTTCTCTCCCTCCTCCTCATCCTCTTCCTCCCCCAGCTCCCCTAGCAATGAGAATGCTGCCAGCAACTCATAGATTTTCACCGTCACCGCCACCTCATATCTGAAAACCTCACAACATCAAATGTCAAACGAGACTCAACATCTCCTCTCTACAGCTGAGACCAGGAGTTGTCCATCTCAATTCAAGGGGCCGATATGACTCAAGGTGAACTCTGTATCTGTTGCAGACTTTTAGTCATCATTCCTCCCCCTGTGCTGAACGGACGCTGGGTCCAGCTCCTGCTGCTATTGTTGCTGAGTATTTGAGGAGGTGGGAATGGGCAGCGTTGAAGGAGGATCCAGAAAGGCTGTGAATAATAATAAGAGCGGACTGCTTTCTGATGGAGACTTGTCTTTGCCACGAGGCTGGGACACATTTTATATTTTGAAGACAAAATGCTCTTTTTTTTAAAAAACATTTCCTGTGGTGGTGCAGAGTACATAGATGTGTAGATAGAGAATTCATTTTGAACTGTCAGCCACTTTTCAGCTAAGGGATCAAACTAAAGCCTTGTGGAAAGGAAACTGAGTGTATGCATCTGATTTTAATTTATTTGCACCTTTTTGTTTTTTTTTATTTTGCACAAAATTCTGTCTGATGTTGAGAATGTGAATTTGGGTAAACTACTGAAAGAAAAAAAAGATTTTTCACATTTTTGCATTGACTTTTAGGACTTGTTTTTTGTCTTTATTAGAGCTTGATCCAGTGTACTTGGTGTGTCTTGACAAGGTAAAGATCCACACAGCTCCAAAAGTGCACACTTTTTTATTCCTCAAGTGAAAAAAATCACAAACCTACTTATTTATTGAACCCTTGCCCAAGTTACAAATTGAGCATTGTAAAAGGAAAAAAAGGCACATAAAAAAAAAGGCATGGGATCATCTTACCTCTATGGAACTGACCAAATGTGTTTCACAAAACAAGTGTTTATTATTTTATTTACTCATTTTTCGTACACAATAAAGTGCTAAAACAAACAAATTGATGTGCAGTCAAATGTTATCCTACGGGTAGTGTTTAATTTTCCACATTTAGTAATGCTTCAGTTTGGATCAAACCCTAATTGTTTTTAATTAGGAGAAAGACAGACACAGTTTTACTTGCCAACGAGAGAGGGAGGAAGTAAACAATGAAAATGTTTTTCTTGCCTGCTCTTCTCTCAATCAGGACCGTCTCTTTTGAGGCTTACTTTGCTTTAATGTCAGTAGATCATAGACACGTGTTGACCATATTTTCACAAATGGACCCTGTGGTATTTCAGTGTTTAATGAAAGCTTCTTGAAGCCTTTTACTGATCATGTAGTAAAGTGCTTGTTAGATAATTAATCATAACTCAGCCTCTTGTTTGCTGCAGTGGCACTTGTTTTCTGTCAGCTCCCAAATCTGACTTTATTCCCAATAACAAAAGTCTACAGTGCTATTAAAAGAACAATGTGTGTAGTCAGTCATCAGGTTTCAACTGACTGTAGTATAAATACACCTGTATCCGGAAGGTCCAGCTTTTTTGTGAGCCAGTATTGAGGCAACACGTACACCATGAAGACAAAGGAACACTCCAAGCAACTCTGCGAAAAGCACAAGTCAGGGGACGGATATAAGAACATTTCCAGGTCACTGAACATCTCTTGGAGTAGAATAACAACACAAAAAATATGAAAACTTCCAAGGGGGGTGAATACTTTTTATAGACACTGTTAAGTCTGTCCTTTGTGGCTATGCTGACAAAACTCAAAATGAATTTTGATAAAATAAATACTTCGGGTACCTCTATGAAACTAGGCAGCATGCCAGTCTTGCATTTAGGTGATCAAACTACAACAAAAACGTATTTGTCGCATTGACAGTGAGCCCAGGAAATATTTTAGCAATAATTACCAAGCAGGTGGTGCCTGAGTCACTGGACCAAGTGACCTATGAGGTTTTCATATTCAGATGAAGACCAATAACAAATTTAATTTATATTCCCCATGGTTCCAACGTTGCCAATTCAAATAGAGGAGGTGTTGCCACCTGCTGCAAATATAAAAAGCAGCCAGGTTGGTTTTAATGGCTTATTTACATGACCGTGACAGAACAGAGGATCTGGTTTAATTTGTTTTAAAACTGTGGGAAAGAGATGCAGAATATGTGATTCCTCTTATTTGTTTTTCCCAGTAAAGGATATTTGTGTGTCTTTTGCTCCACACAAGGCACACAAGGCCATCACTTAATCTTCCCTATATAGGTTAACACTCTTTATTTTGATTAATAGATAAACCCTTTTAGCTCCTGTGTGGTAGTTTAACATGTTTCTGGACCATTCATACCACCACCACCACTTTCCTTCTTTTCTGGAGTTTGTGTAACACTCATTTTAATTTTATTGCCATTTCTGTGAATCAATGTGTCATATTTTATTTTTTTTAATTTTTGGTCTCTTGTCATTTGTTGAAAACTATCTGAGAGCGTCACACCGTTGCATCACCGTACCAGGAAATTAAACTGAACCTTGGTGCAGCTGTGTAGTTTTGACTAATGAGGTAGAGAGAGGATGGCAGAGAGAGGGAGACAGAGAGAAGGAAGAGGGGAGGGGGAGAGAGAGATGACGCTTACGACTTCCCAGCACTGATGTCAAAAGGTAAGAAATTTGCAACAAGAGAATTCTTATTAGATTTTTCAGGTAAGGTTAGTAGCAGTGTGGATATGTAAATTCAGTGTACATTGTCATATTGATGTTGTTAAGTAAGCCTGTGTGAGTATTTGTGTGTAAAACCAAGCTATCCTTTACACACGTGACCAAAATTAGACTCAGCCAAAACTAGATCGAAGAAAATAGGCTAGCTACTTTATCTCTTCTCAAGTGACAAAGCACTCGATTATCATGGCCCACATCCTCAATGTGTAGGGATAAGTAGCTCTGTAGCTTTGGCCATTGGCACAAACACACCTACATTACTCATGTGGAACCAGTCGTTTTATGCTCATACCATGCAGTTTAAACCAGAGCACTAAATAGCCCATCACTGATGCTGAACCTGCATCTGAGTGCAACAGCATCCTTCTGTCAGTGGGTGCTCTACATAAATACCTCTGCTGTTGTTATAACATTGAACATGTCTTACACCTTCTGTGTCACCCCTGTACGGCCGCTAGGGCGCGCTAAACACCAGCTATGGGTAACATCAATTCAGGGAGGTTGTCATTGAAAACACCTTCTAAAACACATGACATCATTGGAGTTTTCATTAACACGTGGTAATTAAACTTTTGATGTTAGTATATTCTGTGATTGACTACATGTTAAGCATCTGTTTCCGCGTGATTATCTGGAAAGAGCTACTTGAGGCATTTCAGGCTTTAGGTCATGACTGCATGACTGAGAGGCCTCAGCTGGGAGCAGCTTGAGCTGAATTAGGAGCAGCATACGCTAATAGTTTGATGATATTTGACGCAGTCAAAGGGCTCACTTAGTTTGATGCTTGAGCATCTGTGACACAATGACTAGTGAAAGTAAAAGCGCAGTAGTTTGCAAAGAAGTCACGTCCACCCCTCCCTCTGTCCCTCTCTCCTTTCTCTCTCCCTCTCTCTTCTTCTCCTCTCCATCTCCCCTCTATCTCTGATTGGTTTTCTCCAAAGATAATTGGAGGCAAAATTTGATATGCTCAATGTCATGGACAGGAATGAGGTTTCACCGGCGTCTGCTGCCACCATGAAAAAGAAGGCGGTAGGCGGCACTGGATGCAGCCGCATCAACGCACCCAAGGCTGCCGCGTCCAAATGCACAAGAAGCAGCAGCAGCCAGAACTGTCTGGACTCCGGTTCTCCCGGCGCACCGAGCGGTAGGCAGTCCGGAGCGGCCAGCAACGTCGTGATGGACGAGACGGAGGACGGAGAAGAGGAGTCCAAGTTTCAGCATCCGCGGTTGCGCCGAGCCGGGGGGAGCGGCAGTGGCGGAGGTGGAGGAGGAGGAGGCGGCAGTATCAGGATGAAGAACTTTACGCCAGGAGGGGGAGCCGCGTCCTCGGGTTCTAGGAGAAACTCCAACAAGGAGCCCTGCTATACGCACACAGAGGACGCTCCAGCCGCCCCACGGCCCACTGCTGCCTCCAGAGCTACCGAGACCCAGACACCCTGTCCGGGCGATGCTGCCCAGCGCGGCGAGACCAGCAGAGCATCTGGGGCGGAGGCGTCGGAATCAGCGGTCGCGGTAGAGATTTTAAACGCGACAGCGGGTGATGGTTGCAACAGCGTCGGTCCAATTTCCAGCATGAAATGCAACAAAAACGGAGAATGCAGGAGGGACTCGGGTACCGGGAGCCTGCGCTCAATCATCTCCAAGCAGGAGAAGCAGACAGGAGGGTCGGGGAGGGCCGAGGACGGAGGGAGCGCCAAGCGAGGAGCCTGTAACTCGACCACCGCCAGCATGGACGGCTCGATCACACCAGGCGGATCTCTGGCCGGGGGGCACGGAGGAGAGAGCGCAAACCCCGGCGCTACCCCTGTGTCCAGCGGTGTCCCCGAGAAAAAGGACTCCAAGGTGTCCTTCTCTAACGCACCAAGCCGGAAAGCATCGTCCTCGCTGCACGGCCCGACTCAGACTCAGACCCAGCAGCCAAGGAACTCTGTCACTTTCCAGAAGCCGGAGGATGGACCGCCAAGTGTGCCCGCCGAGGATGCGGAGCCTCGGGGCAGCCAAGCCAGCTTCATGCAGCGGCAGTTTAGTAGTATGCTGCAGCCTGGAGTTAACAAATTCTCCTTACGCATGTATGGTAGTCAAAAAGCAGTGGAGAGAGAGCAGGAGAGGGTAAAATCAGCTGGAAATTGGATTATCCACCCTTACAGCGATTTCAGGTAAGAGCTGGGGCTGCCATTGGTTGCACGTTGAAAGTCATGAGGGGCCCGTATGGGTCCTCATTGTCATCTACAACTCACTTTAGTGAGTAACCACTGTGACTCCATGGAAACACATGCATGGTTATTATTCAAGGCTGCAGGCTGCTGATTTTTCATTTCATCCCTTGTGGTTGATTCTGCAGAGATTTGAATCGATGCATTGCAACGTGCTGCCACTAATCCCCCAAACAACCTGTTGTCGGGCAAATGGACTTTAGCAAAGAGTGCCCTTTCAAGGTTGTAAACAAATCCTATTCCAGTCTGTATGTACAGTAGCATGTCTGGGATGCTCAACAAGCCCGGCCTGCTAACACATCTCGACTTTTCGTTGCAGTACGCTCACATTTAACAAAGAGGACAGCGCTCTCACGCTAATTCGGGCTAATTTAAAATGCCATTATTTTCAAAGATCTGGTTAATATTCGTTGTAGTGTACGCTATTCTCTGCGACAAGAGCCGTGCTGACAGGATGTAGGCTATGCATGTGTGTGTGTGTGTGTGTGTGTGTGTATGTGTGTGTATGTGTGCGATGCACTCAGTAATGGAATGTCACCTTGAGCCAAGTGTGCGAAAACCTCAAGCATGCTCACTGGAGACATATCCGCCTGTACGACTCCCCGGA
Source organism: Macquaria australasica (assembly GCA_005408345.1). Taxonomy (NCBI): domain Eukaryota; kingdom Metazoa; phylum Chordata; class Actinopteri; order Centrarchiformes; family Percichthyidae; genus Macquaria; species Macquaria australasica. The sequence continues at coordinate 232,982 of SEMN01000011.1, forward strand.
TCTTGCATTATAATGACGGATGCGCGCTGTTTATCACGGCTCAAACACTGATAACCCAGCTGGACATCCAGCAGCTATTTTGTCATACAAATATTTACTGAAATCTGCGAGCCAAGAAGGCTCCTCGTGACTTGGGCTTGATGAATTAGCCCATAAGCCTATTTTTTCTCTCTCTCGACGTGTAGCAGTCGCTGAATTGCATTTGGGTCAGAAAATCAGTAGGTTTTCCTCTCGGCTGGGCTGCTTGGTTTCAGCACCACAGTGTGTGGACAGCTCCCGTCTAATTTGGAGTCGGCTCGCGCGTTTGAGCGCCACCTTCAAACCCCATCCTTCACAGCGCCACTCATGTTTGGCCCATTTGTATCACATAACGCCGAGTCAGTAGACCACTAAAGGCTAAACTTGAGACACGTCTTCAGCAGCAGAGATGTAAATTTGGCGAGAGGCCACTTTGGAGACCTTTCTTTAGCATGCAAACTCCCACACGGCGTGAAGCCATAGCTGCCCCTCCGTGAGCCTTATGCTAATTAAAGCAGCAAAGTTGCTTCAAACAGTATCATCTGGGCGTTTATTGTTGTTGCCATGGAGTGGAGCAGTCGGAGCTTGTTGCATAAGTCGCAGTGTAATGACTCAGCGCTGCACCTGTCCTGCAGAGCTTCCTCTGACGGGCTCAAACCTCACTACTTTTACTCTGTCTCTCCCATTCACCAAACTGCCACATCACTACTGGCAGTAAATAGCAGGGCAGTCGGCTTCTTGGTATCCATGTGTACTGGAAGGTTGATAAGAGCTCCAAATGCAGTCTTATAAATGAAACTGAAATGAAAATGTTCAGTTTGGGGTCCTGGAGACCCCGGGTTCTCTTTAACAACTCAAGAAACATACTTAACATGTTTTTGTCAGCTTAATACTTAATTACTTTACCTAATTTTATGAGAATTGATTATAAACCTAATTTTGTCTGAAAACGTCTTCTGTTTGGGGTCTCAGAGACTGTGATTGGTGTTGACATTACTTTTTATGCAGGACTACCCCTCCCAAATCCCCAAATCTATTTGGATTTCATCTTGGATCCTACTGGAGTTTTACAATAGTTTGTTCATAAGATGTCTAATTTAACCCAAAGTAACGTCACTATCAAGGATAATACATGGACTATATATCAGACAAAACATGAAATATGTCAATGTTTTATGGTCATTTTTGTATTTTGTCACCTTCATCAAACGTCCAAGCTCAGTTTATTGCAAAGGGAAGAATTATCACATCAATGCTTTTCGACACACAAATGATCTTTTTTTCCCCATGAGCAGAGACGATCATAAGATTCATTCTGTTGCATTATAAGACTATAAAATGCTTGGAGAAATTTCTTTTGACTAATTATTATAGTATGTGAATCTTTATTTTAAAAAAAAAAGTAAGTTCAGCAGAATCTCTCTCTCTCATGTTCGGGCAGGCAGAGTGTAGCTGCTGCACTTCGTTCACACTTTTCCATCTTGAGTTCGGAAGTCTCTTGTGCCTATCGGCTTTCCACAGCAACTCCCTTTTCTTATCTGACTCTATTTTTGTCTTCCCCCCCCCTTCCCCCTCCTGTACTCTACACACACCACACACACACACACACACACACACACACACACACACACACACACACACACACACACACACACACACACACGCCTGCTAGGTTCTACTGGGATTTCACAATGCTGCTGTTTATGGTGGGCAACCTGATCATCATCCCTGTGGGCATCACCTTCTTCAAGGACGAGACCACTACGCCCTGGATCATCTTTAACGTGGTCTCCGACACCTTCTTCCTCATGGACCTGGTGCTCAACTTTCGCACTGGAATCATCATTGAGGACAATTCAGACATCATTTTGGACCCTAAAACCATTAAAAAGAAGTACCTAAAAACTTGGTTCATTGTGGACTTTATCTCCTCCATCCCAGTGGATTACATATTCCTCATTGTGGAGAAAGGGATCGACTCGGAGGTGTACAAGACTGCTCGGGCCCTGAGGATCGTCCGCTTTACCAAGATCCTAAGTCTTCTGAGGCTGTTGAGGCTCTCCAGATTAATACGCTACATTCACCAATGGGAAGAGGTAAGAGCTTACGTTTCATGACTCTCCCTCAGTAAATATTATATTAACTCTAATCACACAACTCTCAGCCACAGAGGAAGAAACACCCAATATAGTCGGTGATGAAAGGTCACTGACTTGCCTCCAATATGCTGATGTTGGCTCATGACCAAACCAACAATCTGCCTCTCTGTCTGCTCCGAGCGGCCTGCTCTCCTCCGCCTGGAGGCTCGATATTAATGTTCTCACCTGCCACCTGGTGAGAAATGTATGATGTCAGCAGGATGTTTGAGCTTTAACAAACTTTGCATTCTAATTACTGTTATTGTCACACACACCCCCACCCCCCAACCCCCAACCCCCACCCCTCTGTCTCCCTGTCTGACCCGGCAGTCCCACAGGTGGCATCAGACGGTCTAATAAGCAGCCTACTACCAGGGCAAACACAGTTAATCAATTAAGGCGCCAGAGGAAGAGCAGGTGGGGTAGAGGGTGATGATAATATGCAGCACTAGGGGGCTGTTGACTGCGATTATATATGTCACTAATTGTTCATTTAAAGGGATCAGAGAGGTTAGGCAAGCTGGCATTTCCTCAGAGGCCTGACTGGCAGACTTTGGATGTGAAGATGGGTGCTGTTGCAGTCCCCGCTTCATGTAGACTGAACTCAAAGACCCAGTCCTGCCCTTCCTGGCCACTCAGCTTTTATTTAGTCCATGTGGGATGCACTTTGCCGTGGTCCGGCTCCAGCCTCTCCTCGGACTTCTTCCTCAAATGAAGGAGAGCAGCCTGGGAGACAAGAGGTCCAACGATGTCATGAGATCACTCGACTTTTCGTTTATGCCAGTATTGGCAGCCTGGCGTTGGCATTTTGCAGTGGTGAGCAGCGCAGTGGGGCTCGGCTGCTAACTTGACCTTTGGATAATTGGATTTCTGAAGATATGATGTGATGCGCACACGTACACACTCAGTGGCGCGTGATGGGAAGTGATACTTGGCATGCATGGAGAATGAGAGTGGAGATGTGGTGGAGAGTGAGACACTGACACAGGAAAGGCCCAGTTTTGTCTGTTTGACGTTATCTGTCGTAGTGTATTTAGAAAATCTAAGAATCTGAACCCTAAACTACTTTTAGTTCCTGTAAGTTTCTTGGAGCTGTCCATGGTGCCGAACATCTCCATCAGCCAGCACAACACGACTGTGTACAGTACAGTTTCTCTCATCCATCCTCAGTGAAAAAGATATGACAAATTACTCTATTTTGTCAGTTTCTGATTGATAAAAACTGACAGTGAAAAGCCTGTAAAGGTTAAAGCGGCATTTAGAAAGATCAGTACATGTGATTCATGTCCAGTCTCATTCCTCATCACTCCCATCACAGAGTATCACTTCTCCCTCAGCTGCACTGAGAAACAAATGACCCATTTCTCATTCCTTCATAGTAGACTTTATCAGACTTTCCTACATGTCTCACTATAAAAAGTATTGTAATTTCTACAGATTTAGACCTTATAAATATTATTATAGGATTAAATGCAGCCATTAAACTGTTAAGCACCAACAAGGAGTTGTTTCTTAAAGTCAGTCAGGTGATAGATGATTGGCCTAAGTGACTGTCCAGTGACTCAGAATGATTGATGTGTGAGACGACATAGACTATCAGTTGTTAAAGATCATGATGGTCCCTGTCCATCACTCTGTGTGTTTGAATGTGTGTATGTGTACGTGTTGGCATGTCTGTCTGTTTTGTTAGTGTATCAGTGTGCCTGCAGGCTTGCGTGAGTGTTTTGTGTGTGTGACTGGGCTCCGTGTGCATGTTTGAGACTCTGATTGATGTCATGTATCTCCGTGTAACAAATGTCTTACCTGGTCCTGCTGTGTTTGATTTGGGACTGATGGGAACCTGTCTCCCCTACTCATTAATCAAACTTGGTATAATCCAAAGGAGACTGTGGAGCTGAGTGGGAAGCCAGTCCTGCCACTGAGATATGAATTCAAAGTCTTTAGTATTTGATAAAGTTATGAAAGTGAATATGAAATATTCCAAATCCAACATGTGTTTTTCCCCCCCACATTTCTCAGCCCAGTTTGAACTCCCCTCCCTGTCTTATTGTCTCATTCCAGATCTTCCATATGACCTATGACCTGGCCAGTGCGGTGATGCGGATCTTTAACCTGATTGGTATGATGCTGCTGCTGTGTCACTGGGACGGCTGTCTACAGTTCCTGGTTCCCATGCTGCAGGACTTCCCCTCAGACTGCTGGGTGTCCCTCAACAAGATGGAGGTTTGTGTCAGGAAATCATGTCTGCGTATATCAAGTTGCACATATCACCCCGGAACTGGATTCACATCTTTCATTCTGAGTTGATTGGGAAAGAGCTCTCCGGGGTCACAGAACACCAATTGGAGCTTCTGACCGTCATCAGAAAATATTGGCTGAATGTCAATCAATATTTTGTGACCATGATAAACTCGTTCTTGTCTTTACTAAGCCAGAAACACCAGTGCTCTAGTAAGGAGGTTGCCATCAACAGAGCAAAGCCTCAAATCTCTGTATGTACTTTTGCATTTGGAAGAGATTTATTTTATTTTAAAGAGCACAGCGGTGCTTTGAGCTAAATGCTAACATCAGCATGCTAACAAGCTCACAATGACAATGCTAACATTTTTAGTAGGTATAATGTTTACCTCATTCACTACCTTAGTTTGGTGTTAGCATGCTAACATTCGCTATTTAGCACTAAGTACAAAGTACAGCTGAGGCTGATGTGAATGTCATTAGTTTTACATGTACTTGGGTATAAACCAAAATATTGGACAAATAAAAATCTGACCTGATGATGGCATTACATGAAAAGTCAGGGGATCACCAAAGTCATTAGGATTCATCCTCTGGGGACCATGCATGTCTCTACAAAACGTCATGGCAATCCATCTAATAGTTGTTAAGATATTTCAGTCTGGACCAAAGTGGTGGACTGACATTTCCATCCCTGGAGCCATGCCGCTAGCGTGGCTAAAAATGAAGGGTCCTCTAGGTGAACAGTGAAAGTTATACTGTAATTTGGATCAATATGGTCCACTTTGCACTGCACTGTTCAGGGAACAATTATTATCCTAAGTGATGCCTGCAATTATGCTATTACAGATTCAGGAGGAAAAGTCAGTATTTCCTTCCAGCAAATCATGAAAATTACTCATATCACTGCCCTCTGCAGTAACGTTCAGCCGGTGTGGCAGACATAGAAAACAACCGTAGGATACCAATGAAGAAGCTTAGACACAGAAACCAGAGTGATTTAAGCACACCTCTAGATCCGTCCGTGCCTCCTCTTCAGCATGGTGGGGTGATGACAGGAAAGATAAAAGGGGAAAACAGAGGGAAGGGGGGGATATGGCCAGGCAGCTGGGCTCTTTGTTGCTGTGTCTCTCTCAGAGAGATAAAAGCTGGTTGTTTATAGGTCTGTCTGTCAGCCCAGCCTTTTACTGAGTGAGGGGAGACCACACTAACCCAGACATGAGGCACAGGTCCAAATGGGGTTTTAAACAGATTGGGTCCCACTCCCCGACATTGTCAGGGCCTGCCACGACTACTTGTACATTTCAGATTTGACGTATGTGTACGTTTCCTGGATGACAGCAGTGGCTCTGGTTTTTTATTGCTGTACGAAAGTAATTCCGGTGAAAACAAGTTAATGACGGGATGAGAATGAATGTCCTCTCTTTCATTTTGGTGAGAGGGAAGAAATTCCTCTTTGTTTAATGTGTCAGACAAAGACATATACTGCAGTTTTACTGGCGCTATTTTGTAGAGCTGGACAATATTGACAAAATCATATATTACAATACTGACTGAGGATGTCAGTATCAATAATATGGGGAATTTGGGGTCTGATTGATGGTGCGTTCATGTAATATTTAATCAAAATTAGATGATGGTGACATTAAATCAGAAAGAAATAACTACTAATATTTACTTTGGTGGCAAAACAGGTAGAGGCATTTGCTATTCGTATCCGTCAGGTTAAAAAATGCATTTAAGTTCAGGAAGTAGGTTCACATTACTGCAGTGTAACCTCTATAATAAGATAATAATAAAGATAAGGTACCTCAATGTTACAATAACCAGAATGCAGACATTGAGAGACTTTAGCCAGAGCAGGTGTGTCCACTTTCCCTGAGGCTGAATCTCGACCACACACACACACACACACACACACACACACACACACACACACACACACACACACACACACACACACACACACACACACACACACACACACACACACACATCTCTGAATGTGACAAAGCAAAGCAAATACTGAATCCTTGTATCCATGTCTCCTTGAATCCAAAAAATACAAACAAAATAGTAAACCTGAGAGATATGTTGGTGTAATTATAGCTGAAACGGTTAGTCGATTAATCGATTATTAGTCTACAGAAAATGAATCAATGAATCAGCTAATCGATTAATCGATCTCTTTTATTTCACGTCAGTATAATGTAAAAATGACATGAACTGTGCTGACCTTCCCTGAAAAGCACTGCAAGCACAACAACCTTAACTTAAAGAAAACCTAAATATTTCTGCTTTTATAAACTTACATGACACACAAGAAGACAACCTTGTGCCGAGTTTGAAGTCCAGGATGACGAAAGTTCTGGGCTGACAGGCCACTGACTCCTCCATTGCTCTCTGTCTCTGAATAATCAGAGACAGTGGGTCTCCAGAGAGCCGTCACTCTCAAACTAAAGGACCACTCTGGCATGGTACAGGCTGCCTACAGCCACCTGAGACCGCCCCCCTATTGAGTGGCTGACAACTTGTAACATTAGCCATTGTGTTGCAGCCAGGCCATCCATCAAGCCTCGCACACTACAGTAGCTCTGGTGGTGTGGGGCCCACAGGCAGGACCCATGGAGGGCGTTGAGAACACTCTGTAACTCTGGATGACATCCACCAACCAGTAATTGGATTCAGTCAAACTTTGTAATACCCCAGGGAACATGGATTGTTTTTGCCGTACACCTCAACTTCCACCCATTAATTTTGTTTAGTTTATATTTAGCATTAGCTTTTACGCAGCCTTGTCAGCCACATAGTTAGTTTCCATGGCAGAGCCTCGCTGTGTCAGTGGAGTACAGAGGCGACTGGGTAATCATAGCGACAGCGGCGCTAACTGACAGACACAGGGTGTATAGTTTCTACTCTGTAATTACAACTGTGTGTGTACCCATCCCTTACTGTATCCACATCACAGAGACGTCTCTTTCCGATTATCCCCCACTCTTACTGCCATCAGCAGGAGGAGGCTTTGCAGTACAGTGGTCGGCTCTCTTGGAGAAGATAAGCCGGTAATTACTACGTATGGCGTTGAATCACTTTATTTACTCACAGCAACTAGTTTGACCAAACAGTATTACAGGTCTGCTGCTGGATGTTGCAAATTTGATTTAAACTACTCACTAGGTCTGTAACAGCACATAAACATGAAAGGTGAAAGCTGCCGTCTAACCTCTGCAAATGGACTGGAAATTAGGTGGTGTTTGTTGGGCGAGGAGAGAAAAGGATGTGATTATCTCAGTCCCAGAGGAACTCAGGTGTTTTTGTTCTGAAGGATCTCATTGTGCTGAGGACAAGCAGTTCTGCAAAATCCTGCTCATGCAAGAAGTACTGTTACTGCACTTAAACATTACTCAAGCAGCAGTAAGCTTACTTGTGTTGAAAACTACTCAAACAGAAGTGCAAATATTGCTATCTTGAAGGCAGAGAAACAGTTATTTTGTTACATATGTTCACCCCGAAAGAGCCAGCGTGCCATCCTGATTGAAACCATTTCAAAATGAATGCATCCTGCCAACCAAGCCCTCTCCAGTTCAGTGATACTCTAGTATTGATCATCTTAGTAAGACATTTTCTTCCAACATGGCCTCAAGAGGGAAAAAAGATGTTCAAAGCAAACTCAGTGGTACAGACTCCAGACTGTGACATAACAACAGAACTGGAGGGTTAATAGTTATTATATCTTTTCCAAATGCCGCCGAATTAATCAAATATCTTCACAGACACATTAAAGAAATATGTAACAACACAGACAAACAGATTTTACACACAGAGGTCAGTTTACTAGTCACGGTCGTTACAACTCAGCTTGTGAAAACAATCGCACGGTGTTTTCTGCAGGAGCTTTGTCAAGTCTAAAAAAATAACTTCTGATAATGTCATTGGGCTTATCTCGGCTTGAACTTGGAGACAACATATTTATTATGAAAAGCCTGTTTATAAACTGGGGTCATGGAGTTTTAAAGATGTGGCCATTTACTAAGCATTTAAGCTATCACGTTGCATTGTGGAAAATGCAGGATCCTACGTTTTTTGGAGCTTGACGTACTTGAGACTAAAAGTTTGCCTCTGCTGCAATTGATTTTGACCTTTCTTTTTTACAGACTGTCTCACAATCTACCCTATTTTATGAAAGTGTGGTACTAAATTTCTGGAGTACCCCTTTAGAAGCAGAATTATTAACTCATACTCAAAAATATCAGAATGCATATAAAATAAATCTCTATTATAATGATGAGAGAACTTGTAAGTAGTTTGTTGTACTGCTGAATACTGGTGTTCTCTACACGTGCATGTGTCAAAGGAATACAACAACTGTTAAAGGAATAATTTGACATTTCTGGAAATGTGCTTATTTGTTTTATTGCCGATAGTTAGATGAGAAGATCAATACCACTCTCTTATCTGTGAGTTAAGTACGGAGCTAGAGCCGGGGGACCGTTAGCTTAACTTAAAGACTGGAAGCGGGGGGAAACAGCTATATCTATATATGTAGCCTCGCGTGGTGTTCGTGTTGATGGCTAGAATAATGAGTGCCACTTTTCTTTTGACCTTAAAATGAACGGTCAGGTTGACAGAGGATGCCTTTCCCTCCACATTTAGAAAACAACATATTTCTCTGCCCACCCTACAGATTATACAGAGACCACACACACTCACTGAGTCAGACGAGAAGAAAGGAAGAAAGAGAGAGAGAGAAAGAGCGAGAGGAAGCAGGAGACAGAGCTGACTGTACAATAAACTCAGATAAGCCATTGTAAACTAAACTGGCGTGTGTGTGACAGGGCCGGGCCGGTTCAGAGGCTTTGTTACATGTGTGTCGTTTATCTTTTGATATTTGCCCAGCTTATCGGCCGTCGGACACACATAGTGATTGGTCATTCAGTGTGATATAACTCCATTTTCCATTCTCTGCTTCCCCCTGTCTCTGTCATGTCTTCCATCCCTGCACCTATCAGTCCTGTACAGAGCGCTCAGTCCTTCAACTCTTGGTGTGAGGGAGGTAACAGGGCAAAAGTTCATCTTTTGTGTAGGTCTTTAGGTGCACGTTTCGCTATTTTTAGCCACGCTAGCGGTATGGCTCTAGGGATGGCAATGTCGGACGGTCAGTCGATCTGTCGGTCCACCACTTTGGTCCAGACTGAAATATCTCAACAAACTATTGGATGGATTGCCATAACATGTTGTACAGACATTCATGGTCCCCAGAGGAAGAATCCTGATGATTTTGGTTCTCCCCTGATCTTTACTCTAGCGCCACCACGAGGTTGACAGTTATGGTTCAGAGTGAAATGTCTCGACAACTATTGGATGGATTACCGTGCAGTTTGGAGCAGATGTTCCTTTCTAAATGAATGACTCTCATCAGCCTCAGCTGTACTTTGTGCTATGTGCTATTTTATGCTAACACGCTAAGGTAAGATGGTAACAGTGGAGGGGGGGATGATGATGATGATTTTAAACATACTTTATGCATAACTGTTCAGGAAAAGTAAGTGTTTCTTACATCTCGTCACCTCAACCATCCTCACACAACTAAACTTTGTAATACCGCTAACACTGTAATGCTCATAACAAAGCTTTGATAAACCTTTCTGATATATGTTGCCAAAGATCTTTCTCTTCTAAAGATTAAACAATAATTTTGGAGTTTTGTCTGATTGGCTGCTGAAAGCCACAAAGAGTTTTGTCAGCATTTTAGTTTTCTTTCCGTTCAGCATTACAGCCTCTTTAGACTTAGAGTCATACTTTTTTTCTTCTTGAAATTAGCACACATCCTAAGCCAAATGCTGGTACATCTCATCACCTCTGGAAGGCACATAACTAACTTGCACGTTGTCATTCTGTTTGGCAGGTGAAATCTACATTTGAGTATATATGTGAGATATATGAGGTCTGCTGCACAGCAGGGTCGCAGCAGCATATACAAAGAGGCATTTTAGGACACTAGAAGATGAATTTAAAGCCCTTTGCGTTGTCAGCCAACTTCAAACAGACTATCTGCAGCTAATGGAGACAGTGATTACCAACAAAGCAACGGATAGTTCCCAAACTGAAATCACTGGGGAGGGCTGTTGAGACTTATGAGGATATGGAGTCTCTCTCCGCCTCTTTTTTGCCTGTGCTATTTCAGAATCAAAGTGCTCGTCGTTCATCTATTATTCAATCTATTTCACTCCACTGTTTCTCTTTCTGTTTTCACATACACCATATAGCCTCAGCCCACTTGGTGGAGCTAGTTTTATTTTTGGAGTCTTCATTTTCTTCTGCTCATGACGGAGAAGTCCTTCTATCACTGTGTGACCCTTTAATGTCGACTCTTAGTTGAAAACAGACCTACAGAACACACGTGCTGTTGTATTGTACGTGTATTTTGTCCATTTGCTCTATAATTCACTTCTTTAGGGTTGCAACTAGTGATTGATTTAATTATTGATCAATCAAGCTTTTGTATTTTCTCATTGATTTATTAATCATTTAATCAATATAACCTCAAAAAATAGTGAAAAAGTAATGGAAAATACCTGTTACAATTCCCCAAAGCCTAAGGCCAACCAAAAAAATAAAAATAACTAACTTACAATGATATAACAAAGAGAGCAGCAAATATTCACATTTGAAAAACTGAAACCAGACAATCTTTGGCATTTCTGCTTGATAAATGACTTGATAAACAATTAATTGATTATCAAAACAGTTTATTCATCATCTAATCAACTATACAATGCATTATAGCAATATACAGTACTTTTAAAACAATCATTGAAGCTAATATTTGAATAAGATCTCTGAATTTGGTAATTTTTCGGATAAACTAAAGGATCAAATGTTCCTTTGTTAGTTGGGAAAATGCTCACACTTATTAATCTAAATAATATAATGCATTGTCTCAAAGCTGAAAACAGAGTTGTGTTTCTTAGCTCATGAAAAGCTGACATTTTGAAGATATGTGGATTTTACAGGACGGTGACAAGGCTAATTTAGTTATTTAAAATAAGCCAGGGAAAGGAATAATGTGATAGCAAATGCACTAATAGACTGCTAATGCACTTCTATAAGTTATAAGAGAGGATACAGTTGATTGCCTTTGCTATCTGAATGCAGACTGTAACCTCTGTGTAGCCCAGTACAAATTTAGAGAGGAGTATGTGTGTGTGTGTGTGTGTGTTAGGAGCGATGATAGAAAATGTTGGGTTTTTGTGCACTTGAAACCAGGCTCTGAGAGGTTTTCACAATGTTGTTTTTAACCTCATTTTTCCATGGACAGAAGCTGTGCTGATACTAGTTTCTCTGGTAGAATAATTCAAATAAAACCAAAAAACCTGGGTTTCAATCCCAGCTTTTGGCTTTACCTTGAATTAATTGGCATCAGCGGCTGGTCTGTTCAGGCCGAGGTCACCACAGTCACCACTCAGTGCTAATGAAAGAAAAAAAGGGAAACAATGGAAGCTTGGTGGACAAAAGCATCAGATCAATTGAGCTTGTTCCCATTGCTCAGTCAGCTGTATCTTTTGTGACTACAGCTACAGTGGAATAACACTGAACCACTATTTACATTTAGGAAAGTATACTGAGTGATCTGACAACATGACTCATGCCCCTTGATGTTTTTGTAAGTTACGACCTGAGGTTTGTCCCTTCATGAATCTCAACACAGGCAGCCTGGTGACCGCTGCCTGGCTGCCACTGCCTGTAGTAGATTCCTATTCACACGGCTCTGAAAGGGCATATTTAATGACCTCTCATTATCATTCCTCTTTGAGGAAATAATTTCCAAACGTCTCTACTCTACTGATTAGGCCTCGAAGGATTCCCCTGATGTCGTTTCCACTTCCTCCCTCTTTCTTTCTAATGCAACTCTGTCCCTGGAGTTCTCATTTGTATAAGTGCTACTGCATGACCCGGCTGTCCCCAAAGCTTTTCTGCTGGTTCCCTTCTCTCTGCCTCCACTCTCCCTCAAAACATGCCCTTTTATGTAACATTGATGCCTTTAACTGTTTGTTTATCTTCCTTTCTCTCTCTCTGCAGAACGATACCTGGTCAGAGCTGTACTCCTTCGCCGTATTCAAGGCAATGAGCCACATGCTGTGCATCGGTTATGGCCGGCAGGCCCCGGAGAGTCTATCAGATATCTGGCTCACCATGCTGAGTATGATTGTAGGAGCTACTTGCTATGCTGTTTTCATTGGCCATGCAACAGCTCTCATCCAGTCCCTTGACTCCTCCAGACGGCAGTATCAGGAGAAGGTGAGGAGCTTCATTAAATCAACTCTGTCCCAACTGTTTTCTGTTTCCTTTTAACTGCTTAATATCCAGTTTTCCACTTTTATTTCCCTTAAAGGAAAAGTTCAACATTTTGGGAAATACGCTTATCTTTGCTATCTTTCACTTTCCCTGGTGGTAGCTTCATATTTAGCATACAGACAGGAGAGTGGTATCAATCTAACTCTAGGCAGATTAACAAAGAAAATAAGCATATTTCCCAAAATGTTGAACTTTTCCTTTAAGTAACTTTAAGGTTGTTAAAAACATCTTACTCTACTCTGTCTGAGAGTATCACAAATATTCTGTATCAGCTTCTTCCAGCTCTTGGTTGAAGCTATAAGATGTGAAAAATTCAAACCCGCGACTCCATGTTTTTTATGGCTGCACCATTCTAGCAAATGTAAATATTCTAGATGTCTCGTGCATTATTTTATACACATTCTCACTAAAATACAGCCTGAAATATTTGGTATACTCGGTATCTGCAGCAATACTGATCTTGTTAAGTGGACAATCCACATTTAACATTATACATAGAGTTTGCATTGTGTACTAATAATTTGATGGCAGTAGATGTGGCAGTGTTGACAGTGATATGCATGGTTAGTGAATGTTACCACAGATTAAATCCATGCAGTTTTAGATTTAGGCCTTTTTGAAAGGTTGCATGGATAAAATGGATTTTATTATATGTTTAACAAAGTTTGACAAAGGACAGAGGCTCAGGAAATGAGGACTGACGTTATATTAACTTAAATGACTTGCACAAGCCTAAAAAGATGTCGGTGTATGAACGTCTCTTATAGTTAAGAACTAATATATAGTAACAGGGACATGTTACATTACATGTAGAAGAATTTTACAGATTTTAAATTTGGGAAAAGAAGATTACTGGTATGACATCGGTACTCACTCAGTAGCAGCTGATCCCTTTAGTTTAGGGTCAGAATCTGTATCGGGGGAGAAAAAGTTGGATCAGTTTCAACTATGTGCGGCTGCACAGTGTGAGTTTTGTACTGGAGGGTCAGTGAGATTGAAGAGCTCCTTCAGTTGTCAATTTTTTGAATGAAATAAACATGTGCATCTTTTCTTTTTCTCTTTGTTAGTCACTGGCTGCAGCTTATTTTACATTATTGAATATTTGCTGCTGATTAAATGGAACTTCATCATACTGTCGCCTCATACAATGAATATGAAAAGTGTAAAAATGTTTGTATAACTAACTGTACTGTGGTGCAACAGCACAGTGTAGCATCAGGTGATTAACCCAAAAGGTTATGACCTTAATCACACATTATCAGGTCCTGTTTAACCACTCGTATATATAGTCATGAGATAGTATTTTTTTTTTTTTTTTTGACCATCAGACGTCTTTTGAAACACGGATGTGGATCAGAGCAGCGCTGAACAGTGCTGCAGCAGTCGCCTGTAGTGGTAACAGCGCAGCCTCTCTGTTTCCAAGCAGAGTCTCCCTGGCTGGGGAGCAGGGGGAGTGTTGCTGGCTTTCAGCAGCCAATCAGAGGCTGCGGGTGTGTTCGGCCAGGTAGAGCCACGTCGCCAGAGGCTGGGCGTGTGTGTGTGCGTGTGTGGCGGGGCTGATGTGGGTGAGAGAGAGAGAGAGACATAGAGAATGTGTGTGTGATATGATGTCCCCTTGGGCAGCAGTAGAATTGATGAGGCAGCAGACCTGTGTGTCCTGCCAATGTCATCCTGAAGGTGACGTAAGCAACCATGGCTGCCTCTCTCTCTCTCTCTCTCTCTCTTCCTGATCACTCACTCACTGGCTCTCACTCTACCTGCACTCTGTATCATCTGTTATGCGTCTTCCACTATCCCTCTTTATATTATCTCATCCTGTCTTTTCTTCCCATCCACCTCTTAAATATCTCTATCTGATTTCCTGCCTTGTCTCCTATCTCCCTCTTGTCTTCATCCCCCTCTCTCCTCTCCCCTTGATCTGAATTTCTCTCTCTTTCTTCCTCTCTTCCCCTCTCTCTATCCTCTCTGGTGGTGGTGTCCTTGAGAGGTGCAGTGCTACTGCTAACTGTCTGCTACAGGGAGCAAAGAGAGGGGGAGGGGAAACCTGTGGGAGACGGAAGGGCCTTGTTGTCGACACAAGTCCTGGTGCACTGTGAGATATTTGAACACTGTCTATTTCACTTCGTTTTTGTGTGCTTTTTGTCTGGCTGGCATTGTGTGTAACTTCTCGTAGGGGTTTTTCAGCCATATGGCTGGATGCTTGGGTATAAATCATGTACAATAAATGGTTTAGAAGACAGCGATTCAGCAAGTTTAGTGCTTACTGGCACTCTTGTCTGTACTGTGTGTCTTGGATAATGGGCATTCAAAGGCTTGAGAGAAATCCATTGTGGTTTCTTCCACAGTGGGGGTCACCAAAATGAGCAACCTGTCCAAGAAATAGACCATTACTCTGCCCCCTTTTCCTGTTGCTGATGGTTGAAAGTTTAACTTTTCACCTCAGTTTTAAATTTGCACTACAAGCAGTCTGAACACTGACAAACCCCCCCCCCCCCCAAAAACAAAACTGAAGTCTTATGTGTTTAAGACCTGTGATGAGCTGTATAAGTATGTATAATCCTCAAACAGCCTGTATTTTTATTCACTTTAAGGATACATTGAGAAGAAACATACATGCTTTCACATCAGAAATGTGTTCCAAATGCTGTGTGTTCTCTGTGTATTCACTCATATTTAGACATTTTCTAATGCGTCCTCACCCCATCCCAGAATATATATATTTTCTGCTGAGGGCAGGAAAGTGCATTTCCCCAGAACCCTTTTTCTGACCAGTTGTCTTTTTTTCTGCTGCTCTGTGAGGATTAGTATTTGAGCTGAAGACGTGTTTATAAAAAACAAGAACAAAAAAAACCAAAAACGCATAGAGCAGAAAAGTGCCAGCCATGCCAGTGAGGCTGATGCTGATGCTGCCGGGTGAATTCGCCACGCCTCCAGATAGGACTGTGAGGGACATTTTTATCATTTGGAGAATGTTAGCAAAACACGTCTGCTGGCAGTCTGTTACAGCCCCAGAGAGGCTTGAGCTAGCATTGAGTGGAGGTTTCCATTTCAGCCCAGCAGTAATGCCAGACTCACAATCCATGCTGGTTAAATTAAGGGAGAATTTGGCTTGGTGGCTTTGGTGCAGAGACCTATGAGTTATTTATACATAGTAACAGTGCACACTGACACACAGCAGAGGAGCAGATAGAGCAACATAGAAAGGAGCAGTCTCATTTGTGCCACCTTAAATGCACCTTTAAAAACAATGCAAATGACAAATTCAGACATGTGTTTCTGGTGATCACAAAATGTGGCTTTAAGCTTTTGGGAATTTGCATGTCAGAATTCATGTTTGTTGATTTCGGACCTGCAAATCTGCACAGCTGGCTTCTCTTTAGATCACAGATTGTGCCTTTAACACATGCAACAGACAGTAGTCTAGTCATATAACTCTACACAGATCCACGTTTTGCATCGATAATCAGCTCTTAATGGCCTCACAGGGCCCTCCTCTCTTGTAGTTGTAGAGACTAACTCAGTCAGCAAGACAGAGAGCAGACAGCAGTCTGAGCTCTCTGCCATGATGTGGCACAGGACAGGATACAAGATTGTTTTCTACCTCCTCCTCCTCCTCCTCCTCCTCCTCCTCCTCCTCCTCCTCCTCTCCCTCTTCGTGCCGCTGCCACCATCAACAACAGCGATCTGTCTTCTCTTAGCCAGACTGCTTGTCACTGATCGCTCCAATTATCCAGAACCAGGCTGACTTTGCAAAGATAGTGGCCAAAGAGATTCCTCATCGCCAACGTCTACAACAAAAACAGTGTCCATTTAGTTGTGCCAAATGATATTCACTACTCCAGTAGAAAGTATGTCTGATGAACAAACCCTTATCAGCCAATCTCCTTTGGTTGCCAGTCCCTTTGACTGAATTATAGGATTTTCAGTGTTTCCTCAGAAGCCTCATTTCATTTAATGAGACTTTGTACTGTGTGAGGCCCCACAGTGTGTTGTTCCTCCCTGTGTACACATCTCCGAATTGAAGAAAGACAAGACAAGCTCTGACTTACCACTATCTGATTTTTGTCTCTTTGGTGAATGTGCTTTATAATATAATGAGGCGATTTTGCAGGGAATTAAGTGAATGAATTATACATCCACATAGACGTTTGGGATGAACCCGAATTAGAATTTCCAATGGAGAGAAGTTGTGGGATGAATGAGCGAGAGGAGAGGAGAGGAGAGGAGAGGAGAGGAGAGGAGGGGAGAGAAGAGGAGGGGAGGGGAGAGAAGAGGAGGGGAGAATAATGGAGGGGAAAGAAAAGAAAAGAAATGAAAAGAAAGGAATGTAAAGAAAGGAAAGGAAATAAAGAAGGAGAGGAGAGGAAAAGAGGAGAGGAGAATAATGGAAAAGAGAGGAGAGCACAGGAGAGGAGAGGATGGGATGAGAAAGAAAAGAAAAGAAAGGAACGTAAAGAAAGGAAAGGAAATAGAGAAGGAGAGGAGAGGAAAAGAGAAAAGGAGAGGAAAGAAAATAAATGAAAAGAAAGAAAAGAATGGAATGTAAAGAAAGAAAGAAGAATAAAGAAAGAAAGAAAGAGAGAAGGAGAAGAGGGAGAGGATGGGAAAGGAAAGAGAGAAGGAGAAGGAAAGGGGAATGATAAAAAGCTGATAGTTATGTTGGATCAGTAGTTAATGGGCTTAAAAGTGGAGAAATGTAATCAAAGTCAAAGACAAAACTCTCCATAAATTGTCGTCTAAATAACAAATCACCAACAAAGTTCCCAAAAACAGCAGTTTAGATGACAAAATGTCAGTGGAGTGCTTTGCTGCCGCACACACTGTCATCAAAGTGACACAGAAAATTGATGTCATTTTCACTCTCATTTGGGTGTTTGTCAGTCCCCTGTGGGTGCTGTGACGCACCGGCCAAACGCTTACTCCCTCTCCTCTGTGTCACTGGAGGGATTTCAGGTCGGTCTGGTGATGGTCAATACGGCGCACTGTGACATGGCTCTCAAAGTCAAGTCATTAAAAGCCACCACCTAAGTTCAATCAGACAGGCTTTTACTGCCTCATTCATTCAGACTTAGCCGAGTCACAACTGGCTGGAATGACTTTCACGTCTAACCACAGCTGCTTGGCGGCTGCATCTCTGCGGGGAGTGTGAGGTTTTCCCTCGCCGCCAGACTACCCCACGCCTACACTTTGTTCACAATCAGCACTTCTATTCTATGAAAGGCACACCAGCTGCAGCGTTAGCTTGACACGTCGGGTAAAGAGTTGTGACACGGGGTCATTTCTTCAGGCTGCTCTCCATCTGCAGATGTCAGAAAGCAGAGTCACTCATGCAGGTGAGACTTTGTGTTGTGTAACTCCATCAGAGGAGCTGCCCCCGCCCAGGAGACTTTTCCTTACATAGATGCTGAATAATTCAAATGTTACATGTTTGGTTATTTATGTTTATGTTATATGGCAGAAGGAAGCAGTGTGGGTGACGGTATCAGTCAGAAATACGCATTGCTTTTTCTGGGCAGAGTGACAATACTGTTCCTGCCTAACACTGTGGGGTCATGGTATACCAGCGTCCCCTCTGCAGAAACAGTATGTGGTGCGAATTAAACCTACATGCAGTTGAGAAATTTCTTTTCACTGTTTTGGCTCTGTAATCCAGCACATTGGATTTAAAATAGAACAGGGACTATGGGGCTTTAAGCTTTTACCACCTACTGTTCCTCATGTGAGATGCTAGCATTATATGGAACTTATGAAAACTGTCTGTGGATTAGACTCTTGGCTTTTCAGTCAAAGTGGTCACACACAGCTACTGCCATGCTAGCAGCTCTGTGAGGCTGTACTTAGGCACAAATGGTATCGTCAGCATGCTAACATGCTCACACTGACAATGTTAACATGCTGATGTTCAGCAGGTAGTATTTACTATTGTCACCCCAGCTTAACATGTTAGCATGCTAACATTTTGTTATTAGTGCAAAAGAAGAAAGTACAACCGAGGCTGATGGGAATGGCATTAGTTGTGCAGGTATTTGGACATAAACTAAAGTAATGGACAAAATCTGACCTGAAAATGAAAAGACAGGAGGTGAGTCAGGAGATTGCCAAAGTTATTACAAGTCATCCTGAGGGGGGGCATGAATGGTAAATATCTAAAAAGCTTCATAAATATCTAAAAAACCATAAGCCAGAACTGAAGATAGCTGCAGTACCAACCTGGCAGAGCATCACCAGGGAAGATGCCAAGTGCCTGCTGATGTCTACGGGTCACAGAGTCCAGCCAGCCATTGACAACAAAAGATTTGCACCCAAATATGAAATACGAAGACCTTATTTAAGTTTATGTTAACTTTCTGTCTCCTGAAATTGAAGGAATGTGTATTAAAAACTTGTTACAATTCCTAAACAGTTCATCTAATGTGGATGCAATAATTTAACCCCAAATGTATTGTTTCATGTCAAATCCAATGTGCTGAAGTACAGATCCAACAATGCAACGTGTCCTCTGACTGCACTGTAAATACTGTAAATGATAATTTAGTTGCTGTGTTTAGTTTGGTGTTTCAGGGGCAAAGACAATATCAGCTGGAACTACATTATAGTAGGGTAACTAGGATGCTTTTTAGCTCAAAATGTGTACTGCTGTCACGATGCCAGGAAAGTAAAGAAAGTGGGGATTTCATTGCCCTGTACTGCAGGATGCTCAGTGTGTACACAAGTATTCAGTTATGTATAACTAGAAATCTTAGTTTGCCAAATATGTCTCTCTTTTGGAAACAGGGAGCCAGTCTGTCTGTCCCATAGCACAAATAATTTCCGATTTATGCATTTATCTGATGCTGTTGAGGATCCAGAGCTGGTAACAGAGTGTGAGCAGGTGGACCTCATTGTTTTGCTCAGGGCCTCTGACAGGACACTCGGCTGCTGGACAGGATTGTCTGCAGCAGAAGTGAACCTGGGACCTTCCAGTGGGGCGGTCTCGCTACTCTGGAGCAAGCCTGCTGAAGGCTTTGTCAGGAGATGTCACTTGATGCCAGCTGACAGTTCTTGTGGCGTTCATCCACCACACAGTAGAGTTTTAGGACCGATGGGATAGAGGTGGCATGGACGATGACTTCCTCAGTCCCTGGAAGTTGTGAGAACACAGTTTGTGCCAGCCCGTTGATCTGTCACACGGCCTCTCAAAAGGTGTGTTTCGGAAAGCTTTATAGGTGCAGGATTGAGCGTCTTATGAAGCTTTCCATTTTGAGCTGGGTTGACAGTCTGACAGCAAAGTACAAGGAGAAATATTTTTCTCTCAACAGTTCACTGTCTGTTCTGTTTACCTCCATGTATCACTCCCCTCTCTGCAGCCCGGCCACGTACTTTTTGGTTTCTCAGTGGTCACTTTGGACGTATTGTGATTAGCATATCTCAACAATAGAAGCTGATTGTTTGTGTTGTTACTGTGTTGGACCCTTCACTTTCTATTGATCTGGCATTGATTAACTTCTACGTAGCATTGATCAAAGGGCGAGTGTGTTCATTTGAGTTGACAGCTGAAGGGCGTGTGCTTGCACTGTTTTGTGCCGATGTTTGTATTGTTTGTTGACTCACTGGTAGAAATACGGGTAAAACACTGTTGCATCATCCTCGGAAAGCTACCTTGTTTATTTTCAATGACGAGCTGCATCCCCTTTGTAGGCTGTAGTTTGTGGTGCTGTTGAATCATATTGCGTTACTACTGAGAGCTGTTTATGTTTTGTCCACCCAAAAATAAAATACTAGAAAAACCTCTGAGGATAATGCAATACAGTTCAACAGTACCATAAACTACAGCCTCCAAATGGGCCATAAATTTGAATCAGCACCTCTCTGAAACAGTTTCAGTGTAAACTGAACATTACAACCTTCATGGCGGCAGGATTTATTGCAGGGCTGTTGTATTAGACTGGCAACTGAGTGTAGGAATCAAGGTGTAACTGCTTACTGAATGTTATAACAGTACTCAGTACTTATTTTGCTGTGCTTTTAAGGTGGCTGCATGCAAACATATTGAATTGCAGTTCCTGCTGTTTACATAACCATAAGTGTGTAAAGATATGGACACACATGAGCTGATCCTTTGTGTTTTAAAATATGTGTAACCAACCGCATCATAACCTTACAAGTATTTTTCAAGGTTGTTGGGTGACTTTGTCTTTTATTCACAGCTTTTTCATTCTTTGTGTTTATTTGTTAAGTTTATTTAAAGGATAAAGCTTGCAATTTTCATTATGTTTGTTACTGTCAACAAATTCCATGAAAAGGTCAAAACCAACAATGTGTTTGTCTGTTTCTCAATACTTTTTTATAAACTTCTTTACCATGTCTATAGCTCTTAGCCCCAAGCCCATTCGTTCCTCCTAGATGTAAGTCTTTAAAAACTGGTCACAAATATATAATTTCATTTTTTAAAAAGGCTAAATAATTACCATAAACAGCTGGGCACTGTAGTTTTTAGCAAATGTTACTATTTTGGACAACAATGGAGCTCTATGGCACAGAGGAATAAGATACATCAGGCTTTGACTACACAGACAAAACTTGGTAGGATCAGTTCATTGTTGGTTTTGGTCTCTTCATGGGAAGAGAATACAGAATATCACCAGAATTACCCTTTAACAGGAACAACACAACATTGTTACAGTGGAAAAAGAATAAAATATGTTTTATTATATGATTATATTATATGCACTGCATTAACAGAACATTATTTCCTGTTCTTCCCGCTCCCTCTCAGTACAAACAAGTGGAGCAGTATATGTCCTTCCACAAGCTGCCCGCTGACTTCCGACAGAAAATCCATGACTATTATGAGCACAGATACCAGGGCAAGATGTTTGATGAGGAGAGCATTTTGGGAGAACTCAGCGAGCCTCTCAGAGAGGTAAGACACACAATTTCCACATACCACAAGTATCAACTTTGTTTTATAGTATGATACACTGAAGTTGTAAGATTATTTTTTCTGTTTGAGATACTTAAAATGATTCACTGCGTTCACTGTGATCTTCCTTTAAGTGATGTACATGTCTGATTTTGAAAATACAATTCACCTGAACAAGACTTGACCGCAGTGTTTACCTCAGTTGCACATTTGAAATATATTTCTCTAATTCTTGTACACACCAAACAATGTGTCTTTTTTTTAGGAAATTGTAAACTTCAACTGTCGCAAGCTGGTGGCATCCATGCCGCTGTTTGCCAACGCAGAGCCCAACTTTGTGACAGCCATGTTGACCAAGCTGCGTTTTGAGGTATTCCAGCCACATGATTACATTATAAGAGAGGGCACCATTGGGAAGAAAATGTACTTCATTCAGCACGGAGTCTGCAGCGTCATCACGAAGGGCACTCTGGCAATGAAACTCTCTGATGGCTCTTATTTTGGAGGTAGGATACAGTTTGTGGCTTACATGTGTTTTTTCTGGTGATGCTGTTTTTAGTTTCTTCTATTTTTTTTTTTTGTTGGCTGTTTCACTCTCTCCTTCCTCGTTTCAGAGATCTGTTTATTGACGAGGGGTCGGCGAACAGCCAGCGTGCGCGCGGAGACTTACTGTCGACTCTACTCTCTGTCTGTTGACCACTTCAATGAGGTGCTGGAAGAATATCCCATGATGAGACGAGCCTTCGAGACTGTTGCCATTGACCGTCTAGACCGCATAGGTAAAAAACTAACAAAATTAAAACTATAGATTCAACTAAATTAGGAAGATTATATTGGAATGGAGGAAAAGTTCCTCCAGTGCAAGTATACATAACATTAGAGCCTGACACATAGGTATGTTTATGCTGTCAAACATATGACTAGTAGTACAAAAACATGTAACATCTGTACAGCATTATTGCAAGTCTCTGCATACAGCTCTTTGTTAAATATAAAATAAACAAAGCACTCTAAATTGAACCCCATGTACAAATAAAGAAATAAAATTGTGCACAGGAAATGTTTCCAGAATATTAATGTTGAAATAAGCAGTAAAATGAGCTCTGCTGTTCCGTCAGAATGACACGGGACACTGTAACAATAGATGAAAGTACAGGGTGACATATCCATTTTCCTCAGGGCTTGTTCTGCTAGAGGATGTACCTGGTGTGAAGGGCATCACATGCTATATCTAACTCATATTGTTCTTCCTTTCCAAATCCTCTTCTTTCCATATATTTATGCTTTGTTCTGCTTTTTGTTCTCTCTGTCCTGTCCTGTCCTTTCTCATTTCTGTTTGTAGCTCTTTAATAATCAGTCCATTTCTTTCTTTCTGCAGGTAAAAAGAACTCCATCCTGATGCACAAGGTTCAGCATGATCTCAACTCTGGTGTGTTCAACAACCAGGAGAACGAGATGATCCAGGAGATTGTCAAGTACGACCGTGAAATGGTGAAGCTGGTGGACCTGCAGCGGCCGCGGGCCATGTCTATGACCCCTTCCATCGGCGGTATCTTTGCTCCTCCCGGCCAGCCGCAGTCAGGCTCTGCTATCGCCACCCTTCAGCAGGCTGTGGCCATGAGCTTTTGTCCTCAAATGGCGAGTCCTCTGGTGGGTCCAGGGACTCTGCAGTCTCCTCGTATGGTGCGAAGGTTCCAGGTGATGCAGAACATGTCCAGCCCAGTCTCCATGTCTCCCCTTCAGTCTCAACCCCCACAGGCGTTCGGAGGGGCGTTTGGATCTGCAATCTCCAGCCCGCCTGTCCAAAGCCCGCTCGCAGCTTCAGGACGGACTTTCCAGTACATGGCGAGCGCAGGACCCTCTGGTTCCCAGTTGTCCCTAGTACAGCACCATGCACCCAGCCCCACACAGACCCAGCAGAGGCCTGCCTCACACAAGAGCACCCACTCCCTTCATACAGGTAGCTTGAGCCAGGATACCCGGGCCCTGTCTGCCTCCCAGCCTTCACTCCCCCAGGAGGGAACGCCACAAGCTGCCTCTGCAGCACCCAGCCCCCCACCATCCACCCGCACCTCCAACAACTCCATCGGTCCCCCTCAGCCCCCTCACCCCAGCCTGCCAGGGCCCTCGGGGGTGGGGAGATCGGCGGGAGGTCAACAGAGGGTGGCCTTTGCTTCCACACCTCCTCCCGGTGGACCTGCTGGAACGGGGGCAGTAGCAGCAGCTGCTGGATCAGGACCTCCAGACTCTGGAGTTCCCAAGAAAGATTCAATTGTCAGCCTTCCAGAGCTAGACTCTGCCAGATCCCGGCTGTCTTCCAACTTGTGACCCTGGTAGAGTTCAGGAAAGAGGCCTTTTTTGTAGGAGAATCTGTTTGTTTTAGGTCAGTCCAGCTGATCTGTCAGCCTGCTAAATGACCAATCAGCTACCGCCAGCGCCACCAGTCATTCGACCTGGATGCACTGTGTGCTGGTGTCAGCAGAAGGAAAAGAGCAACTCAAAGTCTTGAGACACTTTGGCTAGGAGGAGTCTATACAATTAAACTAGTATAACTTAAGGTTGAACTGGTCTAGTCTACTGTGCCAGCACCTTTAGTCTTAGTATCACCCCTTACACTCTGCTTCCAAACACCTACTGTATATCGCTGTCTTTACTGTAAAGATATGAAGAAAAGTATGATTAATGTAACTATTGCATACTGTGTAGAATCCATGCAATGCAATCTAGCAGGAGCTGGACTTAAAAATGAAAATCAGGGACTTGAGGTCAAATGACAATGACATTTTAAGCGTTCAAAAAGTGTTTTGAGTGTAATTTTTCCGTATAAGCTGTCGTAGCAAAAGAACACATTGCTCTTCATATTGTTTAAACTAGTAGTGAAAATAGTGTTTTAGACCGCTGGTCGATCTTACATCGATGTGTAAATAGTTGATGAAAAAAGTATGGAGGGATATTATATTCATTGTATCTACCCAAACCAAAGTTGAGCTTGAACACAAAGTCTGGTTGTGTCTGTGTCAACTAAAAAAGAAACATAGAAGATAATGCCATTTATTTAACTGCCTTGATTCAACGTTAGAAGCCATATATTTGGTTTGTGTGTATGTATATATGTGGGTGTAAGTTTGTGTGCGTGAGTTTGTTGGTACGTTTTGGTTCTATTTTCAGAGAATGGACTCACACACTCTCTCCACTGCTTTGTCAAGCGTAATTGGTTTGACATGCTGACGGTGGCACTGACCTGTTTTCATGAAACATCTGGGAGGCGGTCAGCTGTTTGGTCAGCGTACTGATTGTAACCCTGAAGGCAAAGGTGATTAAATAATCTGAGCTTTATCAAGAGGAAACATTTGTGAACAACCCATACTGTATACTTGCTTGTTTTTGTCTAGGTTTATTGATTAACACATGCAATATAATTCTGCAATACTCTACCCCGCCTATATATAAATATATATGAATATAAATATCTATACATATGCTGTACAGGAAGGTGAACTTGTTTCTTTTTCCTTTTGTTTTCTTTTTAATGTGAAATCTTAAAGAATCCAGCAGCTATTGTGGCTTCACTTGAGGTATTGTAATCCAGTGACCATGTTGTTACCTTAACCAAAAATGTTTGAGGGAATGAGAGGACGTGCAGTGTCATTTTTCGTAAAAACAGACGGGACAAACTGCTTAAAACTGGTTTAGAGTCACAGGAGGAATCCGTGCTTTGAGTTCAGCAAGTCAGATCCTCAGAAATATCACTTTAAAGCCCATTTGAAGATATTAAATCGTAAGATGAAACTCTTTGCTCCATATCGAAGTCTCTACGTGCCCCATATCACCCAAAACTCCCACGAATGTCTCAACATTTAGACCCAAAACAATCCCATTGCTCAAATTTTGGGAGTGGGTTGAGGCTTTGGTAACATTTATTCTAAATATTCTGATCCTGCTGAATCTAAAAGCCTTCTCTTGCTGAATGTATGCCATACGAGAAGGAAGACAGCTAATCAGATTTAAACTGCCATGTAAATAAAGGGACAGAGGTTTAAAGAGGCTTTTACAATGCAAGGGGGTTGTGGGCATTGCTGTATGTGTTGCTGAGTGTCTGTGCGATCTTTTTAGGTTTGATTATGCTTCTCTGGGTAGAACGTGGCTGTATTTAACCTGTATGCTACACCCCCCCCCACCCTAACACACACACATCCTATCCCGAGATCTAACATGAGAGGATACAGTTTTGTGTGGGCGTGAACGAGTGCGAGTCATAACCACTTTGAACTCCTCGGTCCAAAGCGAGCACTGAGGACATTCAGTTAAGCACCTTCTGTTGCACTTCAACCTTGTAATCAAAATGAAAATCAATGCTCTATTCTCTTAAAACGGTTGCAGTACGTCTCCTGGACCCATTGTCTGGTTAAACTGTAAGGACGAAAAGTGAATCCAATTGGGATAGAAAATAGGCAGCTGATTCAATGTGTTAAACAAACACCGCGTCCAGCTTTTTCAGCTCTGAGCATCAATCCAGAGCCAAACTGTATAATCGATGCGATGGACATTTCACTCAGGTTTGCTACCTTTCCAGAGAGATGTATTGATTGCCGCAGCGTGGCTTTCCATTGATTTATGTAAATTTACCTGTCCTCCCATAATCAACTTGTTGATGTAACCAGGCTGAAAGATTCCCCTTGAATTTTGATTGGCTGAGAAAAACATGGAGGATCTAGTGGAGTCATAACCCTCAGATTCTTGTTAGCGTAACCAGCTGCCGTTTTGTTTCGATCACGTTTCCTGAGAGGTGTTTAAATCTTGAAACAAGGTGTAGGTGATTGTTTTTATCCAAGGGCTTCATTATATGGCTTGTAAACCCTGGCTCATTGTTTGTGTAGAGCAGCCACATTTTCACTTTCTGTTTGATCAGTAACATGCACCAAACCTTGTAATTTGTCATACCTGGGTCACAGCGCTGCAACTCGCTTCATCAGCAACACGGGAACTTTGTATTGCTTTTTTCCTATGGGAAAGGTACATGCCAAAATGCCAATGTGATTGTGAATGAGCCGAGTCCATTTGAGTCAATAGCTGTTGTGTGCTTCAATACTGTTCCAGTGCAATCAGTTGGTCCTCTTCCCTGTTCCTTTGTGCTAATACCAGAGTTTGCCCTATTAAGCTGCTATCAGGACTGTGCTGATATTATTTGAATGAGTCCACAGTCAGTGAGAGCAAGATGGAAAGAGAGTTAAAGAGCTAATGTTTCAGGCAATATCAGGCACCGTCTCTATTTCATTGCATCCATCCAGTAAGATACTGTAGTGTGTAATTCACTCCCGCTCAAAGGATGGCATCCCAGATACTTTGATCAGTACCACTCTGTTTCAACCCTCAGCCATGAGGCTGATACAGCCCTGGCAAAGCACATACTTTTGTCAGTTATCTGTTTTGTGTCTGTGTCACAAGTGTGTCCAGTCAGTCGGCTTCCAGCCACCGTCGACATGTGTGTGTGATGTAGCGCTGTATTTGCCTGATGACGGGGGGTTTAAAGTGCGATTGTTTAATGGTTCTTCTTCTGGACCTTGCTGTGAAGTGGGATTGAAATCCCCCATACATGTTTGACACTGACTGACAATTATTGAGAGTATCTAAGTTTCAAACCTCTCATTCCTGCTGTACCAGATATTAAGGGTACTGAATGCCTTGGTGTTGATATGTTAGCAAATCAGGGTATTATTTTTGTTTGTAAAAGTGTCTTTGATTTATTAGTATATTTTGTTTGGTTGTTGTTTCTGCAATGTGCCCCATGCACATGGACTGTATATACCTTGTGCCTAGTATATCTAGTTTCCACATAGTCTATTTTTGTGGTATGTATGTGCCTGTAAAAATGCAAATATGTGTTTTTATTTTCAACTTGCAATATATGTAAAAACATTAGATGAAGACTAGTATTGCTGAATTAAAATGACAATGTCAGTATATATAATTTTCCCTGATTTGGGAAACACAAAATTGCACATCTTTGTTGGTTTGAGCCTTCCAACACCATGCGCGCTGTATTCTGTACTTTCATGTTCTGTACATATGGTATACACAGAGATGTGGGGCACATTGTTGTGTTTTACCACAACCTGCTGTATAAGAAACATTTTCTACAGTGAGGGGGTGAGCTCTGACAGGCTTCTGGTGGATATTGGCAGTCTAGACGTTAGCTTAGATGACCTGCTCGCTGCACAGAGCCAAAAATGACAAAGAAAATAATAAATTAAACGGTGGAGATGCACAATATCAACACAGAAACAAAAACTAGGCTGTGCACATGCTGGAAAATCTTTCTCAAACCATATTGTTGCACGGATGCTGGTCGCACACTGATTTAGTGTTTGCCATTAAAAAAAACAAAAAAAACACAAAAAAAGATCTCTCCAAGGCTGAATTTGGCTCACGAGCCACAGCAGTCACGAGCTCGACTCCCGGTTGAGTTACCTTGACAGATAATAGCAGAGTGCATGCTTGTATTTTTCTTATCTAAGCAGAGTTCTGTGTACGATTCTTAGTGGGACCTTCAAATCTAGACATTGTCGTGTACCAAATACTGTACAATGATTTTATTTAGTCTAACAGTTAAACCTTTGTGTCGTAGCTACTGTAGCCTGCTTAGCTTACCTAAGCCTTCTCTCTGCTTCAGGACTCTGTGTATTGTGTGCTTGAGTTTGTGTGTGCGTGTGTGTGTTCCTGTGCCTTTCCTTCTATAATGTTGGTCCCACTTGAGAATATGATGCCATTTAGGGGTTTGAAACCCACGTGAAGCTGACAGAGACGCCAGCACATGCTGGAAAGTGTTACACAGTCACAACTCCTCTTGTTCTAAAAAAACAAACCCAACACTGTAATGCTCCTAGAAACGACTCTAGCACATCCCTAGACTTAGTAGCATTCCGCAGCATGCACGAGCAGCTCGGTGTGGGCATCCAGACACACTTTACCAGCACCATGTAGACAACAGCACAGATATCTGACACAGCATGTGTCCTCTCTCTCTCTCTCTCTGGAGGCCAATCTGCAACCATCTCAGGCTGTGCTCGGCTTCTGCTCTTAACAAAAAGGCTCAAGTATTTCAGAACTCCAGCTCTGTCTAAGTTGATGTCTACAATCCAGGGACAGATCAGCTCCCAGCCCGAGCCGCAGCACTTCCAAATCGATCTCAAAGGATCGGGGGGGGATACTTGGGATGCTGGTGATATTTGTCGCGATGCACAGCTGCCGGCGAGGGCGCGGGGCTGATTTGAGCCTGCGTCCAAAAGGCTGTCTTGTCCACCACCTCTGCTGGCCGAGAACACAGAGCCACACCCTGGTCTCTCTCAATAAGCTGGTCTGTCAGTCAGTGGCAATGTCGTTTAAGCGTTCGTAAAAAGACGATACATTGTTGTGCAATAAAAAGATGAGCGCATTGGCATACTTATCTCTGTGTGTGGACTTTTATTCATTGGTGTTTTCTTTGTTGGTCGGCATGTTGTGTTGGATGGAGTGTATGTGAACATTTAACGTACCTCCTAGAGTTACACAGGTAGCTACAAATGCACACGCACGCGCGTGCACACACACACACACACACACACACACACACACACACACACACACACACACACACACACACACACACACACACACACACACACACCTCAACCTTGTAAATCAGCCAGCAACCCCTCCACCCTTGTTCTACCCCACATTAGATGAGATCTCTCTCTCTCTCTGCAGACAGGGGCTCTGCTGCATCCCTGATGAGATGTCTGAGCTCAGTCTAAGAGCTTTCCACTGTGTGCCTGCGTGTGTGTGTGTGTGTGT
Organism: Macquaria australasica; assembly: GCA_005408345.1. Classification (NCBI taxonomy): domain Eukaryota; kingdom Metazoa; phylum Chordata; class Actinopteri; order Centrarchiformes; family Percichthyidae; genus Macquaria; species Macquaria australasica. The sequence continues at coordinate 262,463 of SEMN01000011.1, forward strand.
GTGTGTGTGTGTGAACACACACAGCACAGCAGCAAGTGTATTTATTCCTGTACCTAAGAGTGCGTGTGTGCACATGCAAGCCCTAGTTCTGTATTTGTCTGAAACGGAGAGAGAGTAAATGAACCAGTGGCAAGAGTGTATATGTGTGTGTGTGTGTGTGTGTGTGTGTGAAAGGGTGGGTGGGTGTGTGCGTCAGAGATGAGGGCAGTCCAAGGACACACTCCTCTGGCAGCCTGGGAGCAGCACCCACCCGTTCCCTCTCCGCCTATTTCCTTTCCTTTTCCTGCAAACACACACACACGCACACACACACACACAGCTGTCTAGATCCTCAGTGATTATGCATGGCACACTGAGATAGAAAGATTAAAATTACATGCAAGGTGAGGTTTCGACACAGAGCTTTACACCATTCATGTTGCCTCTTCAGCTCTACATGCAGCTGGTACAAATGTGGGTGAGGCCATCCGCAGTGCGTGTACGTAGTTTTACCTTGACGTGACATAATGTCCTCTCTCTCTTCAGCTCTATTGACACACTCTCTCTCTCTCTCTCCCTCTCTCTATCCATTTCATTGTAATTCAATGAGGAAGCAATGTACTGATAGTGGCTGCAGGCAGCTACTACACCAAGTTGTGAAGCTATATGTAGTCTGACTATATAGTTTCATCCTGTATATGGCCGAGGATTGTCCTCTATCTCGTTTCCTCTGCAGTGCCGGTCCTCTACTGTGTCCCTGGCTGTCCTACTTCAATTAATCATATCAGCATCTCCTGCACTACCCCCCTGGCTGTTTACCTCCAGAGGGCAATTTGCTTATTTAGCTGCTTACTGGTATCCTCGTCCCCTCCCATCCATCCCCTTCCAGTTTCCTCACACTGCTCCTTGACTGGTCTTCGCAAACTTCCTATTTTGTCGGTTTTTAGAAGCTAAAGCGTCTGCGTCCCCTGGGGTCCCCCCTGCGAAATCTGCATTTTCAGCCACTGCAATTCATAAGGACAGGTGCACTTTGTTATTGCTGTAACATTTGCAGGTGCTCTTGTGAGTGTGCACGGAAAACTCTAGGCACAAACGCTCACCCTTCTGCCCAAACATTTCCTCTCTGCTGAAGCTGCTTCAGTCATGTCCTCCCTGCACTGGGGAGCATCTAGAGAGCACAACTCAAATCTGAATGCCAGGATTAGCATTTGGTCCAAGCTCCATGTCCATGAATGAGTCAGTGAGCAAGACATAGGGAGAGAGAGAGAGAGAGAGAGAGAGAGAGAGAGAGAGAGAGAGAGAGAGAGAGAGAGAGAGAGAGAGAGAGAGAGAGAGAGAGAGAGAGAGAGAGACAGTAAATCATCTTACAGCCGCAGGCAGCCTAAGTAACATCACAGTTGCAGGACAGTGGGCTGGGGAAGAAGTGAGAAGTGCGTCAAGCTGAAATGATCAGGAGAAAAACACACAGTAAGAGACAGGAGGGAAGGGTCACTTGATCTTCTACAAGCTCTGTCATCTTATAGAATTCAATTTCATTAGTCGGTCCTCTTATCTTTGGTCCCGGGGGGGCCGCTTGTTTTACTTTGTTTCATGTAGACAAAAAGACTGATCAATGCAATCTTCATCCAAGGACACATGGCCCATAAATCACGTGACCCATACCAAACTGTAATTCTGTCATTTAACGGCAAGCTTAGTGCACACATACATCAAAAGACAGGAAATGGCAATGATATTTTTTTCCCCTCACTGTTCTTGCTGTCCAGTAATTCAAGAATTTATGATTAGCATGCATGTCAATGTACAACCTCTGCCACAGCTTCTGGTTAAAAATGCATTACACGACATTTTTTAACCACTGTACAAATAAATCCAACTATATTATAATAGTTTTGTATAGTGAGTATGATTTCTTATATTGTGACAACAAACAACTCATTAAAAAAATAAAACCAACTATTGAAATGTGGCTGTTGTTATTAGCTATTTTATATGTTTATTTATATGTTTCTTTTATTTAATTTCTCTTTCTTTCTTTAATTGTTATTTTATCTCTGTCTTTTGAGCTGCTGTAACGGTGAACTTTCCCCACTGTGGGATCAATAAAAGTTTATCTTATCTTATATGATTATGGCTACTTTCTCATTAATATTGCTATATACACTACTGTGTTTATTTCAGTGCATGGATCTAAAAAATATATTAAGACATTTTAAAATTCATTCACCTTAGATCTACGCAATCCATTATTTAATGTTCCCAAATAGTGAGACGTGAATCCAGACTTAAAGCTCAAAGCTTTACAGTCAAACTGGCCACTAAAGTCTATTTAACAATATTTCTTGTTGAGTACTGTATATCTGCTTACAGCAACAAATTATGTAATGAGCAGCGTGTCTCTTGGGGTAGAGGAGGAGGAGGAAGAGGGCAACAGCAGTAACAAGGTCACGGCCTGCATGGAGTATGCAGCTCATGCATACAATGTTTTATCTGAATTATGAACAGTTTAAATGTGGCTTCCTGAGAACGTCCCTGACCACTGTTAAAGGTAAGGTGTAAAGTAAAAAGGTAATTCAGCAGCTATTTCTTCTGAACTCAACATTTGTACGGCATTGGTCATTACATTTCCCTCCTCCTGAAAGAAAAAGATAAACATGAGGAAAGAGGCGGAGGAGAGAGGAGGAGCTGAAAGGGTGGCTGCTGGGCTGTCTGTGAGCAGCTGGCCAGAGCAGCACTCCATGCATCTGCTCTGCTAAACACTTCCCATTACAGACGACCCAGAAACGTCCATGAACCCCCTGGCCAAAAGAACAGGAGAGAAATAGAGAGGATGAAGTGAAAAAAAAAGGAAAAGGGTTGCAGAAAGCAAAGCAATGATATGCCAGCAATATAGAGAACAGGAAATATGATTCATGGAGAAATTAGAAAAAAAATCTCCAGGCAGATATTATTACCTTTTTTTTTTCTCAGCGCACTTTGTTTCTTTAGCAAAACATTTAATCTCCTCGGGTCTTTAGGCTCTTTCAGCTGTGATTGTTTTGCGACAGGAAACAAAGCCCCCCCTGCTCAGTGATTTCACCCCATCATCCACTTCCACCGATAATATTTGCTCTGGGCCGCCAACTGAAGTGATGAGAGCCAGGACAATGCTTTGGCTTCTGAATCATCTCATCTGTTCTGCTCTGTCAAGGTCTGTACTCAGTGACACTGTGGCTATTCATCAGAGCAGACACACTCACACATTCACACACCCTCACACACACAGTGAAAGACAAGAATATTCTCCATGCGAGTGTGCCCCTCATCACAAAGCTCTCATTAACTAATCAGACGTTCAAAGTGCAACGGCACACGCTAAAGTTACCACACCGTCTTTATGTGTGCGTTATTACATCATTGCAGACAGTGTATCTATTGAATTTAAAAGTACCCTGTGGAGGTTTTCACTACTTGCAGCACTATGGAGCAATGTTTCTATGAGTAGGCCCCAGATTTTGTCTCATGCACACGCACGAGGATGCGGGTGACACGATACGCGTTCATGCCAAACAATTCACATTAATCCACTGATCTACAGGTGGAAGTAACGTGCCAAGAAATGCAGCAATGCGCCAACAAAGGCAGTGTTAGAGGACGACTGAGAGAAAGTACACATGGATGTAAACAATGCAGGATTTCAAATGATCAAAAACTCGCTTTGAAAATGTTTTATGAGGAAGGAAATACATTTTACACGTTTGTTAGGCCTCAAGGATACAATACAGTGTATTTTGGTGAGAAAACACTGAATGTAAACAGAAACTGTTTTTACAAGAAAACTTAATTAAGAAGACATCACATAGACAAATTCCAGTTATTATTCATCCTGGGTCTTCCCATGATTTGATCCATTCTGAGCATGGCTCATGCTAACTTTGTACTTTTCACCTCTGTTGTACAGATTCAGGAAATGTGACTTCTGAAAAACAACGTATATAAGGGCAAGCAGCACCAGCCTCCTAACACTTTGCGAATAAACAAATAAAAAATTTCAAACATTTGTTTTTGTGTTCATTTGAAAGTAAATGTAAAACACTTGGATGTATGAAAGGATTTTCCAGGCGTGCATGGTTTTAAAGAAATGTATTTCTTTTCTTTTCTTCCCTGATACACAGATACACGTGGCTGTGCAGGTCTACTGAATTGCGCAAGACACCTATAGCTGCCCAAAGTGCCTGTGTGCTTTGTACTCATCCATGCACCCATGCAGTCCAAGTGCTATTGAAAAAACATATATTGCTAGATAATTAATGAGCAAAACAAAAAATGAACATAATCAAGGAAAATAACAAAATAAAAAGAAAGGGAGGGGGGGGGGGGTGTCCTTTTATATAGCCAATATTACTATAAGTCCCACATAAACAGAGAAATTAGCTCCCTCGTTAGCTGTTGTAGCTAACTATAAAGTGATCTAATTCTGGGGCAACTTGCTGATTACCCAAACTCGCTCCCTGAATGATTTATGTGCAATTGCAGTTTATTTGGGAAGTTTTATGAGGCTCTGATATATGTTGTCTGCTAGAAGCTACTCACTCTGTAACCACTGACTCTTTAATTGTTTTTTTCTTTGTATACAAATATTCCTGCATTTACATTGGTACATACACTTATTGCTGACATGGTGTGTGTCATGTACTGCTGTGTGTAATTTTGTATTATGTGTTTGGTCTTGTTTGTTTAGTTCTGCTCTGTCACTGTGTGTTTTAATTATCACCTGCCAAGGGACTGCAGACGGAACGAGCTTTGAGCTAACTCAAGTCATACAATTCATCAGATGGTAACATCTATGCTTAATACAATGGTCCCTAACAAATAAAATAAATAAATAAAAACAAAGAATATCAGAGCAAGCAGCACGAGCCTCCTGGCACTTTGGAAATAAACTTAAATTATACATAAATTATTTAAAATGCTGGTCTCTGAGTCTGTTTGAATATAAACACAGAAATGTGCCCCCTGGATTAGCTATTGTAGCTAACTGCATAGGGATGTACTTCTGGACCAACTTGCTGGCAAACTGAACTATCTGCCTGAATGATTTATGTAAGATTGAAGTTTATTTGGAACGCTTTAGGAGGCTCGCCCGGATATACGTTGCCTGCATTTACCAAATCTCTAGAATGAAGGAAGATCCAGGTTGAAAAATACCAGACTTTTTTTCTTTAATGCAGGCTGTTGTAGGTCAAATCTGCGGTGAAAATGCTCGTATACTTAGGGTATTTTTAAAGACATTTAACACTCAAATGACACACTTGCATAGGAAAATAAACAGCAACACAAAATTGGCTTTGCACAAATCTCAGGGTCATTTTTCCTGTTCCTAAGCTGGTACAGACTAATTAACAGCTCTGATGATGGGAGAGAGAGGAGGCAGAGAGAAAGTGACAGAAAACAGATAAAAACTATAAACAAGATGAACTGTTTGTTGCTGTGACCCGTTAACAGAGCTATTTAATTCCGGCTGTGCAGGGCCGGTTCGTTGCTGTCGAGCGTTAGCCCAGGGGCCAGCCTGTTCTGCTCCGTCATTGTGTTTGGCTATGTGACCATAATCACTAATATACTGCTGTGGGGTCTTGCATTTTCTAGTGGAATCCAGCACTCTGTGCAGAAACATAATCTCTAGTAGTGATTTTAAGTGGCCTTAGAAGAGATTGATGACTGTGTGCTGAGGCATCTTAAGCAGGGGGGGGGGGACAGCAGTGACGGTCTAGTTGTCAGGAGGATAGAGAAACCCCACAGCATCCATCACCTTCACACAGAGCACCCCTGGGTCCTAACAGCACCCTCGTCTCTCTCTCTCTCACCTGGGAACAAACAGTCCTCGGGTAAATCCTGCTAAGACAAACAAATGCAGTAATGTACTGAAAGGCTCTGTCTGTTTCTCACCATGACATGGCATATTCATATTTATTTATTTCAAGGAAGCTTTGTTTCTTTTTTCAAGTGTTTTTTTTTTTTTTTACAGCCACACAAGTTTAGATGTGGGAGCTTTCATACAATCTGCCACAGTTTTGGGGAATCAAGTGTTTGCTAAAGGGATGGGAGAGGACTAGAGTTGAGTCACAGCAAACTTACATGTGAGGTCAGTAGAGGAGTATTTTTGCACATTTCCACCCGCAATGAAAAAACAATGTTACTTTACAGAGACGATTCACAGGACAAAATTGTACATACTGTAGTATATACTATGCTTGGACTGGTTGTTGCTTCTCTAGTTGATAAATATGATTTATTTTGTATTGCCCATCCAATATTTTCTATTTTCAGGTCTCTATTGTATTCTATGAATCTTAATTGCTCGTCTCGTTTTTATGTTTATGTATTTTATCATTTATTGACAGGTTACTGTTTCAGGTATTTGTAATTTGACTCTATTGATTGGGTGTTGCAGTCTGTGGTTAAAGTATAAAGATGTTGTTGTTCACATTGTGAGTTAAATGCCTGATGAAGGTCTGTGACTGAAACGTTTCCTTTTCAGAGAACTTGCTGACAGTGTTTAAGAGTTCACTACCTTGATTCTTTGCATGACCTAATTTCTACCAGGATCATTAGACAATATTGACTTGTTCACATATAAATCCTAACAACAACATCACACGTGCTTTGAATTTGAGTTTTTGCATCTTTTGTTACTCCTTGTCCAGAGTTGCTCCGTTGATCCAGAGATTCTCCTGCACACTAAATTTGCAATTATGATAATAACAGTATTCATGTTTATCTGAAGAACTGTGACCCGTGCCACCAGAAAGGTGAGCAGAAACACTTGCAACTGAAAAAAGTATGATCCCAACTAATTACTTAGTGTCATGAAGAAAAAAAAAGTCTGTAGTAACAGAGAAGGGGAACAGAGAGGACAAATATACTAAAAAGATATGGTCCTTTCAATGCCCTCAGTGATCTGAATAATTGACTAATTATTAATTGTGGACAAAACTATCAGTCATCATTAAGCAATTCACTGCAAAATGACGAGAAAAAGATGTTGCAATGGCTACTAAGAGAAAAACTAAATTTATTTCAAAAAGAGGATGTGCAAACAGAAATTAGATGCACATTTAATTTAATTTAGTCTAGTTATCAAGTTAAATTGTTTAGTTGCCTTTCAAAAAGCAAGTGATGACTCTCAAACCTGCCTTCATGCTAAGCAGATATACTTTAATAATAGCAGCCATGATGAACACGAGATAGAAAGTCAGTCTACAGAATCTCTGCTTTGTTCATCATGTTCAGTAAACCAAGTCATATCTGGCCTTCAAATGATAAGTGAAACCAGTATAAATAAGTGGTGAGTAATGGGAGTGAGTGGGAGTGAGGTCTGGGCACAGTGAGCTTTGAGGAAAAGTCAAACCGGTCATGATGACCCTTTGTTCAGTCTGTTGTGGCTGATGTGAGCATCCCACTGACTATGGACTAAAATGATGAGACATAATTTCCAACCTGAGGATACTGAGTTTTGTGGGCACGTGAGCCCGGCTTACTGGTGTCGTCATGACAGGTCACAACTCATGAAGAGTTTCTGCATAACATGAGCCTGGTTCCAGACCTCAGAACTGCTGTCAACATGATCGATCACACAGTCAACCACACTTTTGTACGAGGGATCAAGAATGGGGACATCATCTTCCTGAGCCACTAGCATGAACGAGATCGACACAGCTGTACAGGTTGTTAGGCAACCTCTGTGGATGGCAATGTCAGTCAGTCGTTCATTCGATCCACCACGTCGATCCAGACTGAAATATCACAACGATTATTGGATGGATTTCCGTGGATTTTTGCACTGACATCCATGGTTCCCAGAGGACGAATCTTAACAACTCTGGCGATCCCCTGACTTTTCCTCTAGTGCCATCATTATGCATGCTTTGGTTTTGATCAAATCCCTGCACAACTAATTTGCATTCCCATCATCCTCAGCTCTACGTCGTGTTTAGTGCTAATTAGTAAATGTTAGCCTGCTACCACACTGGTGAACATCGTAAAATCCTGCTAAGCATCAGCGTGTTAGCATTCATTGTGAGTATATAAGCATGCTGACGTTAGCATTTAGTTAAAAGCACCACTATACCAAGAAATACAGCCTCACGGAGCCGCGAACATGGCTTTGGGCTCTTAGCCTTGTTGGAAGTCGACTTACAGAAATAACAACTCTTAAATTGGCATATTTCTGCAACTGACATGAAAAACGTTACGTTAAATGCCTCTAGAAATGGCTACTGCATCTGTGACGACTGAATGTAAGTGGACAGATACGTCAGTCATTGCCTAAACAGAAATTGGCTAACATGAACATGATGTCGAACTGAATAATGATGTAAAATTCATCAGAATTTCAGTCAGATTATCAGGCTAGCATTAAAAACCTCAAACCAAAATGTGCTAATAATTGATTCAAATTAGGCAAATGAAGAAAATAATCAATATCTTCTGCTGAGTTTACATTTTACACCTGTGACACATGTGCTCTCTTGCATTACAAATGCTCTCCAGTGTCCTTATGCTTCTTGTAGACTCTCTTCCTAATCTAATAGGGTTGACATGGAAGCTAATTTCCTCTCCTCTTCCTCTCTCTGTCTTCCATCAGACCACCGCTGCTGTGACCAGAAACACAGACACACACGAGTTCAGTGCATGACCCAGTGCACGCTCATGCTCCTCAGTGTCTCTGCTGGCGTTAATTCTCCACCCCACCAGGCTGGAGAGTCGGTGTTATCTAGGATGGCACAATACCCAGGGCCTCTCCCTTCTCCTCCTCTCCTCAGATATCCCAGTATGGTCTATTTCTGTCCCTGTGTCTCTCTGCTTTCAGCAAAGTGCCACTGACGTCTCTCTCTGCACTAAACAGATGAGGGCTGTCAGTGATGGGTGTTCAGCTGAAGATCTGAATTTAAATAATGCCTCTCCCTTTTTTTCTTTACTTCACCAGATTATGTTTCCCACCTCAATCGCTTTTCTAGAAAAGGAGTGATAATAACACAATGGATGTGTGATGATGAGTTTTCAAATTTGCTGTCCCTCTTTTCTCTAATTGAGAGTCATTACAATGATGAGATGTTATTTTTATAGCAATTAAGTAATGAGACATAAATGGTTATTGGGAGGGAGGAGGCGGCGATGGAGTGCGAAAAGGGCAAAAGGGGATAAGGAGTGACGGGAGCAGAAATGAGAAGAGGGGATAATTTACAAAAAAAATCATCTCTGAAATTGCTGAGTCACTGGAAGGGTAAAGCTGCAGGCTTCTCCTTCTGTCTCTTCCTCACCCACAAGCCCCACACCAAGACACACAGCTTGTCCCCACCCCACCGCCACCGTCACCACCAAACACACACATGCGCACACATGCAGTCCAAGAGGACGATGGATGCAGGAAGAAGGATGAGGCATATTGTTACTCCACAGCTACCCTGTGGTATCGTTATCGGCTGTGCTTTCGTCATACGGGATCAAAAAATCCATTTATTTAAAACTAAAGCAGCAGATTGGAGGCCTTGCGGTCAGATGACGTGTATTTGACATCAGATCCTGATGTGTTTTTGATGAACATAACATCACAGATGGGCCTCACATTGTTGCAGGTTTCAGTATTCAAAAGCAGCTTGAAGATTTAATGCCATTTTAATAGTCACAGCCACTGGTCACAGATGGCATTTGATGGATCTGGCCGCATTGCTATTGTGCGTATCTTCATTTCGTTTCTGCAATATGATGCTATGAAATTTGCCTTGATTGACATATCTCTCCCATATGTTGTTGTGCTATAAAACCTCTGACTTGGTATAAAAGTCAGACTCACACGCTTCACTTACTGGAAAGCTGCAGCCCTCCGGAGCAGAAATTAGTGTGTGCAAATCGGTGATTGGCAAAGCTTGATAATCCTATCTATTACACTGCTCAGTGGGCAGAAAGCATTTATTTGATTGGTCAGGATGGATTATATTTATAGTAGTACTTGCCAACAGTGAGTATACAGTATAACAACAGCAGCATGTTGGGAAGGAAAGATACTACAAGGCGGGCTGAAGTTATGTTCCCATGAAAACCAGAGTGATGATAACAAATCTTGTTTCTCATTTGGTGCAATTACAACACTTTAAAATGTGAATCTTAATGTTTACAGTGGTGGAATGTAGCTTAGGACCTTTACTCAAATACTGCACAATTGTAAGGTACTGAGGCCTACCTGAGTATTTCCATTTTATGCTACTTTATACTTCTACTTCACTACAATTCAGAGGGAAATATTGTACTTTTTAATCCACTACATTTATTTGACAGCTGTAGTTACTTCAGGTTTTACATACAAAACATGTGATCAAGACATGTGATGCATCGTCACAGATTAAACTACCGAACATATATAACGTATATAAAGTAGTTAACAGTAACTTCACCTTCACCAGCTACAACATTAAAATGCTGCTTACACAGTAATTCCTCAGTCATAATAAAACACATAATAATATAGCATCTGCTGCATAATAGATTATTTTAACTTTAAACTTTATTTGCATTTCGTTGTTAATACTTTTGCTTCAGTCATTTCGATTTTGAATGCAGGACTTTTCCTTGTAACTTGTAGTATTTTAACATTTCAGTATTTCTCCTTTTTATTAAGTAAAAGATCAGAATACTTCTTCCACTCCTGCAGCTTTAATGTTCTCTTTGTGGATGTTGTGATTAACCTGTTAAGCCCTAGGGTGCTGGGAGGTGTGGGTCGCCTAAACAGACATACCCAAAATAAATCAAGAATAGCTCCACAACTATCAGGTCTATATGCACGTAGATTCAGACATAAACACAAAACTTGACATGTTGACTGTAAAATGTGAAGTTTGGCAGCGTGTTTGCTATGGGGCTATGGAGCTGGTTAGCTCAGACTACGCTATGCTTGGTATCAATGGAAAGAGTAGCTTCTTTAGTTTCATATGACACCCAACATGGCAGAGTGGAGCGAGAGGAATACCTGTACTGTTGCGTTTCATTTCGACTGGCACTTAAATTTATTTATTATGTAACTAAAATATTGAAATTATTGTCAAACAAACATTGTTTGGACAAAGTACACTTGGAGTGTTGTTTTGGTAGCGTTAAGGCCTCATCTTTTAGAAACATTCGAAAAAAAATACCACCGCAGCATTTTATGAACTTTATACAGGCAGTTGTTTATGGTACGCTACTACTGGACCCGGTACAGGGTCCGTAGGGTTTAAGGGGTTTTTAACCCATTTTTTTTACTTTTACTTTGCATTAAATTAGAAATAATTAGCTGATGATATGAACGAATGCTCCAATCAACAGCAAATTTTGCAAAAGCATTTTCCCCCTTTGCTGTTTGCTTGAGTGTTGTCTGGTTCTGTTGTTCATTGGTGGGAAAATAACACTCTCAAACACACACACACACACACACACACACACACACACACACACACACACACACACACACACACACACACACACACACACATGTATATACTGTATATATATACAGCCCTAAACCCACAGAGCATCAGATTTGCTCCTATGGAATCAGAAAGCAGCATCAGGAATCGACTGACAGAGCAGCACCCCCTGCTGTTTGTGTAGCAGCGACAGGAAGAACACACATTTTGAGACACTGTGAAAACACAAAAATATACTGTGAGAAAGAGAGCGAGAGAGAGCAGTCTGACGTGATACAGTATGACTCAGGGCTATGAAGTCAGAGTGGGTTTATGCTGAGATTAAAGGATTGAAGAACAAGGGGGAGAAAGTGTGGGCAGACAGATAGAGAGTCCAGGAGCCTGCTGGAGAGACTACAGAGAGTAACACATTACTGTTACTCATCAAAATAAACTGTAATTAACATTATATACATTAATACCTCTGGAGGGTGAAGTGATCATTACATTCAGGGCGGTTTATTATCTAAATATAAAGCTCAAATCATTTCTTAGTGTGTGAGGAGTAAAAGGATAGACGTCTGTGTCCTCTGAGGCGGCTGCCTCGTGGTGAATGAGGCTGTCCCGTAAGCAGACAGTGTCAGATTACCACCACAGCTACTCTGTCCATCAATAACACAGAGTCCTGTTGAAGTGTCCTTGAGCAAGACGCTAAACCACTCCCATTTACTTCAGTCACCTGGGACAGGAGCAGCAAGTAAATGGACCTTCAAATCAATTTGAAAAAGCACAATTTCTCCAGAAAAAGCAATACGACCAGCTGATAAACTTGGAAATGTTTCATATCATTTCATTTTCGTACTCGTATCCCACGGGATACTGCTGCCAGAACCAGTAGGAGAGACTGTGGAGTGGCTCAGCTTAGTTGAAAAAATTCTGACTTTAATGTAAAATAATTATATATCTAGATGTGTTTGTTTAAGAAGAAAACAAACAGGATTACAAATTGGTGTTATGTTGAGCTTAAAGCAGCCATAATCAATATTTTTATTTAAGCAGTGGACTATTTGTAAGTGAAAGGAGTCGCTCCAGTGACAAACTCACAGAGAATTATCACCCGACTCTGCAGTTCCCCTCAGCTCTCACGAAGCTTTACAGCGTCTTTTAACTCATTGTTTTGGTTGTAGTGTGCAACTTTACTGTTTTGGTTCACTCTCACTGCATTTTAGGCTGCAGCAGTCAACTGTTTTCAGCAACAACAAAAAAACTCACTGTACACTACCTGCCCAGCACCAAACAGCAGCTAGACACAGTTTGCGACTAGCTGGTGAACATATAGGAGCATTTAACAGCTAAAGAGCCAGATGTTTCCTTCAGGAGTTGGTAGAGACCAAAAACAGAGCTAAAAGAGAGTGAATATTGGACTTAAATTCATCACGTGGCCAGAAACACGACTCATGTGAATGACTCAATGAATGATCATGTTGCTCCGTAACTGCTGGATCTGCAAATAGGCTGTTGGCAAACTGTTTGCTAACAAGTTCGCCATATCAACTTAAAAGCAGATAAAATGCCAGCCCCCATGTAGCCAAAAAATCACCACTGAATCAGCTGCAACACTTTTACACCATACGATGCAATTGAGAGTACTTGAAAACTAGTTAGCAAGTGAACAGAGAAGTCTAAATGTTTAGCTAAAAGTAATGGATAAATGGTTGATACGTCCAGCTTCTGCCACACCAAGTGATAGTACAACGAATGCAAACTTGACCGAACCCACTGAGAAAAAGAAAAGAAGAGAGTCTTACAGGGGATACGGGTGTACCTGAGCCCATCTGATAGGACTGTGGGGGTGTTGAACAAACAGGATTGGGAACCACTGATATAAAACATATAGCCCTAAATATGTGGTACTAAACACAGTGTGAGCATAATGTTGTAGGACATGAATACCATAATCACATAGGATTAAATATAAAAAGAACATATATTCATATACAATGTTTTAAATTGTACTACATTAAGCTTCTCTCACAATACGGTCAGGCTCGGTTGATTGGGGTCCCATGTCAGACACACACACACACACACACACGCACAAATGTGCCCCTTTCTGGTTCTGGTGCTGGTGTTAATTAAGAGTTGTGCATAAATGAAGGCAGATGTACTCCACCTCATTCTTGGGGTCAATTAGCTGTGACAGCAAGAGCTACACAATCCTAAGACCCAATTAATGAGAGGATTTACTTATTATCACTGGATATAATTACATTGAAACATTTAGTGTTATGGTTAAGTGCTGGATGGCAGATGCTACGGCCACCTTTAGCTCTCAGAAAGGGCCGCTGTTCTATCATGTAGTTATTTCTGTGGCACTTTATTCATTCATTCACTTTGTGGCATCAGTCATTTTTATTTAAGACAGCCTACTGGTATTTGTGTTTCTGAAATGCTCTGCATACTATATAGACAGATATACTCTTGCTTCAGTCTTCTACAGATATCAACTCCCTGCAGGAAATCCAAAACTGCTGACAAGGACTTTACCACCAGGTGACAATCAGACCAGATAAATCACCAGCATGTGTAATCCAAAGGTAGTCCAGGATGGAAACAACCACACACTGTCCACGAGGTACGAGGCCCAAGACATGTTGTAGGCTCACAAGTTCACATGTTAGCTGTGGACGAGTTGAAGAATGGATGAGAAACCACCTCAGGGAGACCCAAACTGTCAACCTGACGATACAGCACTTCATCATCACATGTACTAAGAGATTCAATTATACACATGTGATCCAAAGGTGATTCATTCTCTCACTAGAAATGGTGAGTTTGGACTTTTGGGATTTGAATTTATTAGACTGAATATATAAAGATGGGCTCTCTGTGTGAAAAGTCTAGAAAATATATTTTCACACTTCTGTACGGAAGACATTTCTCCTGGGATAGATGTGACCAGAGATCCTGTTTGAAAAGTAATTTTAAAAAAATCAAACATGTTTAAGCAGCGCTGAAGGGGAATTAGCTTTCATCTAAACATGAAAGAAAGCACAGGAACAGCCAGCAGCCAGCCGAATACTCATGCTCATGTGTCGTTCTGTATCCGGTGACCTCACAGACTCAAGATGCTGTTTCTTCATGTTTGGTCTTGATTTGGCTCACAGGGTTTTTGGCGAACGTGTTCATATCGTGCCATTTCGTCCTCAGAGAAGACAGGTGAGCTGTGATCCAGACAGAAACAGAGCCCTGCTAATTAAGCACACCTCTCTTTTAGCTCCAACACCCTGCTTCACACTCACACACACACACACACACACACACACAGTAGTTCGACTTCAGCTCCAGACATGCATGATACAGCCATGATATGCCACCCCTTTAAAGCTATCATAGTTCAGGTTGCATAGGGATGTTGCTAATTATAGACATATCTAATCAATGAACATGCACACACACACACATGTTAACCTTGGATTGACTTTACGAGTCTGCTGTGCAATCTCCCTGCAATACTTGACGAAAACCATCAACAGCATCTCTCAGCAGTGTGCAGATCATTTCTGTGCAGGGGTGTGTGGATGATCTGTGAGTGTGTCCTCATGCAGTAACGCAAAAGGAAGCGACAGTTACCTGGAAGAGCGGAAGAGTTGGAAGGAGAGGAGGAGACCTCTATTTTCGGAGACGGTATTCTCATGGGGTCCCAGGGGAGAGGGCCGCTGTGGGCTCCCCTCCTCAGATGGCAGCGCTGGAGAAACCTGCAAGAGAAGAGCAGCAGAGGATGTCAGCCACAGACAAGTAAGCATGAGGATTCATATTTTGGGGCCTTGCAACTGCAATACATTCAGTATAAATCAACAAATTCAAGGGGCAGAGATGTAACAACCAGTTCTGGGAATGTGCTGAGTTTCAATCTCACTCCATACTTCCTTTTGCCCTGAAAACAGAGTGACCTCCACTGATTTGAACGGCTGCTGTAGAGCATCATGGGACTAAATGTAACAAACAAAACAAACAAACACAAAAAGCCCGCCAGCCCATTTCTCCAACATCCAGGCCTTTTCTGTTGCTGTGACAACAACAACAAGGACAAGAGGAGGCAACCTTGGATGCCGGACAGCTTTGTGTCGATACAACACTGGCTTCCTCACGAAGGCTGTCAGCTTCACAGCGCACCAACACTGACTTATACCTCGCAGCAATTCCGTCTGTAGTGGACTGATCTGAAATATCTGTGGTCAAATCCAGAATCATAATGTGATTATTAGGAAGAGCAAATGCAGGCTGTAACCACTCAGACCACCAAAGCTGCTAATGGTAGACAGCACATTTCTCTTTGTGGGTAAAATGGTCAAATTAATAGGTCTAATTGAGAGCTAACAGTTTCTGAAATGCCACAGTGGAGTTTAGTTTAGAGTGGTGGGTTGAAGATAAGTTCAAGAAGTGTGGTTCACCCAACTTTTAAGACAGACATACATCATGGTCAGGGACGCAGCCAAGATTTTAAATACTGGCGTCATGAGAAGTTCGCCCAACATCCTACCCATCCCCTTAAGTCCAAAAGTTTTCCAATTTAAATGAGTCTAAAAAATAATGGAATCCACCTATAAAACACCCACCATGTATAAGCTTTCAATTGTAAAATGTAAACTCCCAAATTGCCACAGACATGAGCTCAGTGTCCTCAGTGGCAGTTACTCTGTGGGCAAAATCATAATGATCATAATGACATTAATTAATTCCTAATATTAACACAGGTTGTTTGGACTGTTATTTGATTGGCTTGCCGTCTATATTTATGTTACTTAACTTGCTGTTTTCAAAAAAGAGCAAGAACCTTTTTCTTCTTACCTTTCTGTCTGGTCATAAATATGTATGTTAAATTGGTATTTGTGTGTCAAAGTACTGGCATTTTGAGATAATGGCATAATGAGAGAATTACACATAAATAGGTGAAAAATGAATAATAGTTAAACAAAAACTGGCAAGAGGTTTTTATAAGGAAAAGAGTGGTACTCATTAATTTATGTGTATGATTACTGCTCATTGCTTTGTGATTACCATTACAGTAACAGGAGCTTAAGCTTTACATACTGTTTTTATTCACCTCCACGTCACAGGTGAGTCATATACACACAGGTGGTTTGGCACAAGATAAAACCAAAAAGCTTTCACCCTGAAAAAACTGTCAGACAGGCAGCCAAGGGTACTGCATCATTCACTCTCCACACCGCTCAGTCCATCAGCTGAAGTCTGTTTTAAGAGCCAGTGGCAGAGATTTTGTGTTTAGTATGACATCTTGTGGAGGAAATTAGCATTTCAGCTCCAAGAAAAGTCCACCATTCCCTCAGTATGATAGAATCAAAGCATTGAAGCATTTTGTGGTGTATTTTAGAATTTGTGAAATAATTAACTTTGCCTTTCACAAATGTTCCAGATACCTTATGACTGATCAACAATCGTATAACACATAAAGGTTGTCTTAAATTACAGAAGATATTTGAGAAAAATAAAAGACAGTTCATTGTCGAAACACATGTAGCATGCAGTTAAAAACAATAGAAATACATAATGTCTTTCTGTGAGCCTTTCTGTCTTTTTCTTTTGTGTTACAAATCGCACTCCTAATCTTTAAAAATTCACCTATCCCGAACACAAAACCCAAATTAATTGTGTGTTTTAAGTAAAAACGTTGAAATTTCTTTCAATTTTCCACTAAAAGGTATCAAATAAATAAAGAAAAATGTGGCCTCAATCAGTGGTGAATGATGGGAAATGTAGTTTAGGTACTGTCTTAGTTTCACTATATCCTGAACATCTAAAAGAGAACAAAATGTTAATAATATTGATATCCAACTGTTCAGAAATGCATAAAACAGGCTGTGTAAAGGTGATTACACTTGGCTCCAGAGTTATTAGCAGTTACACTGAATCAAAAGGAAGCAGATGAAACCGACTACAAATCCCAGAGTGCTTTGAGAGCGGCGAGTTCCTCCTGGTAGTTGTAGTCCACAAAGGGTTGTTTCCGTGTATCTAGCCTACGTTAGGTGGTGGAATCTGCTCTGCAAAGACAAACACATGTGAAATTATTGATCAGGTAGGGCAAACAGCTTCTTCTGCCGGCTCCTGCCTATTGAACCTGTCGATAACATTACAAATGTAATTGGATTTCTTATGGTCAGTCCTTATTTTTCCCTTCAGTGTAGAAGCTACAACCAGTGTGCAAAAACAGCGCTTACATGGCGATGCATTTCCTTTTGTTCGGCTAGCTTATGTGTAGGAATACAGAAGCCAAATTCTCAGAAATGTTAGTCATTTAAAATAAACAGTGACTGTAAGGATCCGCCGACGTCGGCTACCGAAGTTAGCTGTTTCCAATTTTAGACACACTGTAGGTACACATTTCCGACTACACTCGACACGTCGACATTTATTCAGCTAGTCTCGGCGAAGTTACACATTTATCAGCCATATGGTTAGCTGTTTAAGTATATAACCTGCACTCTTTTAGCCTTCAGCTACGTTAGTTAGCTTTAGCATTAGGCTTGTCGCAGTTATGTTTACATCCGGTAATGCGGGTCTGTTGGCTAATTTGCATGGCAGTGGTTGACTAGTTCAGGGCAGCAGACCTGCGGGGTGACATTAGTTACTGCCGCTGCTCATTAACAGCTAATAAACATTATAATTAAGGTGTTAGGTTAGTGAAGAATGTAAGCGTCAGCTGGTGCTGTCACAGTCACTAACTGAACTGTCTTGTGTCTCACAGGGTTGCGTGAATTTATGGAAACATGTCGAAGAAACGGGGCAGGTAGGATAAAGTTTGATGAAACTCTTTTGACCGTGATGTATTACAGTGTATGACGCCATACTTCAATATGCACCTGGAATGACACAGCAGGAAAAAACTCTAACCTAATAATCTGACATTAACAACTTTAATCCCAGTGTTTCCAGCACCCTGGTGGCTTTAAACTTGGATAAAACATTATTCCGAAACTGGTTGACATATTCTATATTATGCACTCGCTTGTTTAAGCTCTTCATTAAAGCTGTGCCAAATTTAGATTGTGTAGATTGCATTGAATGGGTGATTTTATCTTGTGATCATGTCTTTGTGATTCAGTCTGGCATATTTGGCCTTTGTACGTGGATGATGATTAAAAACAACGTTATGTGTGTTTGGGCTGTGTTTGTCAGCACAGCAGCAGCCTGTAATTATAGACCTGCCACGCATCTACAGATACTTTTTATGAGCTAAATTAGGCTGACCCCACTAATGGATTTACAAAAATATTTTTGCTGTTATTTTGCAGTACTAATGGCTCAGATAAAGCTTCACAGTGATCATTTACCACCCATCCCTCTGCGCTATATTTTCAGACACTTGGTGAAGTTACTCTGTCATGCTCATATTAGTAATGGCATGTTTAGAGGCACTAAAGCAAGTTTTCATCAGTGGGAAGATGACTAAACATGACAGAAATTGGTTAAGCTGTAGCACTTTGAAGTCGAAACACCTATCACATGATAGCATGACACTTGTGAATATTAATATATGACAGGCTTCTTACACCCTTGTGTGCATAATATGTAACATTTCCAGTGAATAGACTTCTCACTGTTTAGAGCTGTTGTCCCCATTTGGCACTCTGGATGTTTTTTAAAGTTCATTTCATATCTTAAAGACCTCCTCAGTCAAAACAAAAAAACAACAACACTAAAATTGATTGAATAGCTCATAAAGTACCTCAAAAAGTTCATCCTACTTTAGATCTACAACTGATGTGTTAATGTGGATCATATTCCCTCCATGTTCGCAGGAAGCGTAGCAGTGGAGAGCTGAGTGAGAGCTCGGCGTCGACCCTGAGCCCAGACCCTGACAACCTGCTGGGCCGTAGGATTCAGCACACCTGGAGGGAGAAGGGTAACGTGACCAAGTGGAAAGGCACCGTTCTGGAGCGCCTAACTGTGAACAGCTCCCTCTACATGGTGAAATATGACGGCTTTGATTGCGTGTACGGCATCGAGCTCTTCAAAGATAACCGGGTGTCCAACCTGCAGGTGTTGTCAGAGAAAGTCGGTGAGTGTGACAACGTCTACCTCTAATCCTTGACATATTTTAAACAGCAAAGTATTGAGACGTGGTATTTTTAGCTGTTTGTCATTTATGCTGTATTTCTCTGTACCTCAGGGATCACTTTGCAAACAAACGGCACTATTGTGGCCTTTCTGAGGATTTCTGTGAAGCTTGAGTTGGTGTTTTTCTCATTCGCTTCTAGTGTGGTGACTATTGCTACTACTGCTAACTACCCACTTCCTCTTTTGTTTATTCTGAATACGCCACTGTTGTGGCTGACAGAATCATGAAACTGATCACTTATTTTGTGCCAGAGTATAAATCAATGGGTTGTAGGAAACAGCCAAATAGAGACCCTTTTATTTAAGAATGTGATGGGTTATAACACTGACAGTGTGAACACTTTGGCCCAATCGATACTGGACTTTTTTAAGTGAGAAGAATTAGTTATATCTGATACATATGTCAGTTATTTTTATTCTGGTCAATTTAAAACATTTTTTACTTTAGTGAGCTAATATAAAGTGGATATTAAGCAAAACTGATCATGGGTTTTTGTAGATTATATTGGTGCTTTGTCAGCCTTGTGAGATAATATAATAATATTTTGACGTGAATATACCGTGTCATCTGGGATCTATAAAGTTTTCCAGTTAATGGGCTTATCAAAGTTTCTTCTTCCTGCAGTGAACAATAAGATCAAGGTGCCTCCCGGGGCGGAGGAGCTGGTGGGCCGAGCTGTGGAGCATCTGTTTGAGAAGGAGGACGGTGAGAAAAACGAGTGGCGAGGCATGGTGCTGTCCCGAGCCCCCATCATGACCCACTGGTATTACATCACCTATGAAAAGGACCCGGTGCTGTACATGTACCAGCTGTGGGACGACTATAAGGACGGAGATCTACGTGTCCTGCCTGAATCAGGTACAGCAACGAGAGCTTTATTGCTTGTGTGCATAAAACTGTCAATGTTTCAAATTTCAGATGCTCCTGGAAAGGTGGGAGGAAGAGAAGAGGACAAATTTACATAGTCAGCATTACAAAACACTCCGATCTCTATGCTGCCTTTTATTATGAACATTTTGTGCAGACTTTCTGCCTGATTGAATAGTAAGAGAGTATGTTTTGTTATGGGTTCTCTTATCATGAAGAGACAATGCTATCTACAAGGAATTGGAGGAGACTAGGAGAGATGATAAACAAACTGTGGCAATCATGTTTGGTAGGGGTTAAGGTTCAGCTTCAAATTGTAGATAATTTACTATCTTAACCTTGTAGGGTTTTTTGCAAATGTTTAAACTTTGGCTGCTTAAAAATGATAAAAGAAGAAATCACATGCTCCTGTTACATTGGTCTTATTTTGTCTTTCTCTAACGTATCTGGGCTGTTGTTTATCTGTCCTTCATCCAGAGAACAAACACCTGCTGCCAGCAGACAGGAAGCCGGGTGAGGAGCCAGAGAGCCTTGTGGGTAAACAGGTGGAGTACGTCACAGACAACGGTCTAAAGAGGACGGGCTTGGTCATCTACCAGGTCCCAGCTAAGCCCACGGTATACTACATCAAATATGACGATGACGTCCACATCCACGTCTACGATCTGGTGAAGACCACCTAGTACTGACTGTCCGGTTTCATCTTCAGCTGATGGCTCATCTCTGACCCGACCAGTTGTTACCTGTTAAAGTGTTACAGATTTCAGTTTTCCTCCAGCGGGAGGCGATGTGCCGAAGATCGAAAGCCCGTCTTTTTTTTGTTTTGGTTTGTTTGTTTTAATTCTTTCGGCCTCCAGAGGCTTCTTTCATTCTCACATTACAAGTTGGTTTTTGATTCTCAATTTTAAGTTGACCTTAATGTGTGACCATTAGGTCCTCTTCAATGTAAATAAAGCAGGTCCGAGACCGGTTGTATAGCCCAGCAGATGAAATGGAGCTAGACGTTTGTTTTGGTTAAATCACACTTGTATAGTGCAACTCCAAATTCATACTTTTTGTAAGCAACACATCAAACTAAAATAATTCAGCTTTCTTACCTATACCTCTGTGTTTTACTCGTATTTCATTTCACTTTTATATGCCTGTGCTATTTATTTCATTTGGAATATCTGGCTGTGCTGCTGGTAACATTTTGGCAAAACTTGTCCGCTGTGCTTTATGTGTGTCACTGGGTAGGCCTCAGTTTGTTGAATATAGAAGTAATATTCATTTGACCCGTGTGCTAATTTTACCATCACAGTGAACTCAGATTTCTGTTGTATAGGCATTGATGAGACTTGACTGTCTCACATTGTGGATAAAAAACACAGATTATCCTAAAAAAGTCATGTATTTCTGTTCTGTTGCATCATGTAAACTGCAAGTTTTGTACGTTATAATATATGAAAAATACTGATGTTGATGTCAAGTTGTTTCAACCGTGTTTGTGCTACACACTATTTATGTAGTTCAAATTGGCGACCAACATTGTTTAGTATTTCAGACTTAAGTCTTTATTATTTGCCAAAAATGAATGATGTGATCTGATATATTCAGGCCTCAAAATACTGTTCATTGTGACCCTAAATATGTTTTGTTCTGTAAATATAATCTGAGACATTTTTATGAACATAAAAGAAAATGCTGCTTGAAAATGATTTTCTCGTCCAGTTATTGTTAAATGCTGTTTGTGTTGCAGTGGAAATTTAGTTCCTTAATGTGAATGAGTTCCATTCTGGTCATAAGAAGAACAATACATTAATTTAATCAAATAGAAAACACATTTTATCAGATTAGGTACTATAAACTATAAATCGTTTA
Organism: Macquaria australasica; assembly: GCA_005408345.1. Classification (NCBI taxonomy): domain Eukaryota; kingdom Metazoa; phylum Chordata; class Actinopteri; order Centrarchiformes; family Percichthyidae; genus Macquaria; species Macquaria australasica. The sequence goes on from SEMN01000011.1 coordinate 284,726, forward strand.
TATGAAGCACTTCGAGTCATCAGTGAAATGATACAAAGTTGGGTCCTGTCTTTATGGTGGCCCTGAGAGTCAAAACACAACATTTCACAAAACACAAACCTACGTAAAGTTACATCACATGACTTACTTTCTTATTTTAACCCAAACACGATCTTTTCCTAAACCTTACTAAGTAGTTTTGTTACCTAAACCTAAGATGACATGACATAAGTGATCGACCATGTGAATAAATGATAACAGCCTTCTGAACCTAGTGTGTGTAGCCCCTTCTAACCCATATCTATGAGGCTGATGACCACTGATAACGCCCATTCAATCAAGTGATAATATTAGAAACGGGTGCCTGAGAATGGGGAAGCCCAGCTAATCCTATAGTTAAGAGTCTGTGGTTAAACATGCAAAATTTTTGACAATGAATCTAATAAACATTGCAGCTCTGGTACAAAAGTTAATATTGAACTGGGTTGACAAGCATTTAAGCAGACCAAGTAATTGACTGTGTTTGGTGAATGGAGGAAAGGTTTCAGAAGCTGATGTTTGGCTGATCGGACAGAATCACAACTGGAACCCAAAACCCTCTTATGTGAGGCGACAGTGCTAACCGCTGCACCACATAGACGCATGTACGCATGTGCGTGTTGTGCAGGTGTTGCCCTGTTTAATGAGTTTTAGGAACCCTTGATGCAGCAGAGTGGATCTCCCCTCCATAACCGGGGAGAACATCAACGTGTTAGAATACCTAATCATTTTAATATACTTACTATCACCTAATCAACTTGCACAGCTGATAAAGGACCTATTTTAAAAAAGTATGTACCTGACCTGTATTTTGTATCTCAAAATGCAAATCCCAGAAAATGGAATTTTATGAAAAAATGTCATTCTACATCTTTGAATTTAATGTACTACATTTTACTTAAGTGTCAGCAATCTTCTCACATTGTCAGCAGATATATACAGCATGTGATGATAAATTTCACAATTCTTTTTCTGAAATAGCCTTCCTTCTTATAACTTACATCCAACTGATGCTTAAAAAATCCCAACATTGATATTCATGCCAGCTTCAAAAGGTTCAGGTTGGAACATACTATTGCAAGTGATATAGTTGGTAAATTATTAAAGGGATGTGTTTACCTTTCATTTGCCAGATTTACCTGTTTACAGTGTTCTATAGTTCACCAGCTCACTTTAATATTCTAACATTAAACAACTTTGCTCCAATCCTTTGCTGCCACCTCCAGGGAGCTGAGGTTCAGTCTTGTGACAAAGTAGAACTTCTTAGCTTGTTTTGTATCTATCGTCCGTCTTCCAAGCTTATGAGGGAGCAGTGCAGTGATCAGCAGTACAATACCATTTTTTGTCTGCTCATGGAGTGTCGCAGTGTTGTAAAACTGTGTCAATGTCCTGTGGATAATAGAATAGGCTCAGCACAGAAAAGAAAGTGAAAATATGATCTGCATTTTCAGTCATTTGACAGTAGTGATGATGCACAATGGATAAAAACTCACTGCTAACCGATCAATGTGACAAATCCCATAATGTACAATCAAATTGCTGTAATCTTGCTCTTTTGCAAAGAATGCCGTTATCATCTATTCACACGGTTGAGCACGTCTGTCACACCAGGCTTTCAAGGTACACCCACCTGCGTCAGGTGACGTAGTATAAAGAGCGAAAAAGTCAAACACAGGACTTTCACCCAGGAGGTAGGGGTTTGTTTGAAAACCAAAAAAGTCACCACTGACTTATTTAAAGTTTTATATGCATTCCATATAAAAATTACCTGACGTGTTAATGTGTCATTTTCTGTCGCATTCATTTTCCCTGTGATAGATCATAATGATAGTCATGATATTAAGTCTGTAAACTGGGATAAAGTGTTAATTTATGTCACATTTGTCAGCAATCATAGTGTCAGACTTTCTTTCACTGAGGAGAATCAAAATGAGCATTCGGGGACAGGGACAGATGGAGAAGAAATATGACCCACTTGATACCACCCTGACATTTGTCAACCGGAGGGACGACTTGGATCCAGTGTGTAAGATTAATTTCTTGTCTCACTGAGCATGTAGACAGAAAAGTGACCTCAGTGTTTCATTTTCTTTTCATGAGCAATTCAGTGTTACCCAAAGCTCCCCTATTCCTTCTCTACTTCTGACTATTGTATCAATGGTAATTCACCACATACTGTAGCTGATATACTTATTGTTGTGTGCCTCAGCCTCAGATGATGGCGACGATTGTCTCAGGGCAGAGATGTCCTGTGCCCACGCTGTCACTCCTGTCACGATGGTGTTGCAGCCAGCTGGATGAGGTATGTCATGTCTTGAAAATATTTTTTGTATGTAAATTTAAAAAAGCAATGTGATCAAATTGGGAAGGAAGCAGTGAGTATACAAAGACAGTTGGTAGCATGTCGCTTGTGTTACACCAGTCAGACTGTAACGACAATGGTGGTGTAAAAGCATGTTTACTTTTATTATTTCACTGGCAAGACTCTGAAACTTAACACTGAGCACAGAAACCTCAATGGCAGATCATGGGCTCAGTCTATCAACTGCAACTAGCATTCTTTCATGCTTACTCTGCCACCTACTGGCGAGTGCAAGATGTGTAACTCTGAAACAAAGAGCTAAATATTTCTGTGCAGAAAATGACGCGTTAACACATAGAGTTGGGTCTTGGTCTTTTCTGGGTGTAGCCAATGAGGTACCTTCAATCAAGGCACTCATACATGTTCATGAGGAGGGTTGCCTCAAAGATGTCTAACAACAACGCAAGAGAGCACGTTGTGCATAAATTAGTGAAGTGCTCGTTACAGGCACCGACGTACACCCTAAAGGAAATGACAGTATGAAACGTGAGCCAGAGGTGTGGTTCAGAACAGGGGTTCTCAACCTTTTGTAACTTAAGGCCCACTTCTGATTGTTAAAACATTTCCAAATAAATGAGAAAAAAAACCCCACACAACATCCCGAGTGCTTTGTGTTTAAGTGTCTCTGGAGCTTTGATGGTTTTAGCGCCTCATTTGACTGGATTTTACCACATTCAACACAAATCACTGACTATTTGTAGACGTTGAATAAACGTTCAATATAAGTTCACTCGGTGAAATATGGTCTATATGTGACCAAATGTTAAAAACACATTCAAAATAGGTTCAAAATTGAATGTTTTTTCACCGACTAGTTGTAGACGTTGATTAAACGTTTACATTTAGACCATATTTCACCCTGAAAATAACTAGCTTTGTAAATTACCAAACAATTTTTATTTTATTTTAATCTCACCATTTGGCAGTACCACCGCCTACGCGGCCCACTAGATGGCGCTCTGAGGCCCTCCATTGGGCCCCGGCCCACCATTGGGCCCCGGCCAACTTTCAGTGGGGACGGTGAAGATTAAGAAGCAGAAGAAATCTAGCTAGCTTTAGTAGAATGAAATCATACGCTGTCATTAGGATGTGAACATAAATGTTATCTGTTGGCTGACTAGTTATTATAGATGAAATGCACGTTGTATCCGGTTAGAAGCTAAGGTTAGCCGTTCTCTGTAAAGGAGCTAGCTGATGCTAGTTAGATTTAACACCAGCAACCAACAGGAGTAAGTTACATTTAGCTAATAATAGCTAGCCAAACCAGATTTCGCTGGTCCATATTATGCAAATGTACTCAAATTCAAATGTCCGATCATGTTATTAAAGTATTTTCAGTGCTTACCTTCTGTTCCCCACTGCATATGCATGCGAGCCCCAGTCGCAACAACGTGATTGATCAGTTGCAATGATCATCCTGGAGCAACATTAATTATGATGTTGTAAGAAGAACAACAACAGGGTGATATCAGATCGTGCACTGCGCACCACATAGCCGCGTGTGCCACGTGTGTTGCCCTGTTTAATGAGTTTTATGAGCCCTTGATGCAGCAGAGTGGATCTCCCCTCCATCACCTGGGAGAACATCGTGTTAGAATACCTAATCACTTTAACATACTAACTTTCACCTAATCAACTTGCTCAGCAGACAAAGGACCTATTTAAAAAAAGTATGTACCTACTTGTTTGTACTTCTAAATATTTTAAAATCCCTAATGAACCAGGGAGAAACTACAGAAACTGGAACTTTATGAAAAAATGTCATTACATATCTTCTATCTATCTAAATTTTATTACTATATTTTACTTAATTTAAAGGCAGTATTTTTTTTTGGCGTCATTGGGCAAACGTTCAAAACTCATTCTGGTGCCGCTGGTCCAGTCACAAACAAGAAGTGCTGTCCCAGCCTTTCCATAATCTGAAATGTTGTTGTGTTTTGACCTTCAGGGCCATCGTATGTTTTTGTAGTAAATCAAACAATAATTAGCATAGTGTACTGAAAAGGTTTTTGATCCGTCTGAAATAATGATATGATGCATATTTTTGCCCCTACGATTGGGCTGTCTGAGTTCATCTGTGTCTCTTACTGAATGATCCAAGGTTCGGACCTTGGACCGGACCAGTTTTATGTCTTTATATATTGATGATATAGTGGCACAATTGACCTATTCAGAATGTGAACATTTTCAGAAGTAAATGCAGGCCCTACATGTGTATTAACCATGCAACTGGATGTGAAATTCAGTCTCTTTTTACAATAACATGAGCTGAGAGACGTTTCTCCTTGACCTCTCTGAATACAGTGAACACTTCAAAACAATGAGTGGACTCTACTCTTCGCGCATTTTGTCAAAGACGCTGCTTCAGTTCAGAGCTATTGCTTCCAGAGCACCCATCTTCATCGTTCAAATGCAATGGTCCAATAACTTTACACGTTACAGTAAAATACACACTTTTGAAATTGATTGGATGCTGCCTCCAACTTCCCAAAACACTGTCTTGTGTTATGAACAACATTACAGTACAGAAATTGCTTAGGAACAACCAACCCTCTTCATGAGTAAACGTAAACAAATATGTACAATTAAGTATGAATTTGCAGGAGATGAGCAGGCCTCGACAGTGCCAGGTTCCAGCATGCAGTGCAGCTTGAGATTTACACCTGCAAAACAAGAAAAAAACACTGGAGGTGTCTCAGACAAGAGGAAGGTCTGTGCAGCATGACAGAGATCGTAGACATTTGTAGACGTTTACTGTGTCGGAGGTGTTGTTTTAGTTTTTATTTCTCCTTTATGTGCTGGTGGCCTGGTTGTGATGGATGGACTGCTTCGACCAAGTCAGAAACTTACACAGAAATTATGACGTATCTTTCTTATTCTTATTTATTAAACAGCTGACACTGACACTTTAGCCTACCATGTTTCCCAGTGAGGCAAACGCTGTTACATGTCTTGATGGGCTCAACAGCAAAATAACCAAAATAATATTGGTCAAAAACAGGCTATTAGATGTTAAATAAAAAGTTCACCAGTGATGTGTGTCGTGCTTTAACAAGACTAAAAGCCTACAGTCATGCTAGCAGCTCTGTGAGGTTGCTTAGGAACAGTGGCACACTAAATGCCAACACGTAGCACGCTAACATGCTGGTGTTTAGCAGTAAACCCAAAGTACAGCTGAGGCTGATGGCAATCAGTTTTGCAGGTATGTGGCCATAAACCAAAGTGTTGGACAAATAAAATATTTGACCTGATGATGGTGCCAGATGAAAAGTCAACAAATCATTATTAGGATTATTACAGTTCATCCTGAGGGGGACGTGAATGTACTGTATGTATTTAATTTCAATCAATCCATCCAATAGTTGTTGTTAATAGTTGACACTTCACTCGAAACCACCAATGTGAACCTCATAGTGGCACGAGAGGTCAGTAGGTCAGTAGACTTCATTTTTCTGGGGAGAATGAATGTTTGTATGAAAATTCATGGCAATAGTGGTAGACCGACCACCTGACGTTGTCATAGAGCCACGCTACTACCACGGCTAAGAACAGGTTGTTGCAGCAAATGAAAGCTTAACTAAATGAAAAGCGTGACTGGATGTGTCATGCAAGAGTTGAGTAACTAACAGGGCACAGTTTCAGTCAACATTTTCCCTCTAGTTCTGCTGCTTCCCTTTATTTTTTGTAGCCTATTTTAATCAGATTCCTGATTAGCTTCTGTATTTAAAGGCCAATGAAATCAGGGGAAGAGAAACTATTAACTTACACAGTAGATCATTTAGGATCAGAATAATCTAAATGTCTGATTATTTATACAGCAGTATACACTCTGTATAAGATAAATATGGTCATAATCCTTATTGATTACTTTGTAATTCAAGTTGTGCCCCATAAAGTGGGCTATTAAAGATGCTGCCATGCAAAAGGCCTCTATTTTTTCTGTAAATATACTGATGACAGCAGCAGCATTTATGTCCTACAATACTGTAAATTATTTATCATCAGCAAAATGATATTAAAGATGACCCTGCTTAGATATTTATAATTATTTAATGCCAAGCACAATCTGCCATGAAGTGGAGCTTATGTCTGATAACAGGGTTGATCTGTGTCCGTTCGTCAAATGTCAGCCCTGCTCTGATGACGAGCAGACATGTTCTCTCCTGATTCCTGCTCTTCCTGACCACACATGTAGCCACATGCTGACTGCTGACTGCCTCTCCCACCCCCAGAGTCCCTCCGAGGTGCCAGGGTGCTGGTGATGGGTGCCAGTACAGACAGCGGGGAACAGTTGGCATACCATCACGCCAGGCTGGGTGCCCAGATAGTAATAACGACGAGGAGGGAGTGCATGCATTACACAAGGTCTGTGCTCTTGAGAATGTGTCTGATGCAATTTGTCACCTGTTGTGCACTTCCTTTTACACATCCATCACTATTTTCTTTCTTCATGAAACCATCTGCCTGAGCTCTTGGCAACAGATTTTATTGTTCAGACATAATGATTATAAACCCAAGTATCTTTGACTGTGAATACACCACTTCTCACAAGGTCAAAGCGGCTTTGCTTTTTAATTCAGGCAAATCAGGCAAATAAAGGACCATATGTGCCTGGTTATGGCTGTGATGTGTGATTCTGTCACCGTCCTGTGGGTGGCAGAATCGCTTGGGGGCCCAAAAGTCTGGACACCTACATGTAAAAGGGGGAATGTTTAATTCCTGTGATCCATTTCTTTCTTATTAACAGAACAATTGGTAGAAACAAAACTGATCATAACTAGAGTGTGTTATAAGATGATCAGATTCACTGCTGACCACCTCAGTAGTTTTTAAGTTTATAGAGCCTCTTTCACACAACAGAAAAGGGATTTAGCGATCATTTTTATGTTCTGTATGGAGCTGAAACCAACAGTAAATCAGTCACCTTTGGACTTGTTTACCGAACAGACTGAGAGCTGTTTATGAGCTCTATGAAGGGAGACTTCTTTATGCATAACACTATTTATACACTCACTCAAATATATGAAAGGTTGTTATTAGAGAATCCTTGGCTTTATTTTATCTGTGAGTTACATTATTGCAGGACCTTCCTCGAAAACCTTGAAACTTTGTCTGCATTCTTATTGGCCAGTAAACAAATGCACTTGACTCTTTTGTGTTGCTTAGCAACGCCAGCCAGTCCCTGGTTTTTATATATGAAAAACCAGCATGCTGCCAATCTGGAGACTTACAGGGTGCAGTGTGAATGAGACCAGCCTCCGATGCATTTTTAATTAAAACGTTGCGAGCTTTTCTGAGTGAAAGGGGCTGTAAGCATTGTCTGGGATCATTATTAACAGGAGATTGTGACATGATTGATTTATAGGCTACGTTAGTGGATATAAAGATCATTCAGATGTAACTTAGATGTTGGTTTCATGCTCTGGATTTCAAAATCAAACAATCCTTACTTTGCATTGATCTGATAACATTTTACGTAAATAAAGTGACTTTTCTTTTTAAGAATGTGGTTTTTTTTTTTCATTTGAGGTGGGCTTGCCTTTTCTGTTTAAAGCATCCCGTTTGTCATGCGTAACAAAAACGGGGATCCTGTCAGGTCACTCATGCAGGTATCCTGGTAACAACAGAAAGAAGCCTGAGAGAGTATTTGTGGCATGTTTTCAAATTGTTGATGTCTGAAGCCTCAAGCCTTTTCCATCATTTTCATCCAATCATTTTTAATTCCTTTTTTAAAAATATTTGTGCTCCCCTCCACTGCTTTTTATATAGTAAATTATAAAATATATTATTATAAGTACAGCTGGTAGAATTTGACGTAATGCTGAAGCGTCTTAATGATGTCGAGTGAGTTGAAGTCTTTTATTATACATCTGTGTCTGCGTCGCTTAAACTTCCTCATGAATGCGAATACAGCATCAGCTGTTACACCAGAGCAGAGAGCAGGATCTATCGGACTTGTGTCTTCTCTGGTGTGTGAGCGTGCCTCTCAGACTTCTTAGTGACTGTAGATATCTTATATTTGCTCAGGTCTGTTTACTGATATTAATCAAAGCTCAGAGAAGGCCCAGCTCTGCATCCACCCCATAAGCAGACCAAATGCTAGCAGTGAAGTGTAATAAAAAGGGATGGATACTGTGTGTACGAGACTCCTTCTCTAATTATTTCTGATCCTAATGGGCCCCTAGCACTGCCACTACAGTAAGAATGAATGCTTTCTCTGGCACCATGCAGCACAGCAATGTGTTAGTCAGGTCAGCCTCCCAACACTTATTTTAATAATTAGGATGATTGCCTGTATAGCTTTAGGTTTTGTGATATATTCGCTATATGGTGTGCATTAGACTTTAGCTGCATGCGTTCATATATGCTCACACCACCATGAGGACCTCTCCTGCTAGTTGCACTTCTGTACACCAAAGCTGGGAAATTGACTCCCCCTCTTTTTCGTTCACCTGGTCACTCAAAACTGTGACACATACTGAATAAACTGCTAAAGCACTACAGGAAGCAAGTGCTATCCACTGTCCATTACAGTGACTGAGGAAGCCACTTAAGTCCACAGAGGGATTTAGACCCCTCTTATTGATGGATGGCGTGTATTCGGTCCTCTAAGTACTCAAAGTGTTGCACAAAGTAACGCGTTAAGTAAGGCTTTCTGGCAGCAGGCCATCTCATCTAAGAGGAGTAATACGTTTGAGTGCAGAATGGAGTGTAGTTAGTAGGACACAAGAACAGGATAGACCAGAGTCATTTTCTTTTTTCCCCCTTTGGGATCTCCTCAGCACATGGTGTGTGTTGTATAGTGTATGTAACTGTCACATTGGTGCTGATGTGAGAAAATGCAGAAATACACACAAGAGGTTTACATTCAGGTTTAATTTCATCAAAATAAAAGGCTAGACACAAGGTCCAATGCAGATTAATTGATGAACAATGAACATTTAGATTAACAATTATATTTATATAACATGACTGGAAAGAAGTGGAGTTTTTTGTACGAAGTGTGCTGCTGTAGGCCATTATTACAGTATTTCCCCTAGGTTTTGGAGCAGTTTTTATTGTGGGTGATTCAGTTCCATGAATATCTCTCTGCTTAAATGATGCGTTTGATTGCAGTTTTGCTAGTAATTAACATTGCTGCACATTAAGGCTATACCCAGTCACACAGGGGCAATACAGGCAGGGATGAATCAGACCATTTTAAGTGCATTTTTAAGGGCAGGTTACACTGAATAAACAGGAAAACTCAGTTCCAATGTCAACACTGAAGTGTGAACAGATTCCGATTTGAAGAGCCGCGCAGGTTAAAGCTGACGTAGACTGAAGAGCACTGCTCGTGCTGAGAGGCAGACTGGGACTTGTTGTTCTTTCAACAGCGTCACAACAAAATCACTAGTCTTCCACTCAGCACTACCAACACTTTGCCAATGCATCCCCTCGTTTCTGTTAGGAGCTCCACATCCACAGCTTCAATCTGTAATTAAAAGAAAAAGAGACAACCTTGTAACACCACAGGATCTTGCAATACTTCAGTTTGAATCTTCCCTCCGCTGCGCTGGTGTTAAACATCATATATCGGCGTTACAGAGCATTTCAGGATGTGCAAGTGTCACAGGTGTTGCAGAGCATCCGACAACCGGCTAGAGGCGTGTTGAGAGGTTGGGAACTTTAGATGTTGGAGATGGAAACACTACATGCAATTTCCATCTCTGTGTTTTCCCTCAACCCATTTCTCTCTGAAGCCTGTTGACATTCCATCCTTCCTTTGTTGTTGTAATGCCAACCTTTCAGCTCCTCTCAAAAGAGGGAGACAGGAGGAGGAGGCGGAGGAGGGGAGGAACAGAGAGGATCACAGCACAGCACTTAGAATAAACGCTGCTCACCATATGCAATGAACAGAAACCCTAAGCTGTGCACAATTTGCAATTACACCCTATTTAGATTGAGAAAATTGGAAACGCGAACGCAACTCAGTGATTTGTGTTTTCTTTCCAATAAGTCACACTGGGACTGAAGGAGAGAGGGAGAGAACAGAGACAGACAGATTGTCCTGCATCTCCAGTATGTTTCTGAGCTGGTAGCTATGCAACAAGACTGGGAGTCAGTGGAAGAGGGGGATGGGAAGAAGGGGACAGTTTAGTGTTAGGAGGGAAGGGAGGAAGGGAGGAAGGAAGCAAGGAAGGAAGGAAGGGGGGGTCCAAACTAGAGAACTAGAGAAAAGCGGAGTGCTGAGCAGAGACAGCACTCTATTTAGACCAAGAGGAGACCCCAGAAGATATAATCAATAATGTTCACTGAAGCCATTTTAATATAGTATTGATTAAAAACAAATGACTTAATTTGCTGCTGTTCTTGCAGGCAGACATTCAAGCACCTGCCACTCAAAAACCATTCAGTTTCCAAACAGCAGGGACATTTGAATGCTGACCATTAGGTTGTGTTAATATTCACTAGACACGTCAACGTGATTTAAAAAACATAAGCTGTGAAAGCGACTAATAAAGCTGTTCTTCCGTCCAGGTCGCAGCTAAAGAGAAACGAGTAGCCCTCGACGTGGGAGCTGTCCAGTGTCTCGGTGCTGAATGACGCCCTACTTTCCTCCACGTCCATCGCCTCCTCAGCATCTCGCCTCAATTCCGGCCCGGGAAAAAAAAACATGCCACCTGTTGCTGCACCGAAGTTTTCTCTCAGGAGGTTATAAAGCCAAAAAGACCTCCGATATCTGACACATATAATCTGCAGCGACCCTGCTCCTGATCTAAAGTGAGGTCAATTCTCCTTTTTTTTCTTCTCAAATCACGGCAACATGACGACATGATAAACATTTTCCCCCAGGCGAGGCAGGAAGAGGAGGAAGGGGCTGTCATTTAATTTCCCGTAGACGCCGTCGTAGATTTGAGCAGCTATTTATGTTTTCCTTTTTATGGCTCGAAGGCTTTTCGCTTCATCGTATTTGTTTTTCAATCCTGAAGTGCAAAAAAAAAAAAAAGGAAAGGAAAGGAAAGGCAGCTTTCTGTGGAGAGAAAAACATTGCAAACATATGAATATCCTGCAAATAAAGAACCTAACACTGCAATTCTCTTAATAGCAGGACAAAGGCTATAAGTGATGGACTCACCGTGGATCGACGGGAACAACAGGTGACGCCGACATAATGTTATGCAGCGTGTGCTGGATGAGTAGCCAAGGCTGCGTCTCTTTCGCTGTTGGGCTTTTTTTCTATTGAAATCAGCCACGATCTGAGCCTGTGCGCCCTCCCATCTGAGCTCCACGTAATGGTTATCATGATGTTACTGGGTAGGCTGGAGGAAGATGGATCAGTGTGTTTATATACGTCTGCTGCTCCGGAGAGGACAAGGAGGAGGCGGGACGATGTGTAGTGACGACCGCGAGAGGAGGCCAATTGACGTGGATTCTTTTTTCAGACCTTGTTAAGGGTGCGGCCCAAAGCAAGCAGCCAAATTACATTATATGAAGGTTATAAGGATGCATATGAATAAAACATATGGAGGCTGCATGTATGTCGATGGGAAATACCTGGGTTTCTATTTAAGGAAAAGTTTGGGTGTGTTTTTTTGTTGTTTTTTTTGCACAAGCTTAATTGCTGTAGACCTAAATGAATCAGGGCGTAACACCTCACACACACACACACACACACAAAAGCCCTAAATTGAAATCATGTGCCTCAAGAGTGCAAAAGTCTTCACCTGAACGCGCTGTGCCTGACTGTGGAGAGGAGCTCAGATGTAATTGAATTAAACCTGAACTGTGAGTTCAAGATTATGCATCAAATTAATTTGTAATGGAAACAACAAGAGGGAAATGTTACATACCTAAGGGCTGTGGAAATTGCAAATTGTAAAATGAATTGCTTTGGAAAACAACTGGGCTAAATACAATTTAAATCTATCCTCTCGTGCAAATACATTCACACACTTAGAATTAAAGATGTTTCTAGTCTGTTCAGTCAAACTGAAGATCAACTAAAAGAGAGATTCAATACTTTAAAACCAGTGGTGGAAGGTAACTAAGTAAAGTAAGAACTGTACGTAAGTACAAATTCAAAGTATTTGTACTTTACTTGAGTATTTCAATTTGATGCAACTTTATATGTCTACTCCTCTATCTCAGAGGCAAATATTGTAATTTTTACTCCACTACATTTGTCTGACAATGTTTTTCTGTTATTCTTATAAAAAGTGAACTTTCTAGAGATACAAGGTTCTCACAGGACAGTGATGCTACAAACATATGAAGATCTTATAGAATATGATGCACTGCTGTAGATAAAACTACCCAGCAGTATAAACAGTAGTTAAAATTAGCACAACCTAAAACAGCTACAGCAGTAAAATGCAACATAAACATTAATGCGGCAGTAATATCAATCCAAAAACATCAAATAAATAATAGTGAATAGTACACTGTATGTGTAAAAGAATAAAACAATAATAAATAAATAAAACAAGCGTTCCCATGGGGATCAGCACCACAAACCAACTATGATGTATACTATTGTATCCGGTGTCTTATGGCCAATTACATCACATTGGTAACTTGTCCTGGTTCTGATACTTTTCACTCTTTTAAAAGAAGTGAGGAAGCTAAAAAGGTGTTATTTGTTTTTGTTTTTTTGGTGGGGGGGGGGGGGGGGGTGGTGGTCATTTTCAGCACCTGATGGCTGTTGGAAACTGATGTTCCCAAATCTAAGTGGGTTGGGGGATAATAGTCATCAGTGCTGTCTTTAAATGACATAATATTCAAATTCTACTGTTACTCATTGTTTTTGACCTCTTTGACAGTTCAGCAGTAGTCGTGGGCTGGTAAGGTACAAGGGAGTGATTTAAATTTACAGTTATTGTACGTTTTAAAAGCTTAGAGCTTGTGTTTAATATTGTTGGATTTTTGTTCAGTGCAGTACTGACTGAGCAGCATTATCACAGTCAGCAGAGGTGCTTGTGTGCCTTTTTTCTCTTGCTTCATGACTCTGTCTGCTCCTCATCCTATCTGAACCAGAGGAAAACTGCCAAACAATGACCTGTCAGATGTGTGTGTTTCCTTACAAAGCACTAAAAATTGAAATTTGAAAGTCTGACTTTTGGTCTATGTAAGGATTGGACTATACCTCCATGGGAATTAGAATTCAGAATTACAATAATTGTTAAGTCTCTGGGTATTAAAAACCGTAGGTAGCAATTAGACACTCGGGTGGCATCTGCCTTATGAAAGGAGTCTATGAGAAAAACTATCACCATGCAGTCAGAATTATTTGAAAACCAATACGTGTGCAGAAACATTCAGAATCCTGCTCATAATTACATGTCTTATAGTTACATGGTGACAAGTCTACATTTTAGGGCTCCATCTAACTATTTTCACTTCGTCTATAAAATGTCAAAAATGATTATCAAATTTTCTACACAAGTCACCAAAGCCGTCAGTGGTGATATCGGTATTCAGTTTATAGTGACACGCTGAGAAAAGGAAGCAACTCTTCATGTTTGCGAAGCCACACTGAGCATGTTTATTTGTTAGGACAGAAACTGGAACCCACTTATTTTACATGAATCCGTTAATTGAGCAGTCATCACAGCAGGGCTCAATTTTAAGGACAGTCTAACTGTCATTTCATTTCTGAGGAACATACTACATAACAAGGACATCATGACAAGGATGTTTCCTGCTGCTTTCAGGGCCCTGTGTGACATTTGACTAAAACCTTCAAAAGCCTGAAGACAATCAGCCTCGACTGAATCTTCATGTTGCTCCTTTTATTCCCAGCGAGCTGTTTAAATCATTGCATCTTCTCTGACACCTGTAATTTGACAGCAAATATAATACACACACTGTAATAAACACACTACTGATCCCCCATTTTATGAATGCAAAGGTGCTGGTGAGTGTCTATTTGTAAATAAGGTACATGAGTGACCCTCCCTGTGCTCTGTTCCCTCTGACAAAATGGCCAAAAAGCAGCTGCTGGCTGCAGCTATTAGTTTTCACAAAAGCCTTGTTCCTTTGATATCCCTGTAGGCTGGTTATCAATGCAACTCAAGAGTTGGGCTTAGGGAGGAACCAGGGGGAAGATCCTGCTGGCTGTGTTGTGAGGCTTTAGTTGTATAATGAACATTACACTCTGTGCCTCTTGATAGAAACATCAGGAGGTAGGATTACGCATATTAGCGATCCCCCTCCGTTCTCCCCTCTGCTTTCAGGGCTTAATGTTAACATCTGCCCACCGAGAGCCACAGATGAGCTGGAAGACTGTGTTGAATGTCTTCCATTCAGATGATTTATCTGATCACTATAATGGACTATGCATGTTATTTAGATGACATTATAATGGAGTCTGAAGGGGAGAAAAGCTCTGGCTCTCTGGTGTTGAGTCACGTAGACCTACAGTACCTGATCTTCATCACACGGAAAAACAAACACTTCACACAAAAAAGACCTTTAGTTTTTGAAGTCACTAAATTAGCAGTGGTATGTTTCATATTCAATATCAACCATTTTCTGATTTCTATCTGTAAATGATAGCAAAACCACAGGAGCAGAATCATTCAAGACCCCTTTTTTCTTCTCCATGTATTTACGCCCTTCAGCTGTTGTTGACACTGATAGAAATCCATTTGCTGTTTAAATGTGGAAGAGTGAGTTTGGGTGGGCCACAGGGCACAAGCAGAGGTGTGGGAGCTTTGGGAGGCGGTGAACATTCATTATTTTTCATGCCCTGGATCAAAACTATACTTGTGTGGGCTGGACCGATGAACATTTACAGACTTCCAGGGAACAAGGTGAGGCCACAGGATGTTTTCTGGCCGTTCAAAGCTCTCTCTCTAAACATATGTGGTGCGTAACTGGGGACCAGATCCAATGTGGGGGATGTCAGCTGTCTGTTGGGATGTTTAACCTTCCTCATACCTTGTTAGAAAAACAGTCAAAATAATTGGCAGGATATTTCTCAAGTGAGTGTGAGATCTGATTCTCACCTTCAAGGTAACGCGGGTTAAGCTTGATTGCATGGGTGTGGTAGCAGCAGTGTAGCTCTGAATCACTGAATTTGGAACTGCTCACAGGATGGCTCCCTCTGCTGTTCACTTTGAATTTGGACAGGAACACAGGAAGCCACGTCTACTGAAAAGTGTTCAGACGGGTGATGAATTAAAGGAAAAACCAGAATAAATGAGGGGAGAAACCTCACGAATACAGATTGTTCCATAGAACATGTAAATGATGTGGATTATATGCTATGGCTTTCACAACTCAACTCCAATGGGAGATTTTTGACACGACAGCACTGTCCACCACCATCATCGAGTGAGGGAAGAACGGTTCAGAGACTTGTTGAATCTATGCAAAGAAGCACTGAAGCTGTTCTGGGAGCTCCTGGTGGCCCGACAAAACACTTGATCTTGTTTTTTATCCCCTTTAATATTTACCAAACTGTAGTTATGTTGCCCAGAATGAACACTATAGACAAGTATGGACAAAAGAAGCTCATATATCTGACTGACTTCCACATTTCTGCATTAAACACATTTTACTTGACAAAAATGCTACCACTAAAGAAATAAATAGATTTGAAGCTTTTTCTATGCCCTTGAAAACAGAAAAAAATGATGCCATAATTCAGATTAACCTCTTTGGCATCGAAAATTGAATCAAGAAAGAATTTAAAAAATAAGTGTGGCGATATTCGTTTGTTAAGTCTCGCAGTACTTTTTTCGACTTCCCTACCTCGTCTGTGGCACTCTGCCCCATGGCCATTGGTTCCTACTGAAGATGTAAATCTTTAAAAACGGGTCACTAGTTTAATTTCTTTTTAAAAAGGCAAATCATTTCCTAAAACAGCTGGGCAGTGCAGTTTTTAGCAAACATCATTTAAACGATAATAAATAGCGCATTTGTTGAGGACTAATTTCAGCTGCGAAAAAATACACATTTGGTTCTCTAGTGAATATTTACGCTAGCAGTGCCTGTGTTCATGGTAATGAAGGACCATTCATGTGTTTTTAATAGTTTAGGAGCTCTACGACTCAGAGGAATAAGATAGATCAGGCCTTGGCACAGCAAGTTGTTAGTATAAAATAACCCTATTCTTTAAGAAAGCCTGGCTAGAAAGAATGATATAACAATGATATTGCCCCTTTTACTTCACAGCAGTAGACTGATTTTATAGGTCTACTCTCAAGTTATTGGACAATAAAACAGCGACGACATAAGGTACAAGATATGATCATTTAATGATGATTATCTCTCAGTACAGAAATATTTTTCTTTTTAACATTCTTTCTGTAATTCAAGTTGGCAGCATTGTCTTGATTTTGAAGTGGCATTAAAATAAATTTCCATAGAGTTTAGCAGTGAAACTGCCAATCAGCTTCCCTCAGATAACATTAGTAAACAAACATGCCATTTCTGTACAAGAACCTTTCTACACAACACAAATAAATAGCATTCATTTAAATGTGGCACGCTTGTTGACTCAAACATTCAAACAGGGGGAAAACAGAAAATCTAAACTGGGAGGAAATGTTGCAAATGATATGAAATCTTTTTTTCAGATAAAAAAAAACAAAAAAAAAACAAAGTGCAGGAGCATGACTGCTCAACACAGAAATTGTCTGAAGTAGCAAAAGACAAGTGCCCCGAGCTTGAATATCTTAGCAGACACAGCGCAAAGCAGAAGCTCGGCACAGAACAGCATTTCACTCTGATTTAATCCCACGTTTCTACTGTCTGCTTTAGTTGCTGTTGCAAACTACACTGATGAGCCAAAGTGTTTTCATTTTAACTTCCCTTGCCTGATTTTCCGACGACTGAAAAGCCTCCGCACAAGTGACATTAAAATATTCTAATTTTCATGTGAATTACTTTTGTAAGAAATCGTTCTAATGTACAGCGTTAGATTTTCTTCTAAAGATGTGTCATACGCCATTACAAGATTTTTCTTGAGATTATGAAACAATGAGCCAATACTGCGTAATATCATAGGACTAAAATGAACTCAGTATCAGATTTAAAAAAGGAAATCAGGCCCATTCATCCAGTCCCTGTTAAACATAAACAGTTCTTGAAACTGCACAGGATTATGTAATCTGTTATCAGTGTACATGAAACATTATTGCCTCTCAAACTTGTTTTTTTTTTGCAATCCTGAATTTAGCCACTCCACAGATAAGACCAAAAACTGTGGTTACACACACAAAAGGAAATCTACTAGCCTTCCAAACAAACACACTAGAATATATGTTAAAAATATGTAATTAAAAAAAAAAAAAAAAACCTAAATAAAATAAATAGACAATCAAAAGGACAAACTCAGTATTTGGCAGGTAAGCACAACATCAGTCTGTAAACAAAACATAATCACACGGGGAGACAAACACCCCCCAAAATTCTCCTTGTCATCAGAGATCACTGGTCTGTTGGCGGAGGCAGTGGCTCCATCATTCAAGAGGAAGTGGAATACTGTACGAATATATGTATGTATGTATGTATGTATGTATGTATGTATGTATGTATGTATGTATGTATGTATGTATGTATGTATGCATTTCCTCTGCCCTCTCCCACCTCCAGCTTGGCTAAATAACTAAGGGCAATCGAGGGGGCCCTCTGTAGACTACTGAGGTGAATACTCAAAAGAAGGGATAGGGGTGGATAAATCCCCTTCCCGGCTTTATTCCCTCATAGTACAGAGGTGTGCTTACTACCGGATCCTGGTGAAGAGGTTCAGCACTGACACGGATTCCTAAAACAGGGAGGGAGACAGAAGAAAGAGGTAAGACAAACACGACTACAGACAGATAAAGGAATGGAACAGATAGAGCAGAGAAAGGGATCTTAGACGTAAATGTAAGTGAGAAAATGGGAAGAATTAATACCTTAGTGGATCTCATCTTGCTGAAGACGTTCCAGAACCGAAGTGTTTCATCTCCAGCTCCCGTCACAATGGCCTCTCCATCAGGGGACATGGCCTGCACATAAACTCATTGTTATACACTGAAAATACAGTATTATAACAGTACGTAATCAGAGTAATTGGGGGTATGTAAGACTAGGATTGGGTTTTTTTTTTTGGTTCCCTTCCAGTGTGGGCAGCTTGATCAGAGAGCAAGAAGTGCTTGTGGCTGCTTTGCTTCAGTTTTACGTAACCTTTGGACTGATGGGACAATGGTCTGCAGACAGAAACATATTCAATATATACTGACCAGGTAGAGTACTCTGTAGGAATGTCCAGTAAGTTTGGCCACTTGAGTGAGAGAGGGATACTTCCACACCAGGATCTGGTTCTGGGAATAACCGTGTGTGCTGACCTGCAGAAAATAAAACAGTGTCTTCATCATATTTACCTCAGACTCAAAGGAACATTATCTTGGGACCTGTGTGTGCCTGTATACTGTCAAATAAAATCAATAACAATTCCATCTCTCTGCTTCCAGTACAGAGGGATGATTTAAGGCCTAGCTTTGCTCAAAGTGAAATAATACACCTTCCAGCAACACTGAAATTGTGTTATTTAGATGTTGCATCTTGTTGGGTAGGAAGTAAGACACCAAAACATCGAGTCACCTCGATTCAGTTCAGAGTTACTACAGTGTGCGAACAGCAACTTTACCATGAACACACAACTTCTAAGATGCTCTGTACATGGCTAGCAAAGATTAGGATTCCCAAAACACAGTTCCTTCTACATTACTGTAATGCACCTTTGCCTGCATTTAAAAACAAAAACATAACCATGCGTTCTATTTCACAACAGCTGTGTCCAAATCAAAAACTTCAGGTGACTCACCAGTTCGTTAGTGTGCTTGGACCAGGCCAGGTTGCAGACCTGAGAGCCGGTGTCTGTGCACTGTAAGGGCTGGCCGGTCAGAGTGTTCCAGAAGCGGATGCAGCGGTCGGCGGTGCCGCCTCCGGAGGCCAGCAGGCCGTGCTGGTGGGGAGACCAAGCGATGGCCTTCACTGCAGCCAGGTGCTCCGTGTACTGCTGCACCGGGAGGACGCTCGAGTGGTTCCACACAAGCAACTACAGGCAGCAAGTTGAAACGAGTTTGTGAGGTTTTATGAAAAAGTGGTCCAGGTACTAACGCGTACCTCACAGACAAACAGGTGAGATTCTCTGTCTACATACCTTGTTGTCATTTCCACCCGAGGCTAGCAGCTGGTGGTCTGTGCTCCACTTGAGCCCGCAGACTTCCTGTCTGTGTCCTTGGAGACGGCGTTCAGACTGGAGAGGCGGGGCTCTGATGTCACGCTGCAGGATCACCCGATCGCGGCTCCCAGACGACAGCTGGTCCGCATTCCATGCCAACGCACCTGGCAGCACAGGATGAAACAAAAGGGAAGATGATGATCACAGACCATGAATGAGAGATGTTGCTAAACAACAGTGTGAAAGTGAATGACGGTTGTAATATTTCACTCGTGCAGCCATCTCCATCTCTCCAGCCTCTCAACTCACCCACTCTGGCTGTGTGTCCTTCTAGTACGGAGAGCTTCTTCCCTGCTGCTGCATCCCAGATCTGTACATAGCCTTTATGAGTCCCCACCGCCACCAGGTTACCCTAAAAATAGAGTGGACACTTTGAATGTCACACTGATGTAAGAAGAGTCTGTAATGACTTCAAACAGCATTTACCAAAAACAAAGAACATGAGTTTCAAACGGTTGAAATGGAGCCTTCACACCAAAACTCCATTTGCATCTTTACTAAACGTCAAGCAACAGCACTTTTTCATGCTGGATCTTCGTCAGGTCAGTGCTTGATCAGTAAAAATGTGAACACAGTTTCGGTAAGCAGGCTATACTACAGCCCTATTTGAGATGCTGGATGTTTTTTTTTAAATGTAACCTGACTACAATTTGAAAAGATAACAGATGACAGAGAACCTCACCCTCTCAGACCAGCCCACTGATGTTACAGAATCTCCTTCTACAGAAAGGTCACATAGACGTGTCACCTAAAAAGATGGAGAGGAAAGAAATACAGATTAACATCCAAGAGGCAGATCAATTTCATCCTAAAACTCTTAATTAATATGTCTGATACACAACCAGTGAAACCGTTAAGTGACAGATCCAATGTGATTCGAAACATTATTTCAGAGACACAAACACATTTATACTCTTAGATCTTTTTCAACTACAGTGAAGCCCTCTGCTGGATGCCTGTTTGTCTCAGTGTACTCAATTAACAGATCACACACACACCTGGCTGGTGCAGGCACTCCACAGGTAGACACAAGTGCCCAGTCCAACACTGAGCACATTCAGAGAGGACCAGTCCACTAGGTTGAGGTAGAAGTCATCCTGAAGCTCTGGAGCATCCAGAACTTTGAAGGGAATTTTGGATATTTTGCGCGTAGGTTTCCTTGGTGACCGCAGCAGTTTCTGGCTGCAATGCACAACACAGTTTTAGTGAGGAATACAATGCTGCTTCTCCCAAATGGAGATGACATATGAGGAAGGACAAGACAAGGGAAACACATCACCTGTTGCTACTGACAGGTGATAGAGAATATGGTGAGACTGTGTTTCCATCCTCTTCTGGCAGAGCCCTCTTAGCACTTACAGAATACTACAAAACACAAACAGATGATTAGTGAATGCAGGAAAAGCTCCCCAGAAAACCAGTACATTAAAAGCTACAGCCTGGTTAACTGTTTTTACACTAAAAAGGCTCCTCTTGGCAGGAGTGGACGGCTGTAGACGGCGGTCCTCTGACTGGGGGTCCTGGACTTTCTCAATGCCCGCTCCTAGCAGCTCGTTCTTCAGGAGAGCCGAGTAAGCCAGACCATCGGCTAGAGGCAGAGGAAGAGACAGGGGGGAAATCAAACCAGGCTGTCGAAATGATTAAGTTCAAACACTGTGCTCCCTCTGCAATTTCTTAGCTCTATCTCTCGCATCTCGAAAAGATCAGGGAGACTTTTTCACTAAGCTTTGTTTAGTCCTTATCTCCAGTTTCCATGAGCCTGTCCAGGCTTAGTAAACAAGAGAAGGTCAAATGATCCAGTTTGACCGGAGCAGACAGATACATGTGATTTCTTTCACGATTATGAGGAGCTTAAGGTTTGAGCCGTTTTAACGAGAGCCCAACCAATCATCACAGATGTATAGATACCGAGGGGAGGTCAGCCAATATGTAACAAGAAACGGACGTACAGAAATGTCAAATATATGTTTAGAAGTAGTTTAGAAACAGTGTCCCTATTACATAGTTTGTCCACCAGAGAGCACTGACAAGTTTTTAAATTTTGGCAGGTACAATTAAAAAAAACTAATTTAACAGATCCTGATCCCAGAAATGCTTGTTTATATTGTGTGTTAATATAAAAAATAACAACATTGGCGAATATATATCATAATTTTTCATAAACTCTCAAATATCAATATCAGCCTCAAATATCAACTATCGATTGGGCTAAGTTTAACACATAGCAACACATGCACGTGTGCCACCATTCATATGTCAAACAGCCATAAACTGACAAAAGGCTGAACTGCCAGAAAGTGATATTCAGTTTACTCTCATATGACAGTAAACTGAATCTCTTTGGGTTTTGGACTGTTAGTCGAATAAAAGGGGCGATTTAAATATATAGCCTTGGGCTGTGGGAAATTGTAGCAGCATTTATCATTGTTTTCTGATATTTTATGGACAAAACAATCAATCAATTAAACATAACTACCTCGTTTGTATGTTGCTAAATGTAAATGCACATATTACAAGACATCGTAACATAATATATTGTTATTTGCCCCACCTCCAGTCTCTTGGTATAAAAGGTGGATTGATTACCTTTGTTGCTGTCTGTTGTGCCATCTTTGGTTTTCCTGTTTTGATTGTGCGATTTTTCAATTTCCTGAGTCACACAATGAAATAAATAAATGATCACTCTCAACCAAATCTTTAAGCTTGCTGTGTATTTACAGACAAATGAAAGAAAAATGCTAACAGATAATATGTTTCCTTAGAAGCCATAATCAACACTTTTGTCTTGAGAACACTGTTCTTTTGAAAAGGAAAGACAGCGAAGTCCTGGGTGTACTGTAGCAGACTCACATTGATGCGGTGGAAGTTGACACTCCAGTTGGCTCCGGCCCGGGAGGGAATAAAGCGATCACCATGCTTGCTAGGGGAGGACATGGGGGAGCTGGTGGGTGTCAGAGCTCGGACCGCTCCTACAGCTTTCTACACAAGAGAGGAGAGGAGAAACATGGCAGATGGTGCATTTGTTTGAGGTGTTAACAACAGGCGGCAACATTCACAAAACCCAGTCATTTGGCTGGTAAGGTCTTGTTATCACTCAACACTAGTGATGCCGTCAAATGAATGAGACTGGCCAGTTAAACTGTTTATTCTTTCAACACATGGAGAGAAACACCCTCTCAGTCCATCGTATGTCCTTTGCTAGTTAACAATCCTTTTTGGGAGGGGCTATCATCATGCTATGGTCAAGATAATGACCTAATCATAATAGTCATACTAGTCAAGACTGTAAGCCTTGAATATAAATTGCCTCATCTAGCCATTTGTTTAGGAACTACTGGTTGAAGATCAAATACAGCTCCTTTATGTACAAGGACAGAGACATAATAGGAAAAAAACAAGGGGATTTATTATTTACTTACTATGGGGCTTGCGTTCTCATTTTGGATGTTGATCTGCCTGAGCAGCCTGCACTCATAGTCCTGATCCATGATGCCTGAAAACAAGATAACACTGATTAACACAATCATAAAATTGTGACATAAAAACAATCGCAAAAACCACAGTCTCCTGATGCAAGTGTCAGATGACAGGTTAGTAACAGACACTGGTACTCTCATAGTTATGACTTGCTGACTTACCACTAATGCGTCTGAAAAGAGTGCAAATGTCTACCAGTGATGTGGTAAAATATAAGTTTCTGCACTTCACAAACAACTGTACTCTATTGACACCTGTTTAGCTCATAAATGACATAAATGACCAAAGATATAAGGCTGCTGTGTAGCACTGGAAATAATTTGTTTTTTTAATCAATTAATTAATCTTAATTAATTTGCTAGTTGTTCAGTCTATTAAATGTCATGAAATTGTGAAAATTCACCCATCACTAGTTTCCAGTGTTTAGTCCCACCAACAGTCCAAAACATACATTATCCATGTCCATATAGATTTTTTTAACAATGTAAAATAGAGAAAAGCAGCAAATGTTCACACTGAAGAAGATGGAACCTGCAGATGTTTTTCTTGATAAAGAATGGATTATCAAAACACTGTTGTTCATTTTCTGTAGATCAACTAATTGGTCAATAGACCAACTGTTTCAGCAACACTGCTGTGTATAATTCCTGACATGACAAAATAAATGATCACTACTTAATGCTAACTGACAAGCCGTGTAATTCCACGTGTGAAACTCATTGGACATCGAGTTTCACACTAATCAGAAGAAAGTCCTCCGGTATCGACGTCTTTCATCACTTTGTTATTGGGTAAAGAAAACAACGGTCCTTCAGTTAATGTCAGTAACATTTAACAGGATGATAATGAAAAGACCCACTTTACGATCACCTTCAGGAAGCACTACCAGAGATAATCCTGAAAGAAGTCTGACTTCGCAACTGCTTTGTGGAGATAAATTAGGCAACTAAACATTACAGGATTACAGTTAATGGCATGAAGAAATCCATCGATATGATTACAAAGACAAACCAAACAATTGTTAAACTCGACAGTCTCAGTTTAAATCCATTTTAAACTAGCTAACAAGGGGCAAATCTGTTCGTAAATGACAATGACATTAGTTATAGTTCACATGATCAGCTGCGGCTGGGCTCAGTCCTCTGCTAACAACACTTCAATTATCTTTGTGGAAGAAAACTATGAACTCATACATGTAAAACTTGCCTGCTGCTTGCAGGAAACAAAAGACCTCGTTGTGGTGGTAATCGCTGATCTGTAATCACAACAAACAAATAAACAAATAACTAAATCACCCAACATACAAAGCTACGCTAACGCTAACGCTAGCTCAGCTGGCTGCCCTAACGTAAGGTGCGCTAGCTGTCCGGCTAATGCGTTTACCAACATTGTTTGTTCACGATCTACCCTCTGCCGACACCTTACCGTGCCCCGATAAACTCTTCCCGTGACGCGCCGTTGAAATACTTCTCTTAGCGGAGTCAATGCCAATTGAAATGTCTTGTTTTGTGCGTTTCACTCTTTAAAACAGAGCATAAAAGACACAAATGTTTTCTTTTGCCGAGCGTTCACTTCGCGTTCGCTAAGCACCACGGGAAGGATGTGACGTCGCCGTTTTTGAATCGCACATTTCGCGTTGCTAAGGAAACGTGTCACAGTCATCTTCAGTAGACGTGAGACGCACATTATTAACGCGCCGACTAAAGCTGAAGTGGCGCAGTGACAGCAGCTTGGGTCCCGTCACGTACTTCAAATGTCATTATTTGTTTTTAATTGTTCACTTTTGAGTGCCACTGTTGTTCGAACCAGATATGCCCATTGCTTGACAACTGATTTGTCAAATGATCAATTGACCTGGCACAAATGAACCTGCACATTAACCTGTGCAGTGAGAGATAAAGCCCGTTTTTCATGATAAACTAGACACGTGGAGGAAAACATGTGGCTTGTTATGGTTGAAGGTGAGTGTAAAATTCAGTCTATGCAATGGACACAAGTTGCAGCATCATTGCCAGCTGCTGAACGGTATTATTGGACGGACCATAATTAAATACACAAATTTAGAAATAACATTTTGA
This sequence comes from Macquaria australasica, assembly GCA_005408345.1. NCBI lineage: Eukaryota > Metazoa > Chordata > Actinopteri > Centrarchiformes > Percichthyidae > Macquaria > Macquaria australasica. The sequence goes on from SEMN01000011.1 coordinate 309,879, forward strand.
TGTTAACAAATTTCATTCTAATAAACAGACTGCGTGAATCTACAGTATCTTTCAAATGGCTTTATTAGTAAAAAAAGAGATGCCAGTGAAACAAATATAATCTAACATTAAGTAAAACAGACTAAACACATTCCATGTGCAAAAGTTTAACATAAAGACACATTCAATGACATATCCTCTTTGTGGGTAGACTCCTGATTGTTGAAAGACAGTTCACCAATTTGCAAAATGTGAAAATGAAATGTGATTGAGAGCAAAATTTCACCCCTTACCATTAGCTGCAACTCTATTGTAGCAACACTGACATAGGAGTTGGTGTAATATTTTAAAAAATCATGTCAAGAGCCTGGTATCCCAACATGGTCCAACAGCTCAAAGGAATCTGATTCAAAGTGCCACAGAAAAGGTACAGCAGGTTCAAGTAAATTACTGAAATTCTGATTTTAAAAAAACAAAAAAAACACCCTCAACCCCCAGTAATGTGCAAAAGTATACTTTTTTAAAACTAGTCTAAATGTGCTAGATGATAAATATATATTAGTATAGCTAAAAACTATTTTGCATAAGCAAAAATGGAGTGAAATGTGTGGCTCAACTCAGCAGATCAAAGTGCCCATGTAGTTCAAATCGGGACAGTAAATACTGCCGAATGTTTTTTAAATTAGGCAGGGTATCTAATAATCATAAAAAAAGTCTGCTTTTACTTGATTTACACCAAATGTTCATATGTCCTGGATTGATTATTGTTAAACACAGTCATGCTCATATTGCTAATAGTCCTGAAGGAAAGTCACAGCCACTGCTCTACAGCTCAAATACAATCAGAGGCTCTCAAAATCACATTGTTTAAAAGTTCAGCATGTCCAGTAGAAAACATAGTATAAAACATGTTTTTTACAGACAACCACTTAACCAAAGAAAAGTCTGAAAATGATACAGAAAATGACATGTGAAATCCCCTAAACCGAAAATAAGACAGTGGTGAGTTTTCAAAGGCCCCGTGTCACCTGTAATAAATGACAATGACATAAAAGAAATAATCAGAGTTAGCACTTTGCATGGCATCAGATACCCTACTATACCATCTGCATCAGAACATCTCTGTAAGTCTGGAGTAACACTAAATACATTCAGAGCAGTGAAGATCTAACAAAGCGTGTGTGCTTATGGTAATGCCATGGTTTTCAAACCAGTGTGGAGTGAATGCTGGAATGGCAGAGTGAACTAAAATGAACATAAAGTACATCTGGACACAGGAGGCTGGTCTACAGGGAGGAGGTATCTCTGGGCATAAGTTGCAGGCCATTGCTGACCTGGAAGCGAGTTTCATCTGATATACCATACTGCTCCAAGGGGTCCTGTGGACAAAGCAGAGGGTGAGTAAAGACTGTAAGAAAACAAAAGAGTGTGCAGAGCAAATTCCCTGTTATTGAAGCAGAATCAAACTTTATATTAAACGATGAGTTCACCGAAATCACACAAAGACACAAACAAAAACATATTCTGCCCCTAGGGATGTCTAGTCATGCAGATAGTTTAGGTTTGATTTGGCGAGGTTTTGAGATCTTTGAGACTTCTGCCTCCACCCAAACACAGTGTAGGGGAGTGGAACTTAATTGGTGGCTCTTACAGCATCGAAAACTGTGATAATCTCAACAACCATATTTCTTCAAAAGGCTTTGCTATGAACAGTTGGGAACAATTTCCGAGATCTGTGGATCATCCTGAGTGACCAGGAAATAGCTTCTGAAAAGATAAATTGCTTTTAAGTTTCTCTTAAAAACTTTGTTTATACCAGAAATTAAAGCCCATTTTATCTCCATTGTTTTTGGGGTTGTGGCATAAATCCCAACAGCAAAACCTTGCCAAATAAAAAAACCTAAACTACTGAATCTTCCTCTATTGATCTACCCATTTATCTTCTGCTGATATAAATGATACTGTGCATTTCAGTGGGTCCAGCATGGCACAAATACACTTCACACTTATATTCTTCTTAGTATGTTGGATAGGAGCACCATCTGTGTGGCATTTACTGGTGCTGCTGTGAAGAGTCTCACCTTGCCAGTGAGCCTGTGGATTTCAGTTCGATAGAATATCAGGTTCTTCCTCATGAACTCGTAACTGCAAGGGGTGAGATGACTAATTAATTTGACATTTGAGGGGGAAACAATGTTCAAACACATACAGTAAAGATTAGAGCTGCAACTAGGCTTATAACACATTCATGATGAACCGTTTTTTGGGTTCAGTACACAACTTGTTTCAGTTCAGTACATAAACATACATCCTGAGTACATCCTATAAACCAAATCATTGCGGCTTTATTGGTCTAATACTGTCTTAATACAGAACATCTTGGCATAGGGGGAAACTAAAAGTGCACGTTTCATCCAGAAAGCACCCAGGAAGCTTTTGCTGTGTGTTGGTTGTAGACTGTTAGCTGAACCATGCCAGCCAGATCAGCCCAGCTCATATAGGTACAGTAGCATCATCACAATAATAAACCCGAATAAGAAGCCGGAGCTCTAAGATCCTCCCCCTGTTTGGGAGCATTATGGTTTTCCCAGTAAACTTTAACACAGGACAAGGGTCAAGTAGTGATGGACTGTTCCAACACAAGTCACACTGTTGACATTGTGTCTCTGGAAACAGCTACTTCATTCATTTGTGACGGTTTCACCCACGTGTGTCTATTACTGGAGGCTAAAACACATCAAATATCATCTCACTGCACATTAAGAGCGGCCAAAGCCTCAACCAATGCCAAAGTCATGTTTATCGCTGCAAATATGTGACCATATTTAGTCAAAGAGGACACAGTTCTTAAGTCTTGTTATATTGTCCCATCATATGACCATAGTTTTGTAATTAAGTTGTAACAATGCACACATGCAGCCTTTTGTTTTGTTTTTAGATTACTCAATGACCCTTTGCAATATGTATAAATGTTTTTCAGGAAAAATTATGCTTCACTGTTTGACATTCCCAACGTTTGTGTACCATTACACCCCAAGGTGCAACTAATGACTAATTTCATTATTATTTTGATTTAACCTTTTTTTTCCCCCTTACACATGATTTAGTCCTTAAAATCTCAAAAATGCTGACAAATCACAAGTCAATTATGTTACCATCTCAAAGTATTCAGCTTGTAGTGATATCAAATAGAGAAATTGTGGTATTTTTACTTGATAATTGACAGAAATGACTAATTATCAAAATTGTAATCAATGACATTTACATTACTGTCAATTAGACATACAATTATTCTGTCAAATTGACAGTAAAATGTCATTTACAACATATGATCTTGATGGAATAAGATGGAAAAGAGTCAGTCCTACCTGGCTTTGATAATGGCGTCCACCCACTCACCGCACTGCTCTTGAGAGTCACACTCAAACAGATACTTCCTCTCTGCTTCATCCAGAAATGCTACAAAGACACACACAAAGAATTACTCAGAAACACATAATGCAAACGCACAAACAGTAAACTGTACTATAAAGTCATAAGTAATGGACTTTGATTAAGTCATTTCTCTATGCAGCATCAGCACAAACATGTAAGCTCGCTCATCTCCACTGACTTAATGTGAAACCAGTCAGCGAGTGAGAAAGTGTGACTGAGGATGGTGCAGCTCACCAACAGAGAAGGTCTGGGTGTCCTCCCTCTCCACCCGACACTGCTCCAGCAGCAAAGCTCCAATTGGCTGACAAATAAATAAAGGCTCCATTTTGATTCAACATATTGAAATAGTTGCACTTTATCATGAGCTACAGGTGATGCCGTGACAATAAATGCAGTGGTAGACAGGTGTTCAAATATCGATTCAACTCACCTCTTCCTCATCGGTCCGGAAATAAAAGAGGAAGTTAACAACGAGTTTCACCAGCCTCTTCTTCACCACTGAAGGGTAACAAAAGGGAACTGAGATGAGTGCCGTCGCCACAGGCGATGAACGACATGAACACGAAGTGTCTGGTGCTTGCTGATCCAAACATTAGCCGCTGGCCAAATTACATGAAACGGAAGTGGGGGTGTTAAGAGCTGACTCCTTGTGTAATAGTTACCGTCTCCTTTCTTGGGCCCTCGCATCCCCAGCTCAGCCGCCTTCTCTGAGGGCTGGCGGCTCAGGGACACCAGCTCCTTCTCGTTGAACCGCATCGCGGCCGCTGGCGACGTAAACGCGGGCTGAAGGCAGTCACGGGGACTAAGCCGTCCCCACGACCGAGGACATAATAACGGAGCGAGATAACTACAGTAAAAAAGTAGTAACAGTGTATATATACCGTCGACTAAACGTCGCTGCCAGTGTGTTTGGTCATTTCTGCGGTCAAGCTATTACAGTTGTGTCAGACTTCTACACACCGGACGCTCCTCCCTGGTAATTGTAATAGTACGGTAGTCGGTGAGGGTCAAAGTAGGCGAGCAGCGCGTTTACACACCGTACAAAATGTCACGACGCAGCCCAGTGGTGGAGAAAGTATTCAGACCCTTTACGTAACGCGGTATTAATTACTCATAATTACGTTTATCTTTATGACATGGTAGAGTCTCGGGAATAACTGTGGTCCGTCATTGTTTCGTCAAGAAAACCAGCCCGGCCCCCGCTCCAGTCCGAGAGGGGCGCTAATGCACCGAAAGCTGTTTGCCAACCGCCAAAAACCGTCGAAGTTGGGCATGCGCACTACGCATCTACGGCGGCACGGTCCTGACGTTGTGGAGTTGGTGAGTGTTGTTGGACGAAGAAAGCTGTTTATAACATGTCGTTATATGTATATAGTTATCGTGTTCTTGTGTAATTAAGCGATCTGTCGTTACATATACAGAGCTAGTTACGTTTTACTTGTAGTTTGAGTATTCATTCGTTTGTTAAAATCCATTCATTACTAGCTGGCAACATCGTTAGCTTAGCATTAGCATTGTAATGCATTCAGTAGTCAGCGTTACGTTATGCTAACTGGATTATGTAGAAAGTAGAATGCATTTGTCTTATAGCGTGATAAAACTGTGTTAAATCATCTCAATTTATTAAGAAATATGTGACTAAATAACTGTGCTGTCACCCGCTTGCTTTACTTCCCAGTAGTTAGACCGATCCCTTGCAAGGGAAGTTAGCATAATATCCTCAGGAAAGAGGGGTCTGAAGAGTTATTGTATTGTTTAAAAACCACATGAAATGCAACCCAGACTAGTTACAGAAATGTAAATGTCCCTAAATGAATTAAAGAAAAAATGTGTTTGAAAGTTGCGAGTTCTTGTGAAACAGAAACGTGACAACCTTGTTCGGGATCTATTTGTTTTTAACATACCTTTTGAAATTTAAAGGTGCACTTTACCTGATCTGTTCCTCAAACGGTATACATGCACATAAGACATGGACTTATATTCAAATCATAGTATTATTTGATCAGTTAAGTAAAGTATCAATACAGCAAACGCAGTTAGTAGTCAGTGGTCGTATATTTACTCATAAGTGATAGTAACTCCACACATGGTGCTGTGTTGTACCACAATCCAGAAATACATAGTACGGTAATAACAGTAAATATTATACAAAATTTACATCTTTGACAACTATGTGTGCTTTATTTTTCCTCAGATAATCAGGAAGGATCTACTTTACCAGTACCTGTCCAGTGTTGACTGGGCAAACAAGTGTGGGTGTCTGCGTGATTGAGCCCATCACCTTGCAAAGATGGATTTCCAGCATCGAGCTGGAGGGAAGACGGGGAGCGGTGGGGTGGCATCTGCCTCTGAGAGTAACCGTGATAGGCGGGAGCGGTTACGTCAGCTGGCCCTGGAGACCATTGACATCAACAAAGACCCCTACTTTATGAAGAATCATTTAGGGTCATACGAGTGCAAACTTTGCTTGACACTTCACAACAATGAGGTGAGGAGGCATATAATGAGTCTTTCCTAGATTATGTTATCTGAACTATTTTATGTCATCCGAGTATCTTGTTTGAAACGGAAAATTACATACTGCTCTCCTCTGCATTACAGGGCAGCTACTTGGCTCACACACAAGGAAAGAAACATCAGACCAACTTGTAAGTCCACATCTTGTCTATACCCTGTCTCTTAGGTTTTGGTTCAGTTAAACTGGTGTTCTGGTCAACACACAGCTATAAGCTGAGTTTAGAGTTATTGCTCTGTCAAAACAAGCATGGGTTAATTGGTCTCACACAGTACATGTAGATGTTTTATTTGTTTATGTTGTGTTTACTGTGACTGATTCATTTTACATCACCTTCCCATGACTGATAAACTTATCAAACCAAAGGTCCACTTTACATATCCTTGACTTGTGGTGGATCATCAGCTGATTGACAGTTAAAAACTATATATTTTGTTTGTTTCAGGGCGCGGAGAGCAGCCAAGGAGGCAAAAGAAGCTCCCGCTCAGCCAGCTCCGGCGAAAGTGAAAGTTGAGGTCAAGAAGTTTGTCAAAATTGGTCGACCAGGATACAAAGGTAAACTGGCTGCATAGTTATGTATCAGTGCAGTCATTATATACTTTATGCTCATAATGGTTTCACTGCAAATGTATTTTAATGTATGGTCCATGTCTTTCTCTTCTTTACAGTAACGAAACAGAGAGACCCAGAGACCGGACAGCAGTCCTTACTTTTCCAGGTGAGTGTGTTTGGTGGATGTAAAATCTGCAAAAATCTGATTTGAATTTGTTGTTTTGGGAAGATTCTTAAACAAAACAAATTAACATTAAAGCTCCACTTAAGAGAGACGCTATAAAGTTATCCAGTTTGCTTAAATTATTCGTTTTGTTTGGCCTTTGAGTGTAGTCTTGTCTCACCACTGACGGCTGAAACAGCTGTAAACAGATATTCTCTACCCAAGGCTGGCACTATACCTCTAAGTTAACTGATTTTGTCTCCTTCCCAAACAGCTGTCTAATACAGCGCCACATGCTAAAGCCAGTACTCACTGTTTAATAGCATCTCTTCTTGGAGGAGCTTGCAAATGTGATTCGCAGCAGAGCAGATGTTGTTCATAAGTTTGACTTTTTATCCTACACAGTCTGTGTCAAACCTAAAATCAAAGCTAAACACATGCCACACTTATTTTTGGTCACACACCTGCAATTTTGCCTGTTTAACTTGACTAATTTGGTCACAGATACAAATCATCACCTTATGCTTAAACTTTACAGCAGCAGTAATGACTAAATATTGTTTTTAGTTGTTGAGGTTGCTGACTGTCAAAGACAAATCTATGAACTTCCTGTTTTTCTTTTCTCTGTTCATCAGATTGACTACCCAGAGATCGCTGAAGGAATTGGACCCAGGCATCGTTTCATGTCTGCTTACGAACAGCGCATCGAGCCCCCTGATCGCCGCTGGCAGTACCTGCTTTTGGCTGCTGAACCATATGAGACTATTGCCTTTAAGGTGAGTAGAAGCTGCACTTCTGTTGTGCTCTTATAATGTTTTTCTTCTTGCTTTGAAATAACATCAACCTCTTTGCTCTTTTAGGTCCCCAGTAGAGAAATTGATAAAGCAGAAAACCGCTTCTGGACCCACTGGAACAGAGAAACTAAACAGGTACTGATGAGCTGATTTGCATCTGTAACCCCAAAGCCAACCTGGGTATTTAATTTGAGAACTGGGGAAAAATGTGGTTTAACCTTTCATGTTGTTTTTCTTCACAGTTTTTCCTACAGTTCCACTTCAAAATGGAGAAGTCTGTTCCACAGTCCAGCGGTCCAGCACCTCCTGCAGGTGTGAAGCGCCCCCCTCCTCTCATGAGTGGAGTTGGACCTCGCCCACCAAATGATTCTATGCCCCCTCCCCCGCCTGGAGGGATGCATGCCCCCCCTCTCCCACCTGGTGCCCCGGGTGCCCCACATATGCCCCCTCAGATGCCCATGCCCCCCATGCCAATGAGGCCGCCTCCTCCTGAGGGCCTTTCAATATCTAATAATTGATCCCCTATCAGTGTATCATGATTGCTTTCTTTCATAATGTGCAGTCACACTGCCCTACCTGTCTACAATGTCCATCTCCTTTTAGATATTGCAGCTGCATTCAGTTTTATTATTTCTACAAATGATGTTTCAAGTCCACATTTAGTAGATTTGTATACATTTGTTTGGTTTCTGTAAATGTGTAGGGCAGCCCATATGACCACACTGTTTTGTATAAATGCTAAGATTCTGGATATGGAGCTATCATTGAAAATAGCTCATCTTTTAACATGCTGTTTTTGTAATAAAAATTCTGTGGAGAAAAACATTTGTGTCTCAACGTCTGTGTTTTTAGAAAGACATCACACTCAGGAAGATTAATTGAGGTATCCCGTGATCGTGTGAATGCGTCACAGCAGATGGAAAGAGAAACACTGCAGAAGTTAACAAAATATTTAGGCTCGAGGTGTCTCTGATCAGGATAAAAGCTTGTCTTTACTGGAGAGAAGACCTTTTAACGGGCTCTAAAGCAGCTCTCAGGTGACATAACAGGCTAAAAGTGTGTCATATTGTTGATAATCCCCAATCTCAATCGTGAGTTTGCCATGTTCAGTCCTTCCAGCTACATAATATTGACTGTTAACTGAGCTGGCACGATTGATAAGCAATTTATTAAAGATGTTGTAGATTTCTAAACACTAAAGGGAATCAAATGATCACATAGGGATTTAAAATAAAGCAGTCAGCACAATACATTAAATGAAAATACAAATGTCTTTACAGGTAACTCAAAGCTCCGTTACACAAAATCACATCTGTCTAGCAAAGCAACAAAAAGCTGTAACACACTGACACTGATGGTGGACAGTCATTTAACTGGAACCACACATTATTTTTGAGGCTCAGTGTCAGTATTTGAAAGAAAGAATCAACTCATCCCTTTTGAGTCTTTTTCTTCTCTTGCTGTTCCTCCAACTTTTTATCCTTCTCGGGCACAGCCTCCTCATTTCCTTCATCCTCATCTTCATCAGCTGCTGCTTCTTCGGGCTCCTCCGTTTTATCTTTTTCTTTCTTGTCTTTGATTTCTTCATCCTTTGCTTTCTTGGCTCTCCTGTCCTTTAATTTCCCTTCTCTTCGCTTCATGAGTTTTTTGTCTGGTAGTGGCTTGTTCCTGAGACCTCTTGATGCTCGTGCTGTTGCTTCTCTCTTTGACTTTCCTCTTTTGACTTCTCCATCATCATCATCATCATCATCTTCCTCCTCATCCTCTTCATCATCAAGGTCTGGCAGCCACCAAAACATGACATCCCATAGAGTTGTCTCAGGCTGGAGGGGAAAAACACATGATGGAGTTGACACAGTACAAACTGTGGTGTACAAGTGTTACTTGTTTCTGTCTTTACCTCTGGTGGTTGTCCTCTGTGTCGTAATGTGCCTGACCGTCTCACTGTCAGTCCAACTTCTTCCTCCTCCTCTGCTGTCCCCTGACCGCGCAGAGTTTCTGTTTTTTTTTTAAAAGAGACCACTCAGCCACAGCAGGCATGTCATTTTCTATCTGTGGTCCTACTTTTGCTTGCTAGTTTACTTGCCGTGAAGCCTCTGAAAGCCTGAGGTGAGCACCAGGATGGTAATGGCCACAAACAGACAGCGGTTGAGTGTGACATTCTCCCACGGTGTTTCAATCTGGGGCAGGTTTTGGATGGACAAGGCTTTATGCAAGGTTGCTGAAGGAAATACAAGAAAGAGGAGGGGAAGCTTTTATTGTAATCTTGTGACGTAAGTAAACATTAAAAGCTGATAAGGGTTGAGGAGAAAGGTGGGAATGACTCACTTGTTCTGGGGAAGCTGGGCTCTCTGGGTAAAGTCCTGGGTTCTGCTCTGGGTTGCATTTCCTATTGGAGAATGACATGTAGCTTAGAAGAAAAGATGTATTAGGTATGTGATCACAGTGAAAAATTGTTCATATTGGTTGTGTTCCAACTAACCTCTCTGACTTTCCTTGTAGCATACATTTCTGAAACAGACAGATGGAGATTTGCTGAGGGGTGATATAAAACATAAACAACAAGCAAAAGCCCAAATAACCATGCCGTCAATGTGGAATTTATTTATCCACATTTTATGTACAGTCAGACATTATTGTTGGCCGACATATGCTTCATTTTATTAACCTCTTAAATACAAGTCTACTGTGCCAAAGTTAATTCAGTTTTATAACAGATGAATAAAACAACAAGACACGCTAGGGACTGTGAGGCTGTGCATTGAGCTAAGTGCTAACATCAGCCTACTAACACTCACAGCAACAATGCTAACATAATGTTTACCATGTTCACCCTCTTAGTTTATCGTGTTAGCATGCTAACATTTGCTAATTAGCACTAAGCACAAAGTACAGCTGAGGCTGATGGGAATTTCAATAGTTCTGCAGGGATTTTGTCATGAACGTAAGTATTAGACAATTAACGTATTGGGCTCATTCAAATTTTGACCTGATGGTGGTGCTATATGAAAAGTCATGGGACCCTCAAAGTTATTACAACTCATCCTGAGGGGAACATGAATGTCTGAGCCAAATTACATGGTAATCCATCCAATAGCAGTTGAGACATTTCACTGAAAACCACAAATGTCAACCTCATGGTGGCGCAAGAGGAAGAGTCAGGGGATCACCAAAGTCAGTAGGATTCATCCTCTGGAGACCATAAAAGACTTATAAGACTTATAAGAGGCATCTGTGTGTGTTTGGAGGGAGTGAGGCTCATTACACCCACCACCCATTCAGCACGGCTGAGGTGCATTATCACTGTGTTGCCTTTGACCAGGAGTCATATTTCAGTGGCTCCCTGTGCTGCTGCTCCCAAGTATTTATAGAGTAGTACAATATATATACAATGGATGAAGGCTTTTATGTGCAGGCATTACAGATTCTGTGTGTGTGTTTGTGTGTGTCGCCACCTGGTCTGCAGATCTGTCGAACAGGCTTCTGTGGAGGAGGATCTGCTCTTGGTGGCCCTAACTCCTCCTCAAATGTCTCATAGCTTTCTTCCATCCCTTCCCTGACAGAGAGAGAGAGAGAGAGAGAGAGAGGGAAGAAGATGGAAGAGGCTCAAAAGTGAGTTTGTTTGAAAGATGATTTAGCAGATTTAGATATGTATTATATTACACAAAGCTTTGCATATGAACCTGGCTGTCGTCAGAGGCCAGTTCAGCCTATGGATTTGGGGTATTTTTAGAAATGCCTTTCTTGCCAGCTGTTACCTTCCAAAAACAAGATGATTCAGTGAATCACAATGTCTTTGGAGTTGTTCTTATCAGCCTTCTTCACTTTGTACTATAGAAAAAAGTTATTTCCATCGTCTCAACAGCGTTCCATTTTGGCTGCACAAAATGATTCAAGTAAAAGGTCAAACTCCACTTCATGAATACAATTGAAGCAGTTTCTCGACCTTCACATTTACAGATGAATGCTGTGAGGCCCTTATGTCTTACATGACATTTCTACACGGACATTGAGCTAATGTCCTAGCAGCCCTATAAATAGATGAAGCAATGCCACTGGAGAGACAGATGGATACACACTGCATATAAATACACAAAAAGAAAAAGTCCTGATGGCACCATTATACCCCTGGCTAGCCTCCCCCGCGATGAAGCCTAACCTTTGACCCTGATTGAAATAAGGACCTACCTGCCTCGACATTTGGGGTCCCCCCGGGCAGAGTCGTGGGAACCTTTGTCACAGAGCCTGTTGTTCCTCTGCAGAGATGGCAGCAGAGTCACGCTCTGAACTGTCTGACAGCCAAGCACAGGTGCCAGAGAATGAAAAAACAGAAAGAATTGAGTGTCGGACAGAGGCGTTGACTGAAGCAGGGTTGGCATTAACATGCGCCATACAGCTGTCAAATCCCAAGAGAGGGCTGAGAGGGGAAGACGAAGGCCACAGGTTATACCAAGTTGAAAGAATTTTATCTTATTTGGTATCGAAGGAGTTACAATTCATCAATCCCACAGAGTTTAAGCAACTATAAATAACAACTGTAACAAATGGTTTTGTGTTTTGAAAACTGATGGAAAAAACATAGAGCTGTGTATGGTAAAGATTTTATTTTTTTTACTTTACCACTTTTTGATATTTTTATCTGGACATTATATTGACCCTCTTTTTATTTATGTATTTCACCAGCAGAGAGCGCCACTGTTCTTGGAAGATGGAGTTTCAGGCTGCTCTGCTCTACAAATGAAGTCTGTCAGACAGACTAGTTGTTAACAGAAGGGCTAACACACTTCCTTTTTATGAGCTGACGTCAGCCGCACTCTCAATATCAAACACTTTAGACACATATGACCATTTTGTCAGTCATTTCTCTTATCAAATTATATTCTATGTGTTACATTGGTGCATCTTTTTTCTCCAGTCTTGTCAACTGAATGAGGCAAGTGAATATTCTCATACTGTGTGTGTGTGTGTATGTGTGTTGTGAGGCTGTCAGACAAATTCACCTCTTTACATGACATGGAGGCTGCTAACAAGAAGCAGTATAAACAGATGTAAAGATGATCGGGTTATATCGGGGTGAGGTGGTTGCAGGCCACCTTTATGTGGGAGGGGAGAGGAAGTGTTGGTAAACAGACTTGTGGCGATGTTGATGACTCATACCTTTGCTGGGACTCTGCCCAATTCCAGCTGAATCACACGTTGCTATACCCATCAGTAATCACTTTGAATTGGACATAAGCTCTGTAACCTTTGCCAGGGGTGGATGGCCAAGAGAAGCCTGGGGGTCTCAAATGGTACCCAGAGCTGCTTCATGTGACATAATGTGCAAAAACTGACACAACTAATCTCTGTCGGTAGTGGTGCTTTTTATGTATCAACATTAAAACATGTCAAACAACTCTTCTCCTGTAAATCACACTTTATTCACCAACATTTTTTATGTTACCCTCATCAAAGTGGTGTTTAAAGCTGTATACAGTCCATCAATCAGTCCTGTGACTTATAAATCACCATAGATATTGAGTGACAATGATTAGATCATTACCATCATCTAATTTGAATAGTTTTTAGCTAGGCTTGTGATAATTTGTCCGATTGCTTCGGCTGGCAATGGGTAAAGTTGAATCTCCATTTTCAATACAAAATAGAAAATTTGTTCAAGATACAAAGTGTGTTAGATGTTATGCACGTGAGTGTGTATATGATGTGCTGTAGGATGTCATATTCCAGTATATAGAACACACACTGAACATATTAGTGGCATCATGTGTTAATGTGGTGTTATTCTTGCTTATAATGAGCTCGTCTACAGACTTAATTGACCAAATGCACACTCTCACCCCACTGATTTGTCAGTGCTTATTAGTGCCAAGGATAGCTACAGCTTCACTACTAGTTAAAGTGCATCATCTGTGTCAACAGTTCTGACTGAATAGCACATTTGATTTGGATAAATTAATTCTTCTGAATCAAGTCTTCCAATATCTGAGCCCGCAGAGTGACAGATTTCCTCCTTAATGTCAGCAAAGTAATCTAAACTCCTATCTTATTCTTAGCACTCTGCAAAGTTTGGGTCAAAGTCTTTAAGAATCTTTCAAGGGCAACACAAGCCCCCTGTGGACACATTGTGCCCAATAAGGTGCGCAAACATTGCTCGCGGACATCTACGTTCCAAATTGAGGCACTGGAGGGATCTGGGCCGGTTCTGTCCCCTTTTGTCCTTACATAATGGGGACTGTGCTCCGAGTCCAACACCCAGAGGGAGCTGCTCTGTGCCCTCCCTCACTGAGGAGTACGGTGGAGCGTGAAACAACATTAACTGTGTAGTCTGTCTGGAGTTCAAGTTCTTTATTGTCATTTGCACAACAATTACGATGAAGCAGCCATTGGCAATTAAATTCTTATTTCTCAGGCTCCCTCCAACAATGCTCAAACAATAAAAAGAAAATCACGCAAGTAAAAGAGAATCTAAGACATAAAATAGTGCAGAAGTTAAAATATTGGAATATAATATAATATATATAGAATAAAATGTAACACAATAACATAAAACATAATACTGTTGTAGGCAGGTGTACAGGAATGATAAATAATTAAACTGTAATGTAGTCAGGTCATGGACAGGGAAGAACAGGATTTTAGACAGGCAGTCCACTCACAGGCTTGAATGACTTATGGGGACTTGAATTAATATTGGATTTAATTGTTGTGTTTGCAGTCATTGTAAAGGAAGAGCTGATGTGTCTTTATAAAGCTAACACTGAAAGATGATGTGTTCAGAGCTGTAGACTTTGACTTGGATCAGACTTAAGGCCTCAGCATGCTTAATAGCTGTTAGGATTTTATTCATGTCTCTTTAACACTTCTCATCCATGTTGGCTTTAAATGTAAGCATGAATGTTCATTCTTGACCTTGGAAATAGCAATTCAATAAAAAGTTTCCTACTCAAAGCTTCACTACTTTGAAAGCTTTAGAAAAAGCTAGTAAGTGGGCCTTGATCAGAACTGGGTCGGCATGGTGGATAAATGGACACTGGTAGAGCTGGAGATGCGGCTGCCAAGCCGCCTAACAGAAGTAGAAAATGAGTTATCCTCTCTGGATCTTTATTCTTGCTCTTTAGCGATACAGCCAAACTCTTCCATTCAACTTTTAGTGGAGTGCTGTGCTTCATCGAATCAACCCTCTTCGGAGCAGCGTCAGCACTTCTAATTCAAATTATTCACATACGGAACAAGAATAGGTTGTATATTGAATATTCAAATGAGAAATATGGAATGAAGTTTATTTACATTACAGTGTTCATGCATAATATATGTTGGTAAAAAAAAAGTGTTTAGCATAAATTATGCCTTTGCCTTGCGTGTGAGTGCTGTGAGGCTAAATCATATTCTGTTTACACGCACTGACAAGGTGTTTGTGCTCGCTATGTTGCTGACCCAGCAGCTCAACTCCCCTTTGAGACTTCATACTGTATGTGTAGAATAAAGTGAACCCATATATATCTTTTATTTCTCCTATCAAGCAGACTTTAAACTGTTTTTACTCTAATTTTTATTTATTCTGGCATTTTTATTGCTTCATTAGTTTTGTTCCTATATTAAAATGGCTTTTTAAAAGATTATTATTATGGACAAAACAAGCAGCTGCCATCCTGAGAGTAAGTCAGTGGGCCTGAGCTAGCAACACTCATTTACCAGACAGCCTCACAGGACAACCTGCCCGCCTTCCGGCATAGATATCTGCCTGTGTGTTAAACATCCTCCTCCTCAGATGTGCTGACAGTGTAAAACCTGAGGAATGACACTGGATCCACAAGGATTCAGTCATATGCCTCAGTGCTGCTCGCCTTTCACTTTGACTCTCAAAGCAAAGCCTTCATGTTCTCTTGGAGCCACTGAGGGACTCGTGTGTTTCTCTGTATCTCTTCAGGCAGCTCGCTCAGCCTTTGATCTTTCGGAGACCACAACATGTAACTGACCGGATCATGAGTGTGAGTCCTGCTGAGTTCACGGGGGAGCGCTCTGCTGTAAATCCGGACCGTGCCCTCAGGCAGATAAATGTTTAAATGTCCAAACTATGTGATGATCTGTCCCTCATCTTGCCATCGCAGGATGGGGGAAGCAGAAGTGTAACATCCTGAGAGATTCGTCTGAGAAAGGAGCTGGAGTGAGATGCTGACCCAGAGGAATGCTGGGGCATGCTGGTGGGTGACTGGGACAGGGAATGGGATGAGAAGATTAGGCGAAAGATTTTCATCATGTGCAGGCTATATGCCTTTCCTCCCATTGATCTTTTTCTCCAAATATCTTGAAGCCTTGTTTCGTCATTATGAGACGAGCGCACAGGAGATCGAGGGAAGATGAGAGAACTGAGCAGCAAAGAAGAGTAATTGGTTAGAGATATTGGATTTCTTAAAAGTCAAGGGAAATCCAATTGGTAGTGTTTGATCGGGAATATTAAATTAAACTTTATCATCTCCTTGCTGCAGAGCCCATTGTCTATTTTGTGTAACTTTGATGTCAAGGTGTTATGCCACTGATCTCTCTTGTTTTAGCCTGCTACACATTATCTTTCCTTCTCTCTGGTTTTGTCTTCTCCTTTATAACATTTCCTCCCAATTTTCACCTTTTAAAACTGGTTCAGCATTTATTCTTTTGTGTTTGTTTCCCGTGAGAGGCATGACTTAGTGATGGGCTCTTTTTTAAGAAGCGAACCACTTTGCTCTCACAGGCAAACACCTGAGAGCTGCTTGGCCTTAATATGTACAGTTTTCTCCCCCCTCCCTCTCCTCCCCTCTGTCTCTCATTGTGTCTGTAGGCCATTTTATTGATAGGGTAATTTGCCTTGAGATTGTACTGCGGCCTCCCGGGTGCTATGTGTATTAATTACCATCTATTCATCAGAGCCTGTTCAGCCTTTCACCATGCTCCAGAGCAGTGGTTCCAGGCCAATGCTTCACAGCTTCTGTCACAGCCTTAATGCTCCGGCAGAAGAGCGTGTGCCTGTGGGAGACGAGTAATGTGAAACCTCATGCACTGAGAAAGAGTGTGGTTCATTATTGCTGCTCAGCGATGGCCATGTTAGAGTCACAACACACACACACACACACGTGAGTCATGTACATGTAAACTGTTGAGCTTTGATCACACGATATCATGGATTATAAGATGCTTTTTGTCTCCGTAGAGGTCTTCAGACCCCAACCTCTCAATTCATGTTCTTGCATGTTAGTTGTAGGCACACAGGCCTATAATCAATAAGTCATCCCAGTGTCTTAAACTCATTATGAATTTGTGAAATTGCCAATCAATTTCAGTTAAAGCTTTCATTTGTACACCATGAGAGTGAGACAGGAAGATGGAGAGAGAGGAGAGAAAAAGAGGAGGGGGGTGGTTTTTGTTTAGCAAAGACTGATACATAATTAAACACATAAACATGAAAGAAGAAGTGGGGGCTCAGGAGGGTGGGGGTGTCAGACTGGTTGGTGTTAATTCTGTCATCAGTTAGACTATCTGATGTAAGCACTGATAGAGAAGCAATTTGCGCTCTGATTCCCACTCCACTACCTCCACTCCTCTGTCACTTATACGCACACAACATATTTGAAATGTGCATTTTTAATATGAAAAACATACAGATGTGATTATCCCAAGCGATCAGCTGCTCTGCTTACTTTCAGTTTTTATTACTTATCTACTCTGACACTCAGTAGAGATGTACCTTTAGTTGGACGTCCAACAGCAGCACAGTTACAGCTCCCTCTTGCAGAATTTAAGCTCTGTTTCATCATGCTTAAAAAAAAGTTCTCTCTCCTTTGCTCTTATATGATGGCTGTTAAGAGGAATGACAACATCCTAAACCCTCCTCTTACTCATCCACCAGCCTTCTTCTCTGCCTAATCAAGGAGCCTACATGTACTTAATTTCTCTCTGCCCGTCTGAGCCATCAGTGGCAGTGTTCAACCTGTGCATTAGGAATATAACCCTTTATGGGTAAGAGTGGCAGGATGGCAAGTGTGACAAAAAATCCTGCACAAATGCCAGTCTTGGGACTCGACTTAAATGTTTTACTGAAGTAGGAGTAAAATACTGTTAAAGTAAAAATGTATTCAAGTAAATGTGGAAAGTAGGTTGTTTGAAATATAGATTTTTGAGTAAAAGTTACTGCATGCCTGCTGTTGATTATCACACAGCCATTTCCAGAAATCTTAACTGCTACTAATTATATTTCCTTTATTCTAACTCTAATCACATTCCTTTTGTCCACATTATAAAAACAGTTTGGACATGTCCTCCAAATCCAGAAAATAAACATCTGGATGTTGCTTGATCTTTTTATTTCTATTTTATTTATTCATATTATATTGTGTCTCTATTTTATGTCTTTCTTTTGTCTTTTATTCTGATAGATCCTGAAAGGAGCTATATAAATAAAATGTGCTTAGTTAGTTATGAAGAAAACACTGAGACATATATGCAGCTATGTAACATGTGTTATCCCTTTAAATCAACAACTTCTGGAATAAGTCGTGTTTCTTTGGAGAGAAACATTACGTTTTGTCGGAGACAGAAGGCTTCAGAGTCCTGTTGTCATTTTCTACTGTGATTAGTATTCACAACCTTGCCAGCTGATTTCGAAACTAACATCACTACCATTTTTTTTTCTTTTCCCAAGATATGTTACCCTCCATGCCCTTTGATGCCTCTTTCCCTCCGCCGTGTTTGTGTGTGAGCAGCCTTTCAGCCGGCCCCTGGTTGTCAACTGATTGTAGATAATTACAGTTATTTGACTGCAGCTTTCACAGCCAGTCCTTTCTGGAGGCACTTACAGAGGGAGAACATGCCAAGCGGAGGCCCTTAACTGCCTCTGCGGATAACTACAGACACAAAGGCAGAGTGAATATGATAGAATATAAATCACATATCTGACCGATGCTGGTGCTATCAGGTATTCACATATAAAGCTGTCCTGTATGGATTCTGTGAAAACCTCAATATCTTAACAGCAAAAGTTTGCATTGATATAATCTGAAGAACTAAAATTGAGGAAGAAATAGCAAAAATGCAATGTAATTATTCAATTCAATTCAGTTTTATTTATATAGCGCCATATCATAACAAAGTTATCTCAGGGCACTTTTTCAAGTAGAGCAAGTCTAGACCGACTCTTTATATTTACAGAGACCCAACAGTTCCCACCATGAGCAAGCACTATGCGATTATCTGCCTAAACATTAAAAGTGCTGCAGCAAATTAGAAGAGTTCCTCTTTTTAAAGCACTTTTTAAGCAGAAATGCTACAAAATGTTGTTTAAAGTCTTTGAAATTCAACTAAAAATATCTGCACTTAGAATTAATGTCTCCATTTTATATTGAGGAATAAAATAACTTACAACTAGGCATAATTTGGTGGCAGCTTCAGTGGAAATTGAGTTTTTTCTCTGTGTAGTTTTGTAGAGACTGGCCCGTTCTCTCACATATTATGAGACTAATCCTGGTTTGAAGGACTGTAATTGTTCTCGAGCTGTCGTACATTAGCTACATGCCTCTCAGCTCAGTGCTATATCCAGAACAGTAGGAATGAGTCAGACTCTTTATGATGACAGCTCTCCCCGTCTTTCTCTGTCTCCCTCTCTTTCTCTCACTGCCTGCCTGACACTTTTTTCTCTCTTCCCCTTCTCTTTCTTTTCTCTGCTCATTGTCTTCTGCGTCTTCCCTCCCTCCCTCCTTCGCCGTCTCCTGCTTACATAAGCCGCGTTGTGCACAGTGACAGCAGAGACTTGAGGACTCATCACAGGCCTCACTCAACAGGAACCCCCCTTTCTGTCTGTCTCCTTGTTTCATGGGGAGCCATGACAGCTGCACACTTGACCGCAGGCGAAAGTGGATAATAGCAAGAGAGATCAAAGCAGAAAAAGATTACACACGCACACATGCACTTTCTCCATCTTTGTACATCTCTCTCCCACATACACTCCTTCACTCTGTCTCTCACTTGACATACATGAGGTGGACCCAAAACTTCAAAGAAATAACTTTATGTTTTTTGATTGTATTCAGTCAATTATTTATTCTGTCTCTGTCAGACATTGACCCCATGATGAAAGGAGATGCAGGGTTGACAGAAAAGAGGGACAAAGACATGTCTGTTGGTACTCAACTAACAGGACGTCCAACTTTTCTGTGAATTTAACAGGAAAGATGGCAGTAGGTATATGGTTATTGAACTGAACTGTGCCCCTGGTGTCCTTCAGGCTTGTGTTGTACTGGGAGGTAGAGCACACACACACACACACACACACACACACACACACACACACACACACACACACACACACACACAGACAAATGGCCAAGCCTTGCTTTTTGTTTATCTCACCACTGCAGGCACGCAGACAAGCCCCTCTGATTTCACATTCAGGCTCACATATGTGATTGTTATTCCCACTGAGTGTTTGTTGGCGCCTGACGGCAGATTTCTTATTGCCTATTTGTTGACTGTATATGCACATTGTACATGCCTGTGCATATTTGTGTGCAGTGATGAGTATTCTCTCTAAAACACAGGAACCAGCAGTAATTTCTGAACATTCAGACAACAAAGATGCTTTCAGCCAATTTTTCACCCCCTGTTCAGCTGAGAATATTCTTCTGCATGTGTAATTGGTTACATAGATGAGAAGGATTTGCTGCTGCCTCCTTTGATTCACCCCCCGCCCTTCCCGGGCTATTTGCATGATTGTGACCCTGCAATGCCATCACAGATCATCTAGAAATTTTGGTCTTTAGTCCTCTAGAGTTGTGCTTTTATCTATGTGTATTTTGCATTTACAGTAATCCAGGGAGCCAGACATACATCCCTGTTCAACATAGAACTGCAAAAAAAAATATATATATATGTGTGTCTGTTTCTGTGGACCTGCAGCTGGTGATAAGAGGGTGATCAATGTATGCCTCGTAATAATAATCCAAGACTGTTTCCATTTCAGCTGTGCGTAGGAGTCCTGTGCCAGGTGCCAAAATAAAATAAATAACATTACCATTTATTTTCTCAATGCAGTTAGAGCGCAGTAATTAATGCAAACCTGGGCCTCATTTATCAATGTTTTCTTTTCTGTATGCATGAAGTGCCATGACACTTGACCAAGTGCTTGTTAATTTCTTAATATATCACAAGATAATTGGTGCCTACTGTGAAAGTAAACAGAGCTCAGACTTTGCACAACTTGTGCCAGAGCTATCAACCTCTCTGCAGATGTGATGCATTATAAAACAAACTGTGTTTTTCTGCCATTACTTTGGCAAGGCTTTTGCTGAGGCAATAATTCACTGTGTATGTGCTCTCTGTAACAATGAGGCCTGTATCAGCTGTGGCTTGTTGTGCTGCCGTGGCCTCGGTCTCAGGTGTTAGGTGGTCATGCCAGGCAAAAAGCAGCCCAGCCTGCATCAGCACACATCATCTATCCTCCTCAGTCTCATTCTCCGCTGGGAGATAGAGCTCTCATCACTCACCACTCTCCATCAGCCCCGGTGATTGGCTTATTATGTCCTGCACAGACAAAGACTGTGCCATGCATCACTGCACACACCGTTGCTTCCACACACACTTATGAACCCTGCACACACACACACACACAGACATACACATCAAGGAATCTAAAAGGATAACACCTTTTTTTGTTCTGTATTACACACACTTGAATGTGAACACACATTGGTGCACACACACGGAAGAAGAAGGCATAAGCATCTCAAAGACACTGGACAATGAAACAATGCTGATGCTGCACCACAAAACCTGCTCGTCGCCATAGTTACAGAAGTTACCTTGATGGTGAATATCATGTTAAAGGGGTACGCCACCAATTTTAAATGTCAACATCAGTTTTCTAGTCATGATTAGTGCTATCGAGCCTTTGAAAACAGTATTATAATGTCCTCTGTGGCTCTGGTGGGAGCTTTGTCAAGTCTGAAAAAATTACCCTGATGATGTCATAGTGATGTCATCAGGGTTATCTTGTCCTGGGCTTGAAAAATTCAAATTTATAACTGAAAGTCTGCATTACAAACTGGGGTGTAGAATATGAAAGACGTGGCAGGGAGGGCATAACAAAAGATGCTGTCGAGTTGCATTATGGGAAGTGTAGGATCCAGTGTTTTGGAGTTTGACCTGTACTATGGACTAAAAGTCAGGATATGTTGGCCTTCGCTGCTTCAATTGTAACCATTCTTTTATTAATCTGTCTCTCATAAATCCCCAGACGTTATGGAAGTGCAATACTAAATAATTGGAGTGCCTGTTTATGGTTCTGACAGGCCATGTATACCATAACTATACAGTGCAAGGCTGCAGCAGGCTATTTAAAGTCCATAGAAACTATCATGCTGCATTACATCACACCAGGGAGTTCATGATGCAGTAAAATGTACCAGCTCTTACTGTCTGTCTCTGTTTATGGAAAGGTATGCTGGCCGTAGGCTTACTGGCTCTCCACTTGGCTGAGGGCCCCAGCCATCTAGGATTAGTCTTCTACTCCAAAATCTTTATATATAATCATTACTAAAGGGGAAACAACACTGAGACAAGTGGCGAGGGCCTGTGAGGTGCATTGGCATAGCTCACTGGATGCATCCGCAGCAGAACGTGGTTCTGGTGTAATAAACTGCAGTGTGCTGGAATAATCTCTCCGTGTTTCAGGCCTGATTTCACTTTCACATTTCAGCAATAGAGCGAGGACGGAGAGACAAAGACAGAGAGAGACAGTGTGGTGGCTCCATGTTGGAGTCAAGGGGTCCAGGGCTCAGCATCTTACCTCATGTGTGTGTGTGTGTGTGTGTGTGTGTGTGTGTGTGTGTGTGTGTGTGTGTGTGTGTGTGTGTGTGTGTGTGTGTGTGTGTGAAAGGGAAAGAGAGAGAGAGCATGCACGTGGGTGTGCTGTTTTGCCAATAGGAGAGGATATATTTTTCAGTCTGAGGTGAACGGAGGTAACCACCAAAAGCCTCAACAGTCTCCCACCTTCCTTCTCCCTTATCCTCTTTGCACAATCCTTTCATTTTCTGGCCTCTCCGCCATCATGTCTCCAAATGCACTCTAATTCTGCAACCAATTTCATACTGTATTTCTGCCAAAGCCTCCATTTTCCCGTCACTTCTACCCACTCACTTGTCAATCCTCCTTTACTTCACGCGTTATATATTCTCATTTAGACCTCCCTCTTTCAGGCCAGTTAATCTCTCCCTCTGCTGCTCCAATCCCCACCTTTCACTTTTTTCCTTTTCTTGATCTTTTCCTCTTTCTGCTCCATCCCTCTGTGCCTGTCTCCTTGACCTCTCCCAACCTGGCTCTAAGCCTTCCTTCTCTAAACCCTGTGAGATGCCCCGAGTGCTTTAACAGCATGGAACGGTACCGCTTCTCTGAGGGCTCGGAGAGCTCGAGGGTGTGTGTGAGGTTTAGTATCTTTAATGTTTATGTGTGTGTGTGTTTCAGAGACAGGGGAGTTATGAGTAGTACCAGTGGTGATTAATGTGCCGTCTTTTCTCCCCTCATGCACATCGGACATCCTGGGAGGTGAAAGGCAGGACAAGGACAGGAAGTGGGGCAGGAGGAAAGAGGAAGCCAATGAAAGATTTTTTTTTACTTGTACATGTGGTTTTTCATAGCACAAAAGGTTCCCCTTATGTTCTTAAAGTTAATGCGGGGCAGTAGTGGAGGTGTAAAGGTGAGTAAAGGTGAAAGAATCTTCGCACTGTCTGGAAAGTGTGGGTGGCAGAGTTAAGAAAAGAAAACTTCTCACTTTTGCAGCAACTTCTACTTGAGTGCCCATTAGAGTTTTGCTTCCTGGGGCCAGTATTTAATAAATATATTCATTAAGACAATGGAGACTGACCGGAGAGTGTTTTTTTATTCATCAGTCGTACTCAAGGACATTTCTTCAAGACAGGACAGGGGGAGCCAGGGATCAACCCAACGAAACTACAAATGAACCATCAACCCTACAATTAACAGACAACCCACTCCACCACCTGAGCCACACCTGACAACTAGCTTAAGAGTCACATTTGCATAATCGTTTTAAATGCAAGAAATAGCTTAATTCACGTTATTCTTGTCTTCTTGTCACAACATCCATGTTTCCTTATTTTGGCCAAGAAAAAGCAGCCTCCCATAGATAGATACATACATGAATAGATGAAATAAAGCAGAGTCAGAGTTTATTGTATCACATACTTTCAATAATGGACTTAAACTTAAAAAAAATGGTAGCCTGCAATTTAAAATGTTCACGGTTTGTAGTTAATGGACTGAAACATGTATGGTCTTTCAATCCCCAGCTACTCCAGCCACCCGAGCTGTGTGGTAATAAATGGAGAATTTTAGCACACTGGATAACGCTGCGGCGTGAATATATTTACTTGTGGAATTTTAAGCTAAAGCGCTGATGGAAAACAGTATCTGTGCTCAGCCCTCAATTTCTGGATGAAGGCTTAAAAAGAGAGAACTTGGGTGGATGGATGTGGTTATGAGGTGTGATAAGGGCGTTGAAGAAATAATTGCAATTCTCCCGTCATGGAGGCTTGGGCTTGACTCCAGGTTACATTCTGCCTGCTAGGACTATAGAGCAGGTGGATGGAGGGAGATATAGACATGGAAATTAATTAAAATTCTCCCTCTCCTCCCCTTCTCGTTTTATGCATATATAACCACTCACTGCTCATGACCACTGGGTTAAGAGCCGCAAAACTAGGAGGAGGGCAGAGAATGAAAGGTTAGAGTGGGGAGAGAGGGATATACTGAAACAGAGAGAGGCAGAGAGAGGTAGCAGAGCGATGAAGTTGAAAGATTAATAACCGTCTAGTCCTTCAATAACAGGCTACTAGATGCAGTTATATCCACAGCCATCAGTATGTGTGTGTGTGTGTGTGTGTGTGTGTGTGTGTTGGCATTTGCTAAACCCTTATTCATCCAGGGAAGGCTTACTGAGCTTCAATGTGACATCTGCTTCATCTTAACACCTGGAAACTTTCCAAAACATCCACTCTCAGCCACCAAGCTTTGTTTTTGGGAACATCAGCTGCAACAGGGGAGAAAATATTTTGGTAACATTTTATTTTACAGGTCCATAATTACCTAATCATTTCCTTAGAAATGGTGTCATTTAATACAAATTTTCAAGGCCCAAACAAAAAAATAAAAGGAATTTCAGTCGAGTGAGGTGTCTCCGACTGATGATTAAAATCTTTGGCTTTCAGGGGGCAGCCCTACAAATTTCACATTTTCCATTTTCCCTATAATTAATGCCAAATTACATACAGTAGTCCTTTTCAGGAAGCTTCCTATGAATTTACAGTTACATAACAGTTCCTTTCTATAGGAAATTAGGACCTGCAGGAGATTTTCTCAGCCGTTCTGGGAATCACACCGCCGATTCCTATGTCAAGCTACAGCTACATCCTGTGCTAATGTGTGTCTGTGTTACCCTTCCCAGTGGGAGATTAGATTATACCTTACTCTTCATTTTACACTGTGTCAACCTTCCCCAGACATGGTTCCTGGTACATGAAATGCATTCTTTTCACCCAGCACAACACACCCACACATATTGATTAAGCTTTAATGTATTTGTGATATAGCAGTGTCTTTCTGTGTGCACCTCCAACGTAATGTGCTTTCATCTAAGTGTGTGAATGAACCAAAGAAAAGGTTTGGAATTTGAGAGAGAGCTGGTGTTTTTAAAGCCGGCATGGATAGAGTGTGTGAGTGTGTGAGTGTGTGTGTGTGTGTGTGTGTGTGTGTGTGTGTGTGTGTGTGTGTGAGTGCTTTCATTGGGTTTTTAATCAGGGCGTCACACTCTCGGTTCCGATTAGGTACAGCAGGCAGGGCTCTCCAGCCGGCTGCTTCTGAACAACAACACCCTCTAAAAAGCAGATAATGCTTCCACACTCAGACTCAAAGAAAATCAACCCCCCCCCCACCCCCACCCGTCCACCCGTCCACCCTTCTCTCTCTTCCTCCTCTCTCTTCCTCCTCCACATCTGCGGACCAAATCAGATCGATGCTGTGAGAAAATGAAACTCCACGATAACAGGAAGGTGAGAGCAGCCGCAGGTATGAGATGTGTCTTTTCACGTGACAAAAAGAAAACAAGAGAATCTAATATGAGGAGCAACCAATATGATTCAGTGTTGTGTCCCCTGGCCTCCCACATGTCAGAAACCATTTTCAAAGATCATCAGATGCAAGGCACACACACACACACACACACACACTGCAGAGTATGTAGCACACTGCAGAGATGCACGGCCGCAATAATTGTGTTTTTGTGTTTGCACGTCTGCAGTGACAATATGTGATCCTCACACTTCATTCCACATGTCAAAAGACATTATTCCTGTTGCTTCCCATTAATTGACTCATCCTTCGTTCATTTCATCTCCAGCCAGCGTGTACAAGGAATCATCTCCAGGCTCCACTCCCGTCTTTTGGAGACATTATGCAGAACAGAAAAAGGAAAAGAATGAAGATGAATCTGTGCATAAACAATTGTGCCTTATATGTGTTTTCTTTTTTTATGAATAGAAAGGCTTTTCATCCAGTAAAGTTAGTATCATGAAATATGAGAATAGCTCTTATAACAGAGGAGAGAAGGGCTACTGTTCAACAATCGTTCCATTGTCTTCTCAGTATGATGATATTTATAAATACAATTCAGCACCAGGCACAACAGATGCAGTGCACACCTGGGGCCCCACACAGTATCACACAGCATAATCTAACCTATTGTGAAATGAGTAGAAAACACAAGTGTGTGACAATAGATTGTAATGACACAGGACTAGTTAAACTGCACTGATAAACTTCTTTGTTTCAGTGTTCAAAAAAAAGCAACAATTACACAGATAAGTTCTTCTCTGACTACATTTTTGGCAGCTTTTGTACAAATGAACAGATTTATACTGGGTACATTTACTGTTAATCTCCCTCTGTGAATCCATGATAAACTCTCCATTTTAAAACCACAAGGATTATTTGAATACATAGTTTACATTCTTATTAACAAAACTAAGATTAACTAATTGACTAATTCTGCAGCCATGCTATCAGCTCTGTGAGCGTGTATCATGTTTACCATGTTCACTATCTTAGTTTAGCATGTTAATTAACATTAAACACAAAGTACAGCTGAGGATGATGGGAATGTCATATGTTTTGCAGGTATTTGGTCATAAACCAAAGTGCTGGACAAATAAAAAATTTCACCTGATGATGGCGCTAGATGAAAAGTCAGGGGATCAGCAAAGTTAATACAATTCATCCTGAGGGAGACATAAATGTCTGAACCAAACTGCATGGTAATCCATCCAATACGTGTTGAGACATTTCACTCAACACCACAAATGTGAACCTCATGGTGGCGCTAGAGGAAAAGTCAGGGGATCATACAAGTCATTAGTCTTCATCCTCTTGGGGTGATAAATGTCTGTACTAAATTTCATGACAATCCATCCAATAGTTGTTGAGATATTTCAGTCTGACCCAAAGAGGTGGTCCGACCAACAGACAGACATTGCCATTCCTAGAGCCACGCTGCTAGAATGGCTAAAAATCATAGTATTTGCTTGAAGCTGTGGATGTGAGCGTGAATGGCTGTCTGTCTTTATGTGTTGTGACAGACAGCAACATGTCCAGGGTGTACCCTGCCTCTCGCCCAATGTGAGCTGCCATAAGCTCCAGCCCCCTGTGACCCTTTCACGGGATAAACAAGTGTGGGTGATGGATAATATGTCTGTGAATTCATGCTAAACTCCCCATATTAACAAATTTACACCTCAATCAAAAATAAATTTAAGATAGAAAACTGTATCGAGTGGTGTGACACATCCTCAGCGCCATTACTTCTGTTGCAATCCAAGCACAGAAAGACAACATGCTGTAATAAAATGCTTGGTTAGATACACAGAATTTGCCTATAACCCATATGGTCCAGACCGACTATGTGATGGAATATCACATGAGCAACTGTGACAGATGCCCTGATATTGGATCCGAATGGAAACTGTTGCTTCACAGGGAGGATGCCTTCTGCCGTCTGTTTATTCCAGCCACATTTTTTGATAACAGTATTATATCAGCAGGTGATTTTCAGAGGTAGGCAATCAGCCACAACCCCACCACCGACCCGCTGACACACACACACACACACACACAAGTCCATGCACACCAACGTCAATGAGGTAAGCTGGAGAATTGCGGTGTGAAATGCAAAACGGACACTAGATTAATTCTCCTTTGGCTCCACATGTGTCCTACTGATGAGATCTAAACACATATCAGCAGTGGTGGAAGAAGTACTCAGATCTTTTACTCAAGTAAAAGTAGCAATGCCACAGTGAAATAGAAATACTCTGCTACAAATAAAAGTCCTGCATTTAACATTTTACTTAAGTAAAAGTACAAAAGTAATAGCATAAAAATATACTTAAAATACCAAAAGTAAAAGTGCTCATTATGCAGAACTGCCCATTTCAGAATAATGTTATATTATGTTATATTATTGGATTATAATTAGTGATGCATTTATGTGTGCGTCACTTTAATGTTGCAGCTGGCACAGCTCATTTGAATTACTTCATATACTGCTGGGTAGCTTGTGAATTTCCCTGCAGGGAGCAAAACAATCTTATCTTAACTTATAATAATACATCATAATTTATTTGTTGATTTCACTTTGTATTGTTAATCTGAATCTGCAACTATCCATAAGTTACTGTAACTAGTAACTAATGGTATCAAATAAATATAGTGAAGTACAAAAAGTACTGTGGTGGAGTCTAAGTATAAAGTAGCAGAAAGTGGAAATAATAAAGTAAAGTACAAGTACCACAGAATAGTACTTTAGTACAGTACTGAGGTAATGTATTTTGTTACTTTCCACCACTACGTATCAGACAGCAAACTGCTGTTCTCCTCTCTGCAGTGGCCTCAAGTGATCTTTTGATTTGGTAATAATGTTTTAATTATCGCATAAAAGGCCTCACTGGATCTGCTAGCTGACTCTATTTTCAAGCTGCTATTTCCTTATTTCAGTGAGAGGGCCCTCAGGTCCCCGCAGGACTCCTGCCCATTAGAGTCGACTCAAAAAATCAAGAAGCAGCCAAGCTTTTTTTTTTTTTAAGTCTGAAACTAAAAGAGCCTCTAAATTTCTTACTGTGAAGGAGGCAAAAGACCTCATGGACTCAGACAGTCATCTCACACACAGTATATTCATTTATTTGTCTCTCCTCTAATGGCTGTTTGGGGGATAAGATGGGAAACAGCGACAAAATCAAATCTCACAGTGTTTTTGGTGACATACCTCAATATGGGTATATAATGTGTCAGTATTTTGTGGTTGAACAAATACAGGCATTCATTGAACTTTCTAACAAGTTAAGGAAAGTTGCACCAGTTTACAGTGACGTCGCTTTAAAGGCCCTGCACACCCACACAGGTGCTTTCGATTATGACTGATTAGACCTCTGCTGTTAGATGATGTCACCAATCTCTATGTACTAATACAAATGATAAATGTTCCCAGGTTCCCACACAGTACAGTGTGCGTACCATGGATGTGTAGGGGCTTTAAAGACTAGGGAAATAACAAGTAACAAATGTTATCACAAACATTTAGTCTCATATTACGGTATAGATTATATTTTCATATGTCTACTGACAATTCCATAAACCAGGACGAGTCAGTGGCCTCAGCCGGGTGCTTTATCTACTTCACTGTCTGTTTGTTTTTTTTATTTGATAATGTGATTGTTGATAGTGGAAAATACAATGTAAATATTTGGGGACTGAATGTATCAATCAGCTTATTGCTATTTGGAAATTTTCACAGAGGACATTTGGACATGTCGCCGTAGGAAAATAACAAAATCAATGATGGCTGAATTCCATTTAGCTGCTTCAGTTTCAGTTTCCTGGTATTGTGCATGCTGGCTCACTGTCACACTGTCCTGGCTTGCTAGGACACTTGAAAAGAACAGAACCATCGTTAATGTTATTAGCAACACCTGTGGAAAAAAAAAGGTCTATTTGCTCTAAACTATACATGTATGATATCGTAATTCTGCCTGATGGCGCATTCATTCTTTATAGGGAAGCTTTCAAGGACTGCAGACATGTACTGAAATTGCAACAAAGCTGTAACATCTGTGAAGAGTTCAATATTGTGCATCCATAGAAATGTGTAAAATCACTGCTTCAGTGTGTAGCTCCATGAGTAGCTTTATACAGACAGTACATGCTGTGATCTCTGACTCACTGCAGACTCTGCTCAGGGCAAACAATCAGTGATCAGGCTTGGCGGCCTGAGAGTCTGATGGTCTGTGGGTCGAAGAGTAAAGACAGGTGGGGTAACTGGTATTTAGGCCATCCAAGGCCCAGTTTAGCCCTGTGTGAGGGTGAAACAGATGTAAATGAGCTTTTAAGCTGTAGCTAGAGAAATGGCATTCTCTGGAGCTACCTCATTTATCCCCCTCATCCTCTCCTAAGCTGGGGATCCAGACAGCCGTTGGAGGCTCGTGCCTGAGTTGTTGGAAGCGAGGGAGTCATTTGGGACGGTGACCCAGATGCCCTGATCTTCTGTCCATCATGCCTCTGTTTCAGGCCTGAAATACGCTCATCTCCCAGAAGCTATGCTTGTCACTGTCTGGGCTCCCGGCAGGAATTTTCTGACTAAGAGCCTTGTGGTCTGCGGTGGCACGATAACAAAAACATCTCTTCCCTGTTAGGCTGCGAGCTCCTCTCTCCTCGTGGTAGTAATAAAAAAACATCAGGCGTGGATTATTAAAGACAGATTTTGATATCTGAAAAGATCTTTAGCATCTGTAATTGCACTGTCACACCTAATATTGTGTGTTCCCTCTATATGTGTGTGAAGCTAGTGGATGTTGGATTACAGTTGCCATGGTTTCTTCTGTTTTGATCTTTCTTATATAATGTTATTGGTGGCTGGTTGCTGTGAAAAATGAACACACACGCGCACGCTCACAGTTTGTGTCAGTAAATGTTGCTAACCACCCCCACATCCTTGTCCTTCCTCGAAGAGAGCAGCCTGAGGACAAACAACAGCTCCTCTCACATCATCTTGCACTCTCTTATATCCACCAGACCCTCTCTCACTCTCTTTTTCTCCTTATCACCCTCACTCATTCCCCCTCTCTCGCCCCTTCCCCCTGCCTCCTTTGCCCTTCTTTCAGCTTTGTTGTCACCGTTCTCTCTCCTCCGCTGCCCCAAATTCTCCCTCAATCCACTTTATCTCTCTCCAGTCATAGCTGTATTGATTTTCGCGAGGCCTCTCCTGTCATATCTCCATATCTCTTAATTCCCACACTCACTCCATCTCTCTTCCTCCACCTTGCAGGGTTGTTTCCATTTTCACACACACACACAATCTCTTCCTCCCTCTCTTTTATTTCTTTTAGCTATCTGTCTGTCGGGCACACACTCTGTCTTTCCCTTCCAGACATGATTATTCTTAATCTCTTTTTCTACTTTGCTATTGATCTCCTCTAAAATATACTGTATCTCCATCCCCCTTATCTGTGTCCCACTCCCTTTTTACATGTTTTTGACACTCCTTTTCATCTCCCCTCTCCTCACCTTTTTTTTTTTTATATATATATCCCAGCTTTTGTTGTGACTTTCTGTTGGACTTCACACACACTGGCTCTGGCTGCCTGCTGTGGCTTCTGAGCGAGGCAATGTGTGTTTGTTGTGCCTTCAGGGCATAGCTGCAGAGTGTTTTTAGGGCAAAACGCTGATAATGCCCTTTTTCCTTTCTGATGGTATCACTGAGAAAAACACATTGTGCATCTGTGCCATGCTAAAGATTTACATCCGGTTCAGAGAGTTTTTACTGCTCGTGGCTGCTGGTTGGTATGGCCGAGCTGTTGCTGTGGAGGTAAAGAAAGAAAGAATCACCTCAAGGCATCCACATGTGAATCCACAATCCTGCCTGTACTGAAGGTCTGTATGCCCTTGTGTCAAGGCTGAAACATGCGTTCTGTCAAAATACAACAGCATTTTTGCACAGGGACACAGGAAAAGGTTTGCTTGCATGCTTGCAGAGGAGCTGACAAACAAATGCTGATTGGCTGAGCAGGGAAGGATAGAGGGTAGCACTGAGGTCAGGCCAACATGCAAAAGCACTCAGATAGCTTATTCTCTCTATTCTGCGATTTATTGGTATTTTATTATTTTTCATGGCTGAAAACAACTTTTTATACCAGCATTTCATCTTTATATCCTGTAATAATAATTATAAATTAAAAACTTGCAACGACATGCAACAAGGGTCTCACGCCAGAATTGATCCAAGGATGTTTCAGTCATGGTATACATCTTAGACCGCTAGGCAACAGGGACACCCCATGATAAACTTTACTTGTATAGCACTTTTCACACATGCAGCTTGTGTGTTTTTTAAATGTATTTTTATGCACTTAAAACATAAAACTGCAGAATAATAGAAAATTGGATGTCAGAATATTTAATTCAATGACAGTACAATTATTGGTAGTTCTTCATATCTTAAGTCAGGTCTGGATGTGTCATCAACACTTATGGGTGGGACTCAGACTATTTCTTCCTGACACACACCTGAGCCTGTTTGTCGAGGCACCAATTTGTTCTCAAAACATTTTGCTATTCTTCACATAATAGAGAATACATTTCATTGGGCGCAGATGACGGTGTTGGGAGTCCAGTGGGAGACATGAATCAC
Organism: Macquaria australasica; assembly: GCA_005408345.1. NCBI lineage: Eukaryota > Metazoa > Chordata > Actinopteri > Centrarchiformes > Percichthyidae > Macquaria > Macquaria australasica. Next base: position 342,083 of record SEMN01000011.1, read on the forward strand.
AGTTACAGGTTTTTGGACTCAGCACCTGAACAAGATAGATGCGCATGTGTTTTCCCACTGGTTGTTTGGAACAGCAACACTTGTCTGCACCCGGTGCTCACAGATGTTTTCTGACTCGCAGACACAGAAACAGTTTCAGGCTTCAGGCTGTTTGAATGTGGATTCATGAACCCATTCAGTAGCGCAGAACTGTAACATTTCCAGCTTTCCTTTAGTGGGAAGTGAGGCACCAGTGCTGTGGATACAAATGGCAGTGGGGGATAAGTTAATGATGTCTTCCTGAGGGACACTTCCTGTCACTGGTGTTGAATTGTGCATTGAGGGCTAAAAAATGTTTCTCCATTGTGAGAATGTGAAGGCACTTCATAGGACATAGTTTAAACTTAGAAGTTTGGTACTTAAATAAAATGGCAGAAAGTAGGTATTGTGCAAATAGGAGGGATTTTGATTCAGCGTGCTTCATGTAATTTCAAGTAGCCACCATCTTTGTATACGTATGTTCAGAGTACGCTGGACATTATGTATATTATAGCCTTTAGGCCAATCTAAACCAACATGGCAATACTCCGAGTCAAAAGTGAGAGACTGGTGGCATCTGCCCATCCTCAAGGCATCTGCACGGATGGTTAGTCCATCAAAAACCTAATTTCTGAAGCCTGTCTCCCCTCACCTGCCCAGTCCTCCTTATCACCTTTTAGACATCTTCTCCCTCACCCAACTTCTGCTGTCTTCTTCCTCCCAGTCCCTCCCTCTGCTCCCACTTTCCACTCAGATCACGTTCCAGTTTGCTCCCCGTTTCCCTCCCACTCTCCTCCTTTTTAGTCTTTTATCTCGCGTTCTCCTCGTTCACAACACATTATACCTTTCTGATATCGTCCATGTGTCTATCGTCCATCTCCCCGTATCTGCCTGCTTCCAGTCTCCTATTTCTTTTCTTATCCTTCAATTTCACTGTTGCTTTTCTACCCCCCCCCCCCCCAACCCCCCCTCCACATCCTCCTCCTGCTCGCCACCCTGCTCACGTCCAAGTCTGTTTCCACTGATAAGACTCTCAGTAACACCCACACGCTCACACACACATGCACACGCAGGGGAAGAGATAACGATGTTGCATTGCCAACGTACTTAGCATCACAGCTAACTGCTATTCCTCTCTCCCCTAATATCATTGCTAATGAATGTGTCATCAGTGATCTTTCTCTCTGAGCCAAATAGGAGCAGGTAGCAGACGCGGGAAAAAAAAGATAGAGAGGGGGAGAAGGTGAGCAAGAGAGGACAAAAAGTTGTTTCTTTCTTTTTTTGGAAATCCATTTTGTTTGGGGCTGCACTGAAAACAAAGTTATTACTTGACATGTCATGGCCGGCTCAGGTAGAGGGAGCGGTGAATAAGCTGCTCGTTCTCAGACCACAGGCTGAGCTACAGGGCGGTCAGTTTATTATTGTCAGACATAGATAAAGTGTTTCTGTCTGACCCACGCAAACAGAGACTTTTCTCAATCAAGCACCAGTAAACACAAGTCTCGGTTAATACTAAATGTATCAGATCTTCTTGTAGGTATACATGCATACATTTTGTATACAAGTACCATTTTTCAACTGTTAAAGTAATTGTAATAGAAAGCACAGAATTGCGATAATTTGAAGCCAACATTACAGTAACACTTAATATCTTTACTGCATGAAAAGGCCTGTCAGATTATAAAACTGCACTCCAGAGCATAATAAAAACAGAAGTGAGGTATAGTGTCAACAGGATTTGCTATATCCGAGACATCATTTTCTGATTTTCTCTGTACTTAAATAAGAAGACTTTGTTTAGGACTGATTTCACTTGCTTATATACTTGGGTAAATATACAGTATGGGTTTTGTAGGCTCTTTAGGATGTTAGAGGATATAGATTTAGATTTTTTTAAAGCCTTTTTATGGCCTTTAATGCCATACGTGCATTAAAAGAGTAACTGTTTATTCATCCTGTTGGCCGTGCAGCGATCCCTTCCTAACACAGCTCAACAATGTAAGAGATGTTGGAGAAAATCCAGAGTGCTTGTTCAGCTGAAGCAATATGAGGCTGTAGCTGAGAGAGCTCACAGTGCACTGCAGCCTAAACTCATGCAAATAGATAAAGCACAGGCAAATGAAGAAAACATCTTCCCAACACGTATGTCAAATCTATTTAAAAAAAACTTTTACATTCACGGCATAAAGTAATTTCCTGCAAAAACAGAAAAGCTGCAAATCTAACACAATGCAATATACACTTCTGGGTGACAATAAAAACTGATGAATACACCATCCAATCTTCAAAGATATTCAAAAATGAGCTAACAATGTTTATTTTAAAATTTTGGTTGCATAATTACCATATTACTGCAGATATTGGCTAAACACCTAGCATTTTACTGATTACTAGCATCACCCTGAAGTGTTTTAGTGTTGCCGGTTGTAACTACGTTCTGCTGCTGTTTATGACTTGCTGCATCCAGCGAAACACAAAAGCGGCTGGTTTGAACGCATTTTAGCTTCAGCTGAACTTTGGAAAACATTTTTGTACTGAACAAGGAGCATGGATATTGTCGCCCATCTCTTACTGTGTAGTCGTGTTTAACGTCCAGGAGAGACGATTACAGCAACTCTTTCAATGTACACAATTAAGATAGACTTGAACTATCTGAACCTATTCTTTAAGGCTTTTTAGGACTGAATTTAAAGAAATTACTTAAAACTTTGAATGACCCCTTGAATATTACATTTTTTCCAACAGCTTTATGTTTTGGAGTTTCAGAGTGCCACATCCTCAGTATCGAGTTACTTGATGGGAAATAGCTCAGGTCATATGAGAGGCGTGTGGTATTTTTGTGAGTGTGACCACGGTCAGAGATGTAATTCCACTTGGCTCTCGACTGTCTGCCTGTCGAACAGGCTGAAATGCAGAGAAGTTGCCAAACATAACAGTAATGGTCGAGGCTGTGATTAGTTTCATGACGCAGCTGCTGGTAGGGAGCGTGTAGGCTAGAACAAGACAGACATCCAGCATGTTTAAATCAAATTTCCTGTTTCGTCCCTGAGAAGTTGCTCTTATTATGGAATTGATTTGCATACCTTGAGGTACTTAAGCATGAGGTGACAAGGAAAGGTAAGTGTGAGCATGAATCATTCCCACAACTGAAATATGATGATAATGAAAAATAGACTCAGTAGCTCCATTCATTACATACTGTATGTTCTTGTATTTGCCTCTGTAACGAATAAATTGGATTATTGATGCAACTATTCAGCAGTTTTTCCAAATTCAGCTTCTCTTAAACGGGTATGATTTGTACCAGTTAGTTCCTGCTGTATTCCATCCAAGTCATCCATCGGATACATTTATGGCTGACCCACGTCCCGCATACACTCACAACTCAAATGTCATCCTATTCTGTCCTAAATGTCAGTGCAAATGAAAGCCCTCCCAAATGTGGGGCTTCGAGAAAGCAGACTGTCACTTGGCTGCCGTATGTGACCCAACGCTGCTATCAAATTCTCACATTTGCATCCATAATCTTCATGTTCTGCACCCGCTGTGAAGACATCTTGTGTTCAGTCTCTGTACACCAACAAGGATATCTTTGCCATCGTTCAAGGTAGAGTCATGAAACAAATACCAGAATTGTGAGTGGAGCTGAGAGACGGGAATTATTTCATGACCTTGAGGCAGAAGGTGTGGTTACAGTGAGGTGGGATTTCTGCAGCTTACCGCCTGCCTGATTCAGAACAATTTGTGGGAATAAACAAATGCAATAGTCTGATTAAAGTAATGTTAAGAGCTGAGACAAAAGCACATTTTTAAATTGATAAATGTGGTTTACGAAGGAAGTTATACTAATGTATTTGTTGTTCTCTGGCACTCCATTTAATCATTTGTACAGTGGAAAGGTTGTTCATAAAGTACACAGCAGTGGGAAAACACCACCTGCTCCTCAGCTGGCATACCATCAATAATGTCAAAATATATCTGAAACATAAACAAAATGGCTCGGCTAACAAACGCTACAGCAAATTATGTTACAGGTTCTCACAGGATGTCATCCATTTATCTGTTTAGGAGCACATAAAAACTTACTCCTTAAAATAGATCTGCAGGTGAGAAAGTTCTGTGTTTTTTCTCTCCACATCTCGAACAGAGGCATGTGCAACCACAAGCAAGTCTATGCACCGCTCATTTAAAGCATAATGGTTTCACTGTCATCAGTTAAGAGCAACTCTAATCCGACTGGGTCATGACAGTCACTGCTGCAGTGGATTTATCAGTAGATAAAACACCTCTTATTGACAGGAATGTGATTGTGTGACTCCGAGTTGTTCCAGTGCACCATTTGTCTGTTTCTCAATGTAAGGCAGTGAGGCAAAACTGATCCTGGTTGTACACTTAGTAATTTCTGCTGCTTATGATTCAATGTATCAAACTTTATCAGCATGAAACACAACTATAAATAATTATTGGACAAAAACACCACAGCTCTTTGATTGGTCTGCAGGAGTATTAGACAGTAGCTGCTTCAGTTTCAGGGCCCTGGTTGAATAAAACAGAGCTGTTGTTATTGTTACCAATAACGCTGTGTGTGTGTGTGTGAGGATTGAGATTTAGACATAGTACTGGTTAGTATTGAGTAGTGTTGCAGGGGAGGAGCAAAATTCCCAGGTGGATATCTCAAAACCTGAAATTAAAATTAAAACTAGAGGTAAGTAAGAAGATACATTTTTGTAATAAGAGGGACCTGAATGTGTAGTTGCACTGAGGCTTTAGCAGAGGAAACACATGTGATGCAGTATGTGTGCATGTGGGTGGGTCAGATTGGCTCAGAGGTTGGAGTGGTAGGTGTTTCCTGGACTTGGCCTCCACCAGGCATCATGACATGCCCGACCCCTGGCCTCAGGGTCGCAGGCCAGACTTCTCCTTTCCTGCAATGAGCTGTTAACTGACCTCAGGGGCAGTCAGTCAGGCTAGAAGAGTGTGTTTCTGTGTGTGTGTGTGTGTGTGTGTGTGTGTGTGTGTGTGTGTGTGTGTGTGTGTGTGTGTGTGTGTGTGTGTGTGTGTGTGTGTGCGCGTGCGTTTGAACCTCAGCACCCTGTGATCTGATTTACCCTGACAAGGCAACAGGACTGAACAATAAAAATGTCTATTTTCTCCCTCTCACTTTCATTCGCTCCCTCTCTCTCTGCATGCTTCAGGCGAAATGGAGGGAGGTGATTAAACAGAACAAACCCACTGAAAGAATAACATTCCCAAAGAGTAATTTTTGGATCCTAAATCCCCCTTTTGTATGTTATACTCATAATACTATGTCAGGAACAGTTTGGTGCCATTTGGCTCAGAAGGCTGCAGCAAGATTACTCAAGACCTAACAGATGAATGCATATAACTACATTTTTAGCATTTCCACATTGGTAGCCTATACTTGTTAGAGTGGATTTTTATGAATTTAATCATCACCTATAAGGCACCTATTTTTGGCGTGCTAACCCCATGTGAGCCTGAGTAGTAGTTCCCAGGTCAAGGCTAAAAAGCAAAGGAGACCGGGCGGTAGATCAGACAAGTTTGTTCTTTATCTTTGTTTGAATCGCTCCTAAAACCACATTATTTTAGAATTTCATTATTTTTATTCTTTGTCTCTTTTAGCCCCAATTTGTCATTATATTCAAGTCACAGAGCTACGCTTCTGTTCTTCTGAAAACTGAATCCCTGCTGATGTTTGATAAACCCAGAAGGTTTAAAGTTTAACAACACTTACTGCTGTTCTGAATTATTTCAAGAATCCTCAAAGACTTTTCTAACCGTCTGGATGAAAGAATAATCTGTCCGCTGCGTGAAAGATTTTTAACCTGTTTCCCAAAACTCAATTTCCTAATTTTGGTTCACGTTGTACAAATTGAGCAAGTTGGGAAATGGGTTAAAAATGATTTTTATCATGCAGCAGACAAAATATTGTCAGAAGATTGTCAGAAGATTATTTTAGGATTCTAGAGATACCATCAAAACTGGTGCTGTTAAACCACCCTCTGAGTTTCTGGCCATGCTAACGGCATGGCTGTAGAGATGGTCTGTCGGTCGGTCGGTCAGTCTGCCACTTTGGTCCAGACGGAAATATATCAACACATATTAAAATGTTAGATTTACACAAAAGTGACATTCATGGTCACCCAGACGATGTACCCTAATAACTTTGGTGATCCTCTGACTTTTCATCTATAATCATCAGGTCAACATTATAATATGTCCCGTACTTTGGTTTATGATTAAATACCTGCAAAACTATTGACATTCCCATCAGCCTCAGCTGTACTTTGTGTTTAGTGCTAATTAGCAAGTGTTAGCATGCTAACACGCTAAACTAAGATGGTGAACATGGTAAATGTTATACCTGCTAAACATCAGCATGTTAGCGTCTCATTCAAACCACGATGTGCCAAAGTATAGCCTCACAGAGCCGCTAGTATGGCTGAAGACGCTTAGTTTCAGTTTGTTTAAATTTAATTTGTTAAACTGTATTTTATTGAATCTTATTTATTTATATTTATTCAACTATAATCTTAACATATTTTTGGTATTGTCTCTTATAAAGCACTTTATTACTTCTTTTTGAATTATTGTTCTTTATTGTCCTCTCTTCCAGGCTCAAAATCCACTTATCCCCGTCTCTCTTGTTTTTCCGCCTCCTAAATCTCTGCTCTCAGTCTCTTCGTTTTTCTTCCCGCCTGGCTGTTTAGAGAGACTCCCTAAGCCGCACGCCCTGCAGCACACTGAATTGTGAATCCAAACAGCTGGAGCAGCAGCAGATAGACAGTGACTGAGAAAAGGGAGGGAGGGGGAGAAATACAGAGTGAGGGAGCAGAGAGAGAGAGAGAGCTGAAAAGCATGCCAAGCGAGAGAGAGGCGCTTATACTGAAGGAGGCAGAGGCAACAGCTACAGCAACAGCACGCTCCTTCCCCATCCTCCCTCTCCTTTCTCATAATTCAACATCCACTCCGGGGGAGATGGAGAGCGCCCTGACCCGCTGAGGAGCACTGTCTCAGGGAGAGGAAAATCTCACATGAGACCCCTTCCTGTGAATGCCTGGATCATTTTTTCTTTTGGGACAAGAACCAAGGAGTGAAAGGAGGTGTGTACACACGAGCCTGTCGGCGGGAGGGAGGGAGGGAGAAGGAGAGAAAAGAGGGGGATGAGTGGCAGGTTTGGTACAGCTGCTGATGCCAGGGTCTGAGAGTGAGACAGACTGAGGGGGACCTGAGGAGCGGAGGGCTGGCACGTGTGGACCAGTGTTGGCAACTTGTGGGCGAAGAAGAGAGGAAAATAGATTCACATACGCACACAGCTGGACAGATGAGGAGGCATCAGGGACCACACTTCAGTCCTGGGTATGTCCACTTGTACTACACACACTCATACACACAGGCATGTACATTTTATCCTCAATGGTTGCTGTGTTTTTACCATTAGAGCACAGAAACACTTGAAACGCGCCAGTGCGTGTTTGCAGATCTGCAGGGTTGACGACTACCCACCCTGACAAGTCTCCCTACTTGCCCTCAGATACTTGCAGCAAAGGAAAGAGGATGAGATTATGTGTGTGTCTATGTGTGTGTGTGTGTGTGTGTGTGTGGCTGGTCATGCTTTCTTACCATCTACATCTTGTTATAGCATTATTGTATACCACTAGAGGCATTTCATAATGGGTTTCGTAAGCTGTCAGAGTGATGCATGTAAATAAACCCCCACTGCTGGACTGTTGTCATGTTTCACATCGTCGGACAAATTACACAATCACATCCCCCTCATCTCAACACTTGCTCCCTGTGGTTGTAACATTTGCTCATTACATTCACTTTGGACTCGGGTTATTTGTTCTGTACACAGCGTGCAGTCATAAATTGTGCGCAATAAAAAATCTGAAAGGATAAGTTATGTGGCTGCTGAAAAAAAAGCCAGGACTTGTTTGTGCGCTCTGGTCCGAGACATGTATTGCTGCCTGCTTACCCAGGCCGCACTGCCATGTGTGGTAACATGACATGTGTGGCCATGTGTTATGTCACGTTGTGGCAGAGTTCATAAGGCTTATGACAGCAGGTTTACGTGAGGTGTATCACCCAGCTGCTCATCTTTCTCTCTCTCTCTTCCCCTTTTTCCCACCATCTTCCGTCTTTCTCCGTTTCCAATTATAGGCTGTCACCTCTCTCCTTTTCCTCCTGATCCTATCTCCTGTTTCATTCTCGTGCTAAGCAATTACCTTTACCTGACTCTGCTCCTCTGGACAGCATGGCTGGCTAGTTTCCTGTCTGCTTTTTTCACCGGTCAAAGTGAGGGATGGGTTTGGATTTCATGGCCATTTTTTGTATTGTCGCCTGAACCTGAGCAAAGAGTGACCTCAGTGAAGCCTGAACACAGCAGCTACTTCATATTATTGCTGCTCTCATAGACCCAGAAAAAATAGCTCTGGGGGCTTTTCAGTGTACAGAAGAATTACGCCTTTAATCATGCAATCAGCTCATTATTTCCTGCTCCTCATTAACTTGTTTGGGTTTCTAACTTTATCGCTGTTCACAGTCTCGTCTTCCTGAAAACAAAACACAAAAGAAAAACTCACCCAGACAGAGCTGGCGGGCAGATTGCTCCCAGCATATGGGCGAACTTGCTGTTGGCGTCTGAGAGAGGAAAGACTTGCCAGAGAGCTGAAACCCCCCCTATTCACAACCTTTCCACCCTGCTGAATCCTTGCTCTCTTTTATGTATCTAAACCCCCATCTTTCTAGCTTTCTCTGTTTCTTTTTCCTCTCTCTTCTTTCCTTAAACCTCACTGGTAGACAGGACTGAAAGAGTTTGGAGGGTGACAGAAAAATGGAAGAATGTGGGTGAAAATGTTTGGCCTCGGTGTTGAGAGGTGCTGATGGCTGATGTCTTTTTCCAGAGAGTGGACACAGCAGCAAAGTGATAGTTTTCAGCCGCCCCCTGGGGAAAAAAGGTGAAGAAAGGGAGAGAGAGAGAGGGGGAGAGACAAAGGAAGCAAAAGGTGTTTGATTTATAAAGGCCTTTTGCCTTCTGCTCATTTTTTGGTCATCATTTCTATTGGTTATTATATATAAGTAATAGCTGAGATCTAAGAGCATGGCGTCATGGCTACAACGAAGTCCGATGGGGCAAGATACATGAGCAGCCAGGTGATCGGACAGATTAAGCCAACAGTAGCCAGATAATCTAAATTGCTTCATTTAGAGGTGAACATGAAAGTGAGCACATTCAATCAGTACTCTCACGTCAAGGTTTTAACCATTTATTGCAATGATATGCGTTTCAGTTTGTGGTTCATGTGATACTCTGACAAGACAGATTATCCCAGAGATACACAACATTTGTGGAACATGAACACATATTTAAAGCTGCTCTAATCAATATTTTTTATATGAACAATGTATCAAATTACTATGTGTAATCGTAAACTTGTCACTCGTAGAGACAAACCCACCGAGATTTATCAATCAACTCTGCAGTTTCCCTCAGCTCTATGGAGCATTTTAGCGTCTTTCAGTTCGTTGTTTTGATTTTACGGCCTGTAACTTTACTGTTTTGGTTCAGTTTTTCAACTCTCTTTAACCTTGTTTCCAGGCAGCTGTTTATCTGGAAAAAAAAGCTCTGATGAACCAACTGTACATTACATGCTCAGCACTAAACGGCAGACAGGCAAAGTTAGCAACCCGTGAAGAGCCAGATAATTTTCTCAGGAGTTGGTGGAGAGCAAAAACAGAGTTTAATAGAAAGTGAACACTGGACACACATTCATCAGGTGGAGACAAACATGACTCCAAATGAATGGTAATGATGCTACTTGTCTGCTAGATGTGGAAATAAGCAACTGTTTGCTAACCATATCGATATCCATACATTGCACTGACTCCAAGCGGCTACACAATCAATTCATTCAGACTTAAAGAAACATTCAAAATTCAAATACAGCTAAATGCTAATACAGGAGCAGGCAGTAGTGTAGCAGTAAAAATGCATTGTTCCATGTTTATATGCAGTTGGTGATTTGTTCATTTTTAACAGGGGGGTGTGGCCCAATGGGAGCACCCCCCTGCCCAACACACCACCAACCAACACACCACCAACCAACACACACGAGGCCTAGCCTAATCTTGATATTATAATTGAGATTATAATTTCAATTTAATAAAACTGCTATAAGACTGAATACATATTTTGCACAGGCCTATTCTTTTACTGGATGTGGACATCAAGCATCTTAATAATGCTTATTAAAAAACACACCATAATTTTGACGATATAAACATTACCTCGAATTATGTCACTGTAACAGCTGAGCGCAGTGCAGTCAGTCCAGGTTAATTTCCTCAGTCACATTACCTGCTCCATTCCCAGGTTACACCAAACATCTATAGTAAAAACTATATCTGTAGTCATGTCTCCCCTAACATATTTTCTTACAGAGGTGGCCTGGTCTGGTGGTGTATTTTCAGCAGCACAGACTGAATGATCATAGAAATATTATAGGAATATTATAGGAATACTACAGGCAGCAGTGTGTCTCTATAATCCTCTCACACGTTGTCACTTTGATCGTGAAGGTGACACTACTCTACAGACTATATACGTAGGCTTCAATATGGTATAGAATTCAGTATTTATAGTATATCGCTTAGAGAATATTATACATCTCGATAGAAGGGCAGGACTGAGAGAAAAAGGCGCTATTACAAAATCCATCTGTTACTTCAGCACCACTGACAGCGCCATGGATTTATCAATACAGTTACAGTTAGGCTACTGATATTTCAGAGCCATGGTCGAGGTCATAGATTGTAACTTGGACAAACCTCAGTCAGATAAAGGATCAATGAGTCAGGCAGACTAGACTAACATATTCAAAGGTTAACAAAGGGGGGATGCATTTTGGTTATTTAGCTAACAAGGGGGGTGGCATCCCCCCTCATCCCTCCTCAAATCACCTACTGTTTATATGGATGTGTTATGTGTTAGAGATAGGTCATGGACATACAGTATACGATTTGATGGTATGCGTAACATGTGACTCGTCAAATGGCTCCATTAGGTCAAAGTTAAGTCCATCTATAAACTGTGATGGATGTTAACAACGGACAGTTTGGGCAAAACATGAACAATTCGCCTTTGTTTTCTCTTCCAAGTAAATTTTTTTCTAACCTCGTGTTTGTTCAAAACCTACAGTATCTAAGCCTGGTCTCAAGAGCACAAACATTTCCACGTTGTTACTTTTATTCAAAACCTGTATGATCATCCGAGTGCTCGTGATTCTTGCCCTGTCTGACTTCTTTTTAGCAATGTTTCCAGATCTTAGCAATTAAATTGGTGAGTGCCGTTTTATTATAACCAAAAGGAATGATGGTCAGAGCTATGAAAATAAGACACAGGCTGTATGAAACCGGAATTTCCCTTTAAGGCTTAAAACCCTCAGCGGAGTGAGGAGTTCGGGAGACATGGGAGTTTCGTGAAACACAGAAGGTTAAGGCTTCAGGGAGAAAAGTGTGAGCGTGATGTTTCTGCTGGAGGAGACGTGTGAGAGGAGAGAAGGAGCTATGATGGGCTGCGTCGAGAGAGGATTTGATTGGGAAGGTGACCGAGGGTGTGCGGGCGTATTGAAGGAGCTTTTGATCTCAGTGTGTGCACAAGTGTGTGTGTGTGTGTGTGTGTGTGTGTGTGTGTGTGTGTGTGTGTGTGTGTGTGTGTGTGTGTGTGTGTGTGTGTGTGTGTGTGTGTGAGGATGATGGTTGACCTTGAGAAATGCACGAAGGGTCTTAAGGATATCCTGCATGGAGGACTGCTGCTATTAGGTTGCTGGTGATTGAGGTGTGTGCATGGACAAGGACACAACGCCCACAGCCATCTACACAAACACACACACACAATAAAACACCAGTCTTTATTAAACTGAGGAATTACAGTACAGAGCCTTGTTGTTGCATCAGAGGTTCCTCACAAAACTGAATTTAATGGTCTGGCTTCCAGTATCGTTCAGCAAAACAGCATGAGTGAGTGTGTAATATTACCACTGAGTGTGTGCATGTGCATGAGTGTGTGTGTCCACAGAGGTTATTAGGCTTTTAAGATGCTGGCTGCTGGTGTTGTCGTACATGTACGGTGTAAAATGAAGGGCATGATCCCAGTCAATAATGAACAAGTGGGCCTCTATCTCAGGGCAAATAACCAGCAGGTGGGAACTACGACTCCTCAGCCTCCTTCACCGCTCTGTTACGACCTCCTGACCTTCTTCACCACCTCCTCTTCCTCTTGCTGTTTCTCTTTCTTTCACTCCATCCCTCACGATTAATTATTCTCTCTTACACTTTCCCTGTTTTCCTCATTCTGCCCTTTCACTTTCCATTTCGCTTCCTTTAATTTACTTTCCCAGCTGCATTTTCTCAGACATGACCCCCGCGCCTCGAGACTCTGTCGTTCCTTCTTCTGCTCATGGTTGTCTGTCTGTCTCTCTCTCTCTGTCTCTCTCTCTCTCTGCTTGGCTCTGATAGGACTAACGCTCATAATGAATTAGCATTTAGCTTTGCTTTATTATTCAGTCTGACACAACAATCCCTGGAGTCATTCTCAATCTCTTTCAAATAAACTCCCAAATTGAATTTAGTGATGATTGAATCTTTCCTTTCAAATTACAAAAATCGAGATACAAAGCCCTTGAAGGTTTGTAAATCTCGTTTTCCTGTTAAAGAGTTCAACGCGACTGTGACTACAGACTGCTCAGCCAGGTACAGATTCATTTAAAAGTCAGAAAAAGGGAGTCTCATTTTACTGAAATCCAGGAGTTTTCTCTGTGAATTGCAAATATGTTTTTTAAGAAACTTTATTTGATTGTTTACAGTTACACTATGGCTTTGTCTCATTCAGGAGAAAGCTTCTAACTTCTTTGACACCTCACTCTGAGCCTTCCTAATAACGGTTCTTGTTCGGCCGCAGAATGCAGAAAAATAAACTGTTCGAGACAAACAGCCTTTTACCACAACATCACATAACTGCAGTTCATGTTAAACTCTGCCAACAGCCATTATTATCAGGCTGCTTTTACAAAACAGAGTAAAAGAAGTCATGAAAATACACTGGTTTAGTGAAAAATAAAGTTTGGTTCTTACAATAGACACATTAGAGCAGGCAATCTATTGACCTTCAAGCTAAGCCTTGAACAGGCACCGTTAATATGTTGTTGTTGCTAGCAAGACTACTCTAGGATTCCCTGTTCAATCAGTACATTTTATTTCACTGGTTTTCAAACATCAATTGATGGTGCAAAAATGAATTGATCATCTACAATTTTAACATAAAATGCTGTTTATGTTTATGGGTGTTAGCACAGTAGACTGGATGAAAAATGTTAATAGAAAAGGAGAGAGTGTGTCAACAGTCTCTTCCTCTCGTCATCTGTTGCAATAAGAGGAATCCATCAACTGTGTGTCTGTGTGTGTGTGTGTGTGTGTGTGTGTGTGTGTGTGTGTGTGTGTGTGTGTGCGTGCGTGCGTGCAGCAGATCTCTCATTACCTGCTCTGCTTGAATTAAGGACTCGTGTTTCTCAGACTTCATTAAATGTTGATGTAGGTCATGAAGTTTGTGGCTTGTCAGATGTTAATGCAGGTCAATGAGATTACCCTTTATGTGTGTGTGCGCGTGTGTGTGTGTGTGTGTGTGTGTGTGTGTGTGTGTGTGTGTGTGTGTGTGTGTGTGTGTGTGTGTGAAAGTGCACCCATGTCTGCTATTGTTAATTGAATGTTAATGCAGGTTAAATAGTATTACCTTACGTTTTAATAATGCAATGTGCAGCATGCAGGAGCTCTACTTTCTTCACTTTACTTTTCCTCTTCTCTCTTTCTCTATTGTCTCCCCCTTCTGCTGTGTGTGTGTGCGTGCGTGTGTGCGTGCATGTGTGTGTGTGTGTGTGTGTGTGTGTGTGTGTGTGTGTGTGTGTGTGTATTACCATCTAATGCCATCTGTAGAACAGACCTTTGGGGCAGGGGGGACGTTATTCATTAACTTTAACCGCATGACTTCTAGGCAAGAGCACTATCAAAGTGTGTGTGTGTGTGTGTGTGTGTGTGTGTGTGTGTGAGGAGCATGCTCTTTGCACACATAAGGTCAATCAGTCTCACTTGTACGGTTTTCACTTGTCTCCACCCCTTTCTCTCTCTTTCTCTCCGTCACTCTCTTTCGCTCTTACATCTGTGATTCTCAGTAGATGAACGGCTTTCTAATCCGTGAGGACTCTGTTAATGAATGCTGTATTGCTATTGATTTCTCCTCTGATTTCTAAGTTTGTTCAGGAACAATACAAACCACGTTTTCCTGCGAGGTCGAGAGGATGGCTCGGCTGATAGCCGTGATGGAGTGTTGTTCCCCGGTCCTGCAAATTGGATTTTAATGATTCAAGTATCATTTCTTGAACACTGCTCAATGCTCCCCGCAGAAATTAAAATGTGATGCCCTCTACAAAAGACTGCAAGAAAGGGTCAGAAAAGAAATGTTTTGGTATTCAGGTTGAGATTACTTTAAAATACCTTAAAGGCCTTTTATTTTTGAAAATGTGTGTTTATTTTGCATTAAAGTTTAACTGTAATTGAAATTAATTTTTGCTAAGAAATCAATATGTAGTCAGGTCAAGTCAATTTTATTTATATAGCCCAATATCACAAATCAATCAATTTCCTTCTTTGCAAATTTGGTGGCTGTTGATTTTTGCAGTTAGTCCGCTCTGTGATTTGAGCACTCCCTACATTACTCTGTGACTCCATTTGTTACACCGTGTTGTGATTTGAATCACAGAGTACGAGGTGCTGAGGCTACAGGACCATCTGTTGCTGCGGGTTTTGACAGTCTGGTCATTTGCCATCACCACAACTGGGCCCACGAAAGAGAGACAGCTAACGCTAGCTAGACCCCCGTCCTTTGTGTAACAAACACTGAGTGTGCGGGAGCTTGACAAGGACTCGGCAGAATTTGAAATAGTACAAACGAAAATTGACACCTAATGGAAATCAGTGCTAACATTAGTAAGCTAGTTTAATCAGCTCACTTTCCCAGTGGAAGCCAGTTAGCCTAGCTTCTAGCTCCGACTTTTCGAATGAAATACAGGCTTCACAGCACGATGGGTCCAACCAAATACTGAACGTTGTAAAGGGACAGACATCTTAAACTGCTAACGGCACATAACCAGCACTATGTGGGCTTGTTCATAGGCTATACAGGGCTAAGACGTGCTCCAGTACCATGGATGTTTTAAAATGTGTCTAGATAGCAACCGCGGTACTCAAATATCAGTCAACTGCTGCTGAAACGCAAAAATATAGGTTTTTATCTTCTTTTGAAATATATTGTATTTCCCACAACAGGTGGGCAGAATTCAAATTTTAATTAAACTTTAACAGACGCGCAAATGCAATGATAGTCAGTGTAAGATTTAATCTGGTTCACATTAAACATCATCCACGCTGCTGCGGGAATAATCTGGGTGAATGTAGATGGACAGACTTTCTGTAATGTCCTTCAGCACTGACCCCCTATTCTGCACACACACACACACACACACACACACACACACACACACACACACACACATTTTGCTCTGAGGGAGCACAGATTCAAACATTATTTCTGCCTCACTGCTACACAATCAGGCTTGCAGGAGCCTGGGGACTGTTCACCACACACATAGACACACACACACACACACGCAGGCACACATGTGCGTCACCCTCCCTGTAGGACTAGAAGCATGTGGAAGCTATTTGGGGATGCCAGCACGTATGTGTCGCTTTGTCCTTTATATGTGTCACGTACAATAAAGAGGCCAATAGTTGAGTCACTGAGTAAATGTATACAGTATCGGTTAAGGTTCTGGTAGAGCTAAAGGTTAGCTGCCTCTTTAAAATGAAATCACTTTTTGCTTGGCTTCTTCTCTCGTTTACACAACAAAACTGTCTCGAATCATGTGCACCATTGCGTGTTGACCTCTGTGTTTTAAACTGGCCCGAGACTTGTTGTCCTTTAGCAAGGCAGCCGGGGTATTTCTTAGCATTTGAAAACAACAAATTCAGATTCAAAATTCAAGAGAGGAGAGGCTGCATCTGCGGAGAACTTCTTATTAACGTGCACGTCTACGTTCAGAGATGTAAAGAGAGTGAGTGCGGATGAACAGACAGAGGTTTTTCATTCACTGACTGTGTGGAGCCGCGTGTCCCCTGACTTTGTGTGTTTCAGCAGCTTGTTAAAGTGGCTGTTGTTTGTTTAGAAAGGACAAAAGCCCGTGGCAAGTTGCTTCTCTCCTTCTTTGTCTTCTTGTCTTTCCTTCTATTGATTATCTGGTACCTTGTTTTCTGCAAAACACTGTAAATACCGATTATAAGATGACCCTTTTTCCAACCACTGTTTTTGGAAAAAGACGTTTTGAAGATAAGAAACAATTTATGAGACAAGTCCTGGTAGGAAACTTTCCCAGAGATACTATTACGCCAGGGGAGAAGATAGTCCTCATTCTTGAAACCTTTTCTCAGGTTAAAGTGGACTAAGTTGTTAATTGTAGGGCTGATAATTTCTACAAAACACACTATAAATGAAGAAAATGTGCTAGCCTAGCAACATTACAAACAACCCATAATGCAACACACTCTATAGAAGCCAGTGTTACATAAAAACTATTACTTTTCCAAATGTAATTTCCAGAAAGAAATATTGTCTTATATCTGGGCCAGTACAGTATTCATCAACTTTAGCATTTGATTCACTTTTCTTCTTCCCTCGCAGCCTGTCAGCCTCTCTCTCAGCTGATCTTGAGTTAATATGCTGTGTCAGCTGCGCCTTCATGCGTGTGGATTTTCACAGAGAAGCTACTTTAACGTATTTATCTCCAAACCCTCCACATCCTTTTCCATTTGAGAGTCTTCATTCCTCGATCTCCTGTTTCACCCTTGTTTCACACTTTCTGGTACTCACAAACTGACCTGAGCCCTCGACTCTCTCCCCCCTCCTTCCCCCTCCTCTGTCTACCCCCCCCCCCTTTAAAACATTGAGTCATGAATTTATTATGCGAATCAAAATAGAGCAATGACTCTTTGTCCCCGTCCCTGCATGTCATTGGTCTAGAATGAATAATTCAGCCACTGTGGTTGAAGTTAGGATCAGGGAGAAAAAGGGAATTATTTTGGAGCCGCACTATTCAGGCTATTTTCAAACGGCGAGCTGTCAGCGCCTTTCCTGCAGCGCTCACTCTTTCTTCTCCCTCTCTTTTTGCTCCCTCTCATTCCTCCCACCAGTTCACTCGCTATCACATGAAGATAGAACAGATTCTTCTCCGTCTTCTCTGTCCTTGGGAAGGACTGCATACTAAGCAGATAGGACGGGATTGGCGTTGGAATAAAGTCAGCCTCGTTCTTTGTGTGCTCTAGACAGTTGGAGTGTGTGTACATTTGTGGTGTGTTTTCTTGGCTGTCTTTACAATATGTTTCTTTAGAAGTTTGTGCATCTTCCAGTACCAATCAGACAGTTTATTTCACCAGCTTTCTCCCTCAAAGACAGCCACTGATCTCGTCGCACTCGCCGCCTCACTCTCTTTGACTCGCATTTGATGTTTTAGATGTGGAATGACAGTTATTGAATGCCCTAAAACGAGTTCCACGAGCTCTCTGTTTGCATTTTATGACCCTTTACGAAGAGGAAATCACAGGGGAGAGGCTAAAATGCTTATCGCTTCACATCAGACGGCCTGTTTGGGGTGCAAAAGGGTGCAGCGACCGCCCATCGGGGGGTCTGGTAACCCTGCAAGGGTGCGACAGAGGCCATTGAGCGGTCAACCACCTACACGTCCATACATGATCCTCACATGGACAAAAACCTAGACACACAAGCTCTGTGCGCACATAAGGTCAATCATACGCTTGGATACACGCGCATAGACGCAGATGCACACTCGGATGATTATTCTCGGCCTCCTGGGGCATCATTGAAGCTTTTCAGCCGTGACCTCGCTAAGAGGGAGAGAGGGAGCGAGATGAGCATTAGAGGGAGCGAAAATGAGCAACGGAGAGAGTCCTTGAATTTTAACCGGGTGCTCCCTGGGGAGAACTCCCATCATCTCTGTGTGTCTTCAGTCCCACAGCTTCCTTTAGGAGCTCAAGGACCCTGACTGCTCTAATATTCTCTGAGGGAAGCTCGTCTGCCATAACTCATTTTATAGCTGCTTTTTGGGAGAAAAATCATTTGATGAATCAGTAGCAAAGGGTTTCTCTTATCCGGTTTTAGTGCTGGATAATGACATTCCTCCAGCGGTGGCCAATTCTTCTAGAGCAGAGGATGTACCAGAGGATAAATGTCACTATCAGTTATCAGTAATGTGATCAGGGTTCTGACTACATCAACCCTATGGTAGTGTGTGTGTGTGTGTTTTAAAGGAAATTTCCTGCAACCTGGGTCTTATTTTTGTAGTTTTGGCCACCTTTTCTGTTAGTTATGATAACGTTGCACTCACCCAAAGTAATTGTTGAGATCTGAGAACACAGCAACAAAGCTATGATGAGGGCAGATTGTAAATAAAACCCACAAATTAGCCAGATTATCTAAAGGGAAGGACAGCACAGGTGATCAACACCAAGGATTGGTGCACACAGCTTGTCATTTGTTTCATTTCATTTGGGTTGCACACAGACAGAAGCTAAACATAAAGCTACTTTAGGGTTGAGGGCAAACATTCACTGTCCTTCGAGATCTCAACATAAAGAGTTTTATGCTATTTCGCAGGACACAAACATTCTTGCGTTTGAGACTGAAAGTTCATCCTTCACCTTGGAAACCTTGAAAACCTTGGCGGTTGTCAGAACAGTTTTATTAGTAGCTGTTCTGAAGCTTTTGATTGCATCACATGACCTTTCAGTTCATTCTTAACCTTGGAAAAGGTTTTTTCCCTTTTGTACTTTTCCAGCTTTCAGTCTCAACTTTTAAGCCAACATGGACGAGAAATACTTAAAATGCTCCAAAAATAGAAACTGGGGGAAAAAAAAGAAATAGGCAAAATCTGCTGAGAAAGATCTTGAGATACAATTGAAAGCTCCAGAAGAGCTACTGATGGACCTAGTGGGGAGATTGTTTTGTCAATTTCTGCATTTGTTTTTCCTTTGGCGTCTGCCTCTGACAAACTCATGTTAGACCTTGTTGACGCTCAGCAACCAATCAATAGGACAAATGACAACCATGTGACTGTGACATCATACGTTTATCATGATAATCTTTGACGATGATCAGTTAATATTAATAATAATGTTTTTCTGTTGAACCTATAGATTTGCTCGAGTTTAAAATGTCCTAGTAGTGGATTCAGAACATGAACTGCAAACAGAAAATCTATTTAAGTAAACAACTATAAATAAAAAATCTTCAATCTGGTACAAAAAAAATCCTTTAAAACCACAGTGTGAAATGTCTTCAGCCAGGGAGCTCATAACTTCACTTACTCCCTACCTGATTGGGGGGCGCTCTGGTGGCTTAGGGGTTAAGGTGTGACCTTGTAATGTTCTGACTGGGAACTGTTGTTGCATGTTGGTCTCCATCTCTCTCTCCCCTCTTTTCCTGTCATCTCCCTGTTGACTCACTAATAAAGATGGAAAATAGAGAAAAAAACTGTGTAACATTTCATGTTTCTTACCCAGTCAGACTCTTGTTAGCAATGTTGCCGCATTCCCGGATCTAAGCAATTAGTACAATGCCATTATTACTGATAGTGATAGTGTTGGCCAAGAATATGAAACTAGAAATTCCTTTTATTGTCACAGTGTGTGTGTGTGCGCACACACGTATGTAGGTGCAGACATGGACAGGCTAATACAAGCTGACTCCAGATAGCCTGCTGTCAATCAACAAACCAACCCTGAACTCACCCCAAACCTGGCAACCTGTTCATCGCCCAAAACTCTTTCTACCTCTCTCTTCCTCTGGCTCGTTCACATCCTGTGTGGTTTTTTTTCTTCTTCATAATTTTACCTTCCTCTCACTCCTCCAACATCCCTTATTTGTTCAACCGCTTTTATGACCTTTCCAGAAACTTACTCCCCCGTGATCCCTCTCCTCCTCCTCCTCCTCCTCACAATGTTCTGTTCTCTTCACCACCTTGCTCTGCAGTGTTTACAAAGCCTTCACAGCCATATGTGTGTATACATACATCTGTGTATCTGTGTGTGTGTGTGTGTGTGTGTGTGTGTGTGTGTGTGTGTGTGTGTGTGTGTGTGTGTGTGTGGATAGGGGGATTTGTTTTTCCTCCTATGGGATCTCTGGTGAGAAGAGGATCCAGGAAGTGTGATGATAACTTAATGTCCTGTGAAGCACCATCTTCTTATTCACACAAAGCTGCACAAACACACACACACACACACACGCACATATGCTGTGTTGGTGTTGTACAACCACGAGCTGAACAGTTTTATCAGTGCTCAGGGATTGTCGCCTTTGTTTCCTCAGTACAAAGGATTCAGCTCTCTCCTCCACATCCCCTGCTTTCTTTTATTCCGCATCTCCATCCTTGTCACTCTCCATTTCTCTCCCCTCCCCACGTAATCCATTCCTGTTTTTGGTTTTTTTTCCGGCGTCGCCTCTATTTTTCTGTTTCTCTCCCCCCTCTTTCTGCCCCTTCATCCCCACATCTGAAACGGTAGTGACGGCTCCTATTGGCTGCGCCGGCAGAATCAGAGAAACGGGCAGCCAATAAGCTTTCGGGCTAACAAGGTCACTATTATCCGTGAAGTAGTGCAATTACTCTGTCGTCTACATCCCTGCCATGTATGCATATGCAATGCTTTCCCTGTCCTTGTACCTGTACTGCACATTTCCACTGTACATGAACATCCTTCTTGGGTATATGGTTTATTTACAAGCTTGAGTGAGAGTGAAATGTCATTTTATATGCTGCTGGATCATTTGATGTCACGTTATTGCATTACTTTTGTGCCTTTTTAGACAAAATGCAATTTTACAAAAATAGAATGAGAAACTGAGTTAGAGTCTGAGTGCGATTTTATATACATTTGCAATCAGTTTATGCATTCAGGTCAAAGCTATGTACATATTCCTCATAAATTGTGAATCTGGCACCATGCTGCTCTTCAAAGACCGGGGAAGGAAAGCTGTCACACTCCTCCCCTCCCCCTTCTTTCGCCCTCCAACTCATTCCTTTTCTCGCTGTTTACTTGCCACACAGACAGTTATATATTTGTCCCACGTATCAGTCAGTCAGGCTGCGTTCGGCGGTGCAAATTACACAAGTTTCCCTCTTTTCTTCTGTGGACAGATGTGGCCTTTTCACTCTGTGAAAATGCCACTGACGCCCAGTGTTATAAACTGATATTTAAAATACTAAATTTCAGGCTTCAGACAATCTCGCTATGTGTTATCGAGCATCATTAGGATTCCTGGGCCTCTCTTGTGGCATCTGACTGAGCGTCAGGCCTAATTTGCATCATTAGATTCTCTCAGCTGTGAAATTTCTTTGACCTTCCTCCATCATTAGTGACAGAGTGAGACAGAGTGTCCCTCTTACTTGCCCCCACCCCACCCCCACCCGCTCTTTCCCTGCTCTTTCATCCAGTACACTCACTTCTTTCCTGTCCTCCATGTCTATCATCTCTTCCCCTGATACCCAAATCTATCCATCGCTCACATTGTGGTCATATTATGCAGCTCTACACTTATCTATTTCAATCTTCTCCCTTCAATTTCTTTTCATCACTCTTCTTCCTGCACCCGTCTTATTTGTGGTGGTATACCAAGGAGGTGTCGGTTGTCTTGGTTTTAAATTCCCCGCTTGGCTTTCACCTATTTAACGAGCTGGAGAATTGAATTAATTTCTTTTCTTCTTGATACCGAAGGGATATAAAAACACACCTCATACACACTCACAAACATACACACACACACACACACACACACACACACACACACACACACACACACACCCACGTTAAGCTGTACAGGGTGAAAAAAGGGGCCGTCGCCTTTCAGGTGAGATGTCTCCAGGGAAATGTTTTCCTTCTCAGCAATCGCCCAGCTATCATCACAATCTGCGGCTGCTCCATTGGCGCTGAGACGAAGACGTGCTTTCACTTCCCAATCACCAACCCTTGGGACCGTCCCACCATTTTGTTATCTGGAAACTCATTAGCCTTTAGAAAAGAAATGACACCAGAAATGAACTCCCTTCATATCCCGTCCAGAGCCCGATAATCAGAGCTGTGATGACAGAGTCTCCTGTTTGCATGAAGGAGAGGTTTGTCTTCTTTGGCGACAATATGAGGCCTCATTTATCAGCGTGACCCACACCGACGCTGCACTGACATGGAAAAATGAGACAGACAGATATTCTGTGAGTATTTCACGAACATGAGGAAATACAATCAAATAAAGCTCATGGCGGTGACCAAGCTTTTTGCCAGCATGTGTGAGATAATTAACGAGTCATTTCAATCCATGCCAGTAATAAGGCCACAGATCCCCAAAGGGTAAGACTAATTCAAGGCTGTTCAGCCACTTGTCATACTGTGTGTCACTCAAAATGATGTCTGGCGTCTGCATGTGTGAAACTTTTTTTCCTCAGAGACAGGTCAAGTTTGATTAAATGATTTTTATCTCCCTGCTATTCTTAACGCCTTCTCTCTAACTTGCACTCTTGCTAATAGTGTAATAATCTCTGCACTTTGCTGGTTAATTACACCCCAGGATAAACAATCGCCACACTAAATGCTTTTCCTCAATACACTTAGAAAAAGCCATGTAAACACAGGCTTATTCGCGTGCTCGCACAGGCACAATTTGCGCAGCTTTGTGTAGCTTCAGTAGTGCACGTACCAGACTTAATAACTTATAAGTCTTCTATCTGCCTACCAGCTGGCATGTGTCCAAACCTCTGATCTGCAGAGCGAGCTCTTCATCGCTCCCGAAAAAAACATTATGGTGCACATGTAGCACCGTATCACACAGACCGGCACACATGCCATCTCAACACATCACAGCAACTCTGCTCGGATCTGAACCGAGAAGAAAAAGGTGATTTTGTATCTTTCAGCAAGAGGAGATGGGCTGTGTAGCAGCTACAGCCTGCTCGCTAATGAGGCACAGTCCCATCCTGGATAACAGGACCACATTAGTGACACTGCCATAATAAGGTTAAAATGTGTAGGCAAGGAACATCTCTCAATTAGGGAAACATTCTCGCACTTTACTTACTTGTGAGCCACATCAGAGACACACTTCCATCGTCTTCAGATGGACAATAAAGTTTTTCTGATTCACTCTCACAGCACTAAAGTGTCCGTGTATGCATGCTTTGAGTGTGTATGTGCATGTGAGTCAGAGCTGCCTGTGACATAAGTGAATATATGTTTAGAGTTTGAACAGACCTAAGTTCAGTGATAATGTGTGGGTGGGCTTTTGTTGGGATGTAAACCAATCTGTTCCTCTTTTAGCCCTGGCATTTCAGCAATGTCTGCCGACTAAGCCAAAACGACCACTGCACTGGAGATTTATGATAACGCAGTAACCCCTGAACCTCCAGATCACATGACTTAATTAGGAGTTGGAGGGGAAAGCGTGATGTCACATGGTAGAAATAGTATGTGCATGTTTACTATGTCTGAATCTGAGACAGTCGACTTAACACCTGAGCAGAGACCATACGGCTGCAGGGAAGGTTATCTATCTAATAAGCTAGGTTCCCGGTTGCACCTGTGTTGTTTCCTTACTACACTATATCTGCCTGTGTGTGTGTGTTTGTGTGTGTGAGCATGCTGTGAGTGTGTGTGTGTGTGTGAGCATGCTGTGTGTTTGTGTGTGTGAGCATGCTGTGTGTGTGTGTGTGTGTGTGTGTGTGTGTGTGTGTGTGTGTGTGTGTGTGTGTGCGTGTGTGTGTGTCTTTTCCTGGGTCTGTGCTCTCAGTATGCGTAGCCATGTGCTCAGGTTTGAGCCAGAAAAAAGCAGGTCAAAACTCTGCAGGGTGTGAGAATCATCAGAATAGCTACCACTAATTAAAGGTGCCAGGAAACAAAAGGATCCATGTTCACCAAATGTGAGTGCCTTTGTTTTTAAAATATTACATTTCTGACAAGACCCACTGTCTACTGTAAAGGGACATCAAATATGTATTGCTCTCAGCCAATGAAAATGCAAAATGTGGACTTTGGCCTTGTAACCAACCAGGTTTTTAGCCATGCAAGCAGCTGCAT
This sequence comes from Macquaria australasica, assembly GCA_005408345.1. Lineage (NCBI taxonomy): Eukaryota > Metazoa > Chordata > Actinopteri > Centrarchiformes > Percichthyidae > Macquaria > Macquaria australasica. The sequence continues at coordinate 366,362 of SEMN01000011.1, forward strand.
GGATTGGCAATGTCAGTCAGTCGGTCATCACTTTGGTTCAGACTGAAATACCTCAACAACTATTGGATGGATTGCCATGAAATTCTGTACACACATCATTGTGTGCATGATAGCATATGCCAATGTTAGCACTTAGCTCAAAACACAGCTGTGCCCTAAGTACAGCCTCATAGGGTCGCTAGCATGGCAGTAGTCTCCTAATCATGTTTACTCTTTAGATATCAGTTTAAAATAATTAAGACCTTACTTAATAAACTAAATTCTTTATATTAAAAGTTAATGTGAAGATGTTGGACATCAATCATCCATCCATCACCAATGGACATAATATAAAAAATAAACAATAGGCGGATGATAAAATTATTCTGATGGTTTATGTAGTTAGGACAATCATTTCGACCATAAAACGTGCTTTTTATTTCATGTTAATGTTTACAGAGGTTCATTAGCTTCTTGTAGATCAAATACTTTCAGATATTAAGTACTTTGACAGAATTTTCCTTCTCATACCCCAAGTCAGAGTTAATTTGGTAAATTTAGACAATAAAAGGAGCACACTGTAATACCATACAATTCAATTCAGTTCAAGTCTGGATGTGTTTAACTACACATCAGCATCTCTGCTTTCATGCATGTATGAACCACTGGAAAAAAACAAAACAATATATTGGTCTAAATATGTTTATTTTTAACAATCTTTTTCATCATGTATGTCAGTGTGTGTTTGTTCCATAAGGGTCAGCAATGCAAGATTGTCACAGAAAGGCAACAGATGGGACACAACTGGGCTATAGATCATTTCGTATAGATGTTTGATCTACTTTTGAAGAGAACAAACAACGTTTGAAGTGATTCATTGGATGCTGCAGTGTTTTGTTTTTGTTTTTCCCTTTAATCCCACCATCCCTCCGTGTATATTTATCACGACTGTCAAACACAGGACTCTCTTCAGCTGTCAGATTACACCCAGAAAGAAAAAGAGGAAAGAAAGACAGAAGGGGGAGAAAGGGAGATGTGTAGACAGAGTGTGTATAGGTTTACATGTAGGATTCCAGTTTAATCTATTTTGGGTGCACGGGGGATTTTACATAATGGTTGAAATACCAATGCTGTGAAAGCTGAGACTCTGAAAACTATCTAGCGCTTAGGTTTGTGATTGGGAATACTTTCTGACAATTTTCATTTTTGACAAATGTTAGTTATAACTGAAATCTGACTGACTCAACTGCAACAGAATAGACGGTCCGTTGTTTTGGCAGGTGGATGGGTTAGCGAAGCATTCACAGAGTTTCTCTTGCCGGTCTCGTTTGCAGCACAGAGAAAATAATTACAGCGGGAAAAAACGGATGTACAGATACAATCACTTCAGAGGAGTGAAACATGCCCACACACACTCGAACACACACACACACTTCATTGATGTTTGTCATGAATTTGATGTTCTGGACTGCACAGCACTGTTGCTCATTATAACAGAGAGGAAAATAACAAAGCCAGCATTGAGTGGGAGCAAAATCAAGCAAGGAACAAAGTAACACAAGACATCAAAGAAGGGAAGCAAAAATATTGTATCTTTCTCAATATGCATGTTCTCAGTGACACATTGGATGCAACATCTACCCACTGGAGTACCATAGGAATGGCGAGACCTCGACACCAATCAAGTGTGCGTCAGACACTGACTTGGTGAAACAGCACAGAGGCATTTGAAACCGATGAGAAAGTCCTGTGTCTCATTTTGAATTTAAATTGAGAAGTTTGTTCTTTCCTAATCCATTATTGTCAGCAAATTTGATTTATTTCACTTTTCTTAGCACATGTGTAAGGTGTCATTTACCTGAGACCAGATTCATAGACTTTAATATTACAGTAAGATAAAGGTGAGATGTGCATGAACAATGTACGTCTGGACAGGCTACGTATACAGTTTATGAATAAATTAAATATTCCAAATAGTTTACTGCATATTGACTGAAAAGAGGATGTGATGCAAATAGGAATTGTCTGCCATTTTCTTAAAACGCCATTTCCTAAAACCGTACCCCTGTTACAGTACATCCACTGTCTCCACACAGTCATTGTAAACAGGATATACAGTAGTAATCATAATGTGTAGGTGAACTGACTATAATTACAGGATGAACTAAAGCACTCAGCACAGACCTCCGGCGCATAAAATGTTTGTATTAGCATCTAAATTAGTGTCGTTTGATGCAGATCTGCATTTTACATATAGTGATAGACAGTCATGGGATGCATGTGCCACTTTCCCACAGACCTGTACCTTTTAACTGCAGCAACCCTGGTTCCAATCTGTCTGGGAACTTTTGTTGCATGTCATACCATCTGTGTCTCTACTGTCACTGTCCAACAAAGCATAATCTTAAAATTATAGAAATAAAATTGCAAAAATTAAAAAAAAGTGCCATATCTCCCAATGTTACGAAATACCTTAAATAATTCCTGATTGCACAATTGGAATCAGGTCTGCACCAAAAACTCACTTGTTCTTTGGTACATGGTTTGAGATGTCCTGCTAACTAACAGACAAACAAACAAACAAGACATTCTTGGTATACCTGGTGTCTGCAGGTCTTGAAAAGTCTTTGAAAAGCATTGAATTCCCTCAAACAAGGCCTGAGAAGGTATTAGAACGTTTTAAATTCCATTCACAAAAGTCTTAAATATTTTCTCTTGCCTGCCGCAGTAATGTAAACTTATGGGGATTTTTTCCTATCTTCATTCAAGAGCGTGATCTTTCAATTTGAGAGCATGAGTTATTGATTTCATGTTCACATTTTGTAAAGCTTTCCCTCGCACTCCAATAGCCCCTGCTTGCCCTTGGATTTGCTCTGCTTCTGCTCAAACTGGATGCTTGCACTCAGATATTTTGTTGCGTGCTCCAGCTTCAGCCCTTCTCCTCACGCTCGTGAAACCTCTGCTCTCAGATTTTTTGTGCAACAACCCTGTCAAAATCCCCCAACCAATACAATGCCAATGTAGTCTTGAGTGATGAAATGATCCCTGCCTTGTTGCGGGCGCGACCTATGTGGTATTAAAGAGGGTTTCTGAACCCTGCAGAAAACCTGGGTAGAGCTGACAACCTCTTTCACCATCGCCTTAGTGTTCATGAGTAGGACAGGACAGGTATAATATACTGTATATAGTTCAGTGGATATTCATTCATTAGTTGCCTCTATGTTTTATGGATTAGCTGCTCGTGACTAACTGCTGCACTGAGTGAAACTGATACAGACCAAAGCTATCAGTGTCATGGGATTTGCCAGTCAGACTCCCTGCTGTGCCCGGCGCCCCTCACTGAGGTCTCAGTGTTGGTGAAGTTCAAAGTGAAAGCATGACACACACACACACACACACACACACACACACACACACACACACACACACAGATGAAACGACCTTTTGGGCTCATCTCCCTTCTAATCCACTTAGCGTTGTCTACCTCCTGCCCATACACCAACCCAGACAGCTCCTGTCTGAATGCAGAGACATTTATAGCGTGTGTGTGTGTGTGTGTGTGTGTGTGTGTGTGTGTGTGTGTTGGAGTATTATTCAACAAACAGTCATTCCAACATTAAAAATATTTTTAGGATGATGGAAGAAAATAGTTTTTGGGGATGTGATGTTTGTTGAAGAAGTTATTTGAGGACTAGAAGAGATTCTTTCCCTCTTAATGAACAAGCAGCACATAGTTTTTAGTTTTTATTTTTTGTCTTGTGGAGTTTTATCTTAGCTTGTTTTAGCTTTTCTTTGTTGTGCTGTTGTTCCTCTGTGGCTGTCAGGCATTATTCTTGATGCACGGTGCATCCTCCGCTGATGTTCAATTTCAATGTGATTTTGCACTTTGATGCAGTAAGAGATCTGAGGCTGGAGTTTGGTTTCCTTAGCTCGTGTCACTTTTTGCTAACTAACTCTCAGTATTGGTGGCGTCTCACTCTACTTCTCAGGAAAGACGCAGACGTACATCAGCTCAGAGAAATCACAGAGATCTGTGAGGTATTTTGGGGATCGCCCGGTTATACAGTAGGATGCTGTGTGAGTCAGAAAGTGTGTCTCGTTTCGTGAAACATCATCCCCTGTACGAGGAGACAGTCATCACCAGAGGGGTGATGCTTCCCCAAAGGGTGATGAAGTGTGTGTGTGTGTGTGTGTGTGTGTGTATTTGGTTAGGTGTGTGTGTGTGTGTGTGTGTGTAAGCCTGTACTCTAGCTGTGCTGCAGACTCAAGTTGTCAGGAGAATATGAGAGGATTGAAACTGACAGAGTAGATATGTTACCTTGCATCCTCAGCTCAGCAGCCCGTCTACTCAGTGTGCATGCAATGACTGTGTGTGTGTGTGTGTGTGTGTGTGTGTGTGTGTGTGTGTGTGTGTGTGTGTGTGTGTGTTAAACTTCTAAGAATTACAATTAAGAATACTTTAAAGAGCCACTTTATAGTAACAGAGTTTTTTTTGCAATAAGTCAAGAATAAGACAATCAACTTACTCTGACTTACAGCAGAATGTGAGAGAAGAGTAATTCAACACTAGGCTGAAAAGTTTGAAGCCTGTTGCACCTGTACCATGCCTAACAGAGATGTCACAGGGTCCTGGAGTACACTCCTACGTCACTGCAGCAAGGTGAAAGGTTAAATCACGAAAGACCAGCGAAAACAACACATCTGCTCAGAGCAGGAAGAGCCAATCAAAAGCAAGGATTTGCCCCTCATCTGCCCTATTGTTCAGTCTTTTAAAAAAGCATTACATTTGACTCAGTGACGTGTTATTCTGCAAAAACATACATTTCTAACATATAAGTAAGGATTAGTAAATAGGAATCAAATAATGGGAAATTAGCTGAAGTGGAAATAAAATAAACTGGAGCAGGAAATGTGCATCAGAGAAGTCATACAATAAGAAGAATTTAGTACCACGCTTTCAAGTGCAGACAATTAAGATCTATGGGAATGATACAATCACTCCAGAACAGAAGTCCCTGTGTCCCTGTTTCAGTACTGCAGGATTACTAAATAGCTTTTATTCTTACACCTGCAATAACTGCTTTTCTGGCCACTTGGGGCCAGTGGAAAGAAGCTGTGAACACAACAATGACATGTAAGTCTAGAAGGCTAAACGTGAGATCAAATAACTTGTTACATTGGGTGTTTTTTTACTTCTTTAAATTGTTGTTTATATGCTGGATATACCGTTTGGGCTGTCCAGTGAAACACTGCTGCAGCAGTAAAGTCAAAGGTTTGTGTTTTTGGCTCTAATCAGCTAAAGGTCAAACCAGGCAGCATGTCAGTCTCAATCAGTTCACACTCGCCGCCTCAGTGACTCAGAGTTCTTAGAGGAAGAGGATGCAGCTACAGTAGGATTGCATGGCATGAGTATCGCCTCTCTTTGCAAACTCAAAACAACTGCAGTGTCCTTCACATTGCACACTGCAGCCCACTGAACTGATGTCAGCTTGAAAAATGTTCCGTTTTCTTTGTGAACGCTGGGAGCTGTGGCTGTCGTCTGTCACTGGGTGTCGCTGTAACGGCGGCCATGATGTAGACAAGTGACAGAGACGTTGTAAATGTTGACCAAGTGTTTGTATTCTGTTCATTCTTTCTGTGTCCTTCCTGTTCCAGTTTTTTATTCATATTTTATCTTTGTGTTCCCACTCCAGGCGCCGAAGTGCGCCTCGTCACTGTGGGGATCCTGCTCTGTGAGCCTCCACCCAGGGCTTCTTCCATTTTTGTCCGCCTAATTATGTTGTGATGACAGTTTTCCTTTGTTATCATCGAGGGTCTATGTTTGGGCGTTGTTGTTTTTGTTTCTTCACTTATTTGATTACACAGTGGGCACTGTGAATTCTTTTCGAGACTTAAACTTTGATTAGAAGAGACACAAATAAACTTGTTTTGACTTTTCAGATTTACAAAAGAAACTTTCATGTTGACTTGGACCAGCTGATGTTTCTTGTAGAGTAATATGGCCAAACTGAGAATTTCCACACTTAAATGAAATCATAAATCTCTGCTTTGAACACATTTACCACAGTTGTCTTCCCTCCTGACCGTTTACATTCCCCATCTCTCCCTCCCTTCAGTGCAGCTGTACCAAAGAGCTGCTAAGCTGTACTCCACACTTGACTTGGGCTTAAAATGGAATGACTAAGCACAGATTTAATGTTGGACTTATAGCTACTTAGCAATGGAAAGTACAAACTGTCAGCTTTCCTCTGAAAAGTGAAAATGTGTTGAGTTCGCACCTCGGTTTGTTTGCAACAATAAAATGTAAAAGGTTTTCTCTAATAACCTGCTGACTGCTCGACTGCTCCTACATCACTGATGCTAAATTGTGTCTCTTTTAGAGGTTTTTATTGAGTGTGTGTGGGTGGGGGGGTCAGTGTGTGTGTGTGTGTGTGTGTGTGTGTGTGTGTGTGTGTGTGTGAGAGAGAGAGAGAGAGAGAAAGCGAAAAAGCCAGACAAAGCTTGTGAAGGAGGGATACTAGGGTTGTAGAGACCCACGCTCTGCTGGCCAAATATAAAGGCTTATAAAGGCTACCAGTCAACATGGATGACCTATTTACGGTCAGACATACTGCCACACAAACACGCAAATACACACCAGACAATGACCACAACCATACTTTCCCTCCACAGTTATTTGGGAAGCGTCTTTTCTTGGCAACATGGTGTTTTTAATCAGACTATGCCAACTTTGTAAATCAGGTGAAACAACCGGTGTTTGAGACATCTGGCCATGGTCATCAGTGTTGTGCCTGTGAGGGCTGATGATGTGTGTGTGATTGGACAGGGATGTTGTTCCCCAACATCTGTTCATTAGGTCAGCCATCTAAAAGTTATTTATTTTTAGCTTCGGGGCTGATTTTCCTCCCATTCTTCTCCATCTTTCTCCCTGGACAGCTGGCTTGTGGCAGGATCTGCCTTCCTCACTGTCTGGATAGTTGTGGGATTTGCCACTGCTGTTGCCTTAACATCTGGCAAATGTTAATTTACAGTTTGTAGTGTGAATTTGGGGACCCCTAGTGTGATTTTGTGTGTGTTGGCAGTCCAGGTGAGGGAACAAGCTGTAAGACTGACCCTGTGCACTTTAATTTTGAAGCAGAATATGGAAATAGTCTGCTGATACAACCACCTGCTGCAACAATGAAAGCTATCCTCAGCATTTGCCATGGGAGGCAGAGTAAAGGTGTGTATTTATTCGCCTGCTCACTAGATGATGTGCAGACTCCTCTGGGTCCATGTGTTTGATGAACTGTGTGTGTGTGTGTGTGTGTGTGTGTGTGTGTGTGTGTGTGTGTGTGTGTGTGTGTGTGTGTTTTAAGGATCCCTGCCTGTCCTTGAGTCCAGCAGTGAGGACCTTGTCTGCCTCAACGATGTCAGCTCACTGATTCATGCTGCGACTCTGCCACTGACCCGTAGGATGACTCTCGGGGGGGGTGGTGGAGACAGGTTGCATCCATCACACTGCATAAGAGCCGGGCAGATGTGCACTGGCACTCACACAGACACTTTATACACAAAACTAAGAGTCTATGCTAGCAGCTTAGGCACTGTGGTGCGTTGAGCTAAATGCTAATGTCGACAAGCTAACATGCTCGCAATGATAATGCTAGCATTGTTGATGTTTAGCAGGTAGGTTTAATGTCTTAGTTTAGCATGTTAGCATGCTAACATTTGCAAATTAGCGATAAACAAAGTATCGCTGAGGCTGGTAGGGATGTCATCAGTTTTGCAGGTATTTGCTCATTCACCAAAGTTAATTTTGACCTGAAGACAGCGCTAGATGAAAGGTCAGGGGATTAAAGTTTTCTTTTACAAAACATCCTCAGGGGACCATGAATGTATGTATCACATTTCACGGCAATCCATCTGATAGTTGCAGAGATTTTTCACTCTGAATATCTCAATTAAAAACTAAAATTTCAAACGCATGGTGACACTAGGGGAAAAGTCAGGGGATCACCAAAGTCATTCGTCCTCTGGGGACCATGAATGTCTGTACAAAATCTCATAGCAATCCATAGTTGATGGTTGACAAGATTTTTCAGAGGTGGACCGACCAACAGACCGATCCATAGAGCCACACCGCTAGCATGGCTTAAAATCCTAAACTTTTAGTGGAGTGAAAGGTGCAAGAAGAGCAAATATCACCATGTCAGTGACACAAAAATTATCTAGCCGGTGCAGGGACGCAGACGCTTATTTAGTGTGATTTAATCTTATAAATAGCTTGTTATTTCAGAACATCTGTACACTCGTGTTTGTTTTTTAGATCTCTCTGTTACTCTCCTGGGCTCTATTCCAAGGAGACTCTGAGGTTTGCTGCTCTGTTGTTGTGGTCATGGTGAGTTGTTGCTGGTTGACAGTGCGAGGCTGAGTTGCTGCTGAGAACTGGGTCAGTTTGTGCAGCAGTCTACACAGCAGCCTCTCAGTGCCTGCGTTTTGTCTCCCAGCGAACAGAAAAATCGTTCCAGATTTCAACCAGATCCTTCAGATACGGGATCTGTAAACAGAGTGTTTTCCAGGCCTGTCAAAAAATGTGGGACTTAGCCACCCTGAGGCTTTGTAGATGAGACACAATCTCTGGTGTTTTTTACTGCAGTTTGTGTATGTGTGATCATGTGTGAAAGTGTGTGTGTCGTGCATGTGTGCAAAGAATTTATGTCTGCCATCATTTAAATTTAGGTTAAATCCCATTTCATCCTGTTTGATCCCATTGATGGCGACACATTGAAACAGTCAGATATGATTAGGCGCTCAAGAAGCTGTTTTCTAAATCCAACTTGCTAGAAAGAGACTTGAGGCGAAGCCCACAGCACAGAGAGAGACTGGCGACTTTTGGCTCTTTTAACTGTGAGACTCACCCTCTGAACACTGACCATTAAGCACAAACCAAGCCATATATTATTAATCTGTTTGGCTCTGCCTCCCTCCACTGCCAGCATCAGAGTGCATTTTAACATGATACTCCCTGGTGATGATGATATATTCTCTCTCATTTCCACTTCATCTGAAAAACAAACAACCAAGCAAATAGTCAAGAGTTTAACATCTGGGGGTTTCTGGTGAGCATTCTCCAGCGTGAGGAGAAAACAACTTCCCTGTTTCCACACTCACGAGTTTAGCAGCATTTTCCTCAAGTAAAAAAGTATTCATACCACTTCCAACTAACTAGATGGACGCTGAGTTGTTTTCCAGATTATAATGCCAGGTGCTCTTTGACTGTCTCTGAGTTGAAAACAGTGTGTGGGAGAGATGACAGGTTGCCTGAAGGAATGTTAAAGCACAAGTGATTCATCTCATCTTCGTGCAAGGAGGACCAAAAATGATTTTTAATTCATACCCAGCAAAATGCCACGTCCTACGCATACATGCATCAACACATACCTGATCGAACACATAATCTGACTTGAGTACACAGTGATTCAAACACTTACTGCTCCTCACATTTCAGGCACGGCGTGCGTGGCTTCCAGGCATAACGTGATTGTCGATGGAGCGCAGTCCGTGTATGTTCGTGGTGATAATAAATTCATTGTGTTTGTCAAAATGGAGCAGACGGTCTCAGTGCTGCAAGGAGAGCTGAGGAGATGCAACATGCATGAATTCAGCTGAAGCAAGAAGCTCCCTCGCATGGCTCCCAGTGTCCCAGTACTGAAAGCGTAAATGAATTAGTGAAAAGACAAATTATCTTAAATATCTTACACTGATCCGTGTTCCTGTAATGGGGTCTCGTCAGTTGTATTTTAATGCCGTGTCATGATATGTCTCAAATCTCCACAGCTTTCAGTACAATATTACTTAAACTGCAGGAAGCATAGATAATTTACAGTCGTGCGGATGTAAATTTTATGAGCTTGGGAGATGATAGATGGTAGATTCTCTACTATCATGTCCTTATTCACTCTTCTCATATTTTTTTTCTATTTCTCCACTCTCTCTTTGCTTCTATCCTGTACCTGTCTTTCTTCTGTGTCGTCTTGCAGGTGTGTGGTGAACTGACCCTGCCTGCGACAGGCGAGGAGTCAGAAGACCAGGGCCATGATTGGCTCTCCTGGCCCTGGTGGGCGTGCCTTAGTGCCATGGCCGAGGGTGTGGCAGTGGGTCCTGGTTGCTTCTCTGGTTGCCATAATAACCTTGACGCTGCCAGGAAGTAGCCAGGCCTGTCCGCCACGGTGCGAGTGCTCGGCTCAGCTGAGGTCGGTGTCGTGCCAGCGGCGGCGGCTCACCAACATCCCAGAGGGCATCCCCACGGAGACACAACTTCTGGACCTCAGCAAGAACCGGCTCCGCTGGGTGCAAGCAGGTGACCTGGCGCCGTACCCTCGGCTGGAGGAAGTGGACCTCAGTGAGAACCTCATCGCCACATTAGAGCCCAATGCCTTCGCTAGCCTCCAGAGTCTTAAAGTGCTAAAGTTAAGGGGAAACCAGCTGAAGTTAGTGCCCATGGGGGCCTTCGCCAAACTGGGCAATCTGACCAGCCTGGACCTGAGCGAGAACAAGATAGTGATTTTATTGGACTACACCTTCCAGGATCTGAGGAGTCTAAAACATTTGGAGGTGGGAGACAATGACCTGGTTTATATATCTCACAAGGTAAGCTCTCCAGCATCTTGTCTGTATCATGACTGTGTTAGTAATGAAAAACTGGATGGAACAACATTTACTTTATTTTAAAAATCCTCCTTGGAAATTAGATCTCAGAGTAACACACTTTCATACTGATAGTAGTGGAATATGTTCTGCGGTTTTAAACAGACAGTCATGCCAAGCAGCTATTTGCCAGCCACAGTGCCTGTAGCAATGCCTGGTTTGGCTCAGAAATATGTAGCTGAACATTTTGGGAAATTATTCGCTTTCTTGCCAAGAGTTAGATGAGAGGATTGATACCACTCTCGTGTCTGTACAGTAAATATGAAGTTACAGCCAGCAGCCAGTTAGCTTAGCTTAGCACAAAGACTGGAAACAGTGGGAAACAGCTAGCCTGGCTCTGTCTAAGGGTAAACAAATCCACCTACCAGCACCTCGAAAGGTCACAAATTAACATGTTATATCTCATTTGTTTAATCTGTACAAAAAGTGAAGTGTAAATTGTGGTTTTATTGGGGGTTATGTGTGGGATTACTCCTTGGTTGGGTGCAGTGACTTTGTGAAGTTTCACTGGTCGCCTGGCAACCTGTGAGTGACGACAAGACTCCTGGTAGGCAGATTTGTTACCTTTTGACAGATCCAGGCGAGCAGGCAGCCCCTTGTTTCCAGTCTTTATGATAAGTAAACTAAACTAAACTAACCGGCTGCTGGCTGTAGTATTATTTTTTAATATTGAACAATTCCTTTATCAAAGGAAAATTATGTGTTTATCATGAAAAAAAGGAAAACAAAACTGAAACTTCACCAATAAACACATATCTATCTTGATATTTAGTATCTTACAAGCACGTGTATGTGTGAAAAAAAAGTTTTTTGTTTTTAAAAGAGTTTGTGGATACTTTTCACAGTATTCACGGCCCCACAAACTAATGCATGTATGTGAAATAGATCAAAATTATCTTATTTTATGTTATCTTCCTGATTCCCAGGCATTCTCAGGGCTGCTGGGGCTGGAAGATCTCACAATAGAGCGCTGCAACCTGACATCCATGTCTGGCCAGACGCTGTCTTACCTCCGCAGCCTGATCACCCTTCGCCTCCGTCACCTCAGCATCATTGCCCTGGAGGACCAAAACTTCCGCAAGCTCTCCAACCTGCGGGGTCTGGACATCGATCACTGGCCGTACCTGGAGTACATCTCCCCTCTTAGTTTCCAGGGCCTGGACCTCCACTGGCTCTCCATCACCAACACCAACATCACCTCTGTTCCCTCCGCTTCCTTCAAGAACCTGGTGCACCTCACCCACCTCAACCTGTCCTACAATCCCATCACCACACTAGAGCCCTGGGCCTTCAAGGACCTGCTGAGGCTGAAGGAGCTCATCATGGTAAGCACAGGGTTGATGACAGTGGAGCTCCATGCCCTTGGAGGCCTCCGACAGATCCGGGTCCTCAACTTCTCCTCCAACGACCTGCAGACTCTGGAAGAGGGCTCCTTCCACTCTGTCAACAGTCTGGAGACCCTCAGAGTGGATGGGAACCCCCTGATGTGTGACTGCCGTCTGTTGTGGATCCTGCAAAGACGCAAGACCCTCAACTTTGACGGCAGAGTGCCGGTGTGTGCCGGGCCGGTGGAGGTGCAAGGGGTCAGCCTCAGCACCTTCACCGATTCTGCACTCTTCGATCACTTTACATGCCAGAAACCTAAGATTCGCAACCGTAAGCTGCAGCAGGTAATGAAGATGATTACATTTAGGTTTTTGTAAATAAATGCTCATGGTTTGATTACTGAGGTTATGCTAAGTGCTTCTCCAAGCACAAAAAGTATTCTCTAATACTGACAGATTTTGTTGTGTAGATATCCTGCTGTGTTTTTCTGACTCTCCTGTATTTATTAGTCCTTGCACTCCTTTCCTCCACCTCCCACAGGTGATCGCTCGTGAGGGTCAGCTGGTGAATTTTCTGTGTCGAGCTGAAGGAGAACCTGCACCTGCTATTGTCTGGATTTCCCCGCAGCGCAGACGGATCACAGTCAAGAGTTCAGGGCGCATTACTGTTCTCCCAAGTGGCACCCTGGAGATCCGCTACGCCCAGCTTAGTGACAGTGGAACATACATCTGCATCGCCAGTAACGCCGGAGGCAATGACACCTACTTTGCCACGCTCACAGTGCGTGGCCAGCCGCTGGATGCCGCCTCAGCCTTCTTTCTCAACCGCTCGCTGTACAGCGGCGACTTCTTCAACGACACAAATCTGAACAGCACGCGTGTTTTCCTCAAGTTCACCTTGGACCTGACCACCATCTTGGTCTCCACGGCAATGGGTTGCATCACCTTCCTGGGAGTGGTCCTCTTCTGTTTCCTGCTGTTGTTCGTGTGGAGCCGGGGACGCGGCCAACGCAAGAACAACTTCACAGTGGAGTACTCTTTCCGGAAATCTGAACCCGCCACTGGAAGCTCCTCGGGAGGGACCAGGAAGTTCAACATGAAAATGATATGAAACAACGCAGCCAGGGGTCCCTCGGGGGAGGCATGAGCACGTCCCAAAAACGTGTTTGACACACGCAAACACACACAGCCACTGACTCGCAAAGAAAGCACAATATAAGTTCCTGTCTATGGCTCTATTCAAAATTGAGGGCCCACATCAAAACTGGAGCCATGACACGATTTGGTTTTGTGAATGAAAACAAAATGACCCTGATCTCTCTGCCTCTCAGTGATTTTATTCAGCTTGTGGTGAAAAGCATGTTTGAAGGATACTGTATGGAGCTACAGTATTGATAGATTTGAAAGAGCTACTTGTCATTCATGCTTGATAAGAATAATAGAGTTAAGAATTATAGGAGATAAGTTTTGGAAATTGGCATGATTACTGAGCTATGGAATACTGGTAGTCCTGTCTCTTGGTTAAAATATTTCATTTAAATTTCCCTTTACTGTATTCTGTGCAGTCAGGGATTTTAAAAGAAATGTAATGCAGGAAGACCTGGCTACCATCCATTTATAGAATTTGTAGCTATGCTCTTCTAAAGTCTGCCTTGTTAAGAATCATGCATGTAGAAATGCAGTTGAGAGTTAAGTTGTAAGTTCATACCACTGAACAAAACTAATTGTTTTGAAAGACAGTTTTAATATGTTTTTCTATAAAACATGTAACAGCCACGGTTATCTATTCTGACCAAGGCTGAGCAGTGAGGAGGGTTCTGTAGGGTCAAACACTTCTTTGACATTATCTTAAATCATTTGTTTTAATGAACAAAAGCTTAATAGATGTAACATATGGTCTGATAATTGTACCTGATAAGAAGCAATGGATTTGGATCATTCACATAAATGACAAATAGACAAAAGAAACACGATTTGGCCTTTTCTTCTTTGTGAGATTTTGCGACAACGTTAGCTGTGTGGGTTTGGGACGAGCGCACTGGCCGAGAGCTGCTGTGGCTGCCCATGGCCCGGAGGGTTTGGTTAGGAAGTCAAGCCCACCGGTCACGGGCCGTCACAGTAACCATAGCAACCAACACAAGAGAGAGTAAGAGGGACCGGGCTGGTGGCCACAGGAGGGTTGCTGGGTAGAGGGGGAGGGAGGGGGAAAAAGAGGTCACTGCGACCTCTTCTTCCTTTCCCCTACATCACAAGCCCCCGTTCATCCTCTTTCATCAACAGGAGAGGGTCGACCTGCCGGCCTCCACCCTCCGTCCCTGCCCTCTGCTGTGTTGGTGGATGCCTGACCTTCCCAGCGCTGCCAGGGGGGAGCAGCCTGGAGAGTTGGGTCATACTCAGAGGTAGACAGAGGACACACAGTAACACTGTAGGGGTCTTCACATAAACACACACTCATCCCAGTAGTGGAAAACACACATAGCAACACATGTATAGCACCTTTTCTCAGGAAAAGTGAAGTAACTACCCTACAGAGTGAGAGTAAGCACACATACTTGCTCTGTTAAAATATGACATTCCAGCAATACTGTATGTAGAGCCATAAAGCCAAAATTCATTCTCTCAGAGAGAAGTGATGTAAATTTGTGAGTGAAGAAACAAAGCCATAGAATGTGTAGGTTGTTTTTTTATACAGTAGCGTGTGCATGATTTAGTTATATAATAACAATTACTGTTACTGCCATCTTACAAGCTGTCGTGATGATCACAAGACCATCTGCTGTCGCCGGGCTTGCATAAAGTTGCACCCCATAACACACACACACTCACACACACATAGAAGTGGTAAAACCACGTCAAGGTTATTTGGATTGATAGGAACAACAATCACAGTTACACTTGACTAAACATACAAACTGATAAAACACCACAGCAATCACAAAGTGTGACGCTGACTGCTCTCTCTCTGTCTCTGAGACGGTCGGTGTGCGAATGTCTCTGCCCCCCTAGCCCAGTGCATCCCCCCTCCTCACCCCCAACACCCCCCACACACCCCCACTGGGTCCTCCTTTGGGAGGGGTCCCTGGCTGGAGACCAAGGATTAAAATGTAAATGAAGTCGTGTTAACCCTACCCACGCCATGTGCATCGTATAGTGGAGAGTAGTACTGTGGTTTTAAAAACAACGGGAAAAAAAAAAAAAAAAAAAAAACTTTTTTTGAAGTGTTCCGTTGCTTCTTGTTTGTCCTCCATTTTAATTTCCTCAGTTGTTATTCTCCGTGACCTTATGGCTGTTTGCCGTTTTAAAGTTCCCCGTCCTCCATGTGGGACCGTTCTGTTCTCAACACCTAATAACATTTCCACACAAAGACAGTGCGTGAGCCGGTTCACATCTTAGTGTGCATCTCAACTGAAACCAGGCAGAGAAATATTTTGGTCAAAAATGAGACTAGTCTAAGGCAGCGGTACCTGGTTCCTTAGAGTTACAAGTTAAATTGGAGGTGTGGTTAACAGGATAAGTTATAAAAATTGTTTTTTCAGATTTTTCTCTAAATTTTACTTTTTTGTTAAATACTGAATAGTTTTACCTCTTTGAGTTCAAACGCAGCCTAGTTAAAAGTGTTTACTGAGTAGATATTTACGCATCACTAAATTAAAACTGGTTGCACCAAACAAACTAGTTCTTACATGGAGATTAGTTGTTAATATTTACACACAGTAACAGCCAAGTGTAACTGTTGCATAGATAACTGAACCAAGTGACAGTAACATTAGCTTGAGGCACTCAAAGTGAAGAATAAAAGAGGTTATGGAATATGGTCAATTGCTATTGATTGGACACCAGTAACTTGGACACAGATATTTCCTAGTAATAGTTAGATAGTTAGATTAGATAGATAGATAGATAGATAGATAGATAGATAGATAGATAGATAGATAGATAGATAGATAGATAGATAGATAGATAGATAGATAGATAGATAGATAGATAGATAGTTGATTATAGTGCAGCATCACAGATAACAGGTTTACACATTACTAGAGTCTTTATGAGCTATAAGACATCTCTTACGTTTTAATGATGCAACTTGAGTAAGTAAATCCCTGTTTTGAAATTAGATAGTAGTTAATAAGAACTTAGGAAGGATTTACGAATATATCTGGTGCTATTCAACTCACTGACGTGTGCAACATGTCATGAGGGGTTGCACACATTGCTTCATTTTAAGGGGTCATACTGTAAAAAGTTGGGAAGCCCTGATCTAAAGCACACCTACAACACTGTATAAAGACAGGTTTATGGTTTGGAAATAATTTGCTCCAGGTAAGAGAGAACCTCAAACTCTCAAAACTTTTATAAATCCAGCAAACTCCATTTTTGTCCCTTGTGAGGGATGATGAAACCACGGCTTCTGTGTCAGGATGAATAACTGAACAGCTGTTAAAGATTCATGAGGCCAAATGAGAATAGATGAACAAATTGGCCCGGTTTTCACACCGCCTTCAACGGTGTCAGCGGCCATTTTTGTGTTGAGAACAGGACGTTGCCTTCACGGGCGTCTCCTCTCCCTGAACCGACCCTTTCGTGTTTCCATTCCCTGTATTTCTCAGTGGAAATTAGGTTTAGAAGACAGTGAGAATGTCTGTAGTGATTGTCGATGGTGTTATTGTGTAAACATCAATCACAAATGTAAGCGTAGATGAGAGTGTGTTTCATTTTATTATCTTCTTCTCCTTCTCCCCGTCTTTACCGCCCTCCTCCCCTCTTCCTGTCCCCTGTCTTCTTAACATTTCCAACCCTCGTTGTCCCTGTTCACAGTATTAGGCTGGAATATGGTTGTGTGGTAGTAGACACGTGTTCTGTGTGGTCGGTGAGTCAGTGTTGTCGTGTTATGATTTGCTGCTCCTCGTGATGCCATCGAACACGGAGCAGTGATTGGATCAGTGGAGACAAAAGAGGAAAGGGGTGACCCAGGTTCCCTAAAAAAAAAAAACATTGGTTCCCATTTCACGCCCTACTCATTCCTGAAGAACCATTTCTGGAACTCTCTGCACAGTGCCACTCTGGGATCTTTCTCTTTCCCATGGACTGTACTGTATGTATTTTCTCTGACGATATCTTGTCACGCTTTAACTTACAAATGTAGAAAGGGGGGTTGGGTTGTTGTAATACCGTGACTATGAGCCTACACTCACTTTCTGCCTACTGTGGTACACTGAGTCATTTTCACAAGGAAACAGTCCATTCACTGAAAACTGACATTTTCATGTTGGTCAGGGTTGAAAATAAGCGCTTGTATCTATTGAAGCCTCACAAGTCCTTGAAAGCTGGAGGAACTAACTTTGTTTCAAGCTAAATGCTCTTTGAAAAATATCTTTCCTGTCCCCTCCATCTTAAATCTTCTCCCAATATCAAAGGATTTAGGAATATGTGAAACATTTTAATTTATAGAACTGACACTTTTGACAACAATTGTTCAGCAACTCTCTTTAAAGGTACCAGTACATACCAGCTCTGCAGCCAAGCCATCGCCTCAGTCTGGCTGACATACTCTCGGTGTTTGTAGATACCGGTGGAGCTGAGCTTGATTCATCTCCTCTGCCGTGATACTTGAGAAAGTAGGCTGAGACATCCCCTCGCTCCCTCCTCGGGTTCGTCCTTGCCTGGGGTTGGTAAACTAAAGTCTAGACGCCCCATTTACAGCAGCAGCAGCAGCAGCAACCTCACTGTTAGGATACCTTCCACTGGGGAACTGTTCAAAGACACAGACCAAAATAAGACAAACCCTGAGACACCAAAAAAACATGGTGTCATCACCAGCCAAGCCTGAATTCTTCTTTTTTTTTAACTTAACATTGTTTCCATTCTATTTCTCAATTAAAGGAGGTTTTGCCTTCAGTCCTCTCAGGACAATTTTAGTCTTACTTTTAAAGCTGCATTTCTACAGCGTTGGATTCCTGACATTTCTGACTCCATATTAGCTCTAAATGAATCCATCTCCTACTCCAGATCCTACAGCTGCTGTTGTGATTGGATTAGACTTGAGTCGAATTATTAGAGCTGAGAGGAGCAGTAATGGGATGACAGAGAATTGAGCTCGGCTGATTGGGTGATTACTTGGCATATTAGTCCAATTTCCATAACAGACCTCTCAGATATCCGTTAAACAGAGATATTACCTGTGGCGGTTTCCTCTAATTGGACAAAGAGATGGTAATGCAAGGCAGTCATTGTTTACTGATGTTTTGGTATAGTTGGACATGTAGCCGAGCATTGCTGAAGGATTGTTTGAAGCACCTTGGACAGACAACTGCTTCATCTTAACCTTGACCAGACAAATTCAAGTGCCCCCCTTTTTATGTGGCAATACTGACCCCAAGTGGTCAATGTGAGTAACAGCAACAAATGGGACCAGAATAACATGTGATGGGAAAAGAAATAAATAACAGCTCTGGGTCTCATACAGTGAAACACTGAAGAGAGCAAATTGACTGTTAGCTTCATAAGTCAGTGCTTCACTGATTTTCTTATAGCCATAGCGTGACCTCCTCTCCGCTCTGGGTGTCCGGGGGCGTTGTTTGCTCTCAGCCACCTGTGGGGGAGGCGGAGTTATCAGGAGAGGCCTCCATCAGGTCGAAGGCAGCAGTTCTGTCCAGAGGCCTGTACCACGAAGCAAGTTCAACATACGCAGGATATATTTTCCTTATCTGAATTCACAAAGCCTAACAACCGCCATCACGCCATCTAGCCACGAGCGCGTTCACACGAAAGGGGCGGGGTTTGCAGCAAATGACCAATCACAAACGTGACAGGTGTGCCGGCAGCAGAGCGGCACACTTTACAAACGAAGAGCAAACTGTAATATAAGAGAAATACGGAGAAGTTAAACACATCATCCAGGCTAAAAGCAGCATTCTGCAGCTGCTGAATGCAGGAAGGACAGCTGGCAAAAAAAAAACCCGACTGTGTGAATGCGTAACGTTAAATTAACAGGATTATGACATCACTGCCTCATCATTAGGGCACGAGTAGATCTGACTATAACCTACTTATATTTGGGTATTTCATTAAATTAATGTGTTGCTTATTTGTGTTATTACGGCGTGTATATTAGAATTTTAGCTTTATTCTTTCCGGCGGTGAAAAGCAAATAAAAAATAAATATACTTACTTTCATATCTTATAAGTACAACAATTACAAGGATTCAGTCAGTCTCTGTTGTAGGATGACAAAAGCACAATGAAATGGCTTTGACATTTCTTGCAAGAAGCTGACACAGATAAGTCAGTCCCTCCGACGAGAAACTATCTCTCATATACAGGATCTTCTATTGGCGATGCCATTTTCCAAGACAATTGATTGATCTGTTATCTCGAACATACCATGGCGATTTACCCCGGTAAGAAGTGAACCACCGTCGTAACACTGAAAACCCAGGGTTAAACCTGAAGTTACCTCGCTAACCCCAAATCCTGCTTCGTAGTACAGGCCTCTGGTTTGCTGGGACTCAGTCTGTAGATTAGACAAATACTTTCTGATGGCCCCGCCAGTCTTACCACCACCATAACAAACAATAACAAACCATAATACAGTAAAACGTCACAGCATCATCCTTTCTCTGTATATGACTGAGAGCTGATCGGCAAACGATCGGTTCCTCTCTAGAGGACAAACTTTCTTTCTTGTGGTCTTAGCAGGTTTAATCTATGCATGCCTTTTGTATACAGTGATTGGTCTTGCCAAACTCTCACCTACACTCGTACGGAGAGCTATGGGTGCCATTGTTGCTGGCCATGGGACTGGTTGAAACAAACCTACTGTATGAGCAAGTGAGACCATTAAAGTGTTTTTAATCTGGTATAAATTAATGCCAGGGGCAAATCATCACCTGCATTCCTGAATATTTAAATGGCGTGTGCATCTTACAAAAGAAGCATTTGTTTACTTGGGATGATTGTACTTTTACACATATCTATCCACACAGAGGATCTGCTCAGATGTGGAAGCTGTAGATAAAATTAGATTGATATTCCAAGCAGGATGGTGGGACTGATCAATGCTGTATGGGGATAGGATTATTAATGGCATACTTTCATTGATCTATCTTGAACCATGTCACTCTCCCACAATCCCTCTGGAGTAGGAGGAGGCGTACAGAGCTCTTACAGACCTGGTTGGCACTCATTCCTAGGTTTCCACATTAAGATGATTTCACTTTTCCTCTTTGAAGAACGAGATGGTGCCACATGTCGACTTTTTGTTTTCCAGGTCTGAGCCGATGTAATGCTCTCTCACCTCTCCCACTCCTCGGAGGAAGCGGTCGTTGGTATAGCTCTGTATTTGTTGGAGCCCTCTAATGGGAAATATTAAAGTTTATGTCTCAGATTTGGCTGGGGTAAACTTGTCCTCTCCTCTCTCTCTCTCTTTCTCTCGCTTTCCTCTCTCTGTCTTTTCTCTCTGTCTCTCTATCAACCTGGCGCCAAGCTCGTTAAGCATTTCAGAATATTTTTCATTAATTACTTATAGTTTTTGTGCTAACACATATTTGTTCCTCGTTGACGCAGTGACGTCTGAAACCTAGGAATGGGTGCTGAGCGCTCCAATTAAATACAGAGCTAACATAAAGACAAGTTGTAGTGAATGATGTCATCCGATCAATCATTAAAGCACATGACGGGCTCATAATAGAGACTGTTATACACTAAGTACCAAATTTGGACTCAAGAACATCTGACTGCACCTGAATTATAAAATGTATATTTTGCACCGCGATGTGTGGATCCTTGGATGTGAAGAACAGAAACTGTACATATTAGATCTATTAGCCATATCATGTCATCTAATCTGTAGACCTCCTTGCCATGTCTGACAGAGGAAAATGACTGTTGAACTGTAAATAGTGTAGGTAATAGTAATATAGGATTTATCTGCTGCTTCTTTTCACCAGGGATCACCCATGTTTTGCTCAGTCCCATGGCTGCTTGGTCTCAAAGGGAAGGATGAGACAATAATGTACTTGTCTATAAAACACATGAGTTCTTTTTTTTATTTCAATGTATGTTTTATATACTGTCTGTCTTGTAAATGAACTCCTTTTCGTCATAAAAGCATGATGTGACTCTGTCAAAAGTGTCCTGTGTCTCTTCTCCTTACCTGATGTTCAAAAAAAAAAAAACAACTCACACACAAGCTACACTACACTACTCAATACGATTGTTGAACATGTTGTCCACATCTATTCAATGCAATGAAGCAACAATTGATGTGAAACAAAGAAGACATTATGATATAAATATTTATATGAATACACACAATAGTTAAAGCTGCTATAATCAGTTATTTTATATTAACAATGGAACATGTGACTACTTGTATGACAAAGATGGCACTCATAAGGACAAACCTACAGAGAATTATCAACCAACTGTGCAGTTGTCGTTGGATCTACAGAGCTTTAAAACGTTGTTTTGGTTTTCTGGCCCACAACATTACTGTTTTGTTTCACTCTCACTGCTCTCAAAGTGTCATTTTAGGCCACAACAGGCAGCCGTTTTCAGCAAAAAAGCTCCAAAAACTCACTGCACACTACCTGCCCAGCACCAAACAGCAGACAGACACAGTTAGCGACTAGCTGGTGAACATATAGTGGAGCCAGATGTTTCCCTCAGGAGTTGGTAGAGACCAAAAACAGAGCTAAAAGAGAGTGAATATTTATGGTAAATGTCATATTACATTCATCAGGTGGCCACAAACACAACTCCGAATGAATGATAATGTTGCTCCATAACTGATCAATGTGTAAACAGGCAAATGTTTGCTAACAAGTTCCATGTTAGCATATTAGCTTACAAGGTGATAATATGTCAGCGCTGTGCTCACAACTTTGTCCTCGAGTGGCAAAAAAAATATTGCAGGTTTAATATAACCACAAATTTATCATTATTATTTTAACTCCAGTATTTTTAGACCCAGTATGTTTAAATCTGACTTATTTTATGGCCAATTAAATAATGAATAAATTACAGCTTCAGCATTTCTCCCTCAGAATCTTATTCCTGGCAGTATGAAGAAGGATTTGAAACATCATTTAGACATTCGTGTTGGGAAATAAAATGTACATAAAGTATAACTGAACAGTGAACTGAGTAAATGAAGTATGAGAAATCCAAATTATTATTTTTTTTTAAATGTAGAGACCTTCTTTTTGATGTGGTCACATTTTTCTGAGGGCGGTGTGGGGTGCGTTGAGGGGACGTCAGTGTTTCTAAAAGCCTGGGTGTGGTCCTGATTCTGTAAACCAAAAGTACAAACAGAAGTATCAGCAGGACAGGGGTGTCCACATACTTTTATTTTACACCACCAGATGGCAACAGAGCACCACAGTAAGAAACCAGCACACAGAAAATGAAAAGCCAGTCAGCCAATTGCTTGTTTCTTTATTTGTTTTAGTCAAAACACACAATTTACCCACACTGGTTTTCACTTGGTGTATTTTTTGTTCCAGTTATTACTTGAGTCTCCCTCCACAGGACCAACGTGACTGACAGACTCGCTGTGTTACTGGGAGACGAAGATCAGAAGAAAGGCTCTCTGGGTGACAACTGTGTGTGTGTGTGTGTGTGTGTGTGTGTGTGTGTGTGCGTGTGTGTGTGTAGGCATTTGATCAACATCTTCGATTGGATGTCCACTTAACAAGTCAGATCCCCACCACCACCACCTCCATCGTAGTCGGGGGAGGGTCCCGGGTGCCTCGGCCCCCACCGTAAAGGTCACTCTGCAGAGGTTAAAGGTGACCACACACACATACACTGATTTCTCTGAGAGCCATCCTTCCTCTTTTCCTCCCATCTCTCCTGTCCACTCCATCACTCTCTTTCTCTCTCCCTCCTTCTTTTTATTTTTTTTTTTGTCTCTGCTCTATTTGAAATTGATTGTCTTCTACCATCACAAAGACACTTGGTTCTGATTGATTGATTGGTAAGGGAAGAGGGAGAGAACATCGACACTGGGGCTTCCAGAGCTCTGAGGTCTGTCTGAAGGGAAAAAAAGCAAATGACGCCATTTTGATGCACTGGAAGAAACCGTATTTCAGCTGCCCGGCTGTCTGTTTGTTTATGCTTGGGCTGGCTCCTAAAGCAGACAAACATCCAGGCCGATCGAATTTAGATTAAACACGGATGAGCTGAAATACAGGAACAAAACAAAGAAACGCACACACAAAGTCACACTCACACCTGTGTCATGAAACAAAAGGTAGAGACTGGTATAGACATGGAAGTGCGGAGACTATTTCCACACAAAGGGAAGGGTTACAACAGGAGGAAAAGACACATTGATGAAGCTGATACACGTACAAATACACATATTTTATACAAATACACAAACAGCACGTAAAAGACACACAGCTAAAAAGAACGTAAAGACTACTTGGAAACCAAAACCCAGTTGTTTTTTTCCCGTTTCTCCCCCTCTCCTCCACCTGTAGAGGTACAGTTCATCCTGCAGTTTATATACACTTATATAGTATCCATGCATAAAAGAATCGCTCATCCCAACCCTAATGACAGAGGTGCTTTGGTTGGTTCTCTTTTTTTTAATATGGGAATCACTTTAACACACATAGGAGATAATCTTTAAACACAAAATAAGCCAAAAAGTGATGCAAAAAACAAATTAGTGTCCTTGATGTGTCATTTTTACCTCAATCTTTAACAATTTTACTTACAATCTTACTTCGTATTCATAATTGTTCGACACTGATTTCTTCCTTCCACTTTATCATATATTATGTCCTTCTGCTAACTGTTCATTTTTCCATATGCCCTCTTCTTCCCCATTTCTTACCCCTCCTACTTTGTCTTTCTCTTGACTCCAAAAAGGACAACGTGCAACCCTACAAACAATAAATTAACCAACTCAAAAGATGTCAAACCATAAGACGGCTTATACTGCACACGCTCCTTTAAAGAAATGTTAAAAAACCGAACAATCATTTTGCTGCGACTTTAATATCACTCTCATTGCTAAACATTGTCATTATTGTTTCACTACAATAAGCTTTACAATAAAGATTTGAGGTATATCAAGATGAATTGTCTACACATGCCTGCCTCGTTGTGATGCTACCCTGGACGGAGGGACCAGCGAAGAGGGTTTGGATGGGCGGGGGTCACCGGCGAGCATCATGTGTCTTTTGGAGATGAGAGGTCTAATCATTTCTGTACTGACTGATCATTGGTTGGTTGTTACACGGGTTAAGTTTAGATGCGAGCCAATGAGAGAGTGGGATCAGAGGGCTTTGTAAACAGTCAGATACACACACACACCTACACTCGGATTACAAATTACACAAAAATATCTCTGGCGGGAGTGTGTGTGCCTGTGTGTATCGTGGAGAGGACTCGGTGAGATGACGTACTCTCACCAGCATGTAAAAAGATTTTCAAAAAAACAAAACAAATGGTGGTCGTAAACAATTTTTTCCCCTCATTGTGTGAAAAAAGGTGTTTTGTTTAATTTTAACAAAAGTGGCTTTTTTTTATGTCATGAGGACCCCTCCTGTGTTGCTCCCCCAGCTTCACCCAGTGTGTGCCCCCCTTCACTTTAAACACTGTGTGTGTTCGTGTGTGTGTGTGTGTGTACAGAGCAGTCCAACCCCCTGGTTGAAGGAAAAAGGCACTCAACTCTGCCCACATAACGAACACCTCCATGTGTTGCTATGCGGCACGACTGCTCTGTGGAAGTGTGTGTCTGTGTGTGCACTTAGAAGCATATCTGCATCTGCATGTGTGTGTGTTTGCATGTGTGTAGTGTTTGCGTGTGTGTGTGTGCACGTCCCAGGTCCAGTGTGAACATGGCAGGCTTGAAGTATCTTTGGTATTGATGGCTGTGTCACAGTCCACTCTATTCTGTGAGGTAGCCACACACACAACTGTTTCCAACTCTAACTCTCTGCTTTGGATCTGAACTTCAAACATCTGCACTGGAAACCTACAGTTTTTCCCTCTGGACTCTAGAAGTCTTAAATGACGCCTCCAACATTCCTCCAGGGAATGTGTTATAGTGCACTACGTAACGACCAGAACCCAAACTATGAAGGACTGTCACTGAAGTGTTTCCTTCCAGTCTGATGATGCGCCTCTGATGCTCCTCCTGCACCCTCCTTCCTCCTGTCTGCGTCTCCTCTCTAATATGATTATCTCCCGCTAAAAGATGCTACACAACAAGTGGCTTTGCCCACAGAAAATTTTTTAAAGAAAAGACACAAAGAAATGAGGCGGTTCTCATGGTAACCAAAAAACACCATCAGCAGAGGAATGCAGTGACAGTCGAGTTCAAAGGGCTCAAAGTTCAGAGATCAAGGAAGAGGTCCGCATCACACAGGTATTCACAAATATGCACAGTCCGTCACTTGTGGTATTCCTTCCTTGTCTGTGCATAGGATCAGTCTATGACATGTTGATTCTTCTTCTTTTTTTTTCATCTTTAAGTTTTTACATTTTGTCGACAAGGTGCTTCTTTACATAATAGTTTAAGCACAACATAGCACAATAGTCACGAGAGAGAAACCATGTGTCTATGGTACTATTATTACCCGCATCAATAGTTAAGGAGGGGGAAAATGAAAGAAAGACACGACAGGGGGGAGTAGCAAGAGAGTAGATAAATAGAGAATAGATAAGACAGAGAGAAAGAGAGATGAAATCAAAGATTATTTACAGTCATTTTCATTGTGTTTCATGTCGATCACATCAATGTTTTTCTGAGGTATGGAATAGGCAACATGCCCGTGTAGTGCTTGCAGTTTGACGGTTGTAATGACACAGGCCAGACACAGTGGGGCGCATGGCGACGAAGCGGGCTGCACCTGTTCTCTGATTATCATAAAGAGGCAAACGTCATTGGCACTCAGGATCCTATATTGTGACATTTGACCTCTGCGTTTGGCCACTAGAACAGAGCAGACCCTCCCCCCCTCCCTCACTCCCTACACTCGGGCATGACACTTTTTTTAATGTGGGGAGTGTCATCCCTGTTTGATTGTTCTCCTTTTGTAACCTGAAAATAACCTCTCAAGTGGCTACGCAGTCTATGGCCATATCGCCATACAACGAGTCTTAAAAAACAAACATTCAAAGATGTATCAAAGGGTTTGTGAGTAATCATATTTTATCATTTTGTCTCAGTTTGTTTGGTGTTTGGAGGGCTACACTTATGAGTAGAGTATAGGTGTCTTTATCCTAATAGAAATCTACGCTGCAGGCTACACTGTGTTGCTGTAGGCCTGCTGGAGATATGAGCTGCAACTACATGCTCAGAACATGTTCAAGGATGTGGTTTAAATGGACAGCAGGTGGCGCTGTTACTCTGATGTGGAGCGGGCCGAATCACTGTAGAGGAATTACACCCCCTCCGGAGCACACGCAGCATGTGAACATTACGCACACGCACACGCACACGCACAGCACACACACGCATGCAGTGATGCAGAGCCGTGAGGTGGTGTGTGGTTAGCGGGTCAAAGGACCTGTCGCGAGCGTTTCACAGACACTTGACACACAAACGCACCTCTCAATCAGCCTCAGTGTCTGTTAATGAAATGAGGAGTGGTTGATCATGGACCAGCAGACACATCTGTTGTCTGATTTCTGGCTGATTTGTGAAGACCAGCGTGTGGCCGCTCAAGGTTTCCTGTCTTAAAGCTATTGGTTCCCTGTCACAAGTGATTCTTTGGTGTGTTTACATCCTAACAACAGGCAAACCAGCAGAGGTTCCTAAAGCAAAATCCTCCCTTTTCAAGGCTCTAACACAGACCCACAGTGTGGTTTAGTGTATATGGATTTTCTTTGGTTTTCAGATGGATTTACTAAAAGCCACGTGTGGTTGTTTGACGGCAACTCTCTTGAAGCTACTGGATCTTTGGTTTCAAGAGTCACAATTTGAGATGCATGTTAACCCCTAAGAGTAACATTCAGATTAAAAGAAAACACATGGAGCTTTGAGAAGATCTGATTCATCTGCACAAGGCATCAGCACTCTGAGCAGATGAATCAGATGAGTGGTCGGAAGCTACACACCCTGTAGCTCTGCAGGATTTAGAGTTAGAACCCACTACTTAGTGACAACCCCTCCCCCCCTCCATGCATCTGTTCAACCATCCGTCCTGCCACAGTCAGGCCTTAGAGAAAGTGGCTGCAGAGGAGGTACCGGGTTGGATCGATGAGGCATTGTTGTTGTTTCCGTGAGGAGTGTGCACGTGGCCATGCACCCCATGACTGTGCTCCTCTGTGTTCCAGCGGTCCGTACAGCGGCGGCGTGAGTTCATGAAGAAGTTGGAGACGGTGGAGAGCTCCAGGCCCAGCTGCTGGGAGATGGTGATCTGCATCTCCTTGGAGGGGCGGCGGTTCTCTCTGAAGATGGCTACCAAGGTGCGACGCTGCAGGTCGGTGAAGACCAGTCGCTGCTTCTTTGGCACCTGGTTGCGGTCCCGTCCACGGTCCTCCTCCTTACGTTTACATGCTGGAGAGAGGAAGGGGAGGCACAGAGGGAAGGAAGGGAGAGGACAGAACAAAAGAGAGGAGATTTATAGTCATCAAAATATTCTAGGGTCCTGTAAATTTACTGAAAAAAAACAAAGGATTGGGTGGGAACAAATAACACAAAGGGAAATACCAAAGACTTTAAGACAATTAAAATGTCTAAAGGGCAAATAAGAGAGTGAAAGCAAAAGGTTAAAATGGACCAGTGCAGGTGTTTGTGTGCATGCATGAATGTTTTAGTGCTGTGTTGTAATAATTCAGCTAAATGCGTTTAGCTCGTTGTTAAAATGTATCCTAAATGTGCGTCATGACTGTAGAAAGTAACTAAATTGAAGTTGAAACTGACAAATGACAACGGAACATGTACATGTAGGCAACATGTGACAGGATGCAGGCTACAAAAAAAGGGAATGGAAAAGTGGAAAGACAGAAAGGAAAGCAACGAGTCAGTGAGTCGACACTGATGAGTGAAAAAGACCAAATTAAAACGTCTTTCTGACTTTCAGACTCTCAATGTCAAAACTTAGATATCTGATCACGAAACCTCTTTCAAAAGACGGTAGAGTTCAATCTCACTTAAATCCGCGCCTTCCAAGCAGCGTCTCAGACCACCTTTGGAATCCATTAATGGTCATTACCATGGCTTTTGCTAAGTTCAGCCTTTAAAATGTTGTATATCTTATATTATTGCTATTTGCCAAAGTATACTAAAAGCTTGATTGATTTCGTAGCTTCCAGGCAGCGTTTGTTTTCCATTTATTTCATTGTGGTATGATTGAAAATTAACTTGAGGAGATCTGAAACTTCCTTGACAGCTAACAGTTTTTAAACAGGTGCTGTTTTGAAAACTCTTCCTGTTGGTGTGTTCAAGAACACTCCGAGATTTGAGACTCGGTTGTTAAACAGCTGATTTTTATACACAAGAAACATTATAATTGTCACCACGAACGTGTATCCTCGTTTATATTTATGATGTAGCTCGTGGAAATCATACTTTTCAGCAGCTGAGTTGAGTATCAATTCCCAGATGTCGAACTGCCCTTGAATGTTACGCAAAGGATAGTATTTTTAAGGGCCCCTGCTAACACCAGCAGTAGCCTACAACATGACAATAATAACATAAAACGTACTGATAATAGTAAAAACAAGAAGACTAAGTGTTCATTGCGACGGATTCCCTATTTCAAGCTGGTTTAAAATATCTACAAGTTGATTTTCAGAGTGCAGTGAAGGGAACTGAAACCGTGGCCACCTGGAGGATAGGAAATCAATCTAAAAACATATAAAAGGCTTGGAAAATGGTCATCAGTAATGTAAAGTGGGTTGTCCACTGTGTGGATAATGGGCTACAACATGCAAACCCAGCAGTGGGGTCCCTTTAAAGTTAATACAGTGGCTAAATGTGGGAGGATGACTATTATTATTCATTCAACAATTAGGTTTCATTTTATTGTCCCGGTCTAGTGATACAATTCTCTTAAGAAAAGGAGGTTATGGCGGATGAATAGTTTTCACTGTGGGTCCGTGTGTCTTGTTGAAACTGGAGGAGCGTGATGTGAAATGCTGACAAAGAACTGGAGCGGTCTGCCGTGCCTGGGTGCACCGTCAGTAGGCTCGGCTCTCGCTGTGGAGACTGAAGGGAGTCTGTTCTGTTCTGCTGCCCTAAAAAGCTGCAATGATCGATTTTCCGCGGTTTTCTCCCGAACACGTGGTCCAGTAATCAGGGCTCCCTTCCCCACCCGATCGATCCCCATCGATCTGCGAGACCGAGGTGTGTGTGTGTGTGTGTGTGTGTGCGCGTGCACCGCCTCGCACTGGGGGAGTATGGCTCGCGAGCGCGGTTTGTGACAGACAGATGAAGAAGAAATTGTTTATCTGTGGAAGAACAAAGGAGATGTGGCGGGAAAGAGTGGCAGTCATCCAGTCTGAGAGCTCTGGAGGAGGATGACAAAGGGATGACTAATAATATGTCACTGATTTTATTGTATTATAGCCTATATTGTGCGCGCGTGCACGAGATGAGGTCTGCTGGCGTGCGTGAAAGAAAGGAAGAAAGTGAGGAATCATATTTATCCCAGTCTTGAAGCGTTTGTGCACATGTGTGGGAGAGGAAGGGAGGAAAAGGGGGAAAGGATGAGAGGAGAAAAGGAGGGAGAGAGGGAATAAGGCTGGCTGCAGTGTGGAGGTGGTGTATGCAAATGATTGATGACTTTACAGCAGGTTTAGACAACAGCAGTAAACAGATTTGACTGTGGGGGGGGGATCAATATGAATGTGCATATGTGTATGCATGCCTGTGTGTGAGCGTGCATGTGTTTGAATTGCCATTGTTCATGCTTTGTTACTGCAAGCAAAGCATAATTACAAGATATTTTTCCTCAGCAGAATGTAGGTTATGTGTTTGTCCCTACATTAGAGCCTCCACAGATCCACATCACTCCATACCTTCTCCACTTCTTCAACTGTTTTCCTCTTGTTGTTTTTCTCAATTGTTTTAATTTGCCCTCAGATTGATAGCCCCCATATTGATTCATCCGCACTTCAGAACCATTTCATGGAACGTTTATTCAATTGGTTCAGGCCCAGCCATGCCAGAATCTCCTTGCGGCTCTCTAAGTGCTGTCTCAAACCAAACTCAATACTCCCTAATGTAATGACTGAATGCTAGTGCTAATATAGTGATAATTTAATATGTAATGCCTGTTTTCGAACAACTTGTGCTTCCGGTCATTTTACAATGCCAACACCACCCTCCATCAGCTCAAACGCAGCGCTGCAGCTCTGAGGCCTGCAGAGCAACGCAGCCGCCATCCCAACCAAAGTGAAACCGAGGAGTTAGCCTGGGCCTGGTCAATACATAGGCTATTTCAGATAATCAATAGATACATTTCAAATGAGACTCCTCATGCCCCCTGAAAGCCCCCCCCCCCCCATCCACAGCAATAAATAGGACTACAGGGAAGGTAAAGAGGGAGCTTCTCATTAAACCGACCTCTCGTGAGACGAGAACCAAAGGCTATCTTTAGTTCCTTCATTACCAAATGGGCTTTTCTGAAGAGACAAGTGGTGACACTCGGCAGCCTCAAGTGGCACTTGCTCATGTCGTCTCTTTCATATGTCCTGGTGTCAACGATGCTAAAGGTATCAGGCAACTGCCACTTTGCTTAATCTCAACCTCTTGCTGATCTGAAGATTAACTCACGGACTGTGCAGCATGTTAAGTTGTGCTCTCGTGCCTCCTTTAAGAGCCGCTCTGCTTGATCACTTAAGTGTTTCTACTTTCCCTTTCACTGTCTGTAAGACTGTGCACTTATGCATGAAGATGAGAAGGGAAGTAGGTGGATGGTGGTTGACTTTTGTCTGGTCTATTACAGTGCAAGTGATAGCCTGGTAGAAATCCACAGCTAAGAGCGAGCTGACCAAAACCACTGCACTGGACTACAATCTATTATATTCAGGTAATTTCTTTAAAGATCCCATTCCAGACATGTTGACAGACATTTAAAAATACTCTGCTTGGAATAATAATTTGTGTCAGATATGTTTTTTCCAAAAAAAAAAATTATCTAGCCTACTCCTTCTCCAAATCCAGAGTCTCTGCAAATATTTTTCTTTAACTGGATACAAGTTGTTTCCTACTTCACTGAAAAGTCCATTCCAACTTTAGGTGCACCGGAGGCTTCAAGTTTCCACATCTCACTTGTATAAGTTGCATATTGACCCATGATTGGCTTTGGTGAACACAAACGCCCCACTCCCCCCTTCGGCAGATGAAGGAGGAAAGTGTCAAACTCTGCACATGCATCTTTCTGCACAGCAAAGCTCGAACATCCAAGGGAAGTAACAAGAAGCAAAACACATTTAAAGTTCCTCCTTAATAATGACATTAATAGACACAATAGACTATGTGTGTGTTTCAGGCTGAATGACACTGACTTCAGACTCCAGTTAACAGTAGGATTTTGTCTGAAGACACTCCGCCTGCTGTGTTTTGAAATGTTGAATGTGCAGGAGGAAACATGAGATTCTCAGATGGCAGCTGTGTCCTCAAGGTATCACAGTGCGATTCAACAGAGATGAAAGCCAATAAGTGGATGTGAGTCACACTTAAAAGGACATCTATCTATATCCTGTGATGTGGTAAAAATTAAGAAGCAGGTTTAAGATGACTCCTCAAAAGGCAGAGAACCACCAATATAAACAAAAATGAATTTATTGCTATGAGTGCACTATATGTGTTTCTGAAAGATCTGTAAACTTACTTAGAATTTACATCAGTGTGTGTGTGTGTGTGTGTGTGTGTGTGTGTGTGTGTGTGTGTGTGGGTGGGTGGGTGGGTGGGTGTGTGCGTGCAGATGGGGCATGAGGGGCAGACGGTGAACTAACCGCACCGTGCTGCTGCTAGTCGACGCCTGGACGGACGGATGAGATCGGGCTTTGTGTCCGGTGAGACGGGCCCTCTCCCGCCCTGGACGGACTACTGCAGGCGAGAAACAGTTTGGCGTCAATCACTCTCTGTCACACCTCTCAGATGTACGGTTATTGATTATATTGATCATATAATAGGCCTATTCATTGCTGGGAAGTAAAACGCCCGAATAGCAAATCACCATAAACCCCACCAACACACAGCAGCGGCGAAACCAAACCAAACCCTTCCTCCTAAAAAATACTCTAAATTG
Organism: Macquaria australasica; assembly: GCA_005408345.1. NCBI lineage: Eukaryota > Metazoa > Chordata > Actinopteri > Centrarchiformes > Percichthyidae > Macquaria > Macquaria australasica. The sequence continues at coordinate 398,574 of SEMN01000011.1, forward strand.
ATTAGGATTGGATTATTTGTTTATTTGTCAATATAAAGCCTGTGCTGTCCTGTTGAGACGAGTGATCGGCAGCTTTACAGCCGATCAGATATTGGCTTGTAGTCTATAAATGTCTTTTAAATGTTTTTTAATGCCTCTCCGTTTTCCCCCTAACCACACGGTGTTCTTTATTTACTCCAAAACAACTCAAAATAATTAATAATAATTTAACTCCAGAGAGCACGGGCTTCTATCAGACATTTGCAGCTGATTTTGAGAACCTAAACACGGTGAAAAGTAACGACAGTAAAACGAGTTCTCGGTGCAAACGGAACTAAAAACGAGTCACTGAGGGGAAAGTTACAGTGAGAAATGTTTCCAGCGATCAGAAGGCATATTATAAAATATAACAGCCGTTTTCTATTAGTGCTGATGATTTAAATATCGCATATAAAGGGATTTAAATTCGGCGTTTTTTATTTTGGAGAAGTCTCTTTAAATGTTTTAATTGCCTGAAGTTTTTTTTTATTTTATTTTTTTAATTTCATTATCGGAAAATGTTGTATCATTTCAGCGTTTAGTTTGATGAGAACCAGAGCAGCGTTTGCCCAAAAAAGACTGCTCAGAAATGTGCGGCCTGGCTATATTGTTTTTTAGGGATTATCAATAATGTGTGAAGTTGTTGACTATAAACAAAAACTTTATAAACACTAAACGAAAATGTATTTAGGTTTTAAAAAAAACCCTACTGTGCTGGAGTTTAATTGAGAATTAACTATACAAACGAAGTCGTGTCGGTTGTCCTGCCAGCCATTTTAATAAACAGGCCCACAATGAGGCTAAATGGGAAATGATGTGACTGGAACTGATAAGGTCTCGCTTAAATGAGGCTCTGCTAAAATCTAAAATATACCTTTAAGCAACTACATACACACACGTACACACACACACTCTCTCTCTCTCTCTCTCTCTCTCTCTCACACACACACACACACACACACACACACACAGAGCTATATAGGGTCTTTCTGTGTGATAAATTTCCCCTTATGGACAATAAAGTTGAAGAGTTGTAATTTAACCCTGACTAATCTAACTTTAAAGGTTTTATTTGCACCTTTTAACACCAATGGGCTGCTGTGTGAGATCAGGAGGAACTGTCCCTTCAGCACCAGGAGACCTTTCCCAAACTGACATGAGGCAATTGATGGAGGTTTAAAAGTAAGGCTGTGCTCCAAATTACACATTACAAATGACTGTAGAGCTTGGGTTAAGAGATGCGTCAAATCAACAACATTGCTTGCTGCCTGTTTACATTTTTAGGTTCATATTTATTGTGAGACCTTAAAGCATATTATACTCAAGTAGGCAAAGTGGAGAGATGTAATCATATTTCTACCATCAAGCCTCATTACACAAATTCATTTTTAAACTAAATGTTGCATCCTGTATACAATCATATTTTCATGTATTTTGGTTAAGTTAAAATAATGAAATATTAGTTCGAATGGGGTCTTGGTGGTGCCATAAATATCTAATTTTATCACTTGTATGTCATGACGGGTCATTTCAAATATTTGTATTGAGTTATATAAAGTGTTTCTATACTCTATACAATGTAAAGCTTATGTTTTTGTATGTCTGGACACATTCACTCTCATTCATACTGAGTGTCAAAATATTTCACACCAGTATGCCAGTAGTGGCTTTGCAAAATGAGTTCTATCTGTTACAGGGAGAGATAAAATGAAATAAGGGTAGAAAGGCAAAGGATCTGTTTTGCTGATGCTGGTACAGAGCCAGAAGAGAAAGAAGGGGGAGGAAGGAAGAAGGCAGGGAGGGAAGGAGAAACAGAGAGAGAGAAAGAGAGAGCCGAAGAGAGCAGAAGAGAGGAAATCAATACCGATTCAGAGTGAGTCAGATAAGCCTGAACAATGTATAGTGCAGACACACTCTATAACCCAGTCACACACATACACACACATGTGCATGTGAAAGCACTCACACAGACACGCATGCATGCACACGCACACACACACACACACACACTGGGTGAAATGTGCTTGCATGCCTCCATAAAGACGCATTACAAACCCCATAAAGCATCGCAACCTTTAAAATCAAATGACATCACAACCTTGGATTGCTTTGAGGATTCGCTGACATGAGCAGAAAGCACTCATTACTACGACTCGATAGGCAAGTGGATGCTCTGATGCTCTTTGTCTACTGTAAGATGCTTTTAGGCTCTGATCTGTTTATGTTTGTGTTCAAATATCACCCTCCCTGCCCTGATTTCACTAGAAACAGTGCAGTTTTTTGTTGTTGTTGTTGTTGTTGTTGCAAATTGTCAGAAGAGGCTTCTTTTACAGCCTCATAAATATGTTCTGATCTGAGTTTCCAGCACTGGAAGTCTACATCCATCCTTGTTGGTGTCAGATCCATGCTGTTGATATTTCACAGGATGTTTTGGGGTGTAAACAGCGTTCTTCAAAACCACTTACATACTCTCTGCTGTGGTGTTTCGGCCGTGAGACTGGTGTGTGTGGTCCTCAGCTGTTAACCACAGAACTGACTTTGCTTACCTAGAAGATGCTGTAACAAGCGTTAACACCACCACTCTCATGCCTCTCTCTTTCTTCCGCTCTCCCCTCCGTCTCCTTCATACTTATCAATTATTAAGGTCGGTATTGATCATTTCACTACCCTGCCTCTATCTGGCTGTTCACACAAAGCCCAAACCTGCCTGCCCTCCCTCAATCAATGGCATCTCCCAGCTCTTTTTCCACATGTCAGTTTTGCTTTTCTCGCTTTTGCACTTAACTGACTGAATATTTGTACATCCCAATTTGGTCCATTTGGATTCTTCAAAAAATACAAGAAACAGCAGACTGATATTAATCTTTCATGGCACAAGCACATTTGATGGGCATTTAAAGACGGGTCTGGTAAGAGAGCAGGGAGAGTGGAAAATGGCTGTGTGCATTGTTTGACTTCATGAAACAGCTCACATTCATCCTCTCCTCGTCCTCCAGTCAATGATTTTTTTTTTTCTTTTTCTTCTATGGCGCCGATCTCCTGAAGCCAAACAACCTGCCTGCCTGTTGCCAGGTTAACCAGTGAAAGATTAGTGATATTATTGCCATATGCTTCAGAGAGGGAGAGAGAGAGAGAGAGAGAGAGAGAGAAATAGAGAGGGAGAGCACCAGGGAGTGGGAGAGAAGGGGGTTGGGAAGGGGAAACGGCCTTATTGATCTCCTATGTGCAAAGCCAGGCAAACACTGAAAGGACAGAGCTACACTATTAATGACACTCACAGCCTCAGCTACTAATCCTCATCTATCTATCTATCTATCTATCTATCTATCTATCTATCTATCTATCTATCTATCTATCTATCTATCTATCTATCTAATCTGCCAGTTAAAGACACTGATTCTGCTAAATCTAATGTGGTCCATAAACTGTGATGAAATGCAATATCTATGTGGAAAGAAGGATATGATGCTTTTTACTGTGATACATTGACACGGCATAGTTTTGGAAATCTATTCCTCTGAGTTATAGAAGCCAACAGTGGACTCTATTACTGCTTACTATTTGACACATAAGTGCAATGTACAGGCAATATAAGGCTTTGTTTTCTTTAGGTATGGCCCCTGTGTTTTTCAGTGTCAATCAAAACTCTATATTCTCTATATATTCTTGTCTATACTGGTCCCTGTTACCAATCCCCATCCATGCTGCAATCAATATTTCATCAGAACAGTTGATGCAGCTTAAGGTTGCTTTGAAATAGATCTAGGGATCATGTGTAGGCTGAGTTGGAGGTAGACTTTCCACAGTATAGTGTATGTTTTTAAGGTTTTCTTTTTTTTACATGTGAGGGCAGAGTATAATCAGTGTTTTTTAGTCCAATGAAATCATGGTGAAATTCATGGTCACAGTTTGCTCATCTGACTGTCTCACTGTGGAAGAAGCGTCTGTCCTGCAGCCCAGCAGTAACGACTTCCAGCGATCATACCTGTCTGTGTTCTAAAATTAGAGCTTTTACTACAGTGTTAAATGCTAAGCCGGAGAGACCGTGCGGTTATTGCGTCTTTCAGCTCCGATACGAGTATTGATCCGTGTGCCACATTTAAAAGGGAGAGTGGGAACTGGCGTATTGATCAGGCAGCCTGGGGTTACCCCGCTTCTCCCGCGTAACTAGTTGGCCCAGTTGCCCCACCGCCGCTGTGTGTTTATAGTCGGACACAGAGAGATAGAGGGAGTAAAAAGAAAAAGGCGTCGGGTGAGGGAAACTATTTCGAGGTTTATTGTGAATCAATGGCGATTTGCTGTGTGCCGATCAAAAATATAGACCTGCAAATTTAGTCTACAACAGCCCGCGTAAACGCAAATGTACACGCCCAAAGCAGTCATTAACATCTTAGTTTTCTAGAGCTCTATACTCACTACAATTAAACTTGTTATTTTTCTGTACATAATGTATATTTGTTTCAGGTTTTGGGGAATAAGGAACCAGTTAATTTCAGTGATGAAGCTGCTGCGCCTCTGCGCGGTTGAGCTGTCTCTGGTGCTGAATCTTTTAGGCCTGCGCAAGTTTAGTGTGTCTGTTAATAATTTAAAATAAAAATAACGGTGGAAGGTGACCGGGCTGTTAGTTCAGATTGATCTGTATTAATGTGAAATAATAATACTGAAAGGACAGAATCTTACCGGCCAGCCGGAGAGCGGACATCCGTTGAAACTCGGGCTCCTGCAGCCACTTCCACATCCTCCTGAAGGTCTCCCGGCCTGACTTGAGCTTACTCCAGGGTTTGGGGTTCCGTAGCAGGTCTGAGAGGGTTCCCTGCGACCGGCTCAAGATCCTCTGGGCGAATATGGCCTGCGGGATGGAGTACCGCTTTAACTCGGCGGTTATCCGCTGAGCCACTTCCTTTGTGTTGATTTCCTCCGCCTGGACGGCTGACCCTGCTACTCCCTGCCCGGCTCCGTGGCCGTGCCTCTCCCGGTCCCCCAGCATTACCGCGCCGTTCGCCTGGGCGTGGAGGTGACTGTGCGGGTGGTGGTGCATGCCGTTGAGGTTGGAGATCATACCGTGGCCATGGCCCCCTAAACTCCTGGCCAGGTGCTCTTGGTCACTTCGGGACAGCATGGAGGCGTGGGACTCAAACCCTGACACCGGAGAGAGCATCTTGGCGTCGGCAGACAGGTGCGCGCTCGGACCGTAGGCTGAGAGCGTCTGCTGGGAGTTGTGCAAAGAGCCCAGCCCGCTGGACAGCGGGGACAGCGAGCCGTGACCCATACCGGACACGGACATCTCTTTAGGGTAGTGACTGTACAGGTTGCCCATGGAGGCGAGCCCGCGGTGGTCGTCCCGCATAAGCGTGAAGCTGCCGCTGACGTTCCCGGCGGAGAGTCGTTGATGGGCGGCAGCATGGTGGTGTGAGTGCGGGTGGTGAAACTTATCCGAGACGGTGGATATCGGAGGTAGATGCTGCAGAGGGGTCAGGGTGGTGTACGAGTTGCTAAGGCTCATCCCGTTCTCGCACATGCTGATGGACGGGTGCAGGTGTCCGGACAGCGCAGACGGGTCTGTCCGGTAGTCCCCACCGGAGCCCTCCAGGAGCGAGGCCATGCCGGAGACCATGGCTGACCGCGCGCTGGGAGCGTGCGAGACCAGATTCCGGGGAGTGGAGCTGGGGGACGGCGACGGCCGCGCGTGCGGAGAGCTCATGAGGTCTCCCGCGTGGGAGTGCGAGGAGACGCTGTGAAGGTTCTCCATGGTGAGCTCCATAGCTGAAAGGATATATGTTCCCCTGTCCCACCCTCCCCACCCTCTCCCCCTGTCTCTCCCTCTCGCTCCTGTCTCTCACGCTCACTCAGGGACGCGCGCTCTCTCTTACCCCCTAGCCCTCCTGGAGCGATAAAATGCCAAACCGTTTGAATGCCAATCCATTGATTAAAATTCTCCGATCAATCCAGTGTGGTGTAGAGAAGTTCTGATGTTCCGAGGAAGGTACAGAACCGAGCGTCTCCGCGGCGCCGTGGCGCTTTATGCCTTCATGTGGACGGGAGCTCTCCAGGGCTATATCTCATCTCTGGTCCAACAGCGCTTCCACTAAGAGCAGGCTGAGCCGCGTGTCAGAGTCATGGGAGCGCGCCTCTGTGTATTTAAAATGTGGGGCGGGTACGAGCAGAGGTTACTTAATAGTCTTCCTTACTGGGAGGAAAACGCGGCTGGGTGAAACACAATGTCTCACACCGGATATCTCACCGTTTTAAATGATCCTGCATATAATTTAGTTCTGAGAAGATGTAAATATTTTAATGCCAATGATGTTTGTATGCGAGCGCGTGCGCGCGTGCACCTCGTTTGTAACTGCACATGTGACAGTCAGACAGGTGATGTCCTGACGTGGAATATGTGTAATATACAGTCAGTATCAGTTTCCGGACACAGGAGTTCCTTACAGATAAACTTTGTTTTCCCACGGACTGTATGGTTTTGCATTTATGCGCTTAGTGATAAACCTGATCGAAGTATTGATTGACAGAGATTAATGACGTGGCGCAGGCCGGTAAGGGGGGTTGGGTGGGGGTGAAGGAGGTCACCAAGTAAGTTAGGATCCCAACGCTGCTGCAGACCAATGAGAGAGCAGAACCCTCTGGTTTGGTTTGTGCGAAGTTCACCAAGAGATGAAGTTCAGATTTGCTTCGAACTAAATAATATTGTGTTAATTATATTTTTTCTGTGACACACTAAAAATGTCCTAGTCCAAAGGAAAGTGCACTGCAGCCTTAGCAGACCAAGAGGAGATTAGTTTTAAATTAAATTGAATTTATAAGAGTGGGGAACTGATTTTAACATAGGCTAATAAATAAATTAATTAATGAATTAATAGCACATATCTTCTTGACTTGTGAGGCAGTTGGGATACTTTTTTATGTTTTATTTTATCATTTAAATCACTAAAAATGTAGTAGGCCCTATGTAACTAAAGTGTATATAACTTTTTAACAATGCTACTTCAAAATATAATAATAATAATACACAACATTGTAATAATAGAAATTGATTATGTCTTTTCTTTAATGTTGTATTTTGTATATATATATATGTATATATAGATATATATATATGTATATATATATATATATATATATATATATAGATATATAGTACATTAAACATGTATTGATATTTATTTATATTATAAATGCAGACAGTCAGGTGTTGAGTGTGTTAGCCGTCTAATCACTAACTAACAGAAATAAATGAACACTCGGACAGCTCGAGGAGCGGATCTGCAGCGGGGTCGGTGCCGCTGATTGATGCGTGTACCATCCGCTTCTTCAACCACAGCCGATATGCAGATGTTGTTTTGCTGTTCATCTGACTGTCCGTGTGTGTGTGTGTGTGTGTGTGTGTGTGTGTGGACATTTGAGAAGCTTTAAAAGAGTTGCACTAATTTGTTGTGTCAATAGTCTGTCTTTTTTTTGTCTTTTTATGGATTTTTATATTGTTCTCAGTGAATTAGTTTGAAAGAATAGAAATGATCAATCGAAAATGAAGATATTTATTGTTATTTCCATCCGTATTAAACATTAACAGATATAACAGCATAATATTCCCAGAGAGAAGAGAAATTCTGCCTTTAGTCTAATTCAGCCGTGACAATGGTCAGCCAAAGTCCTAAATAAAGTTAAATGGAGATTTTAAAAAAGGACCCTTTACAACTTATAGTCAGTACTTTGAATGAATTTATAGTAGGCCTATAAACAAATTAATTAAATATATTATTTTGCTATTATGTTGAACTATGCTGCAAAACGCTCTAAATTATTATTTTTAAATTTTTTTACCTAAAATAACCTAAATTGAAAGAATATTCTTCAAGTGTAAGTTCATTTTTAAGGCTCCTTATTTTTAAGGAATTAAACAACATAGCTGACGAGAAACCGACACACACACACACACACACCTTTTTTTTTTTAGCAAAAGTATTCTGCTGTCTGTGAGCTGCAGGCCCCCTGTCCTGCAACCCAAAACACACTTAAAAGATAAAGAACGAGCTGAATATTATTACTGCAAGTTTCTAGTTTTATTTGCCAGATTTATATCACAAATATACTTTTTAAGAGCATGCGGGGTCGACAATAATTTTAACCGACGATAGCCTATAAATTAAAAAGAAAAGTCCACTCATACTAACTGTTATTTCTGGATGTCATAAACCTCCGCGGTTAAGCTGTTTCCCCTAAAGTTCTGAAATTGATCGCCGCGTTCGATGTATTGATCGTCGATCACTTCAATCTCACTCGGCGCTGTTTGCTAAACACAGAGGCATTTGTGTGAGACCGTCTCGGTGGTTAGGCTTTGACCTGTATCACATGAATGACTGGCACCGGGAATATGTTGAAAAACTAAATGTCAGCCGTGTTGTTTTATTATCTATTGAGCAAAAGGCCATTAAAAACTTATGCTTCCTCCTCCTTTCAATGAGGTTAATAATGTGTTGGCCTATTTAGCTTCTTGCATTGATGTGGTTCACAGGCACGAGGTTATTTCGATGATGAGAAAGAAAACAAAGCATTCTACTTATTTATTTTATCGAGAAAAAATGGAGTAATGTCTTATTTTATCTGTTACAGTATGCAATTCTCTTATTTATTTATTTATTTACTTATATTTAAATTAAATCTCGGCAGAATGTATGTGTGCATCTTCCCTATATATCCACCATTCAAATGTTTGTGAAATCTGTTCAGTATTTTACATAATTCACAGTCACCCTGTCAGCAAAATTGACTTATGAGTTGTGGCAAAAAGAACACCTGGCTTATAGCTAAATTATATATATTACTAAAAAAGTAAAAGACCAACAGAGCAGAAGAAATCTAATTCAAAACCATTCAAGATGTTTCCTCTTGGTCATCAAAATGTGCTGAAGTGCACTGCATGCATCATTAGAGGACACTGCAGCTTATTTCTGTGCAAACACAAGAAGTGAAGCCGTGATTTAACCCACAAAAAGTCTTATCTGCTTCATGCTGTCTAGCCAACATAATTGATTGTATGTTTTACAAAAAAAATATTAAAACATATTGATTATGTTTTCTTTCTTTCTGTGAGATGACCAAGCCACAGCTAATATTGAAATGCAGGAAACAAAAAATATATAAGTTATATATGTTGGCTGGACAGAAAAAAGTTCACATTTAGAGTATTTGGACAAAGACAAATCTTCGAGCTATACCACAGACATTTTCTGCACATTGGCTGAACATTGTTTTTCACAGCTGTATAGTAAATCAGAAAAAGAATTAGTTAAAAAAAGACTTTTCGTAATTTTCCACACTGGCTTTTGTCACCTCAATAATGTTTTTATAATCAGGTCTTTTTCATCTGTAGAGCTTTACTGTACATCTTCTGTGGTAGAAAGCCGAGTGACATCTGTCACTTTTCTGTTCTTTATCAATTTTTCATCAAAACATGTCCTAAATACTGGATACACTGATATTTATTATTTTCATGCGGGAAACAATGTGAAATTCAGCTTTTTGAAGGCTCTCACAGATTCACATGAGATGGTCTGTGTTTCATTATAGATAATTAAACCTATATTTAAAGTCTTTTACTGCAAGGAGTGCATCATTTAAAAAAAAAGCAATTTAGTTTTGAGTGTTTTGTATAAAACCTGATACATAAGATACTACAGATTTGTGAAGGAGCAGAGTGTTGTATTGAACATCTACATTGCCGTAGTCTGGATGTTTTCTCCACCCTGCTTCTGTTGCAGTAGTAGTGAACTGTATTGATTTCATTTTTTGGTGGAGGAACTAGTGTGTGTGTGTGTGTGTGTGTGTGTGTGTGTGTGTGTGTGTCTACAAAGTGAGACAGTTAGTCTATTATCAGCTTTTTCAAGATGAAATGAATACAAGTCACCCTGATTAAAATCTAATAGAGCAAAAAGAAAATTAAATGATATCATAGAATGTAGAGAATATAAAAATAACATCATTACATGTCAACAGTGTTTGATTATGAAAGAATAACAATGCACACGAGACATTAATTCTAGTAATGTTGTTTGTCAGTTTTTACCAAAAGAAAAGCAATTAGTTTTTTTGTTATGGTATAGTTAACAACTGAAAAAATCATACTGAGTAAAACAACTCAACAACTTAATCTACTCACTCAATTGGCACAATACTGAAATGCCAAATTAGGATATTCTTGACATTGATTATAACTCTCTGACAGCTGTGGAGTATTTTACTGTAAGTTAAGAGTTTGGGCACAGTCTGAGATCCAAAGACCATGTTGAGTCTTTTTTTTTTAATCAGCATTTCACCAAATAGTAATGGTGATGTTTTCATTAATCATATCTCTTTATCAACTGAAAATGCACAGGAGTACAACTTCTCCAGCATCCGTATCCTCTCTGGCACCGGTTGCTAAGTAACAGTAGGAGAGATGTATTGAGACAGAATAGTTAATCAATTCTTCTGTGAGGTGTGTGTGTGTGTGTCGTACAGCCATATTGTTTCTGCATTTAAATGTATGTCTGTAAATAAAGGCTGGGAGAATATATGTATGTTTTCAAAGCTTTGAACAGAATTAAAATATCTGAAATATCCATTTATCTTCAGCAGTGAAATCTTCTTGGAAAGTAGATTCTGATTTAATGGATCACACATTCCAGGATAGTTTCCCACACTTGTCATTTCAACCACTTAATATTGAGAACAATATCATCTTTAGCCATTTGATATCTAAAGGTCATAAGTCAGCGTACTTCTCCTGCAGGGATTATCTGCTTTTCATCGCATCACTCAGTGCAGTTCCAGGCTTATAAGGGAAACTCTTATCTTCACCGTACAGAAGCAACAGATTATTAGTCAGCTGCACCACTGGAAGACCTTGTGCTGCCTGTACCCAAAAGGGATGCATTGGACATCATTTGCTTTGCCCCGGATCGAAAACAGCTCCAAAAAAAAAAAAAAACCCTGACCTCTCCGGACTGTGTTGTGCTTGAACAGAAAGCCACAGAACAGTTTCCTACTCTTAGTGCAAACGTCTTGTTGAAGTGCTGGTTTGTTCAACTGTGAAATCAAAGATGAGATTCTGTTTGTGATGATTAGTTCAATAGACAAAAAGGTTGTTTTTTGTGTGTGTGTGTGTGTGTGTGTGTGTGTGTGTGTGTGTGTGTGTGTGTGTGTGTGTGTGTGTGTGTCAAGTTTTGAGAATCGAGGGTCTAAGGATAGAGAGTGTTGTGTGTTGTACAGACTGAAATGCCCTATGAGACAAATAAGTGATTTTGGGGTATATAAATAAAATTGATTTGGAGGCTCGGCAATATCTGCAAAGTAAAATCTTGACTTATGCCATAGTGAGTATAGTCTATGCCTGGGAACCGGCACCACTCTCTATGAAAACACACTTCTATCAGCTTAGCTTTTCTAACTTCTCCATGAAAACATTTGACATTTTTGTTCCAAAAACTTCCATGTTTACCAATTGAGCTTCAGATGCTTAAAAAATTGACTATAACCAAAAAAGAAAAGGCATTCAGAAGACGAGTACAGATATACTGTAAACCAGCGTCTCCATGTCTGTTTCCCTCAGGTCTCCTACAGCAGGAGGCAGAGAAATATGCTGGTTTCATACACTCCATCGATTCTGCCCTCTAACAAAGACAGACAGGGAGAAAGAGATGGAGGCAGGGAGCCGCGGAGAGGAGGAGTGAGAGAAATTAGAGGTAGATGAAGAGCGCATGCCACAATGGTATACATTTTCTTGTTTTATCTAAACGCACAGCCAACATTCAAGATTCTGTTTGGCGATTATTTGCAACTGGAAAAGAACATACAAGGATGAGCATTTAATGTTGGGATCATTTAAATGTTGTGTGTGTGTGTGTGTTTACTTCAGAGGGGAAAACACTCATCACGCTGGGTTCGAGCTCCAGATGCGGAAAAGGTGCCGTTTACTCTGCGAATGAGTGTGACACAGAGCAACAGAGAGAGAGATGGAAACAGAGAGCAACAGGGAAGAAGAGGAGGAGGAGGAGAGAAAGAAAGAGAGGGAGAGAGTTGGGCTGGTGTTAAGGTGATTAGTCTGGTGGGTTGGCGATAGAGAGAGTTGATCAATAACCTATCGATCTCCCATTGCGAGTGTCAGGGGGGTAGTGGGAAAGAGAGGGAGGGTGAGAGAAAGGATAGGAAGGGAGTCGGCCCTGGCTTGACTTTTAAAAATCCTTTACTCTGCAGATGACAAATAACCCATTAGATTGCAGGAGAGCTGGAAAATCTGGAAGTCCTTCCTGCTGCACACACACATACACACAGACACACACACACACCTGTGCATTTTCTGAATGCTGCAAATATTTCTCACTTCCAAATAAGCATGGTACAGATGATTTTTCAACTAAGGCTGCATGCAAAAGAAAAATCATTTCTGTAAGTAGTGTGGAGGAACTATTGAGCTCAATGCAGTGAAGTTACTTAGCAGACCATTACTTCAAAGAATTCCTCCAGGCTGAAACATTCACTGAAGCAAGTCTCACTCGATACTCACCCCGAAGCCTTTTAAAATGTTCTGCAATAAGTCTATTAGAAACAAGTGACACATTTGAATGCAAACAAAAGCAGGAAAGGAACAAAGCGGCCTGTCTCCACTTACTTCTTTGTGGATTTTGGGCTGCGAAAACACAAATGTGTTGTGTCCCAGAACATGTGTGTCGTCAGTGAATATTCTCTGTTGAAAATAATGAGATGATGACAAACATGGCTATTAACCATCCAGTCCCTCAGGCCTCCTCACGGAGAAGAACAGCGGTTATTAGCGTCTGAAAAATGAATACTGAGAGAAAACACACAGTAATGAAGTCATTTGACACAGAAAGATGACACTGTGTGCATATATTTTGTGTGCAGGTGTCTTTGTTATGTGTGTCAACAGGAAAGAGGTCATGGTGTTACGAGGTTTGTGGCTCCCCGGTGTAATCTGGACCATACAAGGTTGGGGGTCAGAGTTGAGGGGTGAGAGGTGAAGGGTCACTTGATCCTTGGAAATATCGCAGAACCCAAAGGACGGATGTCAGGGTAATAGAGAGGATGGTTATTGAGCAAGCCATCATTTTTATTGTCAGCTCCCATACACCGGAAGTCTTTTACTACAGCAGGTGGGCTTAAAGCATCCAAAGTGCAGTCAGGGTTCGGTGCGAGTGCGTGATATGTCTGCGTCGAAATAAAAACACGGCACTTTTCCTGCCAAGAGTCACCGTTGCACTCGGCTTTCTCATTGCAGAGGCTTGGAGATTTGATGGCAGAGAATGATGGATTCTCCTCGCTTTGGGCTCTCAAACAGCCATTATCATTACGTATCCTGCTGACTTCAGGGCTCATTTGGACAAATGGAGAGGGCTTTTGATATTTGAGGGAAGCCATGTATAATAATGGTTAATGGGGAAAACACAGCCTTTGTCCAGTCCTCTCTTTCTCACCACGCCCGGCTCTCCCATCCTTCATCCCGCTTCCATTTCCTCATTTTCCTCCCGTTACTCCTCCTCCGCCTGGCTCTCTCCTTCTTATGTCCTTGTCTCCTGTGTGCCACTGCTCCCCCTCCATGCCTCCCTCTACCTGCTCAGAGAGCCCCTCCCCCACCCCCAGTGTCTCCGCTGCCACGCAGTCCCTCAAATTAATGTAGAGATATTGACAAGTGATGGGCCTGGGAGGCATAGATCATTAGGAGGGAGAGGAGAAGAGGGCTGGGATGGTCATACGGATGGAGCGGTTTCCCTTTCGTCCACCCTACAGCAGCTTACTTAGCTAGCTATCTGTGGCTGCCCAGCAAATGTCCACCAGCTTCACAAAGTTGTTGACAGAATCTCAAAAGCCCTTCATCAGTTGATTTACTTCCTCTATGACTCAGAGGGGGACGCAAGGTGGAGGGAATCGGTGATATTTCTATCACTGCTTTACACACACAAACACACAAACAATTTCCAGGCACATTAACATCTCGTACACCAGGCTCCACAGTACACTTTAGTCTATGTAAAAACTGGAGAAGGTGCTGCTAACAATGTGCAAAGGGCCAGTTGGTCAATACACCAATTACATAGATGAAGGTATAGAAAGGGCAAATGATAGCCAATCAGTGAAGTGCTTTTACTGTCTTCCAGCAAGAGCTGACCTCCCGACCCCATTGATGACCCTCAGGCCAAAGGTCACCTCTCAGGGGGTCAGAGGGCATTGCCATGCGATGACCAGAGAGGTGTTGCTATGGTAACAGCAATGGCCGAAGAATGGCAAGGTGTGGCGTTGAGGAGGAGAGGGGTCACTGTGGATGTACTGAGCAGTGACGGGAGGCGACTCGACTTGTTTAAGCTGCATTCAGTGGCAGCTGGTGAAAATGTTTCCAGGTGTGGCTGTACCATTCATGAGTTTGATTACTTATACTTTATTACATTTTAATTTCATTTAAGTCAAGGCATTTTTACACACACACACACACACACACACACACACACACACACACTGAACACATAGCAGCACAAACACTGCATACTGGTATGACGTGAAAAATATGTCAAACGTTTGAATGTACCAGCTTAACACCAGGTTTCTGATTTAAGTGATTATTTCAGTGGAATTCGCAAGATTTCCATTCGCGTTTAAAAATGATCTCGTTGAAAACAAATTACCAACAATTATACAATTATCTGTACACATAATATTTAATTATATACGCATGTGTATATTCAAGTGTAAAGAATATAATGAAAAACTAGATATCAAGAAGCTGAACTCGAAAGTTTGAGAAATTAAAGTCTTAACATGATCAAAGGTCAGTCTTTTAATGCTGTTTAATGTATTGTTTTATCTGTTGTGTAAATAAAACACAATTGTATCCAGTGATGGGATGTAACTAAGCATATTTACTCCTGTACTGTACTTAAGTGCACTTTTGTTGTACTTGTACTTTACTTGAGTATTCTACTTTACACTTTTACTTCACTACATTTCAGAGGGAAATGTTGTATTTTACTCCACTATGTTTATCTGACGGCTATATAGTTGTTACTTTACAGATTAAGATGTTAAATTAAAAAGGTTGACAACCATTAGACTAAACAACCTAACTGTATATAACTTAGTTAAAACATGCTCCACATTGGCCATTGATCAGTATTAACAAACTAATAATGTTGTATATAATATAATAATATATCAGTCACATTTCAGAGCCAGGTTACTGCAGAGTGAGTGCTTTAATTGTTGATACTTTAAGTACATTTTTCACTTTTACATAGGTTAAGTAGTATTTAGACTTTTACTTTGAGTATTTTTTTCATTGTGGTATAGATTTACCTAAGTAAAGTTTCTGAACACTGCTTTTATCACAATCTTTGAATACAAACATGTATCTGGGCAGAAGCATTACCTTATATACCAGCACATCACTGACTATTTCATGCTATGTTGCACCATCTTGTGGTGGTTGTACTACTACTACTCTGTTTGTTTTATCTCTTCTGTCTGTTTTAACTTGCAAACAAACTGCTCTTCCAAGGTTATTGAGTAGATTGCCAACATTGGTGGAGACACATTACCTGTACAGAGTTTCTCACTCTCTGTGCATTTCCTGTAATGTATCCCCAGCCTCAGTTATATATGTTATACAGTCATCATTGGACATTTGACAGAATAATCTTAACTCAGCATCCACTTACTTTTTTAAGCCTTTCAACCTCATCTCATGGTCTTCATCATTGCATGGAATTTGATATTTTATTTTATTTTTTTGGACATGTTATAACTGACGTGTACAAAAAGAAGTCTCTCTCTCACACACACACACTTGTTTCCTTCACTAAAGAGGACACTGCACTAACTTACATTCATTCCCTGGAGATTCATTCTATCCATAATCACCACATACCTAACTCCAACCACAACCCTGATCTTAACCTTAAACCCATCTCAAGCCATAAAATGTTCTGATTTATGTTGCATGTGGCTGCTTTTTGTTCCATATTGGGAGGTGACTCCCCACAAGGAGTCTCCAAAACGTGACTGTGTTAACAGATTATTGTCGCCACAATGTGAATACATGCTCACACACACTGAAGACTTTGCAGTTGGACAGTTTATTGTCATTGTCTTGTGACTAGTGCCCTGACTTTGGCTATTTAATTGCACATGATATAACATAACAGTAGCCTAACAGCAGTAGGGACAGAGTCACAATGCACTGTGCATTTCCGCAGGGTGAACCGGTTTAAACCTGTCACCCAGCTTTGTTATTTCACTCTTAATATTGGCTCAGGTTTTCTTCTCTGCCTCTTCACTCCAGCTGATCTCATGGAAGATCCATTTTATTGTGTAGCCTATTAAGTGATAACACTTATCTGTGACACCATCTCAGGACAACCTTCTGACATAATCCAGTCAAACAAGGCTCCTTGGTGGAGCAAAAGAGGAAGACCTGACGGCTGTGTAGCCAAAGCTCTCTGGTGATAAAGCACCACCAGACTTTTGCAGGAAAAATGAAAGACTTCGATGAAATTACGTCTTTTCTGGGCGACTACGGCCTCTTTCAAATTCTAATAATGGTTCTGCTCAGTTTAAGTGCAATCCCATGCGGGTACATGGGAGTGATCGTGGTTTTCGTTTCGGATACACCCGAGCACCGCTGCAAAATGTCGATCAACTCCACGCGCAACGGCACCGATGTGGAGGCCCCCTTCCACGAGCAGAGCAGCTGGATCGGACCAGACAGCTGTTCGCGTTACAAACTGAACGGAAGCTGGACGGAGACAGCGGGACTCAGCAATGACACGGAGCGGTGTCTGGATGGATGGGTCTTCAGCACTGAGAGATACACCGCCACTATTGTGTCTGAGGTCTGATTTACAGCCTTTGTTCATACACTGCTTCATTGTCCTTATTGTCATCAGCTCTCTGATCAGCTGAGAAGTGTAATGAAGTTGACAAGTGTTGTTAAGACGTGTCTTTATCTCTGCTTTGGCCTTTGGGCAGCTCAGGATCCTATCTGTAACTTAATTTACTTTAGATTAGTTTATTTCAGTTTCAGCTTCAGTTTAAACTCTGATTTCTCTGAAATGTGTCTTGCTGATTGTCTTCTTTCCTACAGTGGGATCTGGTGTGTGACAATGCATGGAAGGTCCCTTTTTCCACCTCCCTATTCTTCGTAGGAGGCCTGATTGGATCCTTTATTGGTGGTCACCTCTCAGACCGGTAAGTCCTGTTGTGTGGGAATAATAATGATAATAATAATTATCAGAATTAAAGCTGCAAGCAGCGATGAACGGGCCCTCGCACATCTTCGCACGTCGGGGCGTGCAGCGTCCTCCGCTTCATGATCGGACACTGGCCACGTACAGGTTAACCGGAAGAAAGGGTAAGATTCCCAGCATCGAGGGCCGGTGACCGGGTCATTTTATAAATAGATCATTCATCTCAGCGCCCATAAAAAGTAAAATCATCAGGGTTTTTCTTAATAATATAACACTTTGGTGCACAGCCCAAGTGTTTTCACATGCGTGTTAGTTGAATGAGAAGAAAATAAATTATACTGAGAGTTCTCTATCATGTTTTGATGTCATGGATTGCTGCCCTGCATTCTCAGTCCTCTCAAAAATAGTTAATTGGACAGGGGACAGTGTGTGTCTCTGTATCTCTGTCCCCTCAAGGATCTGTAGCAGAGGAGTCTATCCATTAGTAAATCAAAGGCCTTTAGATTAAACAGCCCAGATTTGAAGAGGATCTGATGAATTATCTAGGAGGAGTTAAGGAAAGTAGGAGGCCTGGAAATGGCAAACATTTCACTAAAAATTGAAATTGAATTGAGAATAACTGACTTCTTGTGTGTTTTAGGGTATGGCTCCAAGAGGCTTTTTTTTAAGTCTAGACATGACGCATATGCCACCCCATTTTCATAAATTTACATCAAATGTTGGGGGGGGGTTGATTTGGTGCTATTGAGCTGTTTTGCCACACCCATGTCCAGTACCCTTATCACATGTACATTTGTGCCACTGATGACGCATGTGCAAAGTTTGGTGAGTTTTCAAGCATCCCTAGCCCCTCAAAAAGCTGCTTATGCTGTTTATGGCGAACAATGCGTTGTCACGGCAACGCCGTTTGATGAAAACTCACAATCTTGACAGTGAAGCATCATCAATGTCTTAAGACTGTGCTGACTAAATTTGAGGTGGATCTGGTTAACCTGCTAGGAGTACTGATTAAAAGTATAGGGCCTGTAACTTCCTGTTGTCACTAGGTGGCGCTATGACTTTGATTCAATATTGACCCCTACATATGTTCAGGCAGGGAATGTCATCAAATGTGAGGAATTAGGAAAAGATCTGATCATTTGGAGCCGAGTTACAACAGTTTCATTTTTCATGATGAAACATTGAAATTTGCCACGTCGCCATGACCACGCCCTCCAGCGAAAACACAATTTTCACTGTGAAGCATCATCAAGGTCTTAAGGCTTTACAGCCCAAATTTGAGGTTTCATGAGTTTTCGAGCATGTTTAGCCCCTCAAAAAAGCAATTCATTTGTTGAAATAATAATAATAATAATAATAATAATAATACTGCACTACTCTACGTCCTCCTTCCTTTCTCTCTCTCTCTCTCTCTCTCTCTCTCTCTCTCTCTCTCTCTCTCTCTCTCTCTCTCAACCCATTTGGTCCAGGCAGATGACCCCCCCAGATGGCCTGGTTCTGCTCGAGGTTTCTGTCTGTTAAAAGGGAGTTTTCCCTTGCCACTGTTGCCTAAAGCTTGCTCATGGTGAACACTATTGGGTATCTGTAAATAATACTATAAAGAGTACAGTCTAGACCTTCTCTATATGAAAAGTGCCCAGAGATAACGTCTGTTATGATTTGGCACTACAAGAGTCATGCAAGAGTAAGAAGGAAAAAAACATGTAAAAAAAAAAAAAAAAAAAGTACTAAAAGTATGAATAAAACACAGACACACAGAAATTTTAGCTGCTCTTTCAGGACAAGCTACCAGAGGAATAAAAGTGCTTTAAACTGAGTTATAGCTCATCTATGAATGTGTTTAAAGAAAAGGTTGAGCAGGGAGATCTCTCTGCATCCACCCTGAAACTCAGAGCCGGTTCCTCTCAGTTCAATATATGATGTGAGTCTCAGGAAGAAGGTGTGAAAAATACCAGACCATAAAAGGCAGGGGATGCCAGGGTTACACTTTGACAGCCAACCAAACACCACAATCAGTGAGTGTGTTTCACAGAATCAGACTAAATAGATTGGGTGGCTCCTTTATGATTCCTTTAAGGACTAACAGTAATATTAACATTTCACTGACATTTGCACCCGATAATCATCTTGTTCACTCACAAACTGGATGGAGAGAAAATCTGCATGAGTCAAAATCTATGCTGAAGCTGCATATACAGTTACAAGGTGAGAGTAGATAGAGAGAGAAAGGTCCTGGGCCACAGGTACAAAAGCTGCACAGCCTAGAACAAAAGCCCGACCACCGGATGATAGAACATCTGCAGCATGAGACCACAGACAGAGACTGAAGTCCACCATCAAACCCTTTTGTCTTAATGATTCTGAGCTGCAGGTTGTTCAGCCCACACCTCAAACCTCTCTGTTCAATTTAAAAGTAAGACCCAGGATGTAAAAAGAAAACTTGAACTGTCTAAAAAGGCATACCCCACTCATGATCCTCCTCACTTCAACATGATGTGTGGTTAGTTAAAAACCAAACAATATTCAAGTTTAGCAGAAACATATATGATATTGCATGAAATGAGATATTAGTGGGAAGAGGAATCCCATCCCACGTTGCTTTGCACAAACATCCCAAACCGGTCTGTGAAGCTTGTTGTTTGCACACTAACCTTAAACACTAACCCAAACCGGTCTAAGATCCCACGCATGGGCAAGGAATAGTCTTTCCAGTTGAAATGTCCATGAAAACAATATAAACATGAATGCTAACTGCAGCATCTCCACATTGAAATAACTTCGAAATGCAATTTTATCTTATTTTAGAATAAAACACATTTGTTTTTTGTATGTCTCAGGTAAGATTACTTTTATTCTGTAGATGTTGTTAAATTGTTTTATACTTTATATTCAAATGAAATATGTTTGATTTTGCTTCAAGTTGATCACCTTTTAACATATCAGATTACTTTATGGTATGTTTACAACAGTCCGTACAGTATTTACAATTAATTTCTCAGTTAATTGATTATTAATTTTGACTGTGAAATGTTGAGAAATAGTGAAAAGTCATTCACAATTCCTCAGAGCCCACTGTAATATCTTCAGTTTGCATGTTTTCATCTGACCAATTGTCCAAAACCCAAAGGTATCCAGTTATTATGATATATGACGAGTAAAAATAAGAGAAAGACGAGAATCTTATCACATAATAAAAGTCAAATTCTCAGTGTGATGGTGTTTTGGCACATGCTCTGTTAATTTTAATGTTTCTGTGCGTTATTTTTTACAGGTTTGGCAGAAAGCCAGTGTTTTTTTTCACCATGATCTTACAAACAGTCACTGCCTTGATCCAGGCCACCTCCGTCAGTTGGGTCATGTTCTGTATCCTCAACTGTCTGAGAGGACTGGGCCAGATATCCAGCTACATCGCGTCACTCGTACTGGGTGAGACAGCACATGCACCTCAAAAGAGCCCCTATCTCTATCTCTTCTCCGATAGCTTCCTGTGACAAAGTGTAGCTTACGCCTAGCAGTGTGGCAGTGGCATGTTTTCCCCTCAGGCAAGCTTTATTGAATTGTGAATTGTGAATTGTGCTCAGGTCGTTGAAGCAAGTGGTGAATTTAATACGGCTGCAGACGGTTTTCACAATTTTCTGTGTTCAGTGAATTCACTTTCATGTTCTGTCTCATCTTAATGCCACGCTCCTGGTCCTCTTCTTGGTCAGGGTCTGAGATGCTGAGCCAGTCTGCCAGGGTGAGCTACACTCTGCTGGGCCACAGTCTAGGTTTTGGCATCGGTTACGCCTTGTTGCCGGTCTTTGCCTACTTCATACGAGGCTGGAGGATGCTGCTGGTTGCTACTGCCATCCCCGGCTTCCTATTTATTCCAATGTGGTGGTAAATCATTGGCTAATGCTACGCTATTGATCAGTGGTCTGTCCCATGCCATACGTTAGTGTCTTTTTATGCATGTGCCTTCCTCCATATCTTCCTCTATAAGTTTTTAATTGTGCTGTGTCTCATGCTATATAACTGAGTGGTCAAGAAGCCAAGGATTGTATCTGGTTTGTAACTTTATTTGATTATCCTAGAAAATGATGTATTAACCAGATTCTATTCTGTGGATTTGACCTGATTTGATTCATCATAAAACAACATTGCACACTTGTCCACATGTACACAAAAGCAGAAGAAAGAAAAACTAAACAAAGAAACACAGACTCAACCCAGGACATATAGAAAAGTAAAAGTGAAATGAAATAATATTACTCAAAAGAATGGTCCACCTTCACCACTTTTTTCAGACACATGAAACTAGTTCATCAAAGCCAGTTCAGTCATAATCAAATCAAAGGTGATAAGACTGCTCAGTCCAGTCCAATCATTTCTACACAAGTCAACATTTGGGTGAAATGTGTGATCGATAGCCTGTGCTTTCATTCAGCTGTATGTAGTTACAGCTGCAAGTTGACTGCAGTTCACTGCAGTTCACTGCAAACAAAATTGTTTGAGCTTGATAAATTAAAGGAATGCAGCATGACAACTAGACTGACCAGTTCTTATTGCGGATGAGTGTCTTTATGACATCAGACACTGTGTCTTTATGAAATCAGACACTGTTTTAGTTAAACTGTCTGTCTCCTCCCTGTCTGTCTTGAGTTGATGTGGTTCAGCTCCAAACCAGATACTGATCTCAGTTCTTACACTGTGTGCATGCTGTATCTTCTCTGTGATCTTTACATGTTCTGATTTCTGATGTATGAAATGATTATAGTCCATGCATTTCCATTTCTTTAAATGGCTGCCTGAGATCAACCTTTACTGATGTGCAATGTTTGTGTTGTAAAATGCACAATTTTTCATATGTTCAATGAACTACTGGCTCTCGCTTTCTGTTCAGGGTGATTCCTGAGTCTCCACGTTGGCTTTTGCAGAAAGGTCGGGTGGAGGAGGCTGAGCTTGTCATACGCAACGCTGCCAGAAGGAACAGAGTCCCCGCCCCTGAGGTTATATTCAGGGCAGGGGATTGCTTGGAGCTAATGGTATTTATTCCATTTTTACTCCTCATGCTGTGGAAACTGTTGTAACCAGGTGGTACTTTTGTCCAGCAGACATTAGGCCTACACTGTACGCAATGTGACTGCTGTGTTTCTTTTCATACATGTCTAATTCAGCAAAATAAAAGTGAAGAGGAGCAGACATACACTTATGTGGACCTGATGCGCACCCCTAACATGAGGAATATTACAGTTCTAGGAGTTTTCATATGGTAGTGTGTCTTCTTTTCTCTGTTCATAACTGTCCTGAATATGGTTGTGCATACACTTTATTTTATACTAAAGTAATTCTCTTGTGTTATTTTGTAAATATACATTATTTTTGACAAATAAAAACTCATCACTCTGATTGCTAGACTACCACCCATAATTTGAAAAAGATAAATAAATATTAATTGGAGGCCTTTAGAATATATTGAGTGCTAAACAAGATCAATTACAGTTATCTGTTCAGTTGGAGAGTTTTGAAAACTTAATTTATTGCTACATTAATTACATAAGGCAGAGTCCTTATAGTTTTTAACAATATTGATTTGAAATAGATTCACATTTATCAAATTTCCCATTTAAAAGTTTGTCTTGACACTAAAAAAAACATCAGATTGATCAGATTTAAAATATAGGCCAGTTTACACCTGTGATCGCAAATATTTCTTAACTGTGTCAGAAAATATGAACAACTTAGTGTTAGTTGTTGTCTGGTGTTACTGCAAAAAAAAAAAGAAAAACTTAATCAATTTGAGAATAACAGCAGGTTCCAGTCTTGTTCCAACTTTTGCTGCAGTGGGATCACAACTTGTACCTTTAATAGTTAAACCAAATCAAATTTAAATTGTAGCTCCTTCAAACCGACTTGAATATATGGTGTTAGTATGTTGAACTGGGTTACGGCACAACATGGCACCTTCAAACAAACAAAATTAAAACTTTTGAGATCAATGTATTATTTAAACACACTGCCTTCCATCTTCATCCATCTTTGCAGGATATCTGTCGCTATGGTCTTCTATGGTCTCTCTCTCAATACTAGTAACCTGAATGGAAATGTCTACCTCAACTGCTTCATTTCAGCAGCCACTGACATTTTGATGTATGTAGCCACTTGGCTGCTGGTCAACCACACACCACGACCCACTCTCCTCTTCTCCGCACTGATGTTCTGTGGCACCATGCTTCTGATCATGCAGCTGGTTCCTGAAGGTCTGTATTTACCATAGTGACTGAATCAGGAATCTCTGAACAGACTAGAAGACACTATGTATTTGTGAAATTGTATGCATGTCTAATAATCACGTCTTTCTTTCCCCTCAGACATGCGTGTCATGTTCCAGGTGTTAGCCTTGGTGGGAAAGATGGGCGTGTCTGGTGCTTACTGCTTCATCTATGTGTTTTTCACTGAGCTGATCCCCACTGTGGTCAGGAACACGGGCTTAGGGATCGCCTCCACAGCTGCACGCATAGGCACCATCATTTGTCCCTATGTGATCTACATCGGCAAGTGTTTTTTTGTTGTTTGCTTTTTTCTGTGTTTGTAGTAAAACCAAAGCACTTTGAGAGAGACAGAGTGTAATGGTATTAAAAGTGTAGAAACACTCTGCAGATGATATACACTTAAGTGAACATACTTAACTTTAAAGGACTTTAGAGAACTTCATATTTTTTACACTAAAAGCTCTGTCTGTCCACATTGCACTTTTCGCTTTCAGAATAAATGTTGCTAACCTGTACCTCGATAGCCTTGCTAGCATCAGAGCACTCTTGTTTCTTTATCGTTCCTAAATGGATCAGATTCACAGGCCTTTTTCACGGCAGACGTTTTGACTTGTCATAGCGGGAAAAGCACAGGTGGAGCTAATAACATTAACGACGGCTCTGTTCCAATAATGATGCTATTCATTACACCTGTTTGACAAGTCAAAATGTCTGCTGTGAAAAAGGTTGATTCACTTTTAGTTTAACTTCACATTTTCCCCCTGATCATATGTGCTACACTATTTTAAAACCTGCTTTACCTCCCTTTTTCTTTGTTTTGTTTTAATTTGTGTTTTAAGTGATTATATATTAATAGGCCTTTTTCACAGCAGACATTTTGACTTGTCATAGTAGTAAAAGCACAGGTGTTACTAATAATATCAACGACAGCTCCATTCTATTAAAGTGTCCCAGTGAGTCGAGACAGTGTGACAGTGAGCCAGCATGCACAATACCAGGACCCTGAATCTGAAGCAGCTAAATGGAATTCAGCCAGCATTCATTTTTAATGTAGTGTTGTGTATTATTTACGCCTGTGCTTTTGCTACTGTGATATGTCAAAATGTCTTCTTTGAAAAAGACCTGTGATTGCAACCCATGGAAATAAACAGATCAGTGACAATTCGAGCTCAAGCGCCTTTTATTCTGTTTGCAGGTGTGTACAGCAAGATGCTGCCATACATTATTTTTGGCACGATCAGCATCATGGCTGCTGTTGTTAGCATGCTGCTGCCAGACACCAGAAACAGCAAACTTCCTGACCTTATCAGCCAGGCCAAACCCACTAGAGGGTATGTCATTGTGTGTGTGTGTGTGTGGATAATGATTAACAGAGATAGATTGCTACTAGTCTTCTAAGTATTTATCAGCAATTCTATTAAACTGAGACAATGAAATACTGTGACCTAAATATGCGTTTGCATAACTTTATTACTACCATTATTGCATCAAGAGCAGGTCTCGAGCTGCATTTTCTGTGTTAGAGGTGGTGATGATTTTAAATAAATAGTGTTTATCAGAAAGGAAAACACAAAGGCGCAAACATGTATAGAGCAAACTGAATGACAGCTTAATCTCTTTGTTTGAGATAATGTGCATTTTAACACTCACTATCTGTTTCTCTTTGTTTTTTAAAGCTGCTGCTGTCTAAAGGAAACGGCTACAGCACAGCCAGATTCACCTGAAGGCTGTAAAGAAATAAGCAAGAGCGCCCTCTGCTGAAAGAAAGCCACACAGCAAGAGTCGAGCGATCACAGACAAAATCGACCTACAGTATTTCTGTGTTTTCTGATGTGTTGGCGAGACATTAATGTTGTTTATGAAAGAGCGTGTTTCAGGATTGTAGGTCTATATGTTTTGATGTAAAATATGATGGTCTTGGACTTGAAATTAAAAAATGTAATTTTAATTGGTCCTTTACTCAATGCAGTCACTAATGGGATGAAAGAGGGTGACTAGTCTGTGAGCCCAGCTGGAGAGGGCACACACACAATCCACAAAGATTATTTTATAAAGGTCAAAGCAGGCTACTTCCCCAAGTCTGAAAAAGTCCGACCCAGGTTCACTGCATGTCAGCTGGTTTTGGTAATTTGATTTATTCCAAATTTATTAGGGGATTTGCAAAACTAAAGCACATTACATCCTGCATTATGATCCCGTGGTCCTGTGTTATAGAGGGGTGCTGTTTTCAAAATGTAGTTGAATTATATCATTATATCAATTATATCATTATTTTATATTTTTCTCACATGGTGCATATTCTTAAAACATATGTTGTGTTGTTAAATTACCACAAACTAATGGAGCCAGAAAACCTGGAGACCACAATTATTCAGTGCATAGCAGCACTAGTTGATCATCGGATCTCAAGACATGGGCATGCCGTGAATGTGTGCACTGTACCTGATGGGAACTTGCAGGCGTGCACAATGCACAGAGAGCAGCAGGTGGGGGTGGGGGTGTCAACAGGGGCCCAACAGCAAATATTGTAAAGATAACATAATAATTGCTTGGGGGAAAAAAACATAATCCTTGTTGTCATGGTGTATTTTAATAACTTGTATGTGAGGAGAGTTAGGTCATTACATAATCCCTTTTTACATGTCTTTTACTGCTACAGCTGACTGTCAACATCTGAAGTATCGCGAGATTGACCACGCAGATACACTGGGCTGCTGGGCCCCTGACTCTACTGGCGCCGCGTCCCCCCCCCTCTTTGCTGCTGATACTGGGACCCAGCCGGGGTCTGTCTGCAGCAACCACACACCTGCAAGGATAAACTAGCCGACTCTGCAGCCCCGTCAGGCTGGTGTTGTCTAACTTAATCTACTTAATCAAAGTAAAACAGTCGTTTGCTATCAGCTAGCGTTAAATGCGGTGCTGTCACGCAACAGCTAGCAGGTGGAGTTAGCTAGTGATGGCTCTGGTCTTTGCCGTTGCGTTGTAGCTAGTTCAGCGTAGGTGAATGTAAAATTCACCTACTCCACGTTAGCGCAGGGGTCATAATACTACGTGTCGTGCTGACCACTTAAAGCAACGTTACCGCGTCTCATCGTTTACGTTGGCCAAAACAACGGATGTAGCTAACGCAGCTAAGCTAAGCCGACTAGCTAACGTTAGCGTCTCACTTCCCAAGTCTTTTTTTAATAATCTGCAGTTTTGCTCGTTGTGTGGTGAATCAGATAAGGATCCTTTAAGCAGAGCCTGAGGCCAAGCCCGTGTAAAGTGTTGACTCCATGCTCAAGTTAGGTCATATTTACTGCTGGTTAACTGCCCCACCTAATGACTGACAGATAACATCTATAAGGTAATACCTATTTGCTATTTAACCTCCAAACGTTTGCACAGAAATTAAAACTTTATGCTGGTCACAAATAACATTACCATATCAGTAATTCCCCAATCAGAAACCTCTACGTGGAGAGGGTTAAGCAAAGGAAATTATCATTTGTTGCCCAGCTCATAGATTATCCACAAGTGAGCATGGCTCCTAAAAAGAGACCAATGCCCTTAAACATTGCTACTACTGGCGATGGGTTATCCACCCCCACCAACAATGATGTTGCATCTGAGTAAGTTATTCTCCTAACCACATTAATATCCTCATATACTGTATAAACAGTCAATATGTCAGTCATCTTTATTCCTGTTCTATATCCATTTTTGCAGGGCCAATTTAGAAGCACTTAAAAAAATATTGGCAGAGTTAGACCTGGATGAACAACAGAAGAAAAGGTTAGAAGCTTTCCTTACCCAGAAGGCCAAGGTGGGCGAGTTGAGAGATGATGACTTCCTTCGTATCTGTGAGCTGGGCGCAGGCAACGGAGGGGTCGTCAATAAGGAATGCCACAAACCTTCAGGCATAATCATGGCCAGAAAGGTGAGCTATAAATACACTATTACATTAATGATGTGAATATGATCAAACTGTGATTTCTGTTGCTGCTGTACAAAAAAAGTTATACTGAACCTGTTCATAAAATGTTGTTGATCCTGTACCAAGTGGTCATACCATAAAACACATGCAATATAACAATTCTCTCTTTTCTGTTCAGCTTATTCATCTTGAAATTAAACCTGCCATCAGAAACCAGATCATCCGAGAACTTCAGGTGCTGCATGAGTGTAATTCTCCCTACATTGTGGGCTTCTATGGAGCATTTTACAGCGATGGAGAGATCAGCATCTGCATGGAACACATGGTGAGAAAATTGGAGGGGGTTGACTGTGTGTGTGAGTGGCCGGTTAAGGTATTAGGGTATTTTTGTATTGATCAATTTATCCCCACAGGGAAATTATCTTTTTATGCCCCTGTGCACATTCTTATCTAAGATACCACCCATGCTGAAGGTCAGCTACAGAAGGCCTTTAACTGACTAGTTTCCTTTTTTGCCTATTTCAAGGTTCGTGTCATTGAATCAAGATAATACTAGATCCTCCATGGCCCTCCTATATGTACGTGTGTCAGTACAATGTTTAATTTAGTTTTTCAAAAGTAAAGGTTATTGTTAAACAGCATTAGATAAACATTTCAAATGCTGATCTTTAATTCTCCTTGATCTACTGTAGCTTGGATTGTACCCAGGGTGGGAAATTAACTTTTTAAAATGTGAACATCTACCACTGACAGATACATTTTCAAATCCACCAGCCACTCAATAGTAAATCATTATTTTGTGTCACTTTCATATTTCACTAGCATTTGGCTGGTGCTAATTTCCCACAATGATTATACCATATTTGTATGTCGCTTTGGACAAAAGCATCTGCCATGATTCTGTGTAAATTTAAATTGCCTGGAGTGTGATTTTATGGTAAAATGTAAAGTAAATTAATGGTGGTAATCATGACATGAAACTACACTTTGCTTCTCATTTACTCAGTACACATTACAATAATGGGAAAGATGTGATCCTTCTGAAATTCCATTTTAGACAGGATGTGCTTTTAGCAGTCTCTATAATGACAAGTTGTATTCTTTGTTGTCTTCCTTAATTGTGCAGGATGGTGGATCTCTGGACCAGGTGCTGAAAGAAGCAAAGAGGATCCCTGAAGAGATTCAGGGCAAAGTCAGCATTGCTGTAAGTGTATGGTTATCTTTCTTTATTGTAATATTATGTTATATTACATTATTGGCATTAATGAAACAATGGTTGGTTTAAATTGTTCTGTTTAGATAAAACTATTGTCATTAAGGCTTAAAAATTCAAGATCTTTTGTAGTCATATCACCCAGCTCTTTCAGTTTACTGTATTGAGCTTAAAATAAACTCTGGATAGTAATATACACACACTTGCGCCATAGTCCTGGACGGGTTTCATGCTTGTTGTGTTCACATTAAGGTTATTTACGATTATTGACTTGTGTAATTTCTCCCCTTTATGAAACAGGTTTTGAGAGGCCTTGCCTACCTAAGAGAAAAACACCAAATCATGCATAGAGGTACTAATTTTTTCATGGAGTTAATGACTTATTCTTGTATGTGTTTTGATCTGTAAGGCATAATGCAAATTGGCAAGGTGCATTGTATTTTGTTAAAACATCTGTGTTAACCTGTTCATACACATGCTCACATGCCAAAGATAATAAAAATCTAAATGTTAATATTAGGGCTATAGTCAGTTCAGTGGTTGGGTCATGATAGTACCTGTTGACTGCATATTGTTGTAGATGTCCAGTCAGGTAGAGTTTTTAGAACGTGTCCTTTTTACCCCCAGATGTGAAGCCTTCAAACATACTGGTGAATTCGCGTGGGGAGATCAAGTTGTGTGACTTCGGTGTAAGCGGGCAGCTCATTGACTCTATGGCCAATTCCTTTGTTGGAACAAGATCCTATATGTCGGTATGTTGGTCCTCTCCGATTTATGCCTCAATATAGTTCCTCCACATTACTCTGATCTGTTGCCTTTATGTCTAACTTGACTTGTTTGTTGTGGCTATTTAAATGAAACTTTCCTATCCTTCATCATATTGTGTAGACTACTAACTTCCATTAAAATATTATTCACCTAACTACAACCAGTGCCTCAATTTAAAAATTTAAAATATGTAATAATATTTTGTAATGTAAATTTTTATGAATGAACTTTTATGTGTGTTGTTTGTGTTTGCTGTGCAGCCCGAGAGATTGCAGGGAACCCACTATTCTGTGCAGTCAGATGTGTGGAGTATGGGGTTGTCTCTCGTAGAGCTGTCAATCGGACGCTTCCCCATCCCTCCTCCAGATGCTAAAGAACTCGAGGCCATATTTGGACGTCACATCTTGGATGGTAGTGAGAGAGAGACGCACAGCACTTCACCCAGACCCAGACCACCGGGTAGACCTGTCGGCGGTGAGCAACACAGTTTTGTTAGATAGCTAATTTAAACTGCAATAGGTAACTTTGCATTCAGGCAGCTTTATGTAGCAGCATGAGAAATAATGCATCCTAAATAAATTGCACACTAACATATACCCACCTGGCCAGTCGGTGATTTCTGAATGCCAAAAGGCAGAGTTTAGTGTTTGTGAGTTCTCACTGGATGCTGTTGCAGTGACAGTTTGACTGTTTTGATTCATCTGTTCTTGTTGGTAGAAAACAATATACCTGCCATTGCAATCTAATTTATGGCAAAATAAGAGAAATCTCCCATGTGCTCAATCAGTATGGTGATCAGGATTCTGTTGCAGCTCTTCAGTGTAATTTAGGCTGATAAAATTAGTGTGTTTTTACATAAAGGTCTTGTTTGAGATGTTGAATATAAAACACATTTACCTTTGCTCCTTTTCCAGGTCATGGTCCTGCAATGGCCATCTTTGAACTACTAGACTACATAGTAAATGAGGTAAGAATCTAAGAAGTTGTTCAAAGAACAACAAAAAGTTGCCCTCTGATTTTGTAAAGTATTTACTGTCATCCCTGCAAAACCAGGAAGGTGTCCCCCTCTGCTGTTGGTGATATGATCACATGTTCATTCAACTTTCTTCTGTTTTTCAGCCCCCTCCCAAACTACCACATGGCGTCTTCACCTCTGATTTTCAGGACTTTGTGACAAAGTGGTGAGACAACATTTTATCCTGAAAACATTGCTCAGTTGTTCTTTTCAAATACACATTTTTTGATTTTGTGTAAACATAAACATATAATCCAATGTTTTGTGACCAACTTGATAGATGAAAAAGATTGCTCTCTCTTCTGTTGTTTTCAGTCTCATCAAAAATCCAGCAGACAGGGCTGACTTGAAAATGCTGATGGTGAGTATCCTCAGTTAGACTATAGCTTAAGTTTGAATTTAAGCTCTCATCCTGCACTTAGAACATGTGCAATATCTGACAGGTTGAAGGCAAGTGTTATATTCGTACACAGAGTCAGCAGCAGAAAACTCTGTTCCTTTAAATGATTGAGTTTTTAATGTCCAGTATCTTATTTGTATGTGATTGTATTTGTTTTGTTGCAGAACCATACGTTTATCAAGCGGTCTGAGGCGGAGGAGGTAGACTTTGCTGGCTGGCTTTGTAAAACCATGGGGATGAACCAACCTGGAACTCCCACGCGCACTGCAGAGTGAACACACACTCACGCACACAGTATGCACATGCAACAACATGGAGAAGCTCCTGCCTAAAACTTTACGACCACACACACACACACACAACCCTTGTTTGCCACATCCCTTCCTCAGGTGAACCTCTGAAGTCTCCATCTATCAAATGAACTCTACTGACATGTAAGCCAGTTGATCACTTGCTAGGAAAGATACTGTATCTACAATTTGCACCCTTTGTGGAAAGTCGGATTCTGGGATTCTGTTGTCCATAAAAATGTCCTCTTAAATCAATTACAACATAATTTCTCTGAAAGTTTGTTGGCAATGTAAAGAACATTGGTCATCACTAATTTGTGTTTAGTTCAATTCAGTATTTTGGGCCATTAAATCTCTTATTTGGAGACTAACTAACTAAACCTATAGCTGCTGGACTGGAATCAGGGTGGGAAATTAGCACCAGCCACCAGCCAAATGCTGGAAAAATATGAAAGTGGCTGGTAGATTTCAGACACATAATAATGATTTACTATTGAGTGTGAATTTGAACATTTATTTGTCAGTGGCTGGTATTTCCCACCTGATTGGAATCTTAAATGCTAGCCCTTGCATTTGAATTTGTCACCGTTATTACAACCATGCCTAGTGTTCAGCACTGCCGCACTATTTTTCCTTGTTTGTCTAATACAGCCAAGCCATTAGGCTTTTGTTCAGCCTTACCCACCATCCTGCAGTCATTCAGACTGAACATACTGTATCAAAACTGGGAAAGATATCCCTTAACAGAAAATGAAAATGCATATAATAGCTGAATAATTTAACACGTGTCTTTTTCAATTCTGCTTTTCAGTTTTCTTGTCTGAATTTCTCAGAAGTGTTTTGAGGCTTACAGCACAAGTGTGTCAATCCCAGTTATTACAATCATGGTTAAGCATTTGTACATGTGTACAGGCAGATACATATATGAATTTGTTTTGTTTTGTGTTATGCAAACACATTGAGACATGTAAGATTATGTTTATTTTACTAAACAGGTCAGGTTATGTGTGTCTGTGTTAGCAAGAGATGATTGAGTATAGGAAAATCTTAGCATTTGTTGATGTGACTTGATTTCTGCAACTTTTGAGATGTCTTGAGGTGAAGCACAATGTTTAAAACATTTTAGCATGACCCTCATGTCATGTCAAAAATAAAAACAGTTAAATGCACCCTCTGCTCCCTCTGTATGTTGAGGTTGTTAACTTAAAGCATCATCCTCAGCTTGTTCTGGTACCATTAGCTGAGGCAGAGGCTGCCTTTGGAAATACCAGAAATTCATCCCTGGACGGTAACGAGACTGCTTTTGTCTCTTGAGCAAGCTGCATCGCGACTCACTGAGCAGTCTCAGCGGAAACAAATGATTATTTCTTTGTATTTTCTGTAATGTAAACAATAGGACTTGCCATTAAATGCATCCTGTGTTGTCGCAGGATTAGGGCATTTCACTCCTTGTTCTATTTGTGTACTTCCTCCTTTATGTAACGGTTTAAAGATAGAGATGTTTTTATGGTAAAATCATCCAGAGCTTTGTCTTTATGAAGTCATAATTGTCAATAAATGGTATGCATTGTAACATGCAAACATGATGTCTTCATTTGCCAGAATATGACTTCACTGTCTTACATTAATTTCACCAGAAGGGGGAGGCATATTAGGTGCAATGCACTGAGGACTTCTGGTACAATTACTAACTAAAATATGCTACCAAACAGAAATATCAAAATATACTTGGTACTGTGTGTGTTGTGTTTACATTGCTGCAACCACGTTAACTCATGCTTATACTGACTGAAAGCAAGAGCAGGACAGTGAATTAAAGCAATGCTTAAATACATTAGTCCTCCATTTAAATTACAAGCACAATGATTCATCTGTTTGGCTCATGTCTGGAGTGATAATGAAATGTCCTCCCTTGAATGTCTGTCAACTTCAGGCTGAAAGTGTGAGGCCTTGAGCTCAGAGAAAGACGTAGTGTTGCAGCATGTGGGGAAGCAAAGTCTGAGCAATGTTGACGGGAGGGGGACCACTGCAGCAGAAAAACAGCAAAGTCTGCAGTCATTAATATGCAAATATGCAAATGAGAGGGTAATTAAGATTGGGCGTTTGTCAGTGGCTCTTTGATTGCTAATGAATTCAAATCTGCAAGAAAGGGGGAGGGGATGATGAGCAAAAAATTAGGAAAAAGAACAGGATGGTATTGTGCTTTTTCTTGCAAAAGAATGAGGAAAAAGAGTGAGCTATTCATTCTATAGAATGAAAAGGCCCTATTGAACAGAAGAAATACTGAACATTGCTGCTTTTAGACTCGCGTCAAATATGAAAAAAGATAACGCCCACCCAAAACTGATAAAAAGAATCACACGTATGAAAAACACGCTAACGAGTATGTTAAAATTCTGTTCAAGCACCGACAGAAGCCGCAGCATAAAAGAGGGGAAAACGGGGCTATGAGTTGGTGCCAAGACAATTAACCGTGCACGCCGTCACTAAGCATTCAGCATGGCAGGCTAGAGCCACCACAGGAAGGTAGAGAGATTTCTGCTCATTAAGAGTGATGTGGCTGACCCCTGTTGAGAGAGATGCTCAGGTATCTTGGCAGGGGGGGGGGTGCAGTTGTAGCATGCTGTGTGTCACAAACAGTGTTATTTTCATATTTTTGGCAAGGGGGGCTACAGTTCACACACGAGCACACACTGCTGTTATTGCTGTTTCAGTGGTCCCTTGACACTTGTACATCTTCCTCCCTGGCATGTGAAATGAGGATATGTATACAAGGAATAAAAACAGATTAAATGTTGTGAAGAATGGGGGAAAACAGCTGTTCTAGTCACCTTATAGCATAATGACTTTGCTGCAGCTTTGTATATTTCACAGGGCTGAACACTGACCACTGATATGTGTCACTGTGTGTGATACCCAGTCGGAAATATAAGAAATATTATATATTAGATTGAGTCTTAAAAAGAGAAAGCATGCCATCGTGTTGTTAATCGAATACCCAAGTGCAGAGTATGATATTTATATTGAATTCCCAAATACTTGAGCCAGGATTGTAAGTACAAACACTCAGAACTAATATATTTGGAATGGGGTGTTAGCAGCTGATCCCAGCCCTGCTCTGTTTGGTGTATGATGAGCGGTGGAGTACATGAGTGTGTTTGCGTTTGTGTGTGTGACAGAGAGAGGGGGGTGGGGTGGGGGGCTGTATTTTTCACAGGAAACAGGAAACCAGAAGTCATAACAGGATGCCCCAGGTTTTCAGACTGTACCTGATGCGTGGGTGGCTGCATGGGGGTAACCCATTTACAAAGCTATAGTGCTTGTGTAGAAGAAGAGAGAGCCCAGGAAAGAGTGGGTGGAGAGGAGGGTATACGCACTTGGGGGTTAGGAAAATGGAGTTCCACTCTAAATATAGCTTTTTTGTGTCTTGCGCCTTACCGTACAACCTTGATGTTGTTTTACCTCCATGCTGTTCGTCCTACTTTTTAAAAGGCAACTAACCAAACATTGTTTGATGTTTTGAGTAGAGCTGCGATATGATCACTTCCATGTCAAATACATATGCCATCTTTCCCCAGGTGTACTGTAGGAGCTTCACAAGTGAATCTGTGACATGAGACCAGTTTTGTCATAATGAGGTTGATCTGCTCACACTGACTGAATGCTCCTTATCCTGTTGTGCCCTTGCCTTACTCATTTTACTGCATCTGTCTTTAACAATGCAAGTCTAAGCATGCATTGCCTGTTCCTGTAGCTAAGTAAAATATTCTGTGCTACATTTCTATACACGTATTTAGTTCTAAAAGGATAAGATGATAACCAGTCTTTAGTTCCACTGTTAATGACATACAGGTTTGTGCTGGAGTTTCATGTGTGCAGTGCATGCGGAGCATGTGTGTGTGTGTGTGTGTGTGCATGTTTGTGAACCACAAAGTGGATGGCTGAGTTTTCTCGTAAAGGCCAGCACAGATGTTATTTAGGTCGTTTCCCCTCAAACCAGTTGAGGTTTTCTTTAGAAAGGCTCAAAACAAACACAGACATTAACTGCAGCCTTGTTTACATAACCACCAAGGTACAACTCATGAAACACAGCAGCCAGGCCATTTTTCTGAGTAAGATGCTGACTCATGCTGTAAACTCATCCTTTTGATTTGACAAAATGATGTA
Organism: Macquaria australasica; assembly: GCA_005408345.1. Lineage (NCBI taxonomy): Eukaryota > Metazoa > Chordata > Actinopteri > Centrarchiformes > Percichthyidae > Macquaria > Macquaria australasica. The sequence continues at coordinate 433,849 of SEMN01000011.1, forward strand.
GCTCTACCATTACTTTCTTTATCTCTCCCACACATATAATAAAAACACACACTCATGCATTCACATATGTTGCACTCAACATGCTAGAGCATTTTCTAACTGCAGATCATTTTCCCTCCCTAAACACTAAACTAAAACTAAACTACAACTACTGGACAAACTGAATACGTAATGATATGTTGCAAGATTTCAAATATGATCACACATAAAGGCCACTGTGATGGCTGTAAATATTTTTCAGGGATGTATTCATAACATTTTGTAACTATATATAATTTTTCTCCTCACAGAATTAAGCTAAAACTATTTGACAAAAAGGGTATTGTTAATACATGATGGCTAATTTAATTAGTCCCTAATTATTTCTCAGGGATGTTTTCATATCATTTTCAAACTACTGTTTTTTCCCCCTTAACACTAAACTAAACTAAACTATTGGACAAAATGGCATTGTAAATACGTAATTATATTTATTATTTCAATATTGTAGCCTAGATATTATTAAATATTCTGATTAGTGTAATTGTTTTCAAGGATTTATTCATAGCAAGGTCACCCCATAATCTGTTGTCTTTGGCCATGAATTTAGACAACACGGCCAATTACAATCCACCACAAGAAAACATTTCTTACAATCTTATCCATGTTTTTGCATAACTGAGCAACGTTTTTGTAGCTCAGGCACTGTTAGAGAACAACATTAAAACGCACGTAACCCGTTGGCAAAATGAGACTGCCCTAAAGGTTGATGATGAAACATATTTGGGTGTCCCACTTGCCAATCAAATTTTCGTCGTATCCAATTGGTCCTCCCTCAGATATTATCATTCCATCTTCTACTGGTCTAAGGTTGTTGGGCTTTCCGCTGTGCTCATCCGCCAGTCGACATAGATCCCCGCGAATTGGCACTCCGATCATTTTGTGCCTCGTTTACAGCCACAAAACAGTGGCATTTTGTGGTATTTAAGATAATCGCTGCGTAAGTACAAATACTGTTGAACCCTGCTCCGTTTGGTTACTTCGTTTTTTAGTTGAGATTGTACACCGCTGATGTTTCAGCGTCCATGCCCTCCCGTAGGCTGTGCTGCGGAGTGATACCCTGTTGGAACCGACAATGTGGAGGCTGTTAAAATGTCTACTTGGAAAATGAAATGGTTAGAATTTCTCTAACAACGAGGAAACGGGGGTAACACAAGAGTTATGGTTTGTGTTAGAGACGTGTTTTCAGCTTCGTGACGAAGACAACGACGAGACGAGGCGACGGAGGAGTGGTTCATATTGTCTTTCCTCATTTTCATCAAGCCCACAGTCCGGACCACGGGGGGAAGGATCCTTTCCCCAACTTTGTTTTTCTCTCTACTCCAGCCGTTGATTTCTCCCTGTTGGATGCCACACAATTGAACCCAGGTAAATACGCGGGCACACACACATTTATAACGAACAAACGCATGTCAAACAGAAGTTGTCTGTCGCGTTGTAACCGGAGTAATGGTCAAGTTTTAAGCGCATCGTTCAAGTTGCACCGAGTGCCACAGCCGGGAAAAGCGGGGTCTCGGATTTTCGTCCCTTCGGCCTCTGCGAGCTTGTCGCGTTGCTGCCGAGTATTACTAGCTTATGTGCGAAGGAAAAGACTTCTTTGTTCACTTCAGCGGGTTATAACGTTACAATGCATTAGCATATTACCAGACAGTTACCGCCCTCCCCCCCTGGATTTAGCTGTCTGTAGTATTAGTATGTAGGTTTTCTCGGAACAAATGCACGAACGTTAGCTAGCCGTGAAACGTTAACGTAGCCAGACGTTGTTCATTTGCTTTAGCTGTAACATTCCTGGTTGCGGCTACAATGCTAATCTCTTCCACCTGTTATCAAGATTTTACGGTTTCACTAATGTAACCTAACGCCAGGTCACTGTACTCATAAGTATAAACCACAGAATTGTGCTAGCTAAATTCTAGTTAAAAGTAGTACTGTGGGGTATTATTTTTTTAACCCCCCCCCCCCCCTTCACCAACAACAACCCTCCACTGTAACAAGCAACAAGAATGCAGCTAAAAGCCTTATTTACTCCATCCTGCATCATTTAAGACGCGATTTTTTGAAATAATTTTTGACATTTATTCTTATTTTGTTGCGTTTTGACCGCCCAACTGAAACTTTTGTGGCCCGAGTCTTTGTGTTCATTAGTGTCTCATTCTTCTGCTCGACGTGAGGGCAGGCAACAGGTTTTTAGGTCCTTTTAAACGTCCCGCAGGGTTTTAACCTACAGATGACACGAAAACACACGCCATTGATAACAGACCGTCTTTTATTTGACGCCCAGGTACAAGATGTGTGGCTTTTTCTGCCTTAAAAGTTTTCTCCAAATGGGCAGGCCGAAGGTGAGGGTGCTCAAGACAAGCGTATGCAACTTCCATTTGTTAGGAGGGGCTAAACACTTATCCCCCATTTTGACCTCAGCTCAATGAGAGACACAAATGACTAGATTAGGTAGTGTCAAAATGTTTTGGCTTGTTCTTATGTAATAACACGTTTCTCAATTGTGCTATTATTACCCGTTGTACCAGTATTTTTTCCCGCTAGTGGTTGCATCTTTTCATGCCTTCAGAGACGGATACAGTTGTTTTGTTTTATGAGTTATCAGTGTCGACATGTTGTTGATTTTTGGTGTTGGCTTTGTCCCGGTTTTACTTGATTATAGACAAACTAGTGACATTACCCAAAATATTTCCAGGAGTACAACTGGTAAAAGTTGTACTCCTGTAATGCACACATTGGTCTAAAAATTTAGACACATTTTAATGTGATGGTAATACTTTTTGTTGCCATGAATAGCTTAAATAACCGAAACTAATTGGCTTTTCCTGTTTCTAGTGTATTATTTTAGACCAAAAGTGAATCTTCAGTCATGCCCTGAAAATGATACTGAGTTATTCAAGTGGTAGCAGTGAAATCATCTTACAAATGTGATGTTAAAAATCTACAGCCCCCCACCTAATTGTTTAAATTGTTTAAGATTCTACTTGCAACAAAACGGTGGTTAAAATAACAGAAACATGCCACAATCCAATCTTGTCAATTAATCTTATAGACATTTTTAAAGTTATAGTTATAGTTAGTGTTGTTAATTAATTGGTGGCAGATCTATGCACCCAGTGTTCTCCTTTGGCAACATAGTTTTCCAATGTTTTTGTTTTTGACATTGCATATCATTTTGTTTTGTTATAATTTTCTTAGCAATTGATGCACTAGCAATTCAGACAATATTGCTGGTAATCACAAAAACAAGATTTATACAAAATTATTTAAAGTGGAAAAGCAAAAGTCTCTAAAATAATGACAACATATTCCAAACTCAGGAAAACTGCATTAGATTAGAGGAACAGGGAGCACAAGTAAACCCTCAACAGCAACTCAACTGAACGTCACTTGTATATTTGCTTGATGGCATCACAAACTGCTGCCTTAAAAATGAACTCTGAATTTAATCAACACCTCTCACTACAAACAAAATGTTTGATTTCCCCCAGCTGGTATTTAGTGTAGTGCTTTTGTATTTCAAAGTGTCTCTGCTGGTTTGCCCGATACTTATGTAGATGTTTTACACAAATGACCTGCATTTGCTTTGATACAGGCTGGTCGTACAGTACATTACCTGTTTGAGAGTCCAGCATGCCATGTTATTACTCTCTGCGTTTTTCAAAAGAGATGTTGGTTGGTTTTTGAGGTAGAGGAAGCTGCCTGAGTCCAGAGCATAACAACGAGTGCAGTGTGGCCTGTGGCTGAACCATGGTCACCCATGTTAGATGTGGGCTGCCAGAGAAACTCTTAGAACTGACTGCAGTTTTTATTACTTGATCAATACACTCATGGTTTCGCAAGAATGTGCTACGACAATGGTAATTCTACTAAATGTTACGATGTAGGCATTAGTTATTCAGGTTTAACTGTGTCATTGGTAAAAAGATTACTTGAGTCTGAGTGATGCTTTGTGAAAAGCTGACTGGGTGGTTTTGTAGGTTATGTATGTCAGGCTTCCCATCAGGTTATTTAATTTACTTTTCTCACTGTCGTATTGAGCAAAGTGAATGCTTTTGAGTCATCTAGCTGAATAATTATCTACTCTGTAAAGCTAAAATTGGTCTAGATATTGTCTGGAGTTGTGTTTTATAGAAATATTTCCTGGTTTTAAAGCATTTTATTTCATTTATTTATTTATTTTTTTATACAATCTGTCATTTTTGCCATCATTCCGATTGGTTGTGACAACATTTTATTTATTACCTTTTATTGTTGAGATACGGGGACACAGCAACACCACTAGGCACAACTTCACAATGGAAGAGGCAACACCACAGGCACTCAGACAGGTTTAAACAAGTCTCCAGTTTAACTATATTATGTGAACCACTTATTTACAAGTGAAAAGGAAGACACCTCTGTCCAGTTGCCCCTTGCATTATATAAATGCGTACATGCACCTCTACCATAAACGCAGTAGGTCAAGTTTGAACCATGAATCAGTTTTGCTACGTCCACTGGGTGTTTCGAGTGGACAGTTTGGGTAATAATTTCAATGTTAACCTTAATTTTCATTTTCGGTGAAAGTGGTGTAGATGGTATGGTTAGTGGTTTAGATAATATGTTAAACTGGAGTTGTTTAAAACTTGTGTGGTTGCCCCATGTATGCATAGCTGTTTCAGGCGCTGTTGTGTCCTTTATATCTCAGCAGCTGGTGAGCAAAATGTTGTCATAACCAATAGGAATGATGAACAGAATGATGAAAATATCAGGAAAGTATTAAAGGCTGCAAAACAGATAAATAATACAATTTCCTAAACTTTAAGTGGGCTGAGTGAAATAAACAGTGAATGCATCAAACTGCTTGGTTTATGTATCCACATGTTTCTCCGCACCCATATTACCCTCCTCTTGTTATTGTCACATTATTGAGGTATGGAAAAACATTGTGATACTTGCCTTTGGGAATATCTGGCTCTACTCCTAACTCTACCCTCCTACAAATGGGTGAAATATACTCATATTCTCCTTACCTCTGCTTGTAGTCGCTTGCTGAGACTGAAAGGGCCAAGTGAACAGCAGCAGAGAATGGCTGCAGTGGAAACAGACAAGGAGCTCAACGACTTGCTGGATTTTAGCGCGGTAAGATTTCTCTGAAGACTGCTTGAATTTGCGAGTATGCATCCTGTACAGTAACTTTATGGTCACAGAATGACAAATTACTTTAACTTTCATAATAAGTCCTGAACATTTGTCAATGTGATAGAATATAAAGGCATCCATGAATGGGTCAGTCGGTCAGGGTTTGAAGGACTGCAGCACGTACATCAGCCACGTTTTTATCGAGACTGTTATATCACTTTAATTTTAGCAGTCACTAGTCAAAGTTGGAATGTGTAGATTGCGTCATGCCTCTTGTAGCTGTTGGCTAAATAGGACAGGATACGGTATAGAATCATTTGAATTACCACCTAATCAACCTTTGCACAAGTGAAGAGGATACAGCTCAGCAAAGTCTTAAATGGACTTGCACTATTTTTTTTTTTTTTTTTTTTTACAGTTTTATTTCTCTCATTTCAGATGTTTGAGCCGCCAGCTTCAAATGGCAAGAACCGGCCCACTACTCTTGCCAGCAGTCAGTTTGGAGGTTCGGGTAAGACAAAAACAAATGATTTACTTTTTCTTTCATTTCTTTTGCCTCCCAAGTAAAATATATCCTTTATTCTTATGGATCTGATTCTCTTTATTAAAAAATGAAATGTCAGTAAAATGTTATGACAAAGAAAAGAAAATATCATCATCTGTTCCGTCCTCTCACCTAAAGCTAGTGTTTAATTGTCCTTATTGGTTTGCATTGCTCCCTGGTACATCTCCTTATAGTAAAGCATGGCAGTAATGGGCTGTTAGAGCTTCTTGTCATCTCACTACTCCACCCTCACTCATTCGTGGTGTTTTGAATGGTAATAGAAAAGGAAATTGTTCCTGTTTTCCACTTCTTCTCATGAATTAGAAAAGGAAATTGTTCCTGTTTTCCACTTCCAATTGTGTTTCAGATCACAGATTATTGGAAGGAACCTCAGGAAAGATTGCTAGGTTATTTTATGTTATGTAGATCAGACGTCATCTCCTCTACACTTCCTCATCCTCGCCTTGCAGGTGTCCCTTCCCTCACCTTCTCAGCTGTTGCCATTCAATCACTTAAGGACAAAGGCAGAGGGTGGGGGTTGATGGGAACAGCCCAATTAATCTCCTCTGCTTACTCTGTGAAAAAGTGTATTCCCTTGTTCTGCAATCTCGCACCCTACTTTTCCCCTTCACATAACTCATTTTCACCCAGAGCTATTGTTCATCATCTTCATCAACTCTACCAGCCTAGCTTTTACAGTCAGTTTTAATACATGCATGCAGCTTACTATAAACAAACAGCCTCAGAGATACTCAAGATCGGACTGTTTCCTTTATTTTGTGGTGTTTCTGGGCCCTTTTGTATTGCTGTCATACACAAAAAGTGGTTTGATTTAAAATAAATGTATACTTGTCCATCTCTATTCCTACTGTAGCACATCTACTTGCCCTACGTGAAACTTTCTGTCACCTTTTGTATCTCTAGAAGATGTTCTGTAGGTCTTTCGGCTGGCAATAGAACTGAAACAGGATATTGATGCTAAGATGAAAGACAAGGCAAGCGGCGGCAGGGTGGGGTATAGGGGGCTCTATTTCTTCTATTGACTTGAGGGCCACTTGCATGTTCTTTTGTCACAGCAAGGTGTGTGCTTACAAAAGAGACACATTGATGTTATCAATCCAACGGCTGCTCATGGGATTGTCCCCCAGCCCTAAAATTATACTTGGGTATCAAACACTCAAACACAAAACAAAAAAATTGTAGTATTTGGTTTGCATTTTCATGAGGAACAGCTACTGTGGTCTGACAGTGGATTCCCATGGACAAAAAGTCCATAGAAACGTGTACAGCACCTCTGTATCACTTTAAAAGAGTAGTTCAACATATCTGGGAAATGCGTTTATTTGTGTTCTTTCCTGAGTTATATAAGATCTCTACACTCAAGTCTGTGCATTAGCTACGAAGCTGGAGCCAGGAAGCGATTAGGTAAGCATCAAGACTGGAAGCAGGGGGAAATGGCTAGCCTACCAACATCTCTAAAGCTTACTAATTAACAAGTTTTATTTTGTTTGTTAAATCTGTATACAAACAGAAATATAAAAACGACAATTTGAAGTCTTGTCGTCACAGTGAGGTTGCCAGGTTTGGTACCATCTGCCCTGTACAGAGACCTATACTAAAACCTGTGTTCACTGACCGGCCCTGCACAGAAGTGCTGGCCAGATGGATAAACTGTTGTTGGTCAAGAAATAGAACGTAACTTTCTGCCATTTTCACATTTCTGTGTGTGTACAAATCTTCTCATCTCACTCTCAGAAAGAAAGCGTATTTCCCAAAGCATTAAGCTATTCCATCTAGCATAAAAAAATTTAAGATGCTTTGACAGTTGGATAGGCCTGAGCTAGGGCTGGGCGATAAAACAATGACGATAATTATTGTGATATAATTTTCCTCAATATAAGCTAGGACGGGCAATAACACAAACCTGTTTCATGATTTGAAACAATATCACCCATTAGAACACGCAGAAAGTAAGAAATGACAGTACCTCCAATATGTGAAATGTTCGGCTGTTTGGCAAGTGTTTGTATTGTTCTGACAATAAAGAATAGCTTAAAACCAGAATTAACCACCTGGTTTCTTCAACTTTCACTCAGCAAACTGTATTCCTGCTTTTTGTGGAGCAGCCGCAGCCACATGTTTTCCTTATAGAGTCAGTTAGAAGACTTTTTTCCCCAGTATGGTTAAGGTTTGGGATATGTGGAGGTTTAACATGTGTGGCTATGGGGAACCTCCCTTTTAGAGCCTTCAGTGATGATAATATCTCTGCTCTGGTCTTATGTGCCTGTTCAATCCTCTTCACTAGTCAGTTTATTCAATTGTCAGTGCACTTTCATTTTTTGGTCTCTAGAAACCGAGAATCCTAAAATGTATTTTTAAACTTTGGTATGGGCTGAAATGCAGAAGGGGAGGTTCAAATTTGCATGAAATGTTTAATTTTTTTAAACAGATGTGTTAGTGAATCACTTAAGGTTAATGTGAAACTCAAGTCGATTTGCTGTTTAAAATTGCAATTCCTAGCACATATTGCTGTTGAAATGTATGTAATTTCACACCGTGTCAGAACTAGGACATTCAAACGTGAGCTGTATTTGTTAGTGGGTTAGAGCACACCAGGTTGTGTTTGAGAAGTCTCCGGTGACTCACAGGTTAAAACAGCCATGCCTGTGTTATTGTACATTGTTCAGTATTTCATTAACAGTGTTCACTCTCTTGAGATTTGATCTGACATCATGCTTTGTGTCTGTGTGACTCACTTTGCCAAGGGAAGGAAGAAGGTGTGTAGACAAAACGGCACACTCAGTTATAGGTGCCTGGGGCTGTGTTCCTATAAAAACCAAGACGTGTCTGCAAGTTTGGTCAATGTATGTGCCGGCGTTTTGCTCATGATGCCGATGACTCAGGCTGGCTGTCTGTTTCCAGTATCTCTTCCTGTGTAATTATAGACTAGCCATGCTTAAAGGGGCGTTGCATGCTGGGAGGAGAAGTGCATTGGGGTTCACCAGAGAATTTGTCTGATGTTACTCACCCTTTTTCTTCATTTTTCTCTTTCCAGTCCTGGTAGTCTGTCTGAGTTGTGCAGTACTCATGGTTTTCTCATGGTTTTGGCACTTCTCGTGGCTCTAATGGAAATAGTTCTGTAACAATTATTCTGATTCAATGTAGTTTTGTCATTCACAATGTGATTTTATTTCATACCTCTGTAGAAATCTAATTTATACATGATCTTGCTGCAACGGCAGTGTGATCTGTTGTATCTGTTCAAGCACTCCCCAATTTCTCCCCAGAACACCACATTATGAACTGGGCGCAGGCCAAGGGGGCAGAGACGACAACTATAATGGGTGCGAATAAGATGAAGGAGTAATGTGTTAAAAGAGAAAGCAGCATTACAAACTGAAAAAGCTTAAAAGAAAAAGCAATAACTAGAACAAAATTAGTCCAAATCATTGAAACTCTGCTGGAGATAGTGAGGAAGAGGAAACAAACTTATCCAACCGCAGTTCTGACAAAAAAAGCATATTGTTCATTTCAGCAATGTGTGTCAGGCAGTCACTCAGACAAGTTAACATCACTGCGGTAGCATGTAATGCATAAACCCGCATTATAACATTGTCGTGTATGTAAAGGATTACACTGTGTGTCCATGTGATCCAGATCTATTATGTTCATACGCATGTTTTTTAATTCTACAGTTTTACTCCTATGGTTGAAACCACAATAGATTTGTGTGGAGAGGGAATAGATTATTATACATTAATAGAAATACACAATACAGTAACCAGAATGATGGTGACATTATACAGCTGGTTTAACTTCATTAAATAGAGTTGTCAGGATTCATTCTGAAAACCAGCTCAAATTTCCAATTAATTAAATAGAGTCCACTCAGTTTTGTTCACCTGCTTATCGTCAGATCAGTTAATTAGAAAGAATATGTGGGTTAAAATACATTAGTTTAAATTACTCTTTAACGCCTCTTAGTTCATCTTATTTCCACTATCTCATGTCTTTAAACATTCATCCCATAGTTCCATTCCTTCAGGTGTGAATATTTGCTTGAATCCTCCCATTATTTCTACCACACAATCCATTTTTTCTGAATTAACCCTACACTTGAGTGACTTGAAAAAGGTATTCTTAAAGGAGAGGGGCTGTGGAGTTAGTTTTCTGCAAAGTGCTATAAACATCCTGCTATTTGTGGAATGAATGCCTTACAATCCTCAGTCCTGCTGAAGAGGGGGAAAATGCCACATGTTCATGTCTCGCTAATTAGCTTTGAATATTTTTTTCAGACTATTCTGATATGCTAGATTAAAGCTTGTTCCACTTGTCTGTAAACTTACATTTTATTTGGCAATACTATTTGTTTGACACGGGATCTGGTTTATTTAAATTTAGTATTAATACCAGAGTAAGTAAAATAGACTCCTTGAATATAGAGTTTATTAGATTACTATTAATACTTTTTCTGTCATTTTCACTGTCCAAAGAACCTGCTTGTAATCGACATATCAACAGAAGTGTAATGCAGGAACACAAAACATTGAACCGGAGCCTTTTATGGTCTGGAGCTCGGGTACTGATGACTTACAGCGGAAACGAATGGTTCATGCATTTTCTTTATCGTCTTTGATTGACGTGGAGAGTGACAGTCAGCCATAGAGAGGGGACAAGACATTGTCTCCTTCATCTCTTATTCTGCTGGTGTCGCGTGTATAGATCACAGTTGTCACGGCAATCTAGCAGCTCTCAGCGCTGTGGACCCATCATTCTGTTCTACTGCTGATCCTGTCATGATTCTAGCCCGCCTCCACCCCCCTCCCCTCTCCCCTCTTCGCTTTTTAATTAGACAACAAAACAAAAATATGAATATTCATAGAGCTGAGCTTCATTAATATGCACAATTATGCAAATCAACACGCAATTAAGCTTCAGCTTTCCCCCAGAGATGCTGTGTTGCAGTACGAGAGGAGACTGAGAAAAAGGGGACGGGCAGGAATTTCTGCTTCGCCAATCTTTAAAATCACTCCTTTCAAACACATTCACCTCTGTGAAAGCTGGAGTGCTGTGGCCAGGGATAACGTGTGTCAACTGTGTAAGATTGAGACCTCACGTCTGTGTTAAGGCGAAGGTGTAGGCCAAATGTGAGAGAATAGATGGGGGATGAATGACTGTTGCCATGGAAAATGTAAAGGAGTGGAGTGGGAGAATGAAGAATGTCGAGGATGATTCTGGGAGCCTCATACTGGGTGTTAATTATTCAAACTTCCTACAGTTCATATCCACGCTATGTGACAGCGCTGTCACTATGCTGTCTCTGTGCGAGCTGTGAAGTGAAGCTCCTCAATGGAGGTTACTTTGAGCAGCCTGAAAAACCTGTATCAAAGCAGGTCAACTTCATCATTCTCTCAAGTTAGACTTAGTTTTGCAAAGCCTAAGCGTAAATCCCTGTTAAGAATGTGTCTGCCTTTTAGTGGTTAATAGGCCTAACCCAGTTCTTTGTCTTCCAGGTATGGATGAGAGGAGTGGGCCCAGTCCCTGGGGGCCAGGACAACAGAACAGTCCATCTTTCAACCAGGGAAGGGTACGGTTTATCCTCACTTACTACATTGAATCTGGCCATGTAGATGTCATGCTATTGAGCTTGAGTGAAACATGACATAAGTTTGGGTGGTCATGTAATTTATACCCCTTTCACACACAAACACAATGTATGATATGGAGTGATAAAGTTTTCACTGGCACAGCACCAGTCTGGTTAAAGGTACATAGTAAGTTGTCACCTTGTTCCACATCCGTAGTTTAATACACTTGACTGCCAAGACCAGGCTCAGATTTTAGGAGTTTACTAGAAATCCAGATGGATTACACACATAAGGAGACATTTTACACACAATCTACAAACAACAGCATAAACAAATTCACCCTGAACGATAAAATAATGGCACGTCACACATTACAAAATATTATGAAGATTGTCTTTCCAGAGGGAGCTATGCACCAGCTCCATCACAAACATTAGTGTCTGTCTTATTACTCTGTATATATCTCATACATAGTTGGTTTGTATTGTTGTGAGTCCAGCTCAAAAAGCCACACACAACTCCAGATTCTTACTGTCATTGGAGCAGCCCAAATTAAATCTACTAGCAATTTAGAAGAGTTAAGATCTTATCTCTAAACCACTCAAATTACCAGATATTCTGAGCGTAACATTGGTACTGACAAGGCCAGACCAGTCCATATTTCTTCCCCGATATCTAGAACAGGGTGGGGTATCGGAGGTAACTTGGGAAGATTAGACATTATGGATGGTTCAGACTGTCTGCTGGACTGATCTACCAGGATTTATCTGCTTTATTTGTGCACCTTATATAAAGTCAATGCAATAACTAACGCTGTATAATCATATTCAAGTATTTTACTATCGAGCAGAACAGAAGGTACATACATCAGAGATGGTAACAAGCAGCTGTTATCTCATAAAGTGATTACTATAGCTATCCCATAGTATAGTGAAGGTTGAGAATGTATTTTTGGTAGTCACCAAAGACATCTGAGAGTCAGCTGCAAAACAACATTGTGCTCACAAGCTAACTTTGGTATTGGGGAAGTCATCAGTCAAGTTTCTATCCAAATGTTGAGCAAATTTTAACCAAATGTTCAGAGAATCGGCAAAAGGAGATGTTTCCATCTATTACTGTTAAGTGAATGTCAAGATAAGCAGTTGGTTGAGAGTTAAACAGTTGGCTAATTCTCCAGTCCGGCACCAACAAAACAGTGCAGAAGAAGTGGGCACAACGAGATGACATAATTAATAAAGCGGCAGTCAAATCTCAAGAGATGGAGAACCATGTGTGACATATGCACATAAAAACAGGTGGATGGAAACGCTTATTTTTCCAGTCTGAATGAATGCACATGAACGGACCATTCTGACGGACATGTCAATCTGTCCTCACTTTAACTTCATTTCCACAGGTACCTTTACACGAAAAAATTCTGTTTTTTCCTTAGACCAAAATGCAAAATGAGAAATATTGGTGTATGTGATTTATGGATTTCTATAGTAATCCAGTATTGATACTGTAGTAACCCTGTAGCTGCAGAAGAATCCCATATTCAACCCTTCATCCCAAAAACAGAGCAGTGTCGGACCTGCCTAAAAACTAGACCTGGCACAGGGTTTCAGAGCCAAGTCTGATAATCTTTGTTGACCCATTCACATGAACACATGGACAGTTTATTTATTACATAGCTGCTTTGGTATGAAAGGGTTGTTAATAATGGGCCTTATTTATTTGTATTTATGTATTTTTATATCCCTAATGCCTCTGCTGTCTATCCCTCAGGGTTATGGAGAAGAAGGCCTTTACAGTGAGCAAGAGGGCATTGCCTCTGCCCCCATGTATGGATCAGGGATTGTTGGTAAGAAGGTTTAAATTGAACTAGGCTGTTGAAACATAGACACCACAACTTTCACATCATCTTTTTTAAAAACCAAACAGAATCAGGGGAATTTGGGGCCAGTGTTTCTAATAATAGGACTTAATGACTGAAGAATGTGAAATACACAAGTTTATATCAATGAACTGTGTGACTGAAGCAAAACAGTGTGTTGTTTGTTTGAGAGAAGCCGTTCACAGGTTAGTGTATGTCTTTAGGGCAAACCATGTTTATGCTTATGTGGCATGGATGAAGGGAGCAGGGTAATCAGGGAGGATGTGGAGGAGGGGTTTGTTAGTGTGTTGCAGTTTGTGTGTACGAGGCGGGAGGGGGTGGTGGGTGGGGTGTAAAGGGCACCCATGCACAAACAAGGCTCTCCCTTGGGACTACGGTGGCCTATAGCTCTCCTCTGTTTAACTGTCAGGGGAGGGGACAGAGGTTGGGCGCAATTGCCCCTGAACCATTTATAATGGGCCAATTTGTTGTTGTTTTGCTGTCCACAGCCATAAATACCACACATCATCATATACCCTCACACAGCAGATGGGAGGCACCCAAATGGAGAAAGGGCAATGGCCAGATTGTGATTTAATATTGACATAAAAGCCCAATTTTCACAATCATGACCTGATTTTCTGTTCCTTTCTCCTAACAGGGAAGGCTGAACGAGGACCATACTCATCATTTGCAACACAGGTAAATCAGTCAGAAAGGGAGGCGTTCTGCTACATTACCACCTCTTCTCTCCTCATGCTCTTTTTGAGAAATTCTGTCCCTCAGTCAGTTTCCTTTTCCTATATCATTCTGAATTTACTTCCATAATTATTTCTTTCAACCTGTCCTTTTACGCTACATGAGCCTGTGCTTTCTTTTATGCTGTCTTTAACAGGGCTTTATGCCCAGTGAGATACCCATGCCCAGCCCCAATGCCCTCTCCCCGTCTGGCCTGAAGTCCAACTCCCAGTTTTACTCCTCTTATGAGGGAAGCAACCCTCGCAGGAGACCCGCACAGGACCCCATTGGTAAGATTGTAAAGGATTGTTTCAAGCACAGTGTTGAACACAGTCATAACATAAATCTGTCGTCACAGATTTCGTTTCAGAAAAAGTTGTCTTTGTTCTGATCTATATTTAAGTCCATGTATATCATCACTTCTCCTGCTGAGGTTTTAAAAGGTGTTTGTGAAATCTCACTTCTGCTTAAAGAGAGTGAAATCACTGAGTTCTCAATGAGGAAAGTCATTGAATAACATCAGACTAGAATGCCTTTTGATCAGGCATTAATGAGTAGTCACGAGACAGATGGATAGATTGTTTCAGAGGGAAGGGGGCTGCATAAATGAATCCCTTCGCTGGTGGTTGTATAGTCACTTCTGCATTAAGTTAAGATCTTTGTGTGTGTAAGCATGCTTATGCGATTTCAATCTGTCTTCCTCCCCTCAGAATCGCAGCCAAAAAAGATCAGGAAGGTGCCCCCTGGCCTGCCCTCCTCGGTGAGTGTTAGCATTCAGAGACGTTGTAGTCCTGAACTATATCTCAGCTTTTGCAGTCAGTCCATGGGAGCCCATGTTTTCATGTTTTACGCCCCTTTTCACATTCCATTTGGCATCTTAAGCCTCTCCTTGGCTTGGACATCCAGCTCTTACAGCTGTGTATCTGCACCAAAAAAAAAAAAGGAAAAGGGGGGGAGAAAAGCCACTCATTCACCCAGTCACTCATTTGCAGCATATATTTATAGTGTGTTGTACTTGTGGGCCCTTTACTTTATGGCCACATTTCTTCCCCACTGCCAAGTATACTCGTTAGATCACTGAAGGGAATTCATACTGGGGTTTGATGGTTCTTACTCCACCTCATTTTTTCCCTCCCACTCTCGCTCTCTGGGCTCCCTATTTCCTCCTCTTCTCTGTTTCTTCCTTCCCCCCTCCCCCCGCCTCTCTACCCCCCTCCTGCCGCCTCCCTCCCCTTTCTCTCTCTCCCTCCCCCATCCCTCTATCCCAGCTGCCAGTGGAGTTGGCTGCCATCCAGGATTCGGCAGATGGTTCAGTAATTAGGAGTGCATCTCTCCGTTCCCTCTTCTCCTCTCCCCTCTTTTTCCTTCTCCTTTTTCTCTCTGTTTAATCAAATTACAGAAGAAAACTTCAGTCCATTTGGATTTGAGTTTTTGCAGACACAGTTTGATACTTGCTTTTCGTCTAAAATAATCTTGATTGAGAATAATACGGTGGTTCAGAACATTGGTTCCTTTATATACGCATTATACCATGCACCAAATCCAACTGCATCTCCCATTGTGTGGTCACATCTGACTGTGTTGAAGAGTGTGAGTTATGTATCTGTATACCATTCTCAGTGTGTTTCTGTTTAACAGGATAATATGTAAAAGCCCTACAGAGATGGGAGACAGAGCCCAATAAAATCCCTGACACTGCACATACAATACATAATGCTCAGTGCTCCAGTCTGCAGAAATGTTGCAACAGCCTGTTTATTGAATTAAGTAGTAAAACCAGCTAGTAAAAATAGATTCTAGCCTAGGAACGAACACATACTTTAAGAGCTTTGTTTAATCAAGTATTTAATGCATATATCTTTTTTTCTTTGTTTTTGGCAAACTTTACTCCGATCTGAATACTATTTTTGTAGGAAAATGAATTTGTGGTCACCCTCCTAGCTAAGCACAAGGAAGCTCCCAGGGAACTTTCCTATGAATATCAAAAGAAAAAGGCCATGTATAGTATGTACTGTGTGTCATTCATGCAACAAGTTAGATACGCCTTATAACTTGTTTACAGTAGTGTACTGATTTGTGACAAGTTTACACGCACTGAGCTGAACAGTTTTGCTCTTTTTTTCCCCTGTGTATACTCTGTAGGTTTATGCATCAGCCTCAGGAGAGGATTTTAACAGGGACAATGCCGGCTACCCGGCCTCCAAGGCAGGAAACGTCTACCCACCACCATTCTACATGCAAGGTCAGTCGAAACAAGATTTGCCTTCAGAACGTCCCCTTGTTCATTGTGTTGGGTTGAAAAGTTCAGACGGACTGAGACACTTGTTGTTAAATGCGGGTAAATGTCTCAGACACTTACATAGATAATAATGACTGGGGATATTCCTTTTATACCCGTTATGGTTGTGGAATTAGCTCCCCATGATATCCTTATGGAAGTCCAGATGAACCTAGGTGCTGTGAACACCCTCTGGTGCCTGGGTGCTGAATAGTGCATCACAGTTGAATGAAGTCATCGCAGTAATGTGACATGTCTCATATGTGGTCTTCATTGTCTTCTCATCTCCTCTGGCTGGTTGTCCCTCGCCCTTCTTGCTCCCCCCTCCTCCGCTGGATGCCCCCTGACAGAAGGCCTCCACCCGCCCTCCGATCCATGGGGCTCTGCCAGGTCGATGGTTCAGCCTGGTTATTCTGCCATGCTGGGCAACTCCCCCCATCTGAGTCAGCATGGTCCCTTCACTGCCATCAACCCCCAAGACAGACTGGTGAGCTCTGCCTTCACACTTTGGACTTGTTTTTCTATGAAGGCTAAATGAGGTCTTTGACACTTTTTGACTAATGCATCATTGAGGGCTTCTGTCTGGTTGTTCATTTAAATCCTTGGGTGTCTTTGCTTCCAAGAAACGGCAGCCACTGCCCCTCTCCCCCCAAAACTACCCCCTGCATGGCAGTGATGTGAACGGGGCTCATCCCACTGGCTTCCACTCTGGCTCAAGCGGCTTTGGAGTCCCCAGCCACACACCCCCTATCGCTGGCACTGACACCATTATGGGTAAACCCTTTAATGTGTGCCCTTTTTTTTGAGAAAAGTGCTCTTTATGTTTTCATTCAATATTGTCACATAGTAGAATTGTTATTGAGCATAGGATCTAATTGAAATGCTTTTTTTTCTTTCCCAAAAGCCAATCGAGTTGTAGTACCTGGAAGTTCAGGTGATGAGATTGGAAAAGCCCTGGCATCTGTAAGTAGTAATAAAATACGTATTTATAGGCAATTCTATAACACAAGACTTTAAATGTTATAGTATTATCTTGCTATTGCATAATACATGTAAAGGAATAAGTTGCATTTCGTTTTGAAAACAAACACTTCTGTGTCCAGATCTATCCTTCAGACCCAAACAGTAACACCTTCCCTCCGTCCCCGTCTACTCCCTCTGGATCTCCCCAGGCTGTATCAGGTGAGGGAATAGTCATCTTTTCCTGAGGCTTCAAGGTCAACTGGCTATTTGTGTAAGGGGATGAAAACATCTTTAAAAATGTATTGTTTTCATTCTGACTAAGCCTGAAGGGTTTTTAGTGACCGAGTAGCTCCATCTATTGGGTTAAAAGTGGAAGTAAAACATTATGTTGAAATTCTTTTTTTTTTTTTTGTATTGATGGATCTTGAATTTCTTGTACGCATGTTCCATTGCGATATATATCAAGTATAGTCATATGGTATAGTTGTTAGTGAAACAATATACTTAAAATACTTTACATGGATGACTGTATACTGGCTTATATTAATCTTGTCATCAGTTGGAGTTAGTTCATACTCTCAACTACCAATTTAAGTTAGGTACGATGACAAGCAATAATCATAGAAAATAAACTTTTACAAAATATTGGAAAAAGGCTGTTGATAAGCTACATACAAAATGTCTCCACAGCATTACGTTGTTAATAATAATAATAATAATAATAAGAGCATGGCTGGCCTAGCACAGTTTATTGTCACTCTTGATAAATCTGATTGATTTACAAAATTTAAATAACCCAGATTGTTTTTTGTTTTGTTTTTCACCTGTGTCTGAGTTTTTTTTCTTGTGCTGGAACTGAACAAACATAGAACAGTGATAAGCTTGACATGCAAGACTACCTTGACATATAGGTCACTTGACATATAGGATTCACTGAAATCTTTCCAAGATTCAGAGGGCACTTGAGTTGGTTTTATGTGCATATTTTTATTGAAATCTCTCTCTTTTTTGTTAAACCTTGCAGCAATTTGGAAAATAGCACAGACAATGGCATTTTTCTCTGTACATGCTTTAAGTGTAACTTATGGTTCCCCAACCACAGCTTAACCTTCACTTGATCTTTCAGACACACACACACACATACCATCCAAATATAACTTATGAGAGAGGAAGGTAAAATACCATAAAAATAAAAAGACGGTGGGGTCACTTCCCCATTTGATACACTTGATACATCAAATACTGCTGCTGGTGAGAAGGTGAGAGAAATAGAAGGAAAAAGGGTGGGGGGTGAAAATTGTGAACCCAATAAAAAATGAAATATGGAAATACTGTACTTTGAAATTGTGGATTTGATTCATACTTTGGCCAAAGTATGGACAACAAATGTATATTTCATATCTACTGTATCTACCTGTTTCATATCTCGTTTCACATTAGTTTTACATGTTAAAAATGTACAATCAGCAACGCAATTTCTTTCATCCAGTGTTTCATGTTCCTAATGTTTGACATGTAATAATGTGAGCATCATTTTTAGAAACAATAAAATCTTCCATTGTGTTAAGGAACAGATATTTCTTCTGCATGTGGGTGGCTTAAAACAGCATAACATGGGCATACATTTTATAGCGTCTTTGATTGAGAATGCATCATATATAGAATTTGACCAAAATGAGTTAGACATGAAAAGCTCATTTCCAGGAGTGCTTCTCATTGACTAACCCAGCACTCGCATCTCCCTGTGAACACCAGGGCAAGCAATGGAGTCTCATCAAACATCCACTATTGAGGGTGGGGCATTCCCTATGCGTTAATATGTTGGTATCAGTTTAGAGGCTAAGCCCAGTTGATACAGTAAACAAGGGCAAATTTACCTAGCAAAACCCTGTGATCTTTTTTTCTAGGCTCTGCATCCCAGTGGACTCGGTCCTCCGGCCAGGCCACACCTTCACCCAACTTTGAAGGTGGAATTCAGTCCATGGTGAGTCAAATATGTCTCTTTTTTTCTTGTTCATGTGAGAGACTAGATTACAGAGGTAAATACAGGATGCTGCAGTCATTAATACATCACCTTCTGCTGTCTCATTGACCATTCTTTTTCATTCTCTGTAGCAGAGTAAAATGGAGGACCGTCTAGACGAAGCCATCAATGTTCTCCAGCGTCACGCCAGCGGACAAGGAGGGCCAGGCCTGGCTGAAATGCACAGTCTGCTCTCGTCTGGCTTAGGGCTGCCTCCAGCCTTCACCAGTGCAGCACTTGGACTGGCCAGTCGCCTGCCAGGACTGGTGAGATTATTGAATAGCAGCACAGGAAATCTATCCACAAATGACTGAATGAAGTTTGATATTTTAGATTAAAGTAAAAGGAGTCTGTGAGAGCGGTATACCTGGTTTGTTGCTGTTGTGCTAGTACTACAAACTTTACAAGATAATTGAAAGACTGATCATGTTAAATTGTTGTGCTGAAGGTGTCCAGTCACCATGAGGACTCTGGTCTGCCCTCTAGTGGAGGACTTTTGCACGGTCACCACGGCCCCACATCTGTCCAGCCAGGTTCTCAGCATGAAGGTTTTACCGGTGAGACTTTCTCTTGCTTTGTACTGCTCTATTTATTTTTCATGTCAGAAAGGGTGGTGATACTTTGCCATCTTCGGACTGTTAAGTAATATTTTTTGGTTCTGTATGTGCCTTATTCAGTATTTTTGTTTCTGAACTCTGGGTGCAGGCCTGTCCAGTAGCCTCAGTCGTTCCAGTGGTGCTGATATCAAACGAGAGGACAAGGAGGATGATGAGAACTGCTCTGTTACTGACAAGTCAGAGGATGAGAAAAAAGACATGAAGGCCCACCTTGGAACAAGGTGTCTAAAACCTTTTTTTTTTTTTTTTTTTTTTTTCCACTGAACATTTATACCATCAATGCATGAGATGTCATCGTATATAATCCTGCAGTGGTTTAAGTATAATGTCAGGAAATTATTTTTTATAGTCATTAATTTCAACAATAGACTTATGGGCTCGTGTCTATTACGATCAAAACAGGCAATCATTCATTTTTAGAAGGACTTCAGTTGTGCCCCAGTTTTTTCTTGCATGGTAAGACTGACCAGAGCTTTTACTGGATTGTTAAAAGATTCATCAGCTGTTAAGTAGGATACCTCACTACTCCCATTTTTTAATTTTTAACGCAGTAGAGTCCAAAAATCTGAATCCACATCCACAAACAGTTAACGCTGAGTAAAAAGACAACTCCTTTTCTAAATCTGACACCCTTACAGACGTAACAACATCTGTATGTGATATGGTAAGTAAAAGTACAGACGAGGGACAGTTTCAAAGCCCATGATTAGAAGGAAATCTGTTTTACAGATTTTAAAGTTTAAACAAGATCAACACTTCATGAAATAGGACTTAAACTTGGAAGTAATAAAATCACAATTGGAAACACTGCTACAGTCGTCGATCACATTATCTTACATGCTGTTGTTTGTCAACCAGTTTCAGCTTAACTGCTGTTCATCATTGTTGATGCAGTTTGTTTCTATTGTACTCCTGATTTTTAAGCCCCCCTCCCCCACTTCCTTTGTATTATTCTTTGTTTTTAGTCTGATACTCCTCCAAAGATGATTTGGTTTGTGGAGCTCTGCCTGTTGTCTTGCTAGACCCTGAAAAGTCTTATATCACACTAAAATGTTCCCTTTTCCACCACATTTTCTAGGAACCAAGGATGCTCTTTAACAACTCATGAACTTTAAAAGCATTTCGACCACAGGAACCTAGTACAAATTTGGGTTCCTGGACTGCGCTGTAGTTCAGACATTGCATCTCACACGAAGCTGTTGCTTTTTGGTCTTTTATCAGTTTCATTTACATTCATGGTTCTTCACCTGTGGTGGAAACAGGAGAGACTTTTAGTTCCTGATTCTGTTCCTGACATTGGTTCCTGGGGCTCCATTATTCCTGGTAGTATTGGTCAAAATCTGACAAATTGCTAGGGCCGGAACCCTAAAGTGACCCACCTTTTGTAGCAGTGTTTGTAATTGTGTTGTTGAGTTACTCTGGAATTTTATCAAACCTTTCCATGTGGTGTTGACATCATTAGGAAAATTTATTGCACACCATAATTGGCAAGTCATTTTCAGTGAACTGTACCCATACTGTTGTTTCCTTCCCTCCTCATCTCCCATTGGCTCTTCGCTAGTCTGGATGATGAGGAAGACGATGAAGATCTGCCAGTGGAGATTAAGGCTGAGCGGGAGAAAGTGCGGAGGATGGCAAACAACACCCGCGAACGGCTACGTGTGCGGGACATCAATGAGGCTTTTAAGGAGTTGGGCCGCATGTGTCAGCTCCATCTGAGCAATGAGAAACCGCAGACCAAATTGATCGTACTGCAACAGGCCGTTAACGTTATTCTCAACCTGGAGCAGCAAGTTCGAGGTCAGTGGGTGTCCAGGGAGGAAGGAAGAGGAGGGGAAGGGCCTCTTTACAAAATAAAACTCCCACACGGCTTCACCTCCCAGCTCCTGATATGTCCTGCCAATGAAACGTTTTTTAAATTGCTCGCGGTAGTTCATTTTACTCCAAATGATGCCGTTTTTTAAATTGCTCGCGGTAGTTCATTTTACTCCACTTATGGTGGTAAACAAATGATGCCTGCTCAACATTAGTGAGTTTAGGTATTGTACTTTGTGCAGTCCATCCTAAAAATAATCAACAAAGTGAGGACGTGGGATAAGGGAATGAAGCTGTGTGACTGTTTTTAAGACATGCCCATTCTCCAGTTCATCTTCTAAGGTTTTCGTCCTCTGGTAACACATACAGGACTGCTGTTTGTTCTGATGCAGTATGTGTTGCCGTGTCTTACAGTTGGCTGTCTGTTTCCACTGTGAAAATGCTTACATGTCTCTCTACCTCACCCTTTGACTGGACTAACGCGTCTTTTTGTGTACTCACTTGCTTTTTTCACTGTTGCCTCATTATGCTTTTAAGTAACTACGAAGTCATTTTAATTTCAAATTTTCAAAGTTATTTCAGCATTATGATGTCTCCGACTCATAGTATACTTGTCTGTTCACCGGCACCCCAGGTTAGCATGAAAGCAGGGCTGTCTGTTGCCACGTGTATTAACCTGTCTTCAGCTTTGTTGCAGTGTCTCTGTGCTGCATGTCCCTGCCTTTCAAGCATTAACTCTTCACTTTTTGCCACCCTGTTTTTGAGACAGACCTTTCCATTTCTCCATTCACCCCTCCGTTCTGTCATTTTCTTTTTACAGATGGCAACAGTGACCTCCTCTTCCTCACATTCAGATAAATACATCTCCTTCTGCCGATGTATTTAACACGATGCCCTCAGTCTCTCCTCTTGGCTTCTTCTCTGTGGCTCTTTCTATGTTGGCAGAGGGTGTTGCTTCCTCTCTCTCTCCCTTTCTCTCTCCCTCCTCATTACTTCTCTCATTCTGCTGGACAGTCACCATATCCCCTACAACTTCCATCCTGGACCCCAATGACCAAAACAAAAATCTTTGTTGGTTGGTTAGACTTCAGGACAGATTTATTAGACCTGGTCATGCAGGTCGACTGTTGATCTCCAATATATTTGTTCTTAGCTTGAAATCATTTAGTGTCGCGCTCGCTCAACCCACAACACTTAAAGTTGTGACCGATTGGGAATATATCCATTCATTTTTATAAAGATGTATTATTTATCATTTACGTACTTAAGATCTAAGAAAATTGAAAACTGGTTTTCAATTTCCACCCGTCCGCTCACTCTCCTGCAACACAGCCCCACTCCACTGGGATCTTCTTCAGCAGTTCCACTGGTCTCGTCTTGGGCGAAAAGCCTGAAGTAATATAGACATACATGAAAGATCAAATATTTCCCAATAACAGAACAAGGATTCTGAGGAGGAAAACACTAAGTTAAATGCAGTATTAGAGGCTTAAACTAGTATAACTGCAGCTTTAGTGAGAACATCTAGTCTTGGTTCAGTGAGGGTTGTGATTTGGGTTTGTTAACCAGCCCCTCCAACCCCCCCCCCCCCCTTCTTCGCCTCGCTGCAGCGTTGTCTCGGTGACTGATGAGAACCTGACTGTCGAGGAGAAGGAGCAGAGGGAGCGTGAGCGCCGCCACGCTAACAACACTAGGGAGAGGGTGCGTGTGCGCGACATTAACGAAGCCTTCAGAGAGCTGGGCAGGATGTGTCAGGTCCACCTGCAGAGCGACAAGGCCCAGACCAAGCTTATCATCCTGCAACAGGCTGTCCAGGTCATACTGGGCCTGGAGAAGCAGGTGCGAGGTAGGTCAGCCAATACAGGAAGGTCTGATCCACATAGACAACCAACCATCTCTTATCATAGCTGGACAAAAGGTGCCAGTCATTCACCTGTAGGAAAATCTCTTCTTTAATTTTGTTCTCACTTGCTGTGTAGCATCCACTTTGGCTTTCTCTTTGCTATTTGCCTGTATCACTTTGGAAAATGGAGAAGAAAGGGAGAATATTTGAGGAAGTATAACCCTGCTTTTCTGCCAAACGCCTGCAGTTCTCATCCTACTTTTCATTTTCTTGCTTTCCTTGCTTTTCCCTTTTTCTGTTTTCCCCGTCTATTAATGACCTTTTCTATGTTCAAAACTCTGCTTTAATGTCTTAAAAGATTTCTGAGGGCGAAGCATAACAAGATAATCTCATCAATTTCCTTCCTGTTTTTAATCTATGTATGTGTCCTTTTATCAAAGAGCGTAATTTGAACCCAAAGGCTGCCTGCCTCAAGAGGAGAGAGGAGGAAAAGGTTTCAGGCGTGGACCCCCAGATGCAGCTTGGTGGGGGTCACCCTGGTCTAGGAGGAGATGGACATATGTAATTCTCAGGTCAGTCTACAGAGTTTGTACAATGGGATTTGTGGTGCCTGCAGGATAATATAATGAACATTACCTTGGGGTTGCTTATTTTAAGCTTGTTTTGTGGACAGATATTCATTCATTTTTCTCCTTTCTCTTCCAGTTCCTGTTGATTGTACAGCCCTTAGAACACGTGGCCTTAATCTATCATTGTCATGCATCTCAGTGTGTGTTAATCAACTTTTGGAAAGCACACACGCACACACACCTCATTACTGACAAGGCAGGTGGCCACATTCCTGACGATGAATACAAAAGTAACAAGCACACTCTTACAGAAAGAGGGAAATTTTATTAATCTTTACATGACAATACTTTGAACTGAGGACGCTGGTTTGGAGACGGTGGAAACTGGACATAAGGACGTTCTTATGATCATGTTTTTGTAAGACATTTTGAAAAATTGCTTTACATGTTGGGAGCAAAACTTGTTTGGATCAAATAAAACTTTGGATCAATTGCTCGTGTTAGCAGAGTTAGGATTTGTATTGTTGGATAATTATTGGCATTCCCATCTGAAAAGGAGGTCTTACATTCTTCACAAGCAAAGAGGGACACCCGGGTTTATATCTTATGATTGAACAAAACCTCTTTAAGGTTTACGTGCCTGAAAGAGGCCTAATGCATAGTGTTTGGTTAAGATAAAAATAGCCATGTTTATTATCCTCTCATGTGATGGCTGAATTACAGAGGAAGGTTTGGAGACATCCAGCAACTAAGTGGGCAATCAGAGAACTGATTTCTCTTTTTGATACGCTGGTAACTCTTTAAAGTTTCTTGCTTTGGCTGTAAAGGTGTCACAGCCACTGACTCACACATGTGGTGGGTTATTTTTTTCTTTATTTTAACTGTGTATCCCTGAGTCTTATCTCTTTAAAGTCCTGTACATCTGTTATTGTCACGGCCATGCAAGTAGGATGGAAAGATTGCCGGAGAGAGACCCACCACCGGGACAAACACGAGCAAAGACTAAATACAAATCCAGGATGATGAATCAAATGTGCATGTGCACATCCTGACCTTCCTGTGTGAGGCTGCCGTTGGACTCGAGCATACAGGTGTCCCCCTCACTGCTCACATCCTTCATCATGAAGTCAGTCACTCTCAGCCCTCAGCCATGTCACAGTACAGCCAGTGTCACAGCCTGCCCCTGTCAAGTCATACCTAAAGACACTGTTGCTGCATGGTGAACTTACTTAACGTAAGTCAATTTGTATTGTGCTAGAAGACAGAAATTATTGAGTATTGAAAGGGATCATGAGTGTTACTGCTACCTTTGTGGAGAATTTACTCAATCGCCATTGACTGACTTGTTGTGGTTGTTGCTCCATGTCGAGCATTTGGTGTTTCGTTTTTTTCCCCTTTTGAACAATTGCAAAGCCTGTTGTAAGGATCTTCCTTTTGTAGAATTGATTTGTCATTGTTTTTTTTGTTTTTTTTTACTTTGTAAGATAGTTATGAGTTTTGTTGTTATCATTTGGAATGCTCTTTCTTTTTTGTTTACATTGTTGAAATGTAAGGCGACTCTCAATTTAGATTCCAGGAACAAAGTGAGGTGTTTTCTTTTGTGCCAGGTGCTTAGAAATGTTAGAAATGACAAAATGATCTGGCTGTAACATCACATGTTGTGATATTGCTCTTGTTGTTTTAAATGCCTGTTTCAACACAAACCTGTCAGGCCAGTTGTAATTGGATTGTTCTGGTGTTTGCGACAGTTTTTCTTAAAATGAAACACAATATTTTTCTTCAGCACACCCCCCTCTCCTCTTCCTGATGTCCAGCTCTCTGCTGAGCTAGTTGATTAGTTTGAGGAAGGGGCAGAAGGGGCGGTCTGCACAATCTGCAACATAATTCACTGTTTTATTATGATACGAAGCATAAAATGAATCAAAAAGGCTGGCCTTAGTCATTTTCCTGACTTTGGGAGTTTTGATAATGGTTACTCACCAGTGCCTGAATACGTCTCTGCTACATGGTGGATGATGTTGCATTTGAGGATACAGATATACTTCAGTAACATCTGGCAGTGTCTCAGAACATCTAAATGAAGAATTACACTCATTGACGCTGACTGCTTCAGTGTCTGTGTGTCATTAAATGTAAGATGACTAATAACCTGGTCTACAACTTTCACGCTGAAAACTACTTAAAAATATATTTCTCAGCTTTTATGAACTGATTTTGTTAAGTATAATTTTGTCCTTGACTGGCATGTGCATTGATATGTATGTACAGCTGTACGATATGTCCTCATCAGCTTTATCATTGTAAGCTGATACTGATATGTTACAGTATTTGGTTTACCTCTACCTGTCATTTTGTCACAAATCTTGCCCTATGGACTAGCCCCAAACATTATTTTCTTTGTCAGTTACCCCAGCCTTTCTGCAGAAAAAACGTGGTTGTGATATGAAAAATCGCTACTGAAGACTTGTACTTTTATTTCTTAACATGAAAGATGTGTCTGCAGTATCCAAGTATCAAAACATGCACCTGATATTCTTTATTAACAGCCCCTGTCTGTCCTCCACAACAGATGACCTGCTACAGATCTCTCTGTCTTCACTCATGTTTGGGGACAACATCTATGTAGGCTATGTCCTCAAAGTGCCTCCAGTTTCCTATTTTTTATATATAAAGTAGATATCGAGAACTGTTGTGTATATAACAGTAATGTAGCAATAAATGTGCCATTTTTAATAACAAAACCCACGTTAGTCAAATGTCTTTTTTGTAAACCCATAAATGAAAAATCACAACTGAATTTTTCTTTCTGCAATGCAAGGCAATGAACCGGGTAGTGGTAGATCTATTCAATATTTTATTTGTGAAACTGAGTTTTCCCAACTGGGACAGACAAAACAGGTCAAGTTGATTTCATAGACTGGCCGGCAGAAATAGCTTGATTATTCCGCTGGGGGGCAGAAATGAGCTGCACCGTCACCTCCCACTGCCCGTAAAGTACACTGCACTCAGTGGAATACACGTTTCAGCTTCAATATATTTTGTAGAGAGCCCTGGAAACAAATATGTACTCCTGTCCTGGAATACAACTTGGTTGCATGTTTGCTGTGTGTAAATTAGTATGTGATAGTTTGAATAAACACGCATATATTTAGTAATAAACACCATGTAAGCGCAATCTAAACTGAATGAATAAAGGTATAACTAATTGATTTTTACACATGGCCTCCCGCGTGAGACAGGACCTCCTCATTGGGCAATAAAGCTATAAGTTGCTATTCAGTTTTTTCGATCTTTTATTGATGTGAGGGACTTTTATTTTTCGAGTAACCGGAAGTAGGCTTTGCACATGCGCACTAGGTGTAGTCAGCGACTCAAAAATCGGAAATTCTTCACAGCTTTTAAAGCGGCACGTCCAGTGTTAGGAGGACATATTCCAGCCAAAATGATCAGTAAAGTGATTGGTCCGAAGTATGTGGCCATTGCCAAGTCATGGTAAGATGTTTTTTTATATCGTACTAGTGGTAAAAAGCCGAAACAAGTCATACTTTCGGCTAGCAATCTGTGTGTCCTTAGCTAACTTTAGCTGTTAGCCGAGGTCATTGCTGTGGGGACATGCTGACTTTAGCTTCTTGTCAGCTAAACGCGGGCTAAAGATCCCGAAAATGACCATTTTTAAGTAATACTAATGATAAACTAAGCGTTACCTTTTCCTCAATGACTGTTTCCCTGATCGCATAGCAAAAATGAAAGTGAATTTCATACCTTTATTACCCAGTTGAACACAGGTTCAATCTAACCAGCTGGAGCTGTTGTTTTCGTTATAGGTTAGTAAGAAAGATTAAAAAAGTCCATTAATCAATTAGTCTACAAGAGTCAGGTATCATGTCACATTACTGCCCTTAAATGTTTACTGAGTCCGACAAGCGAACTGATGTGAAATGGAAAAAAGCAAGCAACCCTTCACATTTCTATTTGTTACACAGTAAACAAAACGATCGACTATCAAGATTGAAGTTGCTATTTTTTTCTCCATGCATTACTCAAATTGTTTCGGCACATCTCTCTTGTACTAGTCAATATGTCCTTAATGTTTGTGGCTTAGGTTGCCATTTATTGTAAGAATAATTTTCTAGCTACCGACTAAACAACAGAATCCAACCACAAAAAGAACAATTTGCTTCTTTTGCTTGTCCTCTAATAGTGTTAGGATTTTTGTTTTGATTCCCTTATATACTGACCTTAGAATTAATATTTGCTTTCACCAAATGAAAAAATGTTATCGGATCATTTTCATTAAAGGTATGTCCACTTTAAATAGAAGACAAAAAAATTTGTGTTTCCTTTTCCACAGGATCCCAACTATGACTGTATGGGGCGCAGCCGGAGGCGTAGCTCTGGTCCACTTCACAGACTGGAGATTGATTTTGGACTATGTTCCCTACATCAGTGGCAAATTCAAGGACGAGTAGTGGCACTCAGGTTAGTCTGAGGAATGGCAAGGAGATGACTGCAGAAATAAGAGGTGTAACGGCTCGTGATGAATACAGACAGTTGAAGCATTATCACATTTCTTTTGTTGTTTTTGGCACAGTAATCACAGTCAGCATCATTATTTCTGCACCTACTGTATCTTTTTGCTCAGTTCTAACCTTTACATCTTAATTGGCTTTAGACTGGCTTCTAAACTGGCTTTGTTCAGACTCACATTTCTAATATATGTTATTGTCTTGATTCAAAATGCTCTCTAGCTATCTTTCTTTTAATCTAGACCAAAAAAAATGATAATTACAAAGCAAACACATTTGGAAGTGTTTGCAAATTTGTTAATATGCATTATTTTCCACCTGTGGCAAATGATTTAAAACAGGCACACACCAGTCTACCTGCAAGCTTACTGTGTAATTGTGTATATTTCACACTTGGTTCTCCCATGCAGAGAGAGTCCATGTTGATTCTTTACACACGTGATTGTTTGGCATAGAAGATCTTTTTTTCCTGCTTACTATGGTGGCAGCGCCATATAAGAGCTATATTGTTGCATCAACATATTTTTTTATTTCAATGAACACAGTTAGTGTAGTTTTATTCTGAAATAACTCCGGCTGTAGACATCACCACATGCACAGGGACGCGATTTCTTGTTTACATGGTTTGCTAGTTTCTTGCTAAGAAAGTGCTTGTGCATGCTCTGTTCGTTTCTATGTCCAGAGCAATTTTTACAGTAAAACTACACAACATTGTAATGAAACTAAATGTAAAATAGATCCTACAGATTTAAGTCCATGTGTTTTTTTTTTCCAAACTTAGTGTGATACCTTTTTAGTCTCCACATTTTGATCTGGTTAATCTGTGCACACAGAACTGCACTATATTAAAAACTCTGGTCCAACACAAAAATTAAGTGTTTTTGCATGAATACCAACTTAAGTGCTACCTCTGGTGAAAATAGGTTAATCTCATCACCTGGCTGATATACCATTTCTTGGGTGAAACCTGATGGTGATGGTGGCGACACATGCTTCTCATCAGCTGGGAAACTGTCAGGACTGAGGAAACGATAACCAGTGAAATTCAATATGCCGGCTAGTTTAGTGTCAGGAGACCAGAATCCATATGAAGCAGCTTCTAATGAGACGTGAATGCCTGAAAAACCTTCGACCACTCTGCAGCTTAGAGAATTGGCATGAAAATGTCAACATTGATAGTGTTGAGACTTTTGTTTAACCCACAAATCTAAGAAAGTTCATGAGCAGTGTTGTCAGTGTTGGATGTTGAGTGAGTTTTGGATAGTGCTTTTAAAATCTGAACAGAACAACAAAGTGTGCTTTCAAGAGAGATGCTCATACTCCTAAACCCCATGTCACTTACACATAACATTTTTCCACTGAACTTGTTGACTTTCCATCCAGTTTAATTTGTCTGTCGCAGCAAAACAACATTTCTACTGTACAACCTAATGGCTTTGTTTTCCCTCGTCAGGTCGGTGCTGTTTTTTTACACAAGACTTAAACATTGAACAACAACTACTGCAGCAGCCGGTGCCTTGCACTGCGGTCCAGTTGCATATCAGGCCACTGGAAGCTGTCATCTTCATCCTGCAGCGCAGTCAACATCGAACTGTTCGCCATCAACATCCCATTAAATGCACTGCAGTTTGGCATTTCAACGGTCCTCAACCAGTGAAAACGTGAATGGAATAATATGAAAACGGATGATTAATTGACTGTTTTCTTTTCCTACTTACTTTGGGGTCAGGTATTTATTTTAATCATTCTCCTGTGGGTCAAACACGATTCATAAATGGAAAAATCTGTCCTTCATGTCATGCTGTAATTGTTTTGAAGAAGTAAAGTATGAGATTTATCCTATATTGTGGTGGTGTATAATTATTTCACATTCTTGAAATGATTTAAATACCGTCTTCCTGCACTCATTATCAAGTCAAATAAATTAAAGTGTATTTGTATCCTGAATGCAGCCCCATCAGTGGAGTACTACAGTACACTGCACTACAGTTTGCTTGGCAGACATAGTAATTAAAATTCCTGAATTATTCCTCTGATTTGTTGGTATATCCTTAAAGACCACAACTGATCATAATCAAAGATATAGGCTGTTTGACTTCTGTGTTAATAGACATCAGTGATGAAAACAAACCCTTAAAAGCATCAGAACACAAACTGTATTAAAGGAGCAGCCAAGCGGTTTGGGAGAGATGATTGTTACTATCCTGAGTTTTGATTTTAGATGGTGAGGGCCTTCTTTTTTGGATTGTGTATCTGTATAAAAAATGTTTCTGTGTGTACAAGTCTCATATTTTTTAAGTGCAACTTAAGTTTGCCATGGAGTTACAAAATTACTCGCATACTTGCAGTTGTACAAGGGTCCCTTAAAGTAAATGTAGTAATGCAAAGTGACTCCATCACCAATATTAGTCCTTTTTTAAAAAAAATAAAATTATATTTAAAAAGTACATAGTTATAAGCAGAAAGATGTACTATATGTACAAAGTATCACATGTAAAAGTACTCATTGTGCAGAATGGCCCTTTGAGGGTGTTAAGTTACTGACTAACCCGTGATTAGCATTTTAATGTTGCAGCTAGTCCAGGTGTTGGTTTAATACTTAGTTTAATTAGTTCATTATACAGTACGTTTATCATGCAACTATTCAATCTATAAAGTAACTACCGATAAATATGGTTTAAAAAGTACCAATATTTCTGTAAAATGTAGTACAGTAGGAGTACACATCTGCACAAAAAGGAAATACTCAAATAAGGTACCACTAAGTATCTCAACATTGTACTTGAGTCAAAATACTTAGTTTTAGTTGAGTTACTTTCCACCTCTGCCGTGTACAGACCACGTGAGACCCGGGGCGTAATTTTCGGACTACTTTACATGAGTGTGGCGGATGTCTCCCGCTCATTATGTCACAGGGCCGGCGGAGTGATCTACAGTTGTCCTGACGGGAGACAGACAGCGGGGATCGATAACAAACCAGACTCGGTGAAATGTTATGACTGCAATAAAAGGCAGTTAGCTGGCTTCTTATCTTTTGTAAGCCGGAATCACAGGCAAGCAAATCAAGACAACGGAGGCCATGGAAAGAAAAAGGTGGGACTTTTAAATATTCAGTCGAGGGAGTTGTTAAAATGAAAGTTTCTCTGCAGGAAACGCACGCACGCACACATGCGTTTTGCAGTTGAGAACAACATTTAGCAAAGGAAGAGACGCGGGTTATTTACACTTTAGTTACTTTAGCTCAACGTAGCCTTTAGATTGTTTTCAGTTTATTACGTTAGGAAACTTTGAACAGCAGTAATTGATCCGCTGGCTGCTGTCGGTGCGTTGACGTCCCCGGCGCTGCTAGCTTGATTAGCTAGCCAAGTTTCATTGTTTACACACGCTTGACTTGCGGTGCGGTGCGTTGGGCCCCGGCACAGTCACGCCAGTACAGAAATATCAGCTGCGGCGCAGTGATCCTGTTTAAACTTGTCGGTGAAGAATATGTTCCTTCGCGTGTAGCTCACGCCTGATGTATCCGCCTTCAAGACCCTTAAATGAGCAGCTACTTCACTCCGACCTTTTCAAGCGAACCGGTCTGCTGTATTACACTAACAAAGCTGTCTCAAAAGAGCACTCACTCGGGTGTTTTTACTTACTTTGGCTGCCTACGCCTCTTTTTAAGATTGCGTGGACGTGTACAGATGTGTTTGATTGATATCTCGTGACTGCTTGTCGTTACACCTGTTGGGGCGGGACGAGACAACCTGCACCCTTTGATCATTACGCGCAGTCAGGTCAGGTGACCTCAGAAAACTAGGCCCAGCCAGCTTGTGAAGAGCCATGAATGGGTGTCCAGGGCCATAGTGGCTTTAGTGGCCTCAGTTATTGAAGAGGTCAGTCTTGTGATGATGAGTTTTCTTCTTCTTCTTTCTAGTGTCCCTGTCAAGCGCTTTCTCAACAAGCCCCAGATAGTCCGTAGTCTGGGCAGCAACCTTCACACGGATGTGAATGCCAACCACTCCAGGGCTGGACGCTCGCTCCTGACCAAAGTGCAGCACAGCAGGCACAAGCATCTCTATGACATCAACCATCAAATCAGGGTGAGACTTTGTTCAGTTTTGGTATTTATGAGGCATAAATGACTTGTTGTGCATTGCCACAAAAATATACCCTAAAACAGAATGTACTGGGTGCTCTTTCAGGGATTAGACACTATAAAATGTGTGTTTACAATGCATTCAACATAAAATGTGTTCACCTCCCTTGGACTTTCTCATGTTATTGTTTTGCATCATTGAATCACAGCTATTTTTAATTAGACTTAAATGACCCAAAGTGATCAGTGGAGGCACATTTGGTAGTAATTAACAGCCTTGACTTTATGTGAATAGGTTTGTGTCAGCTTTGTACATTGTGACACTGTAGTTTTTCTTCAGTCTTCTTTGCAAACCTGCTCGAGCTCTAACAGGTAACATGGGGACCTGCCACAAATTCTGGATTAATTCAGTTCTGGACTCCATTGTGTTGTTTTGAACTCAAAACATAGCATTTAGTATAATAAGTACGGCCAAAAAGCTCAGTTTAGGTCTCATTAGACCATACAACCTTCCTCCACTTTGTTTCATTGTGTCCACGTGCCTTCTGGCAAACACTAGTTGATATGTCATGAGACATTTTTTTTTTTTAACAGTGGCTTTCTTTGCCACTCAGTCATAAAGCTGCAACTGATAAATCGCCCGGGCAACAGTTGTGTACACAGCTACTGCATCTGAATCACTCCTTTGTTCACTTATTAACTATGACCTTCATAATAAACATTTAATAGTTTGCTCTAGTGAGTTGTACATTTAGATTTCTGACACTAGTGTATGCACAATAATTTCTCATTTAGAATTGTGACACTAAACACAGTTTACTAGGTAGCAAACAAGGAGTGATTTCTGGACACAATTAGATTCTTAAATCTTAGCGATGGAACCCTGTTGCTACTTCAGAGTTCCCATTGACGGCTTTGTTGCCTCGCTCGCTGGTAAACCTCTGCCACAGACATTGTTTCATGATTGACCAATGACTGTGCTACGAGGGATATTCAGTGCCTTGTAAAACTGAGATCATTACAGCCTTTTTATCTCTGCTGTTCAGTTTAAAGAGTGATTTGTCCCTCCAAACTATTCTTGAATCATAATAATCATTCCAGTTCATTGTCCTGTTTACAATGTCCCTTCACGCTCCATTAAATAAGGGATGCAACAGTCCCCCCTGTCTACTACTGACAACACTAACAATAAAACAGTCATACAACTGTATGGATGTGTGCAGTAACCTCTCACAAATGTCATATTCTAAAAGATTTAATTTTATTAGGATAGAAAATTGGTCAAAGCTGGTTGGCAAATCAGTCCTGTTGTTGTCTCTCTTAAAGGCTAAGCCTGATTTAAACACGACACTACCAGTTCGACAGACAGCATCCATCTTCAAACAACCAGTGACCAAGGTAACAAATCATCCCAACAACAAGGTGAAGACAGACCCGCAGAAGGCTGTGGACCAACCGAAACAAGTAAGTCAGAGGGCAGAAAACATGCACATTGCAGTTCTTCAGACTTTATTTAGACTCTCTGCACTTTTTAGTGTGTTAGGAAATGATAACATCACCGTTGATGCTATAAAAAGGCAAGTGAGACAAAGGAAATGTCTGTTCCTACAAGTTTTTTTTTTTTTTTTTTGCACAGCTGACGAATATAAAACCTGGTGTCTTAGTGTTTAGTTTAGTCTCTTTCTGGCTTTACTGTCATGCTGAGAGAGCGGAAGGGTTAATTCAACCCAGTTCAATATCCTTATAAATTAGATAGTGATGCACATACTCAGTTTGTGGAAAATTGTGCTCAAAACTTAAAATTGATCTTCGTTTTTTGTTTTTTTTGTTTTGCCTCAATCTTTAGCTGTTCTGGGAGAGGAAGTTGAGCGGGTTAAATGCGTTTGATATCGCAGAGGAGCTGGTGAAAACGATGGATCTTCCCAAAGGCCTACAGGGTGAGAGTCACCAAAACAATATGACCACCTTGACTGACTGAAAGCTGGATTCTTTTTTTCTTTTTTTTTTTTTAGAAGCTTGACTTGTGCCTCCCTGTTGTCTTCTGCTTAGGTGTCGGGCCTGCGAGTTCGGATAAAACGCTGCTCTCTGCCATCGCCAGTGCCCTGCACACCAGCCCCGCTCCCGTCACTGGACAGCTCACCGCCGCCGTGGAGAAAAATCCTGGAGTCTGGCTCAACACAACACAGCCTCTGTGCAAAGCCTTCGTAGTGACTGATGATGACATCAGGTAAGATGTTCACACGTACAACACCGCTGTAGTTTCCTCACTGTAGGGCTGATCAATATCATGAATATAATGACAATAGGCCATCGCTGGTGGCTGTCTTTTAAGCAGATGTTTTCGTTATAGGGCTCCTTGTAAGGTGTCAAATGTGAATCAGGTAAACTGTAAAAGTGCAGTTCATTTCGGCACATGCACCCAGTAACAAGCTAGTGTAACATGTTAGACCTGTTGTTAGCTGTGGGTAATTATTACTGAACTAGTGAGATTTAAATGCCAGCTTAAATAGCTGCCAAGCTATTTTGTCACTGTATCTTCTGTAAAGTGTTTGTTGTTTAGCTCTGGTATTGTGAAGAGGAAGTGGCTGTTATCTATGTTATCATCTCAAGGGTTTTCCCTCTTTTCTGTTGACATGTAGAGTTCTTCAGCTATTCTGTAATGCTTTTAAAAGTATTAATAGTCTCTCCTATTGTTTTGATGTTTCACCTACTTCTCTGCTAAATGACAGTGTAAATGAGACAAAAATACACCCACACAATACATTGTGCTCAGTAGTTATGTTGAGACTTACTTTCGCTGCTGTTTTTTTATTTATTTTTAATGCGTTGAGTTCACCAATTGTGAAGTGCTGTGTTGTGTTTTGTACACTGAATCTGAATGATTTGTACAATTTATTTATCCACTGAAACTGTGTTGTTCCCAACGTTCCACTGCTTGTGAGGATGTTGAAACGAAATCCTTTTCATCACTTTGCCATGAAAGGGTTTTTTTCATATATATATATTTTTTCCCTGGTCTGTGTCCCTCAGGAAGCAGGAGGACCTGGTGCAGAATGTGAGGAGGCGGCTCGAGGAAGCCCTCGCGGCTGATATGTTGGCTCATATAGAGGACACTGCTGCAGACGCAGCAGCCGACAAAGTAGAGGAGAAGGTTGAGCAGGTGGACAAGGAGGAATTATAGCCAAGGTACATACACAAAACGGGAGGACTGGTTCCAGTGTTGCTGAATCCTTCTCTATTGGTTCATCCATTGCCACTCGTTGATTATCTTCCACTGTTATGAACTGCAGTACAGCCCCTAACGTGACGTGTCTCTTTCTCATCTCTCCTACAGGCTTGTTTGACATGAAGTTTGCTGGTAAACTCCTTTTTCAAATATTTGGTTCCATGAAGATGTTTTTATACACCTTTAACTGAAATCGACCCTAAATGCAGACATTCTGCCCATTTTGTTAACCTAAACAAAGACTGTTTTCTTTATTATTATTATTATTATTATTATTGTTTTTTTTGTTTGTTTTTTTTACATGTGTTTGAGTTTCAGTTCATGTTTACCTCTATTAATGTATGGCAGTTTTGGATGGTGCTCTATACAATGCAGTGTTACATTTAGTTAACAGCTGTTCAAGCTCAAAGTTAAAAACACAAACCGTGTGTGTGTGTGTGTGTGTGTGTCTCAGTTCATGTTGAGAATCTCTTAAGTGTATTTCCTTTTAACTGTTCTACCTGAACGTGTTGCTCTTCTATATTTTACTTTGGCACTGTAGGAAGTGTGTTTTCTGTTTGGAAGCATAGAAAGTTTGCAGTATGTTTACGTGCACACAGCATCCTTGTGGCTGTGAATATTAAAATTTAGCTTATTGATTTAAAGGTTTTACAGTTCAAAGTAGTGTTTGTGTTTCTCACAATAACCTGAGTTTACATGGTTTTGAAGTTCAAGTCACAAAAGAATAATCAGTATTGTTTTGCCAATTACTTTTGAGTATAGACAGTCACAAAAAAGTGTGTACCCTCAGAAAATACGAAAATAAATGCAACGCTGATGTACCTCAAAACAAGACGTACTGTACCTCATTACAAGATTGATTATTTCTCTGTACCACTGTGTCGCTGTCCAATAAATGAAGCTCTTTTATGACTGGCGTAGAGGCTCATTCAGTTTGTCATTATCATCCTTAGATTATTTTGTGATTAAGGCTGTGGTCTTTTTTTTTTTTTTTTTTTTTTTCTTCAAAGGATGGGTTCACATTTTTCAAGTCTTATCATGAAACCATACTTGCATGCCCATATATGTATATTATGGTCACTGTAATGATTCCTCCTTTCCAAAAGCCACAGTCCTTGTTGAGCCAAAGCTAATATGAGGCTTCAGCAGCCGGACTTCTTCCAAAGTTGCAACCTTTTTAGTGGGAAATGTTCTCTTTTGTGTCACTGTCCCTTCATCCCAGCTCAGCAAGGACACACAAAGAGGGAATTTGGTATTAAAAACTATCATTTTAGTTGGAGATCTCTTCACGGCCAGTATGGGTAGAGGAACAATTAGAGAGATCAATCGGTGAGTCTTTCAGTGTCCATATATATATTTTATATTTGTGTCCATATATTTAAGATAAACATGAAAAAATGTAAACCTATCCTTTATTTATTTCACCTTATGGTACAAGAAAAGGTGGTATTTTCATGCTTTGAAATGAACCTACTACCCTTCCATGATTCTATTCATTGTTCATTTTTTATTACCTAGAAAGCACTAATAAAAACAGGCGCACACTGCATGAGCACCGTTCAGTGCTGCTGTTGGGACCACCCCAAAACACCTCATTGGTAGCCATGATGAACACACCCAACCATGACCACATTTTTTATTTTTTATTTTTTTGAAAACATGTATCAGTGCGTTAAACAGCCAGGATGCAAAAACATGCATTAAAGGAGAGGGGGATAAAATAGCGCCCTGCAGACCGGCAGTGACAGCAGCGGCGGCGGCTTTGCGGCGACGCCCCCCCCCCCCTTGCTGCATGTGGCCTTTGAACCCATTGTTGTGTCGCGGGTGACGTCAGTGCCGTGTGCGGGAGACGGAGCGGCGTGCGCCTGGCGAGACAAAGGCGGCGGACCGTCCGGGGTCAGGCAGCAGCAGCAGCAGCAGCAGCAGCGGCAGCAGCAGCGGAGAGCCGAGAACCACTGTTTTCTTTTCTTTTTTTAACTAAAAGGTAACCGCTAACCTTGGATTTCAGCTGCGGTGTCCCTGGCGATACGCAGAATGAAGACCCAGTGACCCTCCCGGGAAAATGCTTTGACTCTCCAGAAAGAGGAGAAAACAAAACAAAAAAAACAACAGTGCCCTCTTTTCGGTTTTTAACGTTGTTCTCCGACGCCCCCCCCCCCCCGTTTAGCGTGCTAGTTAGCTAACCCGCTAGCGCCTAGCGTCGCACAGCACAGGTCTCCTCCTCCTCCTCCTCCTCCTCCTCCTGGCTGCTTCTCATCTTTCCCCCAAGAACTGGGCGACAAGCGAAGAGAGGAGCTCGTCGACAAAGGCCAAGATAAAGTAAGTTCACGTGGTTTTCGCACTTGTTTAATTTTAAAAAAAACCCAACGCGGCTGCCTTCGGGAACGAGCACAAGTTCGACTGCCGGAGCAGAGCTAGCGGCTAGCGGCTAGCGGCGGAGCTCCCAAACAAAGGGGTCGGCAACGTGACTGAGTGCCGACTGTGTGGGACTAGCCTGTTAGCTGGGCTGATAAAGCTAGCAACAGCCCGCACCCCTCCTTTTTATCTGCATTGTTGTTGTTATTGTTGTTGTTATTTGCAGCGGTCGGTGCCGTAAAGGTGTCTCGTGTGTGGAGGGAAGGCTTTGTTGGCGGGTGTTGGAGGGCACGCTTCATCCTGCTGGATGGGCTCAGTTGTCAGACGAGAAGCAACAACAGACAAAGCCAGGCGCCCAAACCAACACTGCCGATGCGGGCTGCTGCCTGTGAATGATCGGCGTCCCCAGACCCGTTTTCTGTGTTTCAGTGCTAAACAAACACCTGAGTTTTTGTTGTTTTTCAATTTTTTTTTTATTATTGTTTTTTTTGTTTTTGTTTTATTTCAGAAGAGGGCGAGCTCACTCCCAACAAAACAGGCATCCGTGATCTGATGTGAGATCCACGGAGAGACTATGCCTAGCCCTTTATTCCACCCCGAGATTATGGACCACGACGTGGTGATCAGCAGCCAGCACAACGGGGTCGGTCTGCCCCGAGAGACGGACCAGGAGTCCCGGGAAGAGGACCACCAAGAGGCGCTCCGTTTCGCCCTGGACCAGCTGTCACTCATGGCCATGGAGAAGGTAGACTGTGGGGGCGGCGGTGGTAGCGGAGGCGGCGGGCTGGTCGACACTCTGGATGGGACCCAGGGTCCGGGCTCTGAGGGCTGCAACGGCGTGGGCGGAGGGGGCTACGTGGATCTACAGATGCTGGAGCATCCCAGCGGGTCCCGGGACTCGCCGACGTCCTGCTCTCCATCCCCGGAGTACTACGGCTCGGGCGGGTACCACATGGCCGGCTCGCACCCCATGCTCCACGGGGAACAAAGCTCCGTCCTCTGCAGCAGGAAAAGAAGTGTCAACATGACTGAGTGTGTGCCCGTCCCCAGCTCTGAACATGTGGCAGAAATAGTGGGAAGACAAGGTAAGAGAGCCGAGTGTGTGTGGTTCTGGTGTTGGTGAGGAACTATCTGGTGTCCGTGTTTATGGGCAGCTTGCTCAGGCAGCATGCAGCCTGGTTGTTCTTTGTTTGGGTGGCTGCCTGGTGAGAGGAGGGTCTCTGAACTTTTACAGTCTGGGCTAGGTGCTCTGGGCGGACTGCACTCACTGTTTGAGCCTTTAATACCAGCATAATGCGGCTACTCCATTAAAAAGCATTACCTACTGTATTTACATGTCCTTTCTTAACAGTACTTAGACAATGCCTTGATAGTCACTGAGGGAGTGTGGTGGATGAGTAGGGTGGAGGGGGAGGGGTGGGAGAGGGTCAGACAAAGCGGCAGATTGTCGGGAGTCTGGACATGTCTAGCAGCCTGCACCAAACAAAGGAAACACACCGACATGTGCTCATTTCATATTTCACAGATCCCAAGTGGCAGCGTTTAACGCCGAACCCGCATTCCTAACTCATGTGTGTGGTTATGGTAGATTATTATTGGCTTTGCTGAGCAGATTTTTAGGCTGAAACGGAGCAGCTGGCGCACAAACACGGGACTGGGCGGTGTTACGCCCTGCGCCCAGCTCTGTCTGCCGATGCTGCTGCTGCTGCCCGCCGCGACGTTTTATACATTTAATTTTTCTTTGTCGTTTTTTTTTTTTATCAACACACGCCTCGCACTTTAAGCAGCCCCGTGTGGTGGGTTCGGTTCGCCCGTCGCGGCCGCGGCAGCGTTACGGCATTGTTCCCTTTGTTTGAAAAAGCCATGCTTTCAGCTTCCCAGAATGACATCACGCTCCGTGCGCCCTATTGGTCGCCGGGAATGAGCCGTCCACATTTAAAGAAACAGCGCACACGGGTGGCTGAAGGCTGGTGGAGGAGCACGAGTTGACACAGGCAGTGCAGCAATGTTGTTTCTTCATGAATATCTTGCTGCTTTTGCCTCTGCTGATATGTTATTATGATGTGAAAAGGGTCTATGTTTAAAAACGACCGTGGTGCTGATGATTTTTTGTTTGATGCTTTGCTTTTGAGGTTTCAGTACCCAGCTGATTCATAGCTAAGCTAGCTAGTTTTTGTTGAGGTGTTTCTAATATTTTGTCCACCTCATTTATATCAATGAGGGCAATTAAATAGTTGGATTAACATCCCTCAATTTCAACAAAACCGAACATTATAACCTTCGTGAAGGTATGGTTTATTGTAGGGCTGTTGTATTAGATTGCATCAGTTTTAGCTAGGCATACTGAGTGTATTTTGAACCTGTTGTCATTAGACTACTTGTTAATGCATATAATATAATCACACTCACATGTATGGTTATGTTATAAATACGTGTGTGTGTATATGTATATATGTGTGGGTGTGTGTTTATGTTATAAAACTGATGTTGTTGTGCTTCTGCATCTTCCAGGTTGTAAGATCAAGGCCTTGCGTGCCAAAACAAACACCTATATAAAGACTCCAGTCCGAGGTGAGGAGCCGGTGTTCATCGTGACGGGACGCAGGGAGGATGTGGAGATGGCCAAACGGGAAATTGTCTCTGCAGCTGAGCATTTCTCTATGATCCGGGCGTCCCGCTGCAAAGCGGGAGGCTCTGGAGGAGGAGGAGGCAGCAGCGGTAGCGGCTCTCTTCCTGGACCACCACACTTACCTGGACAGACCACCATACAGGTACAGAAACCTTGGTGGCTTAGTCATCATGCTGTGTTTTTGTTTTACTCTTCCAGGTAACAAAGGAATAACTGGATGTTAGCTGTATAAC
The DNA here is from genome assembly GCA_005408345.1 of Macquaria australasica. Classification (NCBI taxonomy): domain Eukaryota; kingdom Metazoa; phylum Chordata; class Actinopteri; order Centrarchiformes; family Percichthyidae; genus Macquaria; species Macquaria australasica. Next base: position 474,892 of record SEMN01000011.1, read on the forward strand.
TCTGTTCTCTCTCCTGTAGTTTGAAATCTATTTTTTTCCAGGCATTAAATTATTTCTCTTATCACTGATCCAGGTGAGGGTGCCCTACAGAGTAGTTGGTTTAGTTGTTGGACCAAAGGGAGCAACTATCAAGCGCATCCAGCAGCAGACTCACACCTACATCGTGACACCCAGTCGAGAGAAAGACCCGGTGTTTGAGGTGACCGGCATGCCGGAGAACGTGGACCGAGCGAGAGAGGAGATCGAGACCCACATCACCCTGCGAACTGGAACCTTTGTAGACCTGCAGGGAGACAATGACTTCCACACCAACGGTACTGATGTCAGTCTAGAAGGCCTGGGTGCCCTGAGTGGAGGGCTGGGGGCGTCTCTGTGGTCCAGGGCTACCGGCCACCATTCTGCCCCCCCTCCTCCTCCACCCTCCCCACCTCCTCCTCTTCCCATGTCCATGCACCACTCCTCCAGCCGGAAGATGTCCTCCTCGGTCGCCTATCACACGCACAACGGCGGGATGAGCTCAGACAACTTCAGCACCACTCGCAAGGCCAACGAGAGAGGCAGCCCCACTAGCCCTTTTAGCACAGGCTCCAGCAGTGCTGGAGGAGGATTCACTTTCGGGGGCGACTCCACCCCAGGGCTGCCCTCCTCAGATGAACTGGGCTTTGAGTTCACTGCTTCAAACATCTGGGCACCTTTCGTCAACGGTGGAACAGGCAATAAGACGGCCGGCTCCTCCCAGCAGCAGCCTCTACGTCGCAACAGCAGCGGCCTCAGCGGTGGCGCCATTACCCCGCGATTGTCTCCAACTTTGCCTCAGGACACGGGCGTGGGCCCCCTGGATCACCCATTAGCTCGCCGTGCCCAGAGCGACCCCCTCAGCACTCTCTCCTGGTTACAGTCCGGCAGTGCAGGAGGCGGCTCCTTCTCCGGGGCGTCCAGCTCCAGCTCCGGCGGCTCATCGACCGGTTACTCCTCCTGCTCGGCCTCCTCCCTGCCTGGCGGCTCGCCCACTGACTCCGAGGGAGGCAGCAGCGGCGTGGGCCTCAGCTCCGGGATGCTGAGCCGGCTGAAAGGCGGCTCCGGCCCCGGGGTCGCGGGCCTGGTCGGCGTGGGCCCCGGGATCAACAGGGACTGCTTTGTGTGTTTCGAGAGCGAGGTGACAGCAGCCCTGGTGCCTTGTGGCCACAACCTGTTCTGCATGGAGTGCGCCGGGCAAATCTGCCAGTCAGCTGAGCCAGAGTGCCCCGTCTGCCACACCCCCACCACACAATGCATCCGCATCTTCTCCTAATGCCCTGGCAGGGGGGTGGGGGGTAAATATGAGGGGGGGGGGCAGGAAGAAGACTGGAGTGGGGCACCAGCTGTGGCGGAGGCGATGGAAGGATTCACACTAATAACTTTCACATACACACATGATGGACCATAATAAATGCATTAATAGAGATGATGATACTATACGGATGTTGATTTATTGCTGTCAAGATTAATAATAACAATAATAATAATGACAATGACTTATTTTCAGAGTGAAGTTAATTGAAACTGGTCTGCAGACAGTTGGGGCTCAGACAGTCTCTCGGTGGTGAACTTATGGAAGGAAACTAGTGTCTTATCTCTCTTCAGGCCTTCATTTTGACCCGGAGCAGCCTGCACCGCTGGCCGCCGGTCTGTCTCAACATTTCTTCATTCTGGCTTCTTCAGATCTCTGCCTGCTTTCTCTCTCTCACAGCCTTTCCTTTAGACACTTTTGTACTTAACAGATATTTTTCGATGAAGCTGTCAATGAGGCCTGCACTTTTCTACTCCTTGTTTTAATGTTCTTGACAGGACGCAAACTGTTCCGACAAATCCCTCGCTTTCTCCCCTGCTCCCACTCATGCTGTTGTTTGTGACATGAAGCGGCGGGGTTGCTATTTTTTCTGTAAGCTTGGAACTTTTTTAAAAAAAAAAAAGGTCGGCATGTAGACAGGCACCTAGCAGAACAAAACAACACACCCAAGGGACCTCTTAAGGATGAACTCCTGTTGTCGTTGCCACACAAAACTTAGCCATCAGTAATGCCAAATGAATGCTATTAATAGCCGTCTCTTAATTCTTGATCAAATTCAATAACGTGTTGGGTGAATTTGGATGACTCTGCCCCACATTTCAAATGTGGCTGCTGCATTGATTCACATTAATCACACATCCTTTTAATAAGTGAGAAACGCACCATTAGTGATTCTGTAGGAATGTGTCTGAGGTCAGTTCTCTGTATGTTTGGGCTGCCTGACAATCCCTTTACATCTCTCTCTTGCATTGTGTGTGCGAATAATGCCCACTCATGCTGTTCTTGACATCGGCATCATTATGTGTCGTCACCATGAGAAGGTCTGGTTTCTGTCCCACTGCCCCCTCTCCTTCACTCCACTCTGTCTTATAGGAAGGCAATGCTCTGATCCATCCACACCAGGACATTTTTCCTCTCACATCCTCTGTCTGTTACACTTAGATCGGCTCGTTTAGTGTTTTTTTTTTTTGTTTGTTTTTTTGACTCTTGACTGTCAAGTGTGTGGCTAACAGACATATTTTGAACTCTAGGATAAGATAGGGCTTTTCTGATGTCACACGTGAATGTTTTGTCCGATAAGGTTAAAGAGAGGTGTCTGCTCCTCCCACAAGAAACAATAACAAGGGGCTCGATTGAACCTTTTTTTTTTTTTCTTTCATGCACTGTAACTCCCGGCCCCTCTAAAAAGGAAAAAAAAAAAAAGAAGGAAAAGAAACAGCGCTTACTGTTTTTGTTTAGGTAGTTTTGGTCTTCCACCCCACTCTCACAGCAAAGCTGTATGGCGCTCTCTCAGAAGACACACTGTTGTACCCATATAATGCTGTACTCCTGGCTAAATGTAGTGCCCTATATGGTTAGGGGTTTGGGACTTGTTCTATGTTTCATAAGCATTACCGAGTAACTCCCGATGAGGCGGTTGCATCCTGTTTTGTGTTGGTGTTTTTAAGAGAATTCAGTGTGAGTTTGCAGTAACTGCCTCCTATAGTGTTAATACTGTCTGTACGTATGATTTGGGCGACGTTGGTTGCCATTAGTGGCCCCTTTTTTTTTTTTTTTTTTTTTTTTTTTTTTTTTTTTTTTTTTTGAACGTAGATGGAATCAGCTCATAGAATGAGACAAGCCATGCCGACAGAATTAAACCCACACAGCTAATTCTCAAGGGCTTCCTCTGACTGCACAGACACATGAACACATTATCAGGCTCACACAGTAAGTAGGTAGAATCAACTTATCCTTTATGGCAGCTAGTAGCTATAGGTCATCCAGGGCTTCCAGACACTCTTTGTGTTCAAATCCCAGCAGCTGCAGAATGTTTTGCTTGTTTGTTTTTTTTGTGGTTATTATTTTTTCCTGACTGTCCCTACACACAGCCATCACATTCAGATCCTGTTGGTAAGAGTGTAGGGCGTCGCAGTCTCAGTGTGTCCTCCTCCCTGGACGTACAGTCGCGGATCAGGACGGATTGTAGGGTTTCACTACCAAGGGGGGAAAAAAGGGTAACTCTACTTGAGTAAATAGTTGGCGAAAATGGGCAGTTGCTGCTGTGCTTTGGTGCTCCAGCCAGTATGATGTTAAACTTATTTGCTGTCTGACTGTTCGTTTGCTACTTTAGGTGACGAGGGCAGCAGCTCCACAGAGGAATCTTAATAAGCCGCTGTCCTGGTTGAGCGCAGCAGTGCACTAATTCATGTTGTCCACACGTGTAGGAAAACCCTGCCCAGGAGCTGAACCGGTAGTCTTTGTGAAGACTTATCCCATGGTGCTTTGTTGCAACTCCCTACTGAAACACGGTGATGAACGAACCCAGTTGGCAGTTGGGGTGGGGGAGGCCTTTTTAGTTGTCAGACTAAGCTTCTCCAGCGCACTGTTGACCTGACAACCCCGTTCTCCTTCGGGCAGCCCCATCCGCTCGTGGGGCTCTTGATGTCAAACGTCGCATTTCATCAGAACAGATGCAGGGCTGTGAATGTGTCTGAACGAACAGATCAGCTCGTGGCCGCTGTGCGAGTCTGTTGAGGCCAATCTTTTAAAGCCCTTCAAACTGTCCCAAGTCGATGTGTTTAAAGGAATAAAATGTGTTGTATTTGCCAGATGGGTCATATGTAAATCCTGGTGTTGCACTCGGATGTTTCTGGCCATTGAGAGAATGTTAGGGTTTATTGTACAGTAGTTTAATTGTTAAAAAGGTACAGATTTTTTCAGATTGACTGCTGATTTGTTTTTTTTGTTTTTTTAAAGTCAAACTTGTCCCCTCCCCCATTTCCTTACTAAAGGTTTGAAAACAGGGTTTCCTGAGGCATGCTAGCCAGTGACCTCTGACCTTTTTTGTGATTAGAGGGGGGGGATGCGAAGAGAGCCTCGCCAGTAAGGGGTGACAGACACCCCTCAAGCCTCCGCTCTCCTATTTTTTGCTTTAATTCTCTTTGTATGCAGAACCAAAATGTAAAACGTCAGCAAACTAGGTTTCAGGCCTGACCTGTGTGTGTGTGTGTATATACCCTGAATACAATCATTGGGATCTTGTTTTTCGAAAGCAAAATGACTTAATTGAAGATAAGTGTAGTTTCTAAAGAACATGTATCATTATTTGTAAGTTAACCATCTGCATGTCTTCAAGCCACCTGGCATTAGCTAATAATTTTTAAGATAAAAAAAAAAAAAAAACTTTTTACACATTTTATTTTTTACAATTTATTTGCTTACCTAAATATCCCAGACAATAATGTGACCCTTTTTATTACTTCAAATTTATTTTTATTTTCCATTTTTTTATTTTCCTTATTTCCTGTGTACTACATATAGGCAATTTATAACAAAATGAGAAAATTATTGAAGAAATTTTAAAATTGAAATATATTTTATTTGAAAGTTTATGGACCTTTTAACCGTGAGCCGGAAAAATTGTATAATCATATAATTTGAGCTGACTTGACGGTTATGAGAAATGTATCAAGAGTTTTATTTTTTATGCTTCTTTAATAAAGTCTTGTTTTTGGTTTCATTTTTTTACTGTAAAATACGAACTTGTGTCTTGTGTCTTTATTAGAAATGTGCAGCAGACTGGAACAGCTGCGTCTCTTCCACATGGTGGCAGTATAGATACCTGCAGCAGATAAACGCATGAACAGTGGTGGGGCTGAGATCTGCAGCTCAGGCATTTGTAAATCTGTTTGTAAATCTGAGACCAGATATGAATTATTTAGAAAATTCATAGAACAGTGGGGTGGGCCTGGATCTAACATTTAAAAAGATTTTGTTGTGGTTTTAGAATAAATGCATTATGTTGTCAGAAGTAATGCTGAAATGATTAGTCAACAGAAAATTAAATGAGCTTAATTCATGTGTTTAAGCAAAAGTGCCTTTTTTTAAAACTGAGGATTTGCTGCTTGTCTCTGTTTCATCATAATTAAATACCTTTAGGTTATAGACTGCTGGTCTGACAAAACAAGCAAATTTTGTTTGGACATTTTTCACTGTTTTTATACATTTTAGAAACTGAAATAGAGCTAAAACAAAACAATTAGTCAATCTACAGCAAATTAATTTGCAACAATTTTAATCGATAATCTTTTGTGTAATTTTTCAAGCAAAAATGCCAAATGTTTAACGGTTCCAGCCTTTCAAATGTCACATTATAGTAAAATACTTATTTTTGGGGATTTGGACTGTTGGTTGGATTTAAAAAATAAAAAGCTATCTGAAGACGTCAACGTGAGGTCCTGGAAATTGTGACGACATTTTTCACTATTTTCTGACATTTTATAGTCCAAATATTTAATCAAGTATTAAAGAAAATAATGTAGGATCAGCAGCAGCATGTACGCTCACCAGGCGTGGCTTATTAAATCTGCAGGTTTAAACATTTCAGCTGGAATTAAAAAAAACAAACAGATAAAAAGGAGCTCCAGCTTTCACACGTGATGATTATTGTAACCTAACAGAAAAAAACATTCCTGCTGACTTTTTATTTAACTGAAATTGAGCTTTTTTTCTCTTTTTTCTCTTTTCTCTAACACCCTGCTGTCTCCATCTGAGAGGGAACAGCATCTGTTGAAACACTTTGTTTTAAAGGCGAAGGGATTCAAATGTACAGTTTTTCATGACTATGTATTTTAATATTTAATAACTGAATACAAATCAAACTGCAGTAATGTGATTCTCGGGGACCCCAGGAGGAATAATAAAGCAGACGTTTAGATTGTGACACAAATGTCCTTTTAATAGGAAGCAGATCACAATCAGGCTGCATTCCAGCTCCACTTCATCCTCATTAAAGAACGATCAATAATGATAAGAAACAAATTAGAAACATCCTTAGTAGAAAATAATTCTCTCATGCGAGTTCTGGTGTTCACACTACATTCATATTGGTTACAGATGACGTATTCACAAGCGTTTAAAGAAAAACAAAAAAAAAAACATTGATGACTTATCATTACATAGCTTTGGAAATTAAAAACAAGGAAAATAAAAAGTCAAGGAACATCAAAGAGACACGTGCTGGCACGATAAAGTTTCCCATCATGCAATTGTAAGTTGATTCTATTCACAGGGTGGGCGTCATTGGTCTCCACGGAGTTGTGTTGGCGTGCATGCATGCATGTGTGTCATCTTACATGTGCCCTTCTTGTGCTTGAGCAGAGATCGGTGTGTAGGTGTGTGTGCAGGTGTGCGTGTCGTCAGTGCGCATGTGTGCAGTGGTGTCTGTGTGCGTACATACATGAAGCAGGCAACCAACGAGCCCCGAACTGGATTATGTTATTCATTTTTTTTCTTTTGTTGCTTTTTCATCTACATACCTGACATGTCAAGTTTTGTCTTGAGCCCTGGGATTACTTAGACAACACATACAAACAATGTAACTGCACTGTGTGTTAAACGGGACGGGAAAGTCAAGCATGATTAAACGCTTATATAAGTGAAGTCTGGACGCCGAAATTAAAAGGCATGAGTTGGCCGTGGTTTTGGATTGAACTATCCCTTTGATCGTAGAAAGAAGGCTCTGCTGAGGGTAAATAACATTCAGAAGCTTCGTTTTTTTGGTAGAATTCAACAGTTTTCAGTAAAGACAACGTGTGACAGGCCAGCAGAGACGTCAGTGTGGCTCCACACAGCAACAGGAAAACCTTCTGTCACTGACATCATCAGGTTTCACAAAGAGACTACAAGACGAGCCGGACTATGACTGAGTGTCTGCTCACCTTTTAAAGAGGTTCATATACGCACATGACTGAGGACTGAAACTAAGACTTAAACAACATAAATGCTTGGCGGTGACTCTGATGGCTTCTCTCTTTGGAAAAAAAACAAACAAACAATCTTGAGATCTGGTTCGTGCAAATTTGGTCCTACTGAAGGCAAATCGGAATTCAAGGTCAAAACACTTTCCTTCTCTCTTATCCAAAACGTGAGGAAAAAGCTTACACACTTCCAACAGGAATGGGGATTTTATGAGTCCATAAATAAAATATCTTAGTGATTTACAAAAAAATAAAAATAATCATAAGTTTCCCATTCCTTGGATGTGGATATTGCAGTTGGTGCTGCTGTAGTTATATTGGCAGCATATACATTTTGGGTATGTAGGTACAATATGTTGCTCACAATCTCAGAGCCCATTTTGCAGGTGTGACAATCAGCCCCCCCATACACACACACACACACACACACACTCACCACACCTTCACACACATGCACGCACGCAATAACAAAAGACACAGCAGTGTTCACAGAGGGTTTGTTCTTCATAAAAACCACGAGGTTCAGTGAACATATAAACCACTATTGCCTTAAAGAGATGGGTTTAGGTAAGTGTGCAGGCGATCAGGAGGAAGAGTGTTCCACCGAGCATCGTGTGTCCTTTAGGCTTCACGTGGATTTGTTTCGAGTTCCTCATGAGAGACTTTCTGAATGGGAGCGTGTCTGCAGTGTGGCTGTGTTTCTATGGCAGGTAGACCAGGGGCTCGTCCGGGGAACAGAAGCATGGACAGTATGTATTAGTGCGTAAAGTGACATCCCAAGTCCACTGATCCTGTAGCCCTTTTTGGAGTTAACGTGCACTCTAGGGGTGTGGATGTGTTAGACACTGGGGTATTGCTCCGTTTGTTGTGATGTGAAGCAAGAAACTTTTTTTTTTAATTAAAAAAAAAAAAAGAAAAAAAAAAGCAAAGCACATTGTGGCCACAACTTTCGCTTCTATCAACACATCACATATCAGGCTCAGCGTTTTCTTGTTCCACTCTATAATAATGAATAATGATAATGAAGGTTACTCAGGTCGTAATTATAAAACTGTATTGTACCAGGGTTATATATGCACCATGCTCACACAGGTAAAACACCCATCTTTTATGTGTGCGGAGGGGAGCGGTTGCCATGGTTACAGCAAAGTCAATCACAGTGTTCCTGGGGTCAACATGCAGGACGTTAGTACATTACAGGACAGACTAGCAGTGGTGTTGCCCCTGGACACTGATCTAAGGTCAGTGTGTGTGGTTTTTCTTTTCAATATGTGGGGTTTTGGACAAAAGGACGCTGATCTTAGATCTGTGTCTGAACTCCATCTTACACGACACATCATACCGTGGGAAGACTACGCAGAGCAAACGACAGACTGGAAGAACGACACACAGGCAGGCAAGCGGACGGACAGAGCACAGCTAGGTAAGGACTGCTCTCCTGAAGACACAGAGAAGCAAAAGTGCAAAGTGGTCGTTCTATTCACATGGTCTTGTTGTTCTGCGCTGCATTATATCACATCTAAATGTACAGCGTATAAAAGGCGTGGTGTGTTCTAGGAAAGATTGAGTGAGGGGCCGACAGGTGTTTGCTAAAGTGAGGCTAACCCTAAACTGAGAGCTTTGAGCTGAGCTGTTGAAATATTCAAAATTAAATATGAATCTTTATAAACATATTCCTCCATGTTTGCATTGATAACATTGCAATGTAAATGTTGCATAATGTATGCAGATATATGTACAATAGAGCATTTTCATGTGTGTGCTTGTGTATTGCACATGGTTGTCTATCTATGTAGGTGTGAGTACTATATGTGTGCAGAATACGATGTCTATCAGGTATGTCTCTTTTGTGCACACGTGTGTCCCCCCCCCCCTCAGCTGCGACCCTCCTCAGCTGAGCGCTGGTCCGACTTGAGCTTGACGAACTCTTTCGCCACGTCGTCGTTGTTGCGCTGGGAGAGGATGCGCAGCACCGTCAGGCCCGTCTCGTCCATGTGGACGCGTCTGCCCAGCGGCATCCAGCAGGTGACGCTGCCCTTGCTGGCTATGTCCTTCACCTGCAGCAAGGCCATGCCCACAGTGCGGTCCTCTCTGGCGAAGCAGTAGTCCTTCACGCACACCTGCAGCTCATAGCTCTCTGGACCGACCTCAGTGCCCAAGGAGCTGAAACAAGACAGCATCATGTCCATGTTTTACTTCACATCTGTGCGCCTTATTAAGTGGACTTTTACTAATACTCAAGAAAAGAGCATTCCAGACTCCTCCAGTTAATTTAAGTCAACCAGTATATGATTAACCAAGTTCAAAATCACCTGGTACAAAGTTGTCTGGACGAGCAAAGTGAAGTACTGTAGGCTATTTAACTCTTCAACGGTAAACATACATGTTGTTTATTGTCGTCTCTGCATTTTGTGTATTTCAACATGTCTATTTATAGTATGATGGTTTTGTTAGTATGCTGTGTTGCATGTTCTGTTGCACTATGAGCTCGCCAAAGCAAAGGGTAAAATCCAGACCTGAGACAGTCACATCCTGCAGACCTGGTAGATACTCACAACTGGAAGCTCTCACTGAACTTGGGTGACCAGCTGTTGTTCTTGGACTTGGTGGCAAATTTCCTCTTCTTGTCACTGAGGTGAGGGCCGATGATGTAGACCTCCACGAAGGGCCTGAAGCCCTGCGCCTTCCATTTCAGGTCATTAGCAGCCACCACTGGAGGTTGAAAGTAGGTTAAGTCAAAGGAGGAAGAGAGGAGAAGACAACAGAATAATAAGTGAGAGATTCCAGAAAATTGGGACAGTCTGCTCTGCTTTATTTATTTTATTTTCTTTTACCTTTCACACTGATCTTGTGCTCTCCATTAGGCTGGGGTAAAATGTCCACGCACATGACCACCTCGCCAACTGCATCCACTCCAGATGCTGTAAAGACACACTCAGTAAGTGGTGGATTGTGTGTGTGTGTGTGTTTGCTGTGTGCCCATGTCTTTGGATGGCCATAAACAGTTTTTTTTGGGGGTTTTTTTGCAGTTCACAATGTAGCACAGCCGAGATATATGACTTGAAGAATTGGGATGCATCAGCAGATTGTGAACTAAATTTAAACATGCAGAAACCACACACACACACACACACACACACACACACACACACACACACACACACACACACACACACACACAGGTTCTCTGTGATAATCAGATGAGCAGAACTTGGCTGAGTAAAGCAGCATTTGTGCCAGCTATAATGCTGTGCAAATGGCAAACTGTAATGCAGCAATAGCTGGTAATTTGTTCTTAACACTCTACTGACGCTGAAGGAAAAAGAAAAAGGAGACGAAACTGAAAAAATCCCACACTGCAGCACAAGTTTCTGGAGAAAAGTTCCTTTTCATCAGCGGACACGATCTGTGCACGACTCGTTCTTTTATTCATCATGTCTTGCACATCCCACGCACTCCTTGATCTCAAGTCACTGCAGTTTTTACATTCAAGCTCTCACCTGGTCAGCTGGTTTTGGACATCGTCTTTCTGTCTACTTATATAACAAGCTTCATCTACCACAAATAGTCCTATGCATAAGGCGTGCTTTTTGTTACTCAGCTGATAAAAAGAAGTTGAAACAGGAAAGTAAAAAAGAGGAAAAACGAGAAGAAGAGGAGAGAGAGCCGAGGCTGTGCCAAGGGCTAACACGGCTCCCTGTCTCGGATCATCTTTGGTTTATGACAGTTTATGACAGTTTGATCACACAGATGTCTGAGCACAAGTTGGAGCTGCTGGGTTGCTATGGGGGACATGCAGGTTTTACACAATACTGCTGACACGTACGTTTCTCTGGTGGTGTGTCTTCGTTTGCCGTGCACCTGATCCCTTTCCCTCCGTGGACTGAGAGGAGACAGAAGGAAGTCAGCGTTAGAAGACGGCAAAGAAAGTGTTCATTTAGCACAACTGCAAATGAAAGAGTTACGGCTGATGGGTTAAATATTTAGACAAATATGGCGTCCTTGAGCAAGATATTTTAAAGTATTTATCATTCTCATTTTCTGCTCACCTAAAATCCATCTGTGGGCGTTTAAAGTTCTACTGTATATAACTGAAACCAGTAAATGCATTTGCTGGTGATGCTACTGTGATTCACTGAAGCAATGAATTAAACATTTTCTTCCAACACTGTAAGCAAGTAATTCTATTTAATCTCCTAATCCCATTTAATGCCGTAAGCTGTCGTAACAGTAAGAATAAGCAGCGGAGCTCTTTGAGAGTAACTGAAAGCATTTTTGTGTGAAATTGTTTGAACCTGCTGTGTGACTGTGTGTGTGTATGTGTGTGTGTGTGTGTCGTACCCTGAGCGCTCTGTGAGAGGACAAACTTCCTGATGAGCTTGTCTGTGGCCTGGGTGTACAGAGACAAGGCGTAGCGCAGAGACTGCAGGTCTGGACTCTTTTCCAAGAAAGTTTTCTTCAGGCCCACACCGCCGGCGTGGAAGTATTGCTGCGTAACAGATACGACATGACACGCGTATTGTAGACGGCAAGCAGACAGACAGAGGGTGGGACGCACAGAGCTCTAAGTGGAAATGTGTGACATAACTGTTCAGCAGTTTGCAACAACCGTGTCAGCCTTGGCGCTATGGAGGAAAGGCATGATGGTTTAAAGCTGCTTTGGCACTCAAAAACCTCTAAACCTGCACTCATTTACAGCACACAGGTAGGTGCAGTGCACTATGACAGATTCTATTGATGTTTATGATGTTCAAAGTTTTATATTTTGATTAGAAATTGAGAAGAATATTTCATTATTCCATAATTCGTTGATTTATATATAAAGATACTGTATATGTCACCCTGAAGTAAGATAAACATGTTGCATAAATTACTATAGTTAAAGCTGCAAATGCTTTTGAACCCAAAGATCCACAGTATTTGGCCAAATGAAATTCCAGTGTCAGCCACGGACTCTTCCTCACCTACACAAAGTTAATCTGAGTTTTTGTTAATTGTCTGCTTTTATGATTTGACTTTCCTGTGGCTTTAAAAATATATATATTTCCTAGTTTAAACATAGTCTCCATGCTGGTAGAGGTTTGTGGACTGTGAAAACACCAGGGACACTTTTGGAAGTCCGGTACTTTATCGATCTATCTGACAAAGTCTGATGTGTCAGTGTGTCGGTGCTTTTTTCAGGGAAAGCTGAAACTCCCTTGTTCTTTTCAGCATTTCTATTTGTTAAGCAAACACAGACCAAACTAAAAAATTGTCAAAGTAGGAATCAAGAGCACCAATTTCCCGGCCAGCTGTTCTGTTTGTGTAACACATCATACAATACCTTAATAGTGTCCAGTGCCAGCTCTATCACCGCACACTGTTTAGGAGATAGAGCTTTGGCTTCCTCTCGCCCCATGTGCTCCTGCAGGACGGATCAAACAAAAGGAGTCAGTCTATACCACAGTTACCGCTAACATGTAGTCTATATTTGACATATAATTCGTTTGTCAGGCATGTGGTTGCTGTTGCTGCCTTCTGCTTTCATCACCTTGAGTTTGGACAGCTGGCCCAACTCCTTAGCAGCGTTGAAGATCATCTGAGTGCCCTGTTGTTGTGGAGAGACGGACAGACAAGTTCAGTGTGGAGAGAAAGACAAGAGAGGTGAGAGATGTGCAGTTGAGGAAGATTTGCAGAGTGAGAGGTGAGTTCAGGAGGTTTAGTGAGGACAGACAGCTGGAGATACAAGGAATTAGTTTCACGAGTGAGGGGGAGAAAGAGTAAAACTACAATGTACTAATTTATACATCTTTCAAATAAACATTCAGCTTCATCTTTGGAGAGGAAGAAGGTTTAAGTGCTTCGGTGTACAGTCAGTCAGTATTGCAGGGGCTCATGAACAGGTGATGTTGTCTCTGGTGCATTGTGCTGCCATTTAAATCAGGTTCTGATGCACTGATATCCACAGAGAAGGAGAAAGACTTGTAAAAAAAAAAAAAGTGACAAAGGCTACGGAGGGTGTTAAAGCTCCTGTTAAAAATAGAGTGCTTCTTCATGCTTACAGAGGCCGTACACCCCCCCCCCCCCCACCACCACCACCACCACCACCACCACCACACACACACACACACACACACACACACACATACTTACAATAACCTAAGAAAAGAAGGAAGGGAGAGAGAATGGGGTAATGGCAGGATAGATGGGTTAAAGTACAATCACAGTGGAAAACAGCCATGAAAAGCACTGAAATATAGAAGCAGAGAAGAAGAAAAAAGGTGAAGAAAATAGGAGTGAATGTTTTTATTTTTATTTTTTATTACATACCGTCTGGTCAGTAAGTGTTGGAAGCACAATAGTTTTTTCCATTGTGTTCATCACTAGTTTCCACAGCTCCTTCAGCACTCTCTTCAGGACTGTCTTCTCACAGATCTTAGCAAACAGCGACAGGCTGAAACACAAAAACGCACCATCTCTCAACTGACTAAAACACATATTTTCATTCATTCATGCATGGTGTGTGTGTGCCTATTAGTGTTTGAGCAAGTTCATTCATAAAAAGGTACAAACAATATATAACTGGTATTTGAAGTTTTTTGATACCAGCATCAGAACAATACTTGAGTTTCAGTATCAAAACAAAAGTTTTTTCAGTTGCTCAGTTTGTGGGGGTTTTCTTCTACACACCATTTGTTCATTTAACAAAATATTGAATCTTATCTTAGCAAAAGCAGCCATTCAAGACCTTTGCCTTAAAAAAAAGTGTGAAAGCAGCAAAATCTCCTGATTTTCTGATTTAGATGTAGAAATATCTCTGGAAAGAAAGAATAACCAACACTAAGAATCTGACCAAACATTCAATGCCAACTTTTGAGACACATTTAAGTAAGTTCTTACAGTATTGACGTTTGATATCCAGCCGTACTTACTTGCTGTCCAGGAAGTCCATGATGGGCTGCAGGACATTGTCAGCCTCCTGAACCACGCTGCCGTTGGCCGGGACGGTCTGACCTTTAACCTGGGCTAGGATGTCTCCCATTTGCCTCACGTTGTCCTCGATCTGGGGCTGGAAACTGCATCGCCACACAAAAAACGACGACATGAAAACAGACTTTGAAATCAGCTGGTTGCAGCGTCTCTTAGTTCCACACAGGAATCAAAGAGACACACCCACCTGACAGCAAAGATGTGGCTGAGGTCGTCCATAACGTTGTTGAGTTTGTTCTGCAGCTCCTTGAGGAAGTCACTGGCCTCCACATTGAGCTGGAAGAAGACAAACCGGATGAACACAAGAGCCATGTCATAGTAGCACAATCACAACAATAACGGCATGTATGGCAACTCACATCTTTGCCTCCCATGGCCTCAAACATCTTCTCCAACTGAACTCTGAGCTGCTGGATGTTATTGATGATGATACATGGCTGAGGGGAGAAGGAGAAAAATCATTACACATACACACACACACACACACTTCCCTCTCCCTTTCCTCTCTCTGCTCCCAGCGTTTTATTGTAATCAGTAAAGGTTAGTCTTCTCAACCTTTTTTTTATTGCTTCTTTGGCGAAAACACTCTTGGTGATGCAGGGCAGGAGAAGCAAGAGTTTTCAGTAATTACTGCTCCTCTGGTGGCTCCTGGTCTCTCTGGGAGTGCAGCCCACTTTTCCCCGAGCCTACACCACATTCAGCTAATTACATGGTCCTAATTCACTTTGAAACACTGTAACCCGGGCACGGCTATTACACTGAAGAGCGGTTTATTGTGCTGAAATGAATCAACCTGACCACACACACACACCAAACTGTGTCCATCTTTAAACCGATACTTGATGGAGCTCAAATTAAACTATTAAATCAGTCACTGCTGTTTATTCCGCTAACACAAATTTCCATCTGGTACCTTGTTGTGCCAAACTTTTCTTTTATGTACTATTATACAATATTATGTCTTCTACTTTAAAAACATCTCCAACACCTACCACTTTCTCCTTCTTGACGTGATTTGGAAATTCCTTTGCAATGATGTCAGCGTAAGACAGCAGGACATTGCCGATGGTCTATGAGAAAGAAACAACATCATGGAATGAATTACAGTGAGAAATACATTATGTTCGAGTGACTACTCAGGTAAAGGCATTCTGTGAGAGCACTGGTAGGCGAAAGTCACCTTGGCGAATCTCTTCATGTAGTTGCCAACGATCTGAGGGTCGGGACACTCCAGTTTGCGGATGATTTCGAAGCTCTGATTGAGCTGAGAGAACACGTCCACCACTGAGCAGGAGAACAAAGCGTGCTCTGATGTGACCTGGAACTGGAGAACGAGAGGAAAGAGCGGGGCCAGAGGGAAAAGTATGAGAAGCTGTTCTGTGGTGCTGATGCTGCAGCACAGTGATCTATAGCACGACTAACATTGAAAGTGAGGGGTTTGATTCCCCCGAGGGCCACCCATGGGAGAAGCTCACAGCGCTGTTACACATCGTAGACAATGAAACTGACCCCCTCTTCCGCTGCATGTGGCTGCCATCAAAAGATTTGTTAAGTGATTCCTCTGCAAGCGTTTGGATGAGAGCGATGGAGGCGATCAGAGGGTTATGATGGGGAGCAGGGCTCTCATTAACAGCCCGGCCATTAGCCCAGGAGTGAATAGCGTCATGGTATGTGACTGGGAGTGGGGACTGCTGTTTCGCTGACACAGGAAAGCAGAAGCTGCCTCTGGCGACAGTAATTGGACCCAAAAGACTCCTGACATATGAGCTGGGAGAATCTTCAGCTGCTTTGTATCGACCCTCTTGCTGTGTGGATAGGTGTGAGCGAGAGTGAGAGTATGATGCGCTGTGTGGTGTGTGTGTGTGTGTGTGTGTGTACATCAACTTGTGCTGTAGCATCTGCTCTGCTCTGCAGTGAAGGTTTTTTTTTTTTTTCCCATTTGCCTTTGGTATTGAGTCCTTATTGATTGCCTTAAGGCCTTCAGCCTGCTCTTCTCAGCCTAGGATGTGCTGAGTCAGGAGAGATGATGTGAACTGCTTGAATTTGCATGAGAAATACATGAATACTTTTTTGGGGGGAAGGAATTGCTGCAGGTAGGAGGTCAGATTTAAGCTTTCGTACTGAATTTTATGACAGTCTCAGCAGAATATGAGACAAACTTTAGTCTCACATGACTGCCTGTTTCTTTTTTTCTTTTTTTAAGAGCTCTGTTTGTTAAAGGAAAAGTTTGACATTTTGGGAAATATGCTTATTTCCTTATGTTTCTTATGAGAGTTAGATAATAAGATTGATTCCACTGTCACGTCATGTGCATAAATACGAAGCTACCGCCAGCAGCCTGTTAGCTTAGCTTAGCACAAACAGAATCCAGGAAGTCACTGCACCCTACCAAGAAATAGCCAGGACATAACCTCCCGCAAAACCACAAAGTGTTGATTTTACACTGGTTTTTGTACAAATTCAACAAATAAGAAATAACACGTTATTAGTGAACTTTAGAGGTGGTTGTAGGCGAATTTTATTAGCTTTGGACAGAGCCAGGCTAACTGTTTCCTCCTATTTCCAGTCTTTATGCTAAGCTACGTTAGTCTGCTGGTGGTAGCTTCATATTTACTGTACAGGCGTGAGAGTGGTATCAATCTTTTCTTTCTCTTGGCCAGAAAGCAAAAGTGTATTTCCCAAAATATCAAACTAGTCCTTTAAAGAAGAATTAGGGCAGGAAAACAACTGAAATCGTGTATCTAAATCTAACGATCCAAAACGAGGAGTTGTTGTTTGCTAGTAGGCTAGAATTTCACATGTGAAGGATGCAGATGAAAGCAGTTACCCCGTCTTTTTTGTCCCTCTCCAGGGCTCCATGTAGAAAATCTCTGGACACTTCTTCATTCTCGTCCAACCACATGATGACAAATGGTTCGAACCAGCTGCAGAACAAGGAACGAGCAGAGACAACATGAGTCTCTGTGCATCAGTGCTGAATGTAGGAGGAAAGGTGTGTATGCTGTTTATGAGATACTTACGCTGGATATTCAGGTACGTGCTTCTGGAAAGTGGGCAGCTCCTTGCAGTACTCGTTATAGAGCCACTTCACCTTGAAGTGCAAATTCATATAATCTGCGCTTTTACACAGGCGGTTTTTCTCATGCTCTGAATATCAAAGAGAAAGAAAGAATGAGGAAAGTTGCACTTCACCACTCTTTCTCCATATATAGTTTACACATAAAAACACACTCCTGACACAAACGAATGACCCCTCTCTCATTTCCAGGCCTGTGACCTCCCCCCACACAAAAACAACACACACAAAACCTACCCTCCATGGCGTATTTCATATCTTGTGCAAACATATTCCACATGACCTCGGCGCTGATCTTGCCCACATTCAGTTCCTGGGGAAACCTATAAGAGGCAGTACTCAGGCTTAAATCCAGCTCTAGATCCAGTAATGCTCTCTCTATTATTTAACAAGATAATCCAGGCACATTTGTATCTAACTCCATCAGTGTTTCTTCTGTATATTTTTAACTGCCACAGAAAGACAAATGCACTAGAGAAGTATTAAATATCATAAGTATATATATCATATATCCTAAGTATTAAATTAACAGTCATGTGACTCAAATCCAAACTACCCCCACCCACCAAAGCAGCTGTTGTGCAGGAATGACCTGTCTGTATACACGCAGGGTTTACTGTCAGTGCACATTGCAAGTACAAACATACACAGCATTATCATACAGACACATATTGTACAGTTGGATGCTTTTGTTTTTTACAGTTTGATATTCTTAGGTATTGTAAGTACATCTTCTTTGTTTTCCATTTCAGAACTGACAGGACACACCTTGTGTCTTTAAAGCAAACATAGGCTCTTTGTTTGGCTGTTTGACCTGTTTCTGCTTCTCTTAATGCTCTGACACTCCCGTCCTCATATTCTATTGCTTTACATTTCTTTCTTCAAACAAATCCCATGCACCTCCAACCCTGCCTCTGCATGCTAAATTTGCAAAACTAGATCGATGTTATGGGCAGAGACTCACTGATTAAGGCAAGGAGTGTAGGAGTTTTTGTCCTCCTCTATGATGGAGACGATGAGGGTGATGAGTTTGGACCAGAAGTCCAGGTTTTTGATGCTGGGGCCCTGCTCATCTGGAGGGACTGCCTTTGACTGGAGACAGAAAGAGGTTACGGATTCATATCTTAACAGCTGCATCCATCAATACTCCTACTGGCATCACCTGCAAACACACATATGCAGTACTTTTGCTTTGCACCCACACAGACTTACAGGGTCTGTCTGATATTCCCTGTTGTAGAGGTCGTGGCAGTTGTTGAAAATGTATTCGTAGGTGGAGTTGAGACAGGCTTTTACGCAGTCCTTCACCACCTGGCTCGCCCTGGGGGGACTCTGCAGCTCCTGAACCTGAACACAAACGTTACACAACATATGGTTGAATCCAATTCACCTCAAAGAGCTGAAGTCAGACACACACAGTCTCAGCAGGAGGTTATCTCTACGGGAATTTAACCATAAACTCACTGAGCTGCACAAATCGCACCAACATACATTAACACACACACACACACACACACACACACACACACACACACACACACACACACACACACACACAGTTTCATGATAATAGCTTCAGTTTGGATAGGGTAATGTTAAGCTGACTCTCAGTTTATGCCTTAGGCTACTTTCCAGAAAGTACTGGAAATTTGTACCATGTTTATTTTGGAGTTAAGTGCTAATGGGAAAAGAAAAGAAAAAAAAAGACAAGAAAAGAAAAGATCCATCTTTCGTTCATCCATACCTTCATCCTGAAGAATGTGATGCTCGTCAGGAGATCAACTGTGGACTTGAGGTCTTGTAGTCTTTCAGGACTACTGGCAGGGAAGTTATTCTGAAAGCACATTCACAAGCACACAAAAAGACGATTATAAACGGGACAAAATGTTCACCTATGTTTTAAAGTTTTCTCTTTTTTCAGGTAGTAAGATAAAGGAAATAAATATTAACAGTGACCACATCAAGACATCATCATTTTCATCTCAGTCCCAAAACAGAGACTAGTTATTCCCATACATGTACACACAGAAACAGCACAAACAGATGTGGACCACAAGAGATCGTTAACGGACAGTAATCGAGTGGCTGTGGCAGCAAGTAACTTAGAATCTGAATGTTTTGCATGTGTTATGATAGAGAGAAGCAGTCAGTACCCGGTACATGGACAGATCGATCCTCAGGGAGTTGTGCAGCTGATCCAGCAGTTTGACAAACCTCTCCTTCTAACCAGGAAAAGACACAAAAACAGAACAGACCTCTCAGAAACACACCGCAGCTGACAGATTATTTGTTACCATTTGACTAGACAACCCTGAGACAGGCCTGATCTGACGAGCCTCAGATGATTGGACGTTTGGAGAAGTAGGCAGGGCCACATTAAATTGTCTTTTATCTACAGCCCCAGAGGGACCAAGAGCTAGTCATCAAGCGATATTCTGAAGTACAACATTTTTCAGTTACAGTATAAAGCACATATACTGTATGAAGAAGGGACAAAATATTTTTATATTTATAAGTTTTTCTCAGGGACTCACGCCAAAGTTTGATGCAGCAAATCTGTCCGAGGCAGAAACATTGTTGGAGGACTGGGTGGTGTGGGCGTAGTAAGCGTTGATGTTGGCAAGCAGGGTGCTCATCACAGCTGGCACTCCTGGGCACATGTACTTAGATGACAAGCAGGCAAAGTGGCTGTGGGGTGGAAGTGGCAAAAAGAACATTTAGTGCATTTACTTGCCCCTGATACCCATGTATTGGAAACAATAATAAACTATATATACTATATATATACTAACATTAAATTATTATCTAACTGTACATGTCAAAAAGCTAAAGCCATTGTGGTGGTGAGTGGAATAAAACCAACACTTCTAACTTGATCTTTCCTATTTAACTTTCAAAGTTAGACATTCAGAGTAATGGTTGAGGGACTGACGTCATGGCCTGGTAGATGGACTCTACTCCATATCTCATGGCAAACTCATCCACTATCTCCTGAGCCGTCTCCTCAAAATACACCTTCCAGGCATCATCCCCTTTGGCATCAGGGATCTTTACTACGCCGCCGTTCTGCTCCTCAGTGGTGTACTGGAACAGATGCTGAACAAAGACAAAGGACAGGTATGTATGCTGCTGTGTGTCTCAGGCTATTATTATTATTATTATTATCAGTATTAACTTGAAGTAAAAGCATATTATAAAAAAAATAATATATCTCAAATGAAGCTTGGACAGCCAGAAGCCTTAAATAACATCATCTGAGAGACCTTGAGGTAACGCAAAGCAACATATTCATGTGTTTGACAGTGCAACACTTTATATGTGATAGGAAGGCTTTAAAATGATCTGTTCATCTGTTCTAAAATGCACATCCAGCTGATGTAAGGAGACAAGCATATGTGAAAGATACATTTGGTTCAAGTCAACAGTCTTTAGTTTTGGACTAGTTGAAGCTGATTGAATTTTGAATGGTTAAGACATTAACAGCAACAAAACAAACAATTGCTACTGCTACTACATGCTGTTTCCCAGTGCTTCACTAATTTCGGGATAGTGGCTCATCCTCTTCTTACAATCCTGCAGTGTAACAGGATTATATGTAAAACTGTGAAACAGTCTATAGGACTTCATGAGAGTCTCATGCACTGACACTGGGTCCATGCCTGTCCCATATCCAGGAGGTCCATATTCCCCTATATGGGTGAAAATGGCTCAATAATTCCAGACAATGACTAATGATGTCGACTGTTAAACCCTTACAACAAACCTAATGTTTGTTTTATTTTATTTTTATAAAAAGAAGGCAGATTTCCCAGAGTATAAAGGCAGAAACAGAGAATTTACAAGGTGATTGATTGTGTTTATGTCCTCAGAATTAAATTGACTGGAACTAATTAACTCAGAATAGCAGGTTGCTCTTGTACATTTAATGTTTTATTTCAAGTGGAAATAATCACAACAACATTTGGAAGATTTCCATCAGATGTCCACTCAGACTGACCTCATGTAGACAGGTGTACTGGACATGGTAAGGAGCAACCGTCTCCTCTCCTTTGATCTCCACACTTATGTGCATCCGGATGGCTCCTGACACAGCAGACTTATCAGTTCTCTTGTCTGTCAAATGAAAGTAAGATACCCACACCTCCTTAGTTGGCTGAAATCTGTTCTATCTACAAGAGACAAGCACTTCAATTATCTGTTTCTTGTTCTGTTATCTCTGTGCGACTTGCTGCTCCTCTCATCCGTCTCTAATTCTCCATCGCCCTCTCTCTTATCTCGAAAACTCACCCAGGTTGTACCAAACGTCCATCTCCCCGCTCAGAGTCCGGACTTCGATGATGGTTTGACCCAGGAAGTCATCGCTCTCACGTTTGAACCTCTGTTTCACGCGCGACTTGATGTCGTCATCCTCGTCCCACACGCGAACCTTGATGCGATCAGACGAGTTGTGGCATTCACTGGATGAAGCAGAGACAGAAAATCAGGAACAAATCGGGAAACGAGGGAAAATACGCATGATTCTCTGGTGATCCAAAAACATAAAAAAATGGGTACTCAAATTTATTTTTCTGAGATATCACACTAAATTAGAGCACTTCACCGTCCATTATAGTGACATATAATGAGTGTTACAGAAAAGCTGCACGCACAAGTGGAAGTTTTCTTCCCAGACAGGGTTGAGGTTGCCGTAGATGGTCTTGGTTCTCTTCTTGGTCTTCCCAACTTGAACAGTTACATAGGGGTCACTGGACCCTGTTTTGTCTTTAGCCTGCAGGCCCTGAGCACACACCACTGAGGAAGAGACAAGACACATAGAGACAATTAAACAAAGACCTAGACGGCTGTCTTTTGAGATACCTTTTATCGTACAAGTCAAGTCTTTTTTTTTTTCTTTTTTTTTTACATTTTATTAGAAAATCTTTTATGTCAATAATAGCAAAAGAAAATAACAACAGCACTATTGCCAGGCACCATGACATCTGTATCACAAACAAAAAATACAGACAGCATGTCAGTTTTATTTAAATAACCCAAAATAACAGATCATAAAATTTGCCTCAATGGGCTTTACAATCTGTACCACATATGACACGCTCTATGCTTAAACCCTCGGTTCAGATAAGGAAAAAAAAAAAGCTTTTAAACTTACCAGTGATGCTGATCTTCGCTGACCATTTGGAGGTCCCGTCAAGCACGCTCTGCTTGATTTGTTTCATGTGCGTGGCGTGTGTTGTTTTGTCGAGGCCGAACACTTCCTGGATTTGCTCAAAGATTTCTGGTTTGTTCCTCTCTCTGATCTTCATGCGGTCCTTCAGGACCATGATGATGTTCTGGGTTCGGTCCTCCGCCCCGTGCTTGGAGCTCTTCTCTGCAGCTCCTGATGAGACAGATGAATAGAGAGAGGGATGTAGGAAGATTCGTTTATAGCGTAAAATATATTCAAGGCAATATGGCCCGTAGGCAAGCAGCTTACAGTATCTCCTGTTTCCCCAATGCATCTCTTTAAAGAGAGAGCCAAGTTAAGACAGCATCAGATCAATTTTTAAACTCTTTGACATTTCTTGGCCAGGGATCAAACCCCAAACTTCCCAATATTATGGCAGAAACTTTATCCACTTAACCACTGATCTGGTAGGAAAAAGTAGATAGTCGGGGAGTAAAAGACCAACAGATGTTTTTGGCATTAAGATCTTATGAGACTCTTTGGAGACAGGAGAGTGATGAATTATGCATCGCATAGATTGACTCCAAAATCAGTATGGGAATTGGATAAGTCACCCCTTGTGGAGCTGAATTAGACAAAGCAGTATGGATGCAAAGGCTATGGGTAGAAGAGAGAGAGGAGAGAGGCAGGGTATGACAGCACATTACTCAGGAGATAAATTGGAAAGGAAGAGGGAAGAGAATGTGAGAGTGGATAGAGGACAAGAACAATGGGATGTCAATCGGGGAGAAGGATACAGAGGAGGAGCTAAAATAGGTTTGGGGTTTGTGTGGATGGCTGGGTGTGTGTATACCTATGTAAAAATAGATGCATATGTTTAAAAGTGTGTTTTTGTGCATGTGTGCACGTATGGATGCTGTGATCCTTACTCTGCAAACAGTCGGCATTGAGCAGATCCTGGCACTTGTCGTGGCATTTGACGCCGCACTCGGAGCAGCGCATGCCCTGTCGGGCGATGCCCCACAGCAGCCCCTCGCATTCGTAGCAGTAGGTGGGGGTGGTGGCAGTCCACACCTCAAAGTTGTGTGGAGTAGTGGAGGAGATGGGGTAGATCAGAGCCTGCAGGGTCTTTTTATAAACGTGACTTTTCTGCAAAGGGCGTGGAGAAGAGAAAGTTTGATACCAGCAGTGATTAAAGATTGGAAGATCCTGAACAGACATGTGAAAAATAAGTGAGATGAGGAAACCCACCAGCTCCTCATTGCCGAGAGTGGTGGAAGCCATGGCGGAGGTGATTCCAGCCTTACGAGAGTTCTGCACTAGAGACTGGGAGTAACACAGAAAAGTGTTTATGTTTGAATGTGAGCTACACTGTGGACTTCAGATTTACGCTTGATTTCTGTGAGGGATAAACAAGCACTCACCATAGCCTGATGAGGCCAGGCAGTGATGAAACAGAGGAGAGGAAAGAGAGAAATTTAAAAGAAACAGATGTGAACATATTTAAGGAATTTCAAACAACAAGCTGTACAAGTCTTTATGATGCATTGTGTGTGTATGTGTGAGCCACTGTGCATCTGACAGGTATGCCCTAACCCCCCAGAAGAGGACAGTGTAACTACATTGATTAATTACTGTAATTACATTAACACCACAGATATGCAAGCATTTCATTTATCAACATATCAAGCATATGACGCAGATGTGGAAGGGGCAACAGTCAGAAATCTGTAGCCTTTATGAGTATATTCACTTTGGATTATAGAAGAAAAGGGAATGCTGGGAAGTGAAGAAGTGAAATAATGTTTAGATGTTTTCATCCATCCATCCATCCATTTTCTATACCACTTATCCTCTTAGAGGGTCGCGGGGGGCTGGAGCCAATCCCAGCTGACTAGATGTTTTCAGAGTAAGAAAAACTAACTATAAAGAATAAGAGATGATTGTTTTGGAGTAAACTGAGATTAATGTCTGCAACAGAAATGATTCCAGGGCACCCCACAAGACTGGTGTATATTATGCTTGTATGTGTGTCCATGTTTGTTTCTCACCAGATCTCTGACAAGAGGAATGGCTTTCCTCTTGCGAAGGTCAGGCATGCTGTCAATACTGTAGAGGGCACCTCCCATTCTGAGTAAGAAAAGTATGAACCATTATACATTATATATATGTTTATCAATATTTACGTTAGATAAAACAATTCATCATCAAAATGTCTTACTACAAAATCATGTTTTGTTACTATGGGGTAGGTGTAATTCCCTCTATCATTGTTTCTATTGCTACTTCAGTCAAGGACTTTACTGGAGAGTTTAATTACGCCGACTGCCTTGTCTCAAATGGTGGCAATGACACTCCACACACCTGGGTATAATTGCTGGGTTTCTATTTGGCTAACTTAGCCCTTCTTCAGTATGCAGCCTCAGTTCCACTCTGAGGTTTGCCTCATCTACAAATGACCTGCCAGCTAAGTCAGGGCAGCCCACTGCCGTTCAATACTCACTGGCCAAATGCCATGAGCTGAATGAGCCTGTGGATCAGAATGAAATAGAAGGGAGGATTCCCGGACTAAAGAACGGCATTTTCAATCTAAAGCAGCAGTGGCAGGTTTCCACGATGATCTGAGGATAATTTTAATGGAGTTTAATTCCTGGAGTTATTGCATTGGCCTGACTTATACACTGTGTGATATATTGTGTGCTTCATGTAAGAGAAAGTGCATTACTTGAGGAACTGACAGCAGACACTCACCCTCCTTTACCAAACCACAGGGAGCTGGAGGTCTCTCCTCGAGCCTGAGAGAGACAAAGAAGGAATGTCAGAAGAAGAAAAAACAATATTCAGTTTATCCCTGCAGCCTTTTCTAGCATTCATATACTGTATGAATGAGGCTGCATCACCATACTTTAGTTATCTGATTATGAAACTGCTTTATCAGGCACACATCTAAAATTCCCTCCAATGTGTGTTATTGCATCAGTGGTGGAAAGTGGGTTGGATCAGTAAAAACTCTTATATAGAGCTGTTGCTCAAAAATCTTTGGGATGCCTCAAACAATTTGTACAACTGGGAAATAAAGCTGAAGAAATCTGCCAAGACATATGATCCATTGGCAAGCATAAAAAGAAACCAGATATTCAATAAATGTCCCCCTTATCCATGTCATTACAGAATACATAAACTGGTATTATAACTATGCAAAAAACCCTGTGCCTAAATGTGGAAATCAAATATGTCTTTGGAGAATCTGACGCAGTGTGGCTGGATGACAGCTCTTGCAAGATATAACAGAAAAGGTCTAATTGTTGTGAAGATGAATGAGCCGAGTGAAGGTGCCTGTTTACAGACAGTGAAGAGTTCAACAAGACATCTGTTGCACGCATTTCCTTCCTTCTCTCAAGCCAATCCAATCAGGTTGTACCTACCTTTCAGCATGCTCCAATGATGGCCGAGCAAAGTGCATGAGAGTGTCACTATGGCAATGACATGAAACTGGAAAGAAAACAAAGTGGGTCGGCACGAACAAACAAAAAAAAAGACAAACGGAGGGAAGCCAAATGTACAAAAACGCAACGTGACATACATCAACATAAACATTGAAGCAAGTGATTAATTCTCTGCACAACTGAATCCAAACGTAATGAACAGCAACATAATATGTGAATAAAATATGCAAGTGAAAACTGATCAAGCAAAACTTAATGTGCACAATTAAATCAAGCAGTTTTGTCAAGGAGTGGTGTAGTGCTGCACCCAAACTAAAATAAAAAGTTTGCAGTCCGTCCAGCCATCAGTATTTTTATTTTAAGAAAACCAAAAGAAAGCAATCATAGAATATGAAACACATGCTGCTTCTTGGTGTCTAGCAAAAAGCACCATCTAAATAGTACTCAAGAACTTACTGTGTGTACCCTGTCTTTGCACATAAATAATGCACTACACATACATATTTCAAAGACTTGGTAGACACTTTTAGAGTCTCTTGAACTCAGGTATATCTTTTTAGATTACAGGGTGGAGCTGAATCAGGCCTACAGCTCTGGGACTCGGACTTGACTGTTGTGGAGGACTGGAATGGAATTTGGAGTGAGGATGGGGTTCAAACCAGTGATCTTACCTCCCGAAGCTGTTCTAAGACTTTGTTGTAGAGCCTCAGCCAGTTCTCTTTGGCTCTGACTGCTGGATCCACTGGCTCTTTGGGCTCCTCTATGACAGGAGGACTAAAAGAAAAAATGACAGTTTTTGATTTTAAGCAAAAATGTTTCTCTTCTAGTCTATTTTTGTTGCTTAGTTTATTGATCTGATTCCCTTTCAACCTTCACTCCTACCTCTCAGGCAGCATCTCTTCTTCCTCTACTGGAGTCGGCGGCCTGCTCTCTTCAAAATGCTCCTCTTTCTCCTCCATGGGGAGCTTCTCCTCTGGCTGAGCAGGGGGAGTCATGGCCTCATCCAACATAATTACCTCTTCTAGCCATGGCTCTTCCTCCAGCTGGAGAGCCTGGTCCTCAGGGGTAGCTGACTGTGTGGTGGCAGGACCGTTGAGATGGGGTTGAGGCTGCCCAGAGGACGGGGTCTGTTGGGAGGAAGGGCCCATGGCAGTGGAGGGGGGATGGGAGGCTGAGTTAGCCGTGGTGGCTGGGTGGGATGGAGGAACAGTGCTGGTTGCAGCAGACTGGTGTTGTTGAGATACGGCTGGGGCTGGAGGGTGAGACTGGGCAGGCTGGGCGGTGGGAACAGAAGACAGGAAAGTAGAGGCCAAGCCTGTGACTGCAGCTGTAAGAGGTTTGGCCATTGAGAAGAAAGAAGTGGCAGACGGGGCTGGCTGCGGCTGTGTTTGGGGCTGTTTAGGTGGCTGGGCTGTTGGTTGACCAGAAGGGGGCTGTGCTAATGGGGCTGTGCCAGGAGGATGAGACTGGTTGGGTGTTTGGTTAAGGGGTTGAGTAGGGGGCTGCTGTTGGTGTAAAGAGGGCTGTTTCTCTAGAGGAGGTCTGGAGCTGGGTACATCCAGAGCTGGGGGGGCTGTTGACGTTGGGGTAGGGGTGAATGGAGGCTCCATGTCCTCACTGAGGGTCCCATCCAAATTGTACAAATCCTCGTCATCATACATCATCTCCTCATCCTCATAGAGGCCCGCCTCTTCCCCCCCATACAGTCCTCCGTCATCCTCCTCGTACAGAGCCGCCTCCTCTCCCCCATCTTTGCTGTAGCCGCCCTCATCGCTGTATGCCCCCTGGGTCTCATCCGGGTCCCAGTCTGGGGAGCCTTTACTGTAGCTAACCGAGGAGTGGCAGGAGTGGTAAGAGTCATTCTCGTCGTAAGGGTCCCGCTCTCCATATTCACCGCCATAGTCCTCCTCGCTCAGCTGACTGCTGCACCGACTCAGCTCTGCAGATGATGCATAGCTCCCAGAGGGACTGGAGGGAAGAGAAGAGAAGAGAAGAGAAGAGAAGAGAAGAGAAGAGAAGAGAAGAGAAGAGAAGAGAAGAGAAGAGAAGAGAAAATAAAAACAGATTTAAAATGCAAGACTGCAACATACCCAGGACGGACTGATTATTAAAGCACTTAAGAGGGATACAGTTTTATAATGAACATAGAGACACATTCATTCAGGTTATTATTGCATGTATACATGGTTTACCCTCCCTTTATGAATCATAATCTCTGAAATGCTTACAGAGCACTTTATTGGAGCACTTTATGGCCTGTACACTTTGTACTCTATTGGACAGCCTTACTGAAAACCTTTTCTACATGTCTTGGGGTGGTGAGGAACAATGCTGATGGCTAATCGATGAAAAGCACTGGCGATACAAGAGTACCAGACAAGCAGCGAGAAATAGAGCAGAACAGAAAGGTGAGAGGCCTCCAGAAAGCTGACAAAAGAAAAAAAACAAGCATCCAGAAATGCAACAAACAGGGAAAAAGTATTTATATCCCTTGACGAATGGGGCTATTAAAAACAGAATAGAGGCACAGAGAGGAAGGAGGATGGATGGGGGGAGAGGGAGATAGTGAAGACAGGATGGGACTGGTGAGCACATAGAGACAAAGTATAAGAGAGAGAGCGCAGGGAGGGAGGGAGTGTAGAGAGCTGAGAGGAGGAGATGAAGAAGAATGGGCGGGGGTGTGGGGAGGTTGCCCTGTCCAATGCACTCACACAAGCAGCTAATCTTATGTGCAGTATTGGCCATTAGATTGCCAGTTGAATAATTCATAAAGCAAGAGGTAAGGGATGCATAGTTTCATTCCAGGTCTGTGAGAAATATGCCAATAGAAGCTGAGAAATGTAGCAGTATTGTAAACAACCCTGAAAGAGAAATAGCGTTTGGTCTGTGTGACCCAAAGAAGGACTCGCATTCGAATTTCTTTGACTATGTTCATCCACTAATTGGCCTTTTTCACTTAAGACATTTTGACATGTCACAGCAGCGAAAGCACAGGTGTAAATAATAAAATGAATGATGGCTTCCATTTAGCTGCTTCAGTTTCCGGGTCCTTGTATGTTGGCTCACTGTCATACTGTCATGACTTACTGGGACACTTTAAAAGAACAGATCCATTGTTAATGTTACTAGTTACACCTGTGCTTTTACTACTATGTCAGTATGTCTGCTGTGAAAAAGACCTATCGCTAAGCCAAACCTCACCACTAACACTAACACACAAAGTCTAGTATTAACTTTGCCTCTCAACTTAAACCAGCTCTTTTTCAATTTAAGAATGTCAAAATGTCCTTAAACCCCCAAAGTCATCATCTTTATTATATTTAGTGCTACAATAATTAGTTAATTAATAGATTAGTCAATCAAAAGAAAATTAACTGACATCAATTAACAATACCAGGCCAAGTGTATTTAATTGGTTATGAATTCAAGTTTTCTTTTGTAAATGGATGATAATGTTATGTTTTCTTTGTTAAGTATCACACAGTATCACTTTAACCCATTTATTAAGCAAAAATGACAAACATTCACTGCTTCCAGCTCAAATGTGAGAATATGCTATTCTGTCTTGAGTCTGCAATCTGAAGTCACGTGCTGGGAAATTATGATGTGCATTTTTCACAATTTCATAGACCAAACAATTTATCAATTAATCAAAAAAAGAAAATGAAAAAATGACTCGCTAATGAAAATAATCATTACTTCCTGTCCTAATTACACTGAAGCAGGCACACACCTGACAGTCCTCTGATTGTGGTATTCAAGGTCGTGGCTGTTGCCAGAGCGCGGGTAAGAGAAGCTTCTGGAGCTGCGGTGCTGCTGGCTGATGGGATACTGGTGGACAGAGGCGTTGGGCTGGGATGTGCTGTAGTAGGGAGGGGGGATGCTGTTACTGGTTTCACTGCGATAGTCACTGTCCCTGTCGTCCACAGCACTGTCTGGATCTTCATCTGCACAGAGGCACACGTGGCAAGAGAAAAAAAATTCATCAGTCTTTTTGGTGGTGTCCTTATAGAGTACAGTGACAGGAGAAAAGAAAAAGCGAGAGAAATAGAAAAGAACATCATGAAAGTGATGATCCCAAAAGACGACTCTAATCAGCACTGAACCAATCTTTTAGTACCATGGTAATTACAGATCATATAGATGAGCTGGCAGCATTCCACTGCTGAACCCCTATCAGACCCCCATAGGTCATTCAGAGTGCATCCATACATGAAGCACTTGATGAACACCATCAGCGGCTTCCTTCTCCTCCTCCTCATCATAACTGCACATAAATCCATTCCTGCTCACTAAGGAGAAGCTTTATTTTTCTGTGGTGTCCACAGATCAGAGATTAACATCCCAGAGGGAAGTGATGAGGGACTTTAACAGTGCTGAATCAGTCAAAAGTGAAACCAGCATCTATTAATCATTCATCATTATCCATCATCGCCTCTCGCACTCCGACATAGGCGGCTGCGGCTCCGCTTACACCTTCATCTTCATCTGTTTGGGCGTGTAAACACTAATTAAAGGCATCGAACTTTGTTTCTCACTTCAGCCGTGTCTCCCGCTCTCTCTCACTCACTTCATCGGCTCACCATCTATCATCACCCTCCTGCTCTTTCCTTTTTCCTCTGAGTGAACAGAGATGAGAGGAATCGCTGCAGTTGTGTGGGTGAGTCTGACAGACACTTATATAAGAGCATCTGCTAATCACAGCAAGAGATAGACGGGGAGGGAGAGCGATAGAGAGACATATTTCTAATGTTTGTATGCATCCATGTCCTATAAGTATCTATGTGCTATGTAAGTATCTGGACAGTGATATATTTTTCATTATTGGGGCTCTGTACTGCAGAACATTGGGTTTAAAATGAAGCAATGACTGATGTTAAAGGGTCGGTTCGCCAAATACTCCACAGACCTTGCAGTTTATCATTGGAACTATAAACCAAAACAATCTGCATGACGAGATACCACTAAAGGTAAAAGAGAAAAAAAATGATGGGATTTTTTTTTTTTGGTAATTTGGATGAACCGGACCTTAAAACTTCTTACATCCAGCTTTAAGGGTGTGAAGGTGAACAGTGGGACTCGTAGCTCATTTCATACATATTCAGGACAATGACAAGAGTACAAGTCCTACACTGTTCATCCGATATCCATGTGAACACCCTCAAATCAAAGCTGAAAGTCAGCACTTTACTGTTTCACTTCAAATCTACTGTGATGGATTGCAGAACCAAAACAATGAAGAATATGTGACTCTCTAGATACTTATGAACTTCACTGTATGTACAGTATGTACACTTACTTTGTTGGTCTCCCCATAGACTCCAGTTACCTGCAATAAAACAGGAAGGTGTCAGTATTGATTATGTATTATACTTGTGTCCAAACATAAACCTGCATTCACGACATTAACGCTTCAAAGTTCCCAGATGGAGCTGGTGAATGGAAAGAGAACACAAAGTGAGTGCTGAGCCTCCAAGTCTTTCCACCTGCACCAGACAGCTGGCTCAGCAGGCTCGGCAGACTGGGCCAATAGTCGAAGCACAGCAGCATCCTGGAGGAGTTCGCCTCCGGACATCTGATACCGCTATCGATCCTTTACAGTACAGCGATCCAGGCCCCTTTTCCCCTCTAACACACAATACCCCACATGTGGTTTCACACATAATGCACATGCTGAGCGAACGCAATCTAATTACATCTCAACAGATCAACACATAATTCTCTTGTTCAACACAAACAAATGACTGGTTTGTACAAACAGTGATCGGTCACTTACAGCACTGGGTTCCTGGAACACGGAGGGGGCGTTCCTGCTCCTCTTGGTATGAATACTGGAGTCAGACAAATGTAAAATGTACAGGGTTGACTGGTCATTAACAGAGAAGATTTACATTTTTTTAATGCATGAATTAATTAATGCTGGCATGTTCCAAAAAAATTTGAAGATGTGCTGGGGTATTAAATCAAACGGGGGTGAAAGCTTACATCTTGGTCCCTCATGGCGTTGATCTGCTCCAGTTTTTTGGCCCAGTACCGTGCCTCATCCTCAGGGATATCTAAAAACAACAAGCCAGACAAACTCAGGTGACAAAAACAACCCTAATGGAGCTCGAGCTACGTAGGCTGTTAAAATAGTTACTCACGAAACTTTTTGCCTAAAAACTGTAAGCTAAAACAACCCATTTGCAGACATTATTTGACCCTGATTTGATTTTTAACAACATGTACAGAACTGCAGATACTTTGGCCTGCTCAGAACACAATGACATTGAAATTAGCCTTTTCATATACAGCCCTAAAGCCAAACCCCTATAAATAGGTCAGGTCCACAAACTGAAGAGTCAGATGAACACTATCGACTAGAGGAAGGGGAAACAGTATGAAAATGACACCTAATCAATGCTAAGAGGAACACAGCTTGATCACTGAGAAGGAAAGGACACAAACACTCTCCTACTGAAAAGTAGGTCAGGTTAATTAATCAGTTAGAGATTATTGGTGTTCATAAATCACCGTTTGCTGTGAAAATATACAGACAGACATAATTCATTCAATCTTTCCTCGAGGGGTTGATGATTTCCTATAGTTTCATATTCTCATCTTCTCCTACCTATTAACACTTTCTGATTTTGAAGTGAATATTGATTTCTTACCGAGAGGCAGTTCAAAGCGTGTGTCGAGCAGCACCAGGTGGAGAGTGGGATCTTTGGTGCCACAGATCTCATTATCAGTCATGATGACCTGAGAGTCCAGTGTGAGCCACTCCCCTGGACCTTCCTGCAAACAGAGCGACATTTCGCAGCTGACACACAAACAACATACTGTAATAATAGTGATGAAAACAAGTCCAACCCTGAGTGAGTGAGTGAGTCCCTTAAGGACAGCTGAGTACAGTGTTCAACTACAGTATTTCTGTGGTGGTGGTGGTTAGTGGCAAACCTCATTTGACTGCCGGATGCTACGGAGGGGAATCCACACAGTGCCGACCATGGTGTCCCAGATTAACCCTTTGTTCCACATCTCTACTGTCAGACCCAGGTCCAATCGGTTAATTTCGCTGGATAGAAAGAGAAAGACAGACGTTCAAAATCCAGCAAAAAAGTAAGTGATTGTAATAAAAATACATCTAAAGACAGTTGTGTAAAGTACATTTACCTGAACTTGACTATTTCCATTTCATGCTACATTATACTTCTACGCCACTGCATTTCAGAGGGGCATATTGTACTTTTTAGTAGACTACCTTTATTTGACAGCTGTAGTTACTGAGCCTTTGGACGGGCCCGACCCCTAGGTTTGGAAGCACTGGGCTAAACTACTGACTCTATATAAAGTAATTAAAACTATCTCCACCTCGATCAGCTACAACAAACTAATAATGTCATATATGATAACATATTATTCACAGGGGCCATTTTTCCACTTTATGAGTACTTATATTTTGATACTTTAAGTATATTTTGTTGATAATACTTTTACTTAAGTAGGCGTTTGAATTGAACTTTGACTCGTAACGGAGTATTTTTACATTGTTGTACTGGTTGTATTTTAAAGGATCTCAGTACTTCTGTTTAAAGATAAATGCTAAACACACACAGGCACTCAGACACACACAAGATGCACAGTAATTACTTGTGGGCTTCACTGTGACAAATATAAGACATGTCTCTGTGGGAGCAGGCCTGAGAGAATCTAACATAAAACATTTACAAGACAGCAGGAAACAGGACAGAAAGAAAAAAGAGAGAAAGAGGGAGAGAGGGATGGATAAGGGGAGGAGGAGACGAGTGTGATGAAGGCAGTGGAGGAGGTGATTGTATCGCATGCCTGGAGGGAGAAAGTGGGAACTTTAATTAAGAAATACGGGGACTGGATTTCCCGTCTCAGTGGTGACTCTTTTTAAGAAACGTGCCTGTTTGATTCATGGCAGTGACTGAGGGGGCACAGTCATTTAAAGGCAGTTAGAAGGAGGCTCTCTCTGCAGCCCAAACATTACATAAGACAGCTTCACTGATGCAACCCGGGTACAATGCTCAACGCCTCCGAACATCATTCAAATGCACAGGACTCCGCAGTCCACTGCCTGCTGCATCCCACATGCTAAATGATTCCCATTCATCGCCCATGTGCTGTTACATTGGATGGCAAAATACTCGGTGTTGTATAATGTTTTAGTGATTGCAATGAGCTATCATTACAATATTTATTTATCAAACAAACTCATTTAAAAGTGGGAAATGTTTAATGATGCCTAGAGAGCAGAAATACAAGGAGAGAGAAGAGGGAATATTGGGGGGGAGTAGGGTTGAAATGAGGAGAGGAGGAGGAGGAGGAGGGGCAGAGCAGATGAAGATCAAGGAGCCGCCCTTAGAGGAAGCGACAGAGGATAGGATAGAGGGGCTGGGAGGGAGCCAAGGTTTAGAACGAGGATGAGAGGGGCAGAAGTGTCGAGGGAGAGCAGATGAAAAAGAGGATGAGACAGTTGTTGGAGGCGGAGGTGCGGAATGCGTAGAAGAAGAGCTATGTGAAACAACACAGGGATAAAGGGCACTTGGGATGGAGGAGAGGAAAAGAGGGGAGGGAGGAAGGTTGATAGAAAGCAAGAGATAAAAAAAAAAAAAAACACAAAAGCACTCAAGCAGCTGAAGTGGAGAGTAGAAGAGAGAATGAAAGCAGAGGAAAGAGCAAGGGAGAGGGAGGTAGAGAAGGAGAAGAGAGAGTTTTGTTTGAAGATGATGAAGGACTCACAACATGAAGTCTTGCTCCCAGCTGGGCAAGTTGCCCCTGACAGCAATGGTTGTGCTCTTCACATTTTGTACCTTTAGAGTCACATAAGTGTTGAACTTTTCTGTTAAGGAGAAAGAGATGAAGAAAGAGATGTGTTACAATGAAAACCTCTGCATTAGAAAATACTAATGTAGTCCTTGTGAGATATAGACGTTATATTCTACAGAATAACTTCCCATCCCTTCATTTCCATTTATGGCTGCAGCATGTAACGTGTCCTCAGTCTGCTTAAGGATTTATGTCACATAACAGCGAGTCTCTCCCCCCACGTGATCTACCTCTTCCTATTTCCAGGATCCCAGCTCTTACCTTGGGGTCCATCCAGCTTGGCTTTCTTCACTGTGGGAACACAGAGAGGGACAAAGTCACACACAGGAACACCATCTGTTTTCACTTCTGAACGCTCCTGCATCCTCTATTCTGGCTTTAACACAGTGAACAGGCAACAAGAGGATGCTCGTGATAAATGAAAACACAGTCTGAGAATTTTAATAAAACACATCCTACATGAGACTCGTGGAAATGACTGTAAAAACGCTATGTAGACTAAGAATTTTAACACATTTGAGACATATTTTCCAATCACCTCTAACTGGCAGAGGGTACATATTACATACATGAGAAACTGAAATTGCAACTACGCAGGTTTGGACTAAGTGTTTTGTCTTTTTTGCCATAAGGTCCAGACATGTTGGCACTGAGTGTGGTGGCAAAACACAGAAACACACAGCGCTGGAAAAACATGGGCAGCCCTCCCGTTGTGCTTCATCAGTGTGGGATACAGAAACAGAAAGTACAGTACACTGTAACTACACGCAAATAAAAAGAACCACATAGCACAGATTAAACAGATGACCAAAATATGTATATTTTTATTAATAACATGCTTTTATTAGAAGAAATTCCAGTTGTAATAGTAGTAGACATGGTGTAAAATTGTTCAGAATTTTATGATTAAACATATCAGCATGCTCTGTTAACTTCGGGAATGTCTTTCTTGTACAAGCATTCAGAGGGAAAATTCCCTCCTTCATCAAACACGATGTGTCGGAGGATTTTTCAGTGTACAGTTAAAGCCCAGGCTCACCCTCTGCAGCTCCTTTTTACCAGCTTTGACGTAACTCACACATACATTTTTAATGCTCTACTACCCACTGCTCTCCAACCACGCACACACATGCTCCGGAGGACCCCCACACCACACTGCAGGTGTGTGCACACGATACACACAGGTTTGTGTTGATAAAATGCAAACGCAAGCTCTAAGTAATCGAACCTGCACCTTTATCGTCCCTTGAGAAACGCGACATGAACACCAATTCATGACTTAACTCACAATATCCTCCACAGACCATCCACACCCGAACCAGTCGCCATAGTAACCACCATAAAATGAAAAGTTGGTGTAAAATTGCCCTGAGTCAGCAAGGCCCTTTTTTTTGTTTCTATTTCTCACTTCTTTTACTTCATATTTCTTGCGTGCAACACACACAAGCTGAATCTGCAGCTTAAGTGCCATGCTGTTACATCAGCACACACACAAACACACACACACACAACTGCAGTGACTCACTCACATACACCTGCAGCAATGATAAAAAAAATATTAACCTCTGCTTCCATTCATACCTCAGCAACCTTACTGTCAACTCAACATGTGCAACACACATAAACACACATGTAAACACATGCGTCTGTGTGTTTGCATCTTTACTTAAGGTCAAAATTCTGCTCCAGCTCAACATCCTTTTGAGGTCCAATTCATTTTTTCAAAACAGCTGTAGCTGAAAGCCCACTGTAAATGTGAAAAGAAACTGAAATAATTCAATATCATGCAGAGAGGACAAGAAAGAAACCAAGCTATGTTTTCAGCTGGGCTTTACATTGGAGCCTGCTTCTTGCTGTGCTTTAGTGTCAACACTAAAACAGCCCTGGAAATATATCAGTACATGAGGGGGATCAATAATAAAGGAATTGGATTTTCGACAGTGGAAAGCTGAAGCTTAATAATAGCACACAATCATAAATCTCTCTGACAGCGTGAGTTATGATGAGAAATGTCCACGAGCCCCACAAACAGTATTTTGTCACAATGTATCTAAGCAGGCAGGATGACCCCCAACACACAAATACTGTACATGTAAGTGCCTATAACTCATAACAAGCAATAAGCCTGTGAAGGGCTGTAACATTGGATCAACTGGCTGAAATGTAGGTTATGGGTGAGTAGCCTAGATGCAGAAAACAAGGTCAAAGATGTAACTAATCTATCTCTATCTGATTAAATTACTTAAAGGACATAACAAATCAAAGTGTGTTTTTTACGCTTTAATCAGAGGATGCACAGCACAATCTGTAAGACCCAACAGCAGAGACCTCATTCAGGAAGTACTTCTGACACAGCAGACTCTGACTTATGGGAACTAAGCAGATTGCCAAGAGAACAGAGACTTGACAGGGAATCAAGCAAACCCTTCAAGTTGAACTGTCAGGGAATGTAAAATAGGGAGTGGGTGAGCTGAGTTCAGCCATCCAATGACAAAACGAGGGCTGACATGATTCACATCGACAGCGCCTTATTCTGAAGGATCATATATATACACGCAGATCTGCAGTAGTCCCTGCAACTGCTGACAGAGAAATTACACTCCCAGATTTAGTGTCCAAATCAAGACAAGGAGAAAAGTGGACTTGAAAGTATGTGGAATATGTGCAGGAAAAGAAGCCAAGTTTTTCAGAGTTAATCTGTATCTGTGTCTGAATTCTGCTTTGTCGGCAGATGCTCCAAAGAAATGCTGCCTATTCAAGAGGCACACAGTACTGTGGAGGCCAGAAATAGCTCCAGTCAGGTAAGCATGAATGATGTAACAGGAACAGAAAGAGGGCTCTCTGCCAAGACTCGTAGTCTACGACACTGACAGCCGCAGCCAGTGTTTATGAATGAATAACGCTCAGGGTCTTAATGACAACTGGGACTGACTCAGAGCAGGGACAGTCAGTGGGTGGACCTGGCGGGACAGGATGAGGTGGGGTAGCATCCATAATGGACCTGACGTATAAAAGGTGACTTTGAAACCCCCTTAACTTCCTTTTTGTTCCCACATTGCCATTCTTCCATCTACGACAAATGTCTAGAGCTCAAGTGTACTTCCACACATCGACTCATCTACTGACCAGAGCTTGATCAGATTTAGAGTTTAAAGGATTAGTCGATTCATCAGTTAGTTGATCGATAGAAAAATAATCTGCAAATGTTTTGATGATCGATATGAAAGTCATTTTTCAAGTAAATATGACACATAGTCTGGGGTTTCATCTCCTCCAATGTGAGAACATTTTTTTGTCTTATGTGGACGAAAACTAAATATCATTAGGTTTTGGACGGTTGGTCTGACAAAACAAGCCATTTTAAGAGATCACCTCAGGCTTTAGGCAACTGTGATTGGCTGCAACTAATGATTATTATCATTATCAAACAAGCTGCCAATTATTACTATGGATTGATTAGTCGCTTGGTCTAGAAAATGTCAGTAAATGGTTAAAAAAGAAACGCCCATCACAATATCCTTAAGTCCAAGGTGACCAAGGTCTTCAAATGTGTTGTTTTGTCCAACCAACAGCCCAACACCCAAAGATAAGAAAGAAAGGTAGCAAATCCTCAAAACTGAAAAGCTGGAAACAGACATGGTCTGGCATTTGTGCTTGAAAAATTACTTCACAGTAACATTTTCTGACATCTTATAGACCGACAGTTAATTGAGGAAATAATAATTAAGGTCTTAAGGTCCTCCTCTGCTTAAAATCAAGTCAAGAGAGGACCTTGCTTGTCATTCCTGTTTGTTCCAGTTTGAGTTAACACAACACTCTCATTATTTTGAGAAAGCTGTTTTTGCAATTATGCTGATTCAATTCTTAACAGCCAAAACACATACTCCTGGAGGAACACAAAATGCTGTTTTAGAGGGGTCCCCTCTCCCTTAGCTTGGGCCGTATTCCCCTGATTACTGCTCCCTGGATGTGACGCTGGAAGTGGTGTTACTTTATGAGCAATCACAGCAGATGCTTATTCATGGCACTGAGAGGCAACAGTGTCAGCAGCATCAGGTGCTTTCGGGGAGTCTGGTAGGGGGAGGAGGTGACGCATCGTTTCAGGGAAAACGCTGAGAAGTGACGAGCACCTCCAGCCGACAACGAGTATTCCCTCACGACTACAGCAGAGCGGCAGAGCGGCGACGGTGCGGCAGCGGCAGCGGCAGCAGCAGCGGCAGCGGCAGGGGCTTTTCCTCGTCGTCCTCCTCTCACTGCCCACGCATGAATGAATAGAGTGGATGACACGCGCGCGCACACAGAAACCGCAACAATACTCGCCACGGTAGGAAACAGCGGCTCTCCTCCTCCATGTAGACATTTTTAGAAACTCAAAGAGCCTATGAATGTTTGCCGCTATTAACAGTCACGACCGGCCAGCCTACAACAATTGTGTCCCTCTTCTTTTTTTTTTTGCTATCAGATAACTCATTCATACGAGGCATCTTTATTTGAGGTCGTACAGTAAATTAAACAAGCATGTCATTCAGTAAAAGTATCCCGGTGGCAGCCCCCCACCAGAAACGTGTGTTTCCGTTCAGACAAGCGGAGCTGCTGTGATTTAATGACAGATCAGCACAAACCCTGCGCTGCTCGGGCTACACTGACTTTTCCACGGAGCTGACAGCCCGCAGGCTCTGTCAGACAACTGGTGCAGCTGAACCGTGAGCGAGTGATACTTCAATAACATCAAACATAAAGGGTTTAACCGCCCTTTTAAATTCCTCTCTTACCTCCCACACATAGCAGGGACATCTCTGATGGCGGCGTGAGCGTCCCCGGCTGTCCTCTACTGAGTGCTCCGTGATTTTGTTTGGTCAGTCCGTTTGTCTCTTGGCTACAAAAAATAAAAAAATAAAAATAAATAAATAAATAAATAAATAAATAAACAGAACTCAAACCGCTAGGCTACCCTAAATGGTGCCGGAAACAAATCGGCATCATCTCAGAAGCGCTCGTCTCTTTCTCTGCGGAGCTGTTGCTCTTCTGGCAGGACAAGACACACTGGAGTGACTTCCTCGCCCCCCTCTTCTTCCTCCTCCTCCTCTGCATTGCCTCAGCTCTCCTCCGCTGCTCCTCCTGCGCGCACAGCCATCTTGTTTCAGCAGCAGCAGCACCCTCCGCGCGAGGACAGCTCCCCCGCGCCGCGCCGCCCTGACGTCACGCCTGATGAGCAGGTGTGTGTGTGTGTGTGTGGGGGGGGGGGGGCTGAATTAATATCGTCCTGGCCGGTGTGATGCACTCAGTGATGACGGTGATGGATTTCATTCATTGTTTTCAAAGTTACAAAGCATTTTTAGAAAAGTTGTAATATTTCCTGTCCTATTGTTTTATCACGCACCTGGTGTGATACATTTAGCCTATTTATTCTATTGCACGTGAATAGCCATAGGCCTTCATCATTCTGGCAGACACTTCAGTCAATTAATATTTTAACTACTTTTCAACACAGATGTTTGAAAGGAAGACATACAAATAACACATAGATCATGAGTCCCAATCCCCCCAACTTTTCTAATTACATTTTTAGTTCCCAGATGACTTTCAACGCCTTACACTAGGGATACAATTATGGTGGGGAAATACTGAATCCTTCATATATTTCTGGTTGGCCTAAAGGTAATTCAGCCCGTGTGAACCAATTAGCCCTATGTGTAGTTTCAGTTGTAGAATGTAAACGCCCCCACCTCCCTATAGTCCTCAAATTATTAGAAGAAAAATACAGAAGGCATGATCTCATTGTTCTTAGTGCCAGCTACGGCCCTCATAATGAAAGAAAACTGTAAAACACATCATAAAACATGTGACATTCAAATTCTGCATAAAGGATATTGGTGCACATGCTTTGTATAGTCTAGCTAGCTGTACTCATTTAAAGCCTGAAGTAAAGTTTGTCTTCCCTGTTCATGTCTGTTGACGTGGTCATAGACATGGGGAAGTATTTACACAGTTTGGTGTAGTTATATGTAATTAAGTGTAATATTTACTCAAACAATATTGTAGATTCTTGTCACATTTTCCTCAAAATCTTATCATGGAAAGTATGGGATGTTAGATACGATTAGATTCGATTAGATTCAACTTTATTGTCATTACGTTTTGTTTAGTCAACATAAAAGTATTACCAGTTTACTTTAATAACAGCAGGAGAGAGTGCTGCTGCAGCTGTAATACCATTTCATTTAGAAATCATTTTCAGTCAGTAATGATTGTTACTGTAATACTGGATAATTCTTTGTGGCACGGTGGGTCAGAGATTTGCATTGTCACTTTACAGCAAGAAGGTCCTGGGATCAAATGTGACCTGACCAGTACTGCAGGTCTGTATGATTAGGACAGTAATAGGGAGGATATGGGCACTAAACACCCAAGTCTGGACTCAAATGAACAGGTTTTAAACTGTCCTCCTTGGCCATATTTAAAACAGGGACTACCAAAGCAACTGATTAGCTATTACCCTAAAAAGTTGGCATTTTAGTTATAATCAATTATAAACAGACGCCTGGCAGCGTGTTTGCTATAGATTAAATACTGGTGAGATAGAGGAAACGGACCACCTGTGCAGATGGAGAGCACCTTGTATTACCAACAACAAACGGCAGAGGGCAGCAAAAGGCGGTTGTCGCTGTGAAACTACCAGAAATACACAAGGCGATGAAGTGTGTTGTTTACGCCTACGCTAGGTTCAAGATGGCTGCTGGAGACAACAGCGGCAGGCCTCCTTGCCTTAATTTCTCCGGTCCGGGTCCTTTGGGAAACAGCCAGCCCAGCAACAGCGTTTTCTCCATGCCAGCATCCAACGGCGGAGCGGTTGGTGCGGCCGGGGGAGCGCAGGGAGCAGCGAGGCGTCCCAACCCGCAGCTGGGGCCTGGCGGGGGAGACGGCGGCGGCGGTTCGACCGGAGCACAGCCGACTGCGCAGAACTCCCTGCAGCAGTCCGCTGCGGCAGGTGCTGCGGCAGCCGGAGCCATGGCCACCCCGGCGTCCAATATGGCATCCTCCGCAGCGTCAAACGCGTCCTCGGCGGCAGCACCGACCGCCACTCCGGCAGCTGCGTCCGTGCTAGTTTACCGAGAGCCTGTATACAACTGGCAGGCGACGAAGAGCACCGTCAAGGAGAGGTTTGCTTTCCTCTTCAACAACGAAGTGCTCAGTGACGTTCATTTTTTAGTGGGCAAAGGAATGGGGGTTCAGAGGATACCTGCGCACAGGTAAGATGATTAGCTGCAGCACGAGCGTTCAGTAAATTAGCTATCTGACTTTACGCCGAGTCTGCAAAGCGAAAAGACGTAACCTGTCTCTTGCTCTTTGTTGCTGCTGCTGTCTGTTGGCAGGTTTGTTCTGGCTGTGGGCAGCGCAGTGTTTGATGCCATGTTCAACGGTGGGATGGCGACGACCTCAACGGAAATTGAGCTTCCTGATGTAGAACCAGCTGCCTTTCTGGCTCTGCTAAAGTGAGGAGTGTGTGTGACATGGAGAGAGATTTAAACGGACGATTTGCATGTCCTGCAAGTGGGCGTGTATTTTTGTTTTTTACATATCAGCATTTGGGAAATAACAAGAATTTGCAGCTAAAATTAAGCTCAGACAATAAGTCAATTATAATTAAGTTAAGCACGCAAATCTCTAAATTGTGTGCCACAATAAAATTTGAATGTCTTGAATAACTTGTGGACCTCTTGCAGGTTTTTGTACTCCGATGAAGTCCAGATCGGGCCTGAGACGGTGATGACCACACTATACACAGCTAAAAAGTATGCAGTGCCAGCCCTGGAGGCTCACTGTGTGGAGTTCCTCAAGAAGAACCTGAGAGCAGACAATGCTTTCATGCTGCTCACACAGGTCTGCTTCCCCCGACTATGATGTTGACCAGTTCTTGTATGTGATTTGATGTGTAGGACTGATTGTACTGCCTCTTTATCTAAATATGCATCTGTCAATTTAGTGAAAAACTGCAGCTTCTTACAACTCCCTAGTTGATATTTTTAGTGCGCCAAAACTGTCAGTATGATGTGCAACAGAGCTGAAATTTTAAATTCACAGTTAAAGTTGGGTATCGTTCGATACTGGTGCGGATTCGATATTAGAGTTTTGGTAATTTACCAAAACAATACTCTTTACAATACCTTATTTTGAGAAATATAAACATGTTTTTTGACAAAACACTTTTTTATTTAACAAAAGATGCAAAAGTTCTCAAATATTACATGTTGTCTAAACACAAGCAGCCGTACAAAAACTTAAAATAATAATAGTAATAGAATACAGTCTAAAATTGGCAAAATAATGATTTAAATCAGAAATTGTCCTATCATAAAATAAGTGAACAAGATTACACGTCTGACCAGACATTTGATTCTAACTTTCGGTATTTGTCAGTTTTTGATACTTGGTGTCTGTCCCAAAAAAGTATTAAGGTTTGAGATCCAGTCCTGCTCATAGATCTTAGTGCAATAGTGTGCAATACAGGTCTTATTGAATTGTCATTCTTTTAGGCTGTGTTGTAAAAAATGTGTTCTTTAAACTGTGGTGTATTCTTTATGTCAGGCTCGGTTGTTTGATGAGCCTCAGCTTGCCAGCCTCTGTCTAGAAAACATCGATAAGAACACTGGAGATGCCCTCGCCGCTGAAGGCTTTACAGACATAGATTTGGGTAATGTCACCTTATGAATGTTGTCATTATTGCCACGTTGTATTTCAGAATAGCGGCCTAGCTGACCGTTGATTTTTCATCTCTCCCTCCCTTAGATACGTTGGTGGCAGTGTTGGAGAGGGATACTCTCGGGGTGAGGGAGGTGCGTTTGTTTGGTGCTGCGGTGCGTTGGGCAGAGGCAGAGGCTCACAGGCAGCAGCTGCAGCCCACACCCGAGAACAAGCGCAAAGTCCTGGGCAAAGCTCTCACACTCATCCGCTTCCCTCTCATGACCATCGAGGAGTTTGCTGCAGGTGAACAGAAACACAATAAAACCAGCACTGTAGCTTTACTTTCATGTTTGTCCTGCTCGACTCTACTCTCTCCAAAATACGCACACACATCCTGTGCTTCAGACCCTGATCCTTGTCCTTGGGTCTTCGTCCCTTCAGGTCCAGCCCAGTCCAGTATTCTGACAGACAGAGAGGTGGTGAGTCTTTTCCTTCACTTCACAGTGAACCCAAAGCCTCGTGTAGATTTCATTGATCGGCCTCGCTGCTGCCTCCGCGGGAAGGAGTGCAGCATCACACGTTTTGGACAGGTGGAGAGCCGCTGGGGTTACAGCGGGACGAGCGACCGCATACGGTGAGTG
Source organism: Macquaria australasica (assembly GCA_005408345.1). Classification (NCBI taxonomy): domain Eukaryota; kingdom Metazoa; phylum Chordata; class Actinopteri; order Centrarchiformes; family Percichthyidae; genus Macquaria; species Macquaria australasica. The sequence continues at coordinate 518,995 of SEMN01000011.1, forward strand.
AGGAGCAGAGCATTTTAAAAATGTAATTACAGCCATGCTCTTTTTTACAAAAATAGACATTAAAGTTAGTGAGATGTCGAGGCATATTAATTCAATGTAATCAATTATTTAATAAATATGTTGTAATTATTTATGAACTAAAAAGGGCCCATGATTTGTCACCTAAGAAAATTACACTAGTCAGTGAAAGTTCACTTCCAGAGTTCAACCGTAGAATAAGAAAATAAAACAGCACCACTGTTTTAGTGTAGATTACATTGGCTGCATTTGCACATTTCCCTGCTTCACTCAAAGTTAAACTGAGAGATTAATGACACATTTTCAATGTATTTAGTCAGTCAGTAAGAACAGACAATAAAACAGACAATGTTTACCATACCATACTCCTGCTGTACCTAATGATATAAAGCCAGGGACTTTATTAACGGGAACACAAACTTTTAAGATACCTGAAAAGACATCTGCTGTCGTGCTGTAGACAAAATTATAGGAAGACACAAATTAAATAACGTCACGTTGCACAAACTGTTTTACTCAGCTCATCATACCTGCTCCCTTTTTGATATATTTCCGATCTGTTTTTCTTCTCAGGTTCTCGGTAAACAGAAGGATATTTGTGGTTGGGTTTGGTCTCTACGGCTCTATACACGGACCCACAGACTACCAAGTTAACATACAGGTGTGGACCGGAGCCCCTCAGAAAATCTATGTCTGATTTCGCTGTATTTTGTAGGCATGTTGTATAACATATTTTGGACGTTTGTGTCTGCTCTCTCTCTTTCTCAATGCAGATCATTCACACAGACAGTAACACAGTGCTGGGCCAGAATGATACAGGCTTCAGCTGCGATGGGTCCGCCAACACCTTCAGAGTCATGTTCAAAGAGCCAGTGGAGATATTACCCAACGTCAACTACACTGCCTGTGCTACACTGAAGGTCTGTGACGTGTTGCTAATAACACCAGATACACATTCAGCACTAAACTGTTTAGAAGAGCATTCCAGTCTAGGGGGAAAAAAAGTTTTCTACGGCTGAAACTTAATTATTTTCCTCATTGATGAATTTGCAGATTAATTTCTCGATTCATCATTTGGTCTATAAAATGTCAAAAGAATAGTGAGCAATGGTGATCACAGTTTTGCACAGCCTTCAAATAGCTTTTTTGCCTGACCAACAGTCCAAAAATGTAAATGTATTCAATTTACTAGAAAAGACAAAGAACACCACCAAATCTTTACAGATGAGAAGCTTGACTTCAATAATTAATTGATTATAAAAACAAAATACAATTTCTGTTGATTGACATATTGTTTTAGCTCTACTTTTCCTTTAGGAAACTTTAGAATATCTAATGTGTCACTATGCAGCGTTGGCTCCAGCAGTGAAATTAACCTCTCTGTCTGTCTTGCAGGGTCCAGACTCTCATTATGGGACTAAGGGAATGCGGAAGGTAACACACGAGTCATCATCCACTGGCACAAAGACGTGTTTCACCTTCTGCTACGCGGCGGGCAACAACAACGGCACTTCTGTAGAGGACGGACAGATTCCTGAGGTCATCTTCTACACATAGTCACCTCTGACGTAGCAACGATCTTCCATCAAATGTGACAACCTGACACCAGCGTGGGGGCCACACCTCAGCAGCCGTACTGGGGACTAATCTCTCCGACATCATACTGTTCCCCCCCATATAGTGCACTACTGTTGGCCACGCAGGAGGCCAAACAGCCGTAAAGCGGTGTAGGTCACTACATGGGGCGTAGCTTGTTATTTGAGATGCTGCCTCTCTCTTTCTCAGCAGCTTCTTTTATCCCTTTGTGTTGTAGTGATGCCAGCCCCTGAAACAGACATGACTGTAACCGACTACACAAGGGAAGGAGAGAGGGAGGGAGGAGCGTCTCAGATTATTCACAGTATTGATGTCACTGCTGTGGATTGACGGCATAAGGCTTGACACTGTACAGTCCCCCTTCCTGTACTCAACAGCATTACTGCAAAGGAGAGTCGCAACTGTATGAATGTGCAGTTTATCAGATTTGCCAAGACAAGTTCCTCATAACCGTTAAGTAAAAACCAGCATTTCACTCAGTTCCACATCAGCTGTAACTTCCATAGACTCATAGACCTCATAGGCTTTATGAACTCTTGGTGAATTTGAACCAGTCTTCATATTAATCTTAACAACATGATTGTGGTAAGCAATTTTCGGGTTTCTACATACAGTACAATCTGTGATATCTTGTGTCCTTGCTTGGTAGTTGCCTATACCCATGATACCTTGCACTTCTCGGCCTTGCATATGTTCATTTGGTTGTTCTATGGATGCACACTAACTCTTCAGATATGTTTCTTTCTAGCTTTGTTTTAAAAAGTGTGGGTGGAAGAGCTTTCCCTCTTGGTGTGGAAGTTAAAGGGTTGTATATTAAAGTGGCATTTATTAACATTATATATGTAACTTGAAATAATTATTGATTAAAGAGTGAGGAAAATGTATTGTGGTTGCTTGTTTTGTTTTTTATGGGGTGGTGTCACTTTGGGCTCTGGGTAATTGTGACGGCATTTCTGACTGTTTTTAGACTTTTTAAAAACCAAACAATAAATCAAACGATTAATTGAGAAAATAATCAGCAGATTAATCCATAACAAAATTGATCAGTGGTTGCAGTCCTATACAATGTAGTTAAAAATTAGCTCCACCTCCACCAACTACAACAGTAAAATGTTGCTCACACATTAATGCATGAGTAATAATTTTCTAATGATATATATATATATATATATATACATACACATACACACACACACAGTCACAGGGGCCGTTTTACTGCGTTTAGTACTTTTAATTTTAATACTTTAACTCCATTTGCCTGATTATACTTACATACTTTTACTTAAGTAACATTTTCAATGCAGGAGTTTAACTTGAAAAATACTCTTTTTCGCGTGGTATTAGTACTTTTACCACCACTGTAAATAACCCCCCTGTAAAACGGCTAATTTTCATTTTTACACTTCGGCATTTGTATGGTTCCTGCGTTTTCTCTTTGTGCAAAGCTAAGCTAACCGGCTGCTGACTGTAGTCTTAGGCTATATTCACTATACAGATGTGAGAGTGGTATCATCTAACTTATTACCGCAAAGTGAAAAGGCAAATATCCCCAAACTATTCCCTTAAGCCCACCAGGGAAATAACAGAATTTCCAGAGTCACATTTTCATCATGAGTTTAATGTTTTTATTAATTACATCAACTGAACAAAGGTCCAGTCCAGGGAGTTTGACTTCTGTAACACTTTATTGTTGTTTCCATGGTTTTATCTGGCCATGATCCATCTAAATACGCATTATTGCAGCAGTATCACAGTGCACTGTACAGACCCATCCTGGCAGATGAGAGGGGGTGAGGGATGATGTGAAGGAAAAGAAGAAACATGGAATACAACTGCTTTGATCCAATTGTTCCCCAAAACCCTCGCCCTAGGCACTTGGTGTACTGTAGCTGTGAAATGAAAAGAGCATTGTAGCTTCCACTAGCCTACAACAAAAGCTTAAGCTTTGTTTCTGCTCCGGACTCAAAGTCAAAACAATTTGTGCGATGTATCTTTAAGCCTGTGCAAAAATTTTAAAGTGCCCATGGGGTAGGGTTTAGAGATTGATTTGGTATTTTATAATCCGGAGTCGGTGTTTACAGTTTGTCCAAGTAGTTGTCGAGGGCAGGAATGCCCTCTTTCAGACCTTTGCGTTTCCTAATTTCAGCGACAATCTGGAAGGGTCTGGTGGCGGCGTCGCTGGGGTCTCCCTGGAGAATCTGCCAGTGGTCAAACATGCACTGGGGAAAGGCCTGGCCTCCAGTGTTACTGCGCAGGTCAGCTGTGAACCCTGCAGGGAATAAATACAGATAAATAGTAATGTTTTAAACAGTGGAATATTCTGCCAGGAATAAAGAAATGAATGTCCAACCCCCTGTGACCCTGATCCTAATGCTAATTCACTAGCAAGGACCACACCATCAACTAGATACGTTTAAATGATTTACTGGACAATAGTAATGCGAGCTGGAACTACTTAAGTTTCTTTTCCGATGGATGCTGCGGTGTGGGGAAGCTTTGTGGGGAATCCGCCGTAGAACCCGGGTACATCAGACCCCCAAAAACCTCCCATTACTTGAGACGAGATTGAGCGGATTTGAGATCCAGAGATCCAGAACCGACTGACCACTTTCCCGGACTCGGAGATGAAGAGAGGGTCTGACGAAGTTATGCTCTGGGATTTCCAGAATTGCAAGTAGTTTGCAAGGGTCTCGAAAGGATTCAGCAGTGATTGGACTTTGAAGTAAAAGACAGGAGTAGGCGGGCCGGATTGGTTCGTTTTGGTTCGCTTTAAGTAGAGTACTATGGTGACGTCTGAGAAATGAGACAAGTCCGAAATGCAGGCGTGACGGCGTGGGTCGAAGTGAATAGTAGAGGCAGTGAATTTGGAGCATCTGAAGAAACCAAAAAAGGCAAGCAAGAACATGGCTTCTAAGGTTCAAGCACCAAATATGGAGGAACTGGCGTTGGGTTGGTGTCTGTAAAGGGGGCCAAGCTTCTGAATTTCTGGAATGAGAAATGGGAAAGAGAGTCAGCGATGGCAATGGAATGACCTGGGACATGCGCAGAGAACGTATTGGTGTGAAACAGAGTGCCAGATTAGGCGGCGCATGAATGGCATGATGGATGGGGCATTGGAGCAACCTTTGTTGATTATGTCTACAACTGCTAGGTTGTCGGAGTATACGAGGATGCATTTGCGGGACCATTCATGGCCCCACAGAATGGCTGCAGCTATTATGGGGTAGATTTCGAAGAGAGTGGAGGAAGTGACATGCCGTTCACTTGCCAGCTCCGGGGGCCATTCTGCTGTGAACCATCTCCCATTGTAAAAACCCCCAAAACCGGCAGAAGGAGTGGCGTAGGTGTACAGATGAATGTCATGAGGGTGAGTCAATTGCTCGTCGTAGAAGAAAGTGATCCTGTTCCAGTTGGCGAGGAGACTGAGCCAAAGACGGAGTTCTGCCCAGCTGGAACTGTCCAGGGAGACAGGATCTGAGAGTGATGGGACGGAAGAAGCGATTGACAGCAAGATATAAGAGATAAAGGATCGCCCTTGGGGAATGATGCGTAGGGCAAAATTGAGGTGGCCTAGAAGGGAGAGAAATTGACGTTTGGTGCAGCCTGGGGAGAGGAGGAAATTGGAGATCAGAAGGTTGATTTGGTTGAGCTTTTTGATTGGGAGGGAAACCTGATAGGAAGAACTTTGAAAGCGATGGTGATGTCTGCTTTTACGACCCTTTCCCGGCAAGTTTGATGAGGGTGATGGCGTGATTGATGGTGGCGTAGTGAAGAGAAACGTCTTCACTCGGGATCAAGCTATTAAAGCTGGGGTAGGCAGAATCTGTGCAACCTAGGCAAAACCTTCTGCCTCTCTCTCTGTTGCCTCGGATCACTCCACTAAGCCCCTCTCACCAAACCCACATCTTCGACCAGCAGCAGAAGGAGTCGGTTACCCAGTGAAACTGTATCCCTCGTAGGGCTCACTCTCCACGGCGTGAGCCTCACAGAGACCGTGGTCCCTCCCGCCGTGACTTGTTTTTTCAAAGACGCCCCTCCAGCGCTTCGCGGCCGCAGAGCAGAGCAGCGGGAAGAGAGGCTAGTACACCGTACACACACACACCACTGTCCCCCGTAAAAAGTTATTCCCCACTGTTTGTCATCATGCCTCTTTGCCACTCGTCGTTACGAGCGTCATGGCATTGAACGTAATGAGCCTGAAGCTCCGTGTGGAGCCGGGACGTGTTGTTTTGTACTATACACTGCTGTAGGCAAAGGAGGTGTTGGAAATTTATTACAAGTTTCAGGATTTTCGGCAGGATTTTCCTCCACTGAATCAGGTTTTCACCATCTGAAGGGACGTGTACACACATCTGCTCTTGTAGCTTAGCCAATACGAACACACCGTCTCTCTGAAATAACCTGTGATAGGCTATTGTCACGAGGCAAGAGGGGGGGCTGAAATGGAGGTCTGCTCTCAGACCACTTGAATTACAATATGCTGCACGGTTAATATGGCATTTTTGCCCAGTGACGCCAAAAGAAAACTGCCTACCCCAGCTTTAATGCTGGGGATGGTACTGCCGTGGGGTGCTGAAAGATCGATGATAAGGCGTTTCTTTCCGGAATATTTCGTGGTTGCGATACCAAGGGGGCTGATGCGGAAATTAGGAAATGGGGGATGAGCAAATGGGCTGGTCATGAAGCCTTCTTTGACTTCCTTGGAGAGCAGGAGGTCGACGGACTCTGCTCATTTATAGCAGACTGAAGATTTTTAATTGAAGAGAGATGGATGGTTGGAAGGTTGGAAACCTTCTTTAAATCCCTTGATAAGGAACTGAACGAAAGCTGGATCAGGGTGGTTTTGAAGCGCTGCTGCTAAGGCTGGAATGTTAATGGGTGTTGATAGGTGTTTACCTAGTTGTTGCAAGGTAGGGTTGTGAGGGCATGTGGGGCGGGCGTGGCCTCCGCCACGGGAGGAGCAGACGTGGAGGAAGCGGCACTGGGACATGGAGCATCCTGTATCGTTGAAGTTGTTGCAAATGGCGTGACCTCCTGGTGGTGCCGCTGACGATAGGCAGGAGATAGCTGAAGCTCTTGATTAAGTTTGATGTGGCTTAACAAGGACGGGAATGGAGCAAGAAGAAGCTGGGTGAGATGGGGCACCACAAAGGGAGCATGGTAGGGCTGTGCAAGCGGCAAAGATGCAGCAGCAGATTTCATTATCAAGTGTGCCCCAGTATGTGTCCTCGTACTACTCGTACTGCTGGAGACGTGCAGCAGCTTCGGAGGCAAAGTGAATATGGTACTGATAGAAACTGTTTCCTCCAAAACGGAGGGCCAGGTTTAGGATGATGTCCATGTAGTCCTCCAATTCCTGCTGGCGGGCGGGAAATTGAGAACCAAAAACATCTCTGAAAAGAGAAAAAGCGTAAGCAAACTGGGAGAGTGAGCTCTCTGGAAAGGGTGGGTGTTTTCTCTTTTAGGTGGAGATGGCCTTTGTGTCCTTCATGGAATCTATTAGCAGGTGGTTGGTGAAGGGAAGGTGTGGTGAGAAGGGCGAGATCTATGTAATTACCGTCCAAGATCTGCTTGCGGAGATTGGTGGGAACTGGAGAAGGGTGGGAGATGAAAGTGTTAGGGTAGTGGATGAGGGGCTTAGCTGTAGCCAGGGTGTAGTTGGTGGTTGCCTGCAGGGCTGAAATTGGCTGAAACGGAAGACCAGAGGTGGCTAACAGAGGGACTTGCTGTTGCAAGGCCTGTGGAGGAAGGTTTGGTGCCAGCATTCCGGTGCTGAAGGCTCCAGCTGACATGAGCTGCAGAGATTGGTGGAGCTGGGAGACAGAGGATCCTGGCATCCCGGTGCCAGGAACCCCAGATAAAGCAAGCTGTTGTGGTTGTTGAGAGTGGCCAGTCAGGGGCCATGGCATCCCTGTGCCAAATGCCCCGACTGAAGCTAGCGGCTGTGGTTGTTGGAGGTGAACGGCCGGGGGCGCTGGCATCCCGGTGTCAGAAGCCCCAGCTAGAGCTAGCTGCTGCAGTTGCTGGAAGTGGGTGGCATGAGGTTCTGGCGTTCTGGTGCCGAATGCCCCAACTGAAGCCAGCTGCTGTGGTTGGAAGTGACCAGTCGAGGGCAATGGCATCCCGGTGCCGGATGCCCCGACTGAAGCAAGCTGCTGTGGTTGTTGGAAGTAGGCAGTGGGAGAGGCTGGCATCCCGGTGCCAAGTTCCCCAGTTAAGGCTGGCTGACGTGGTTGCTGGAGCTGGATGGCAGGGGGCGCTGTGCCCGTGCTAATTGCTACGGATGATGCAGGCTGCTGGTGCTGGTTTTGAAGATCATGATGAGAGCGGGAGGGCCACAGAATTCCAGTGCTGGGTGATCCGTCTGCAGATGGAAATGGTGTTATGTCTTGGTGGATGGTTGTTGCTGAAGCCCTGGTGTTCTTTGTTCTGGCTGAAGATCCTTGTTTTTTCTTTTGATGCTGGCTGTTCTGTTGTCCTTTCGCTGGAGGACGTGGGTGAACTGGCCCTTTAACAGAGGCGCTGACGTCACAGTGTTTTTCTCGGGTGTGCGTGATGACGTCACCCGAAAGAGAGCTGGTGTTGACAGAGCGGTGGGCATGACCGGCTGACATGAGAGTGTTGAAAAGTTTTGCTTTATTGTCTGTTCTGTAAAAGGGGATTCCTTTATCCTTGAGAGTTTTTTGAAGAGATGCTACGGTCCAGTCAGAGATTTTCGAAGAAGGCTGATTGTCAGGGGACCTCGCTGGAGCGTGGTGGCGATGTGACCGGGTGCGGGAGGCCGGAGGGACGATGACGGGAGGCTGGCGTTGTCCTCATGGGCGATGGAGTCGGAGTATAGTGGCGGCGGCGGAGATGTACTGCCCTTGAATTTCCTCTTCCCTTCTTCTCTGATGAGGGTGGTAGGGTGGTAGGTTACTGGGTGCATGAGACGTGCAGTATGCGAGAGCGAAAGAGGAGGAGAACCCTGATATGGATCTTCACGTACAGACGCTTTTAAAGATCCAATTTAATCTTTAGACCTTTCTGGTTGTCTCTCCTTCACCCGAGGATTTTTGAATCATGAAGCCTTCCCATATGAGCGCTCCCCTAAAATTACTAACCAAGACCAAATGAATAAGGTGAATTATTCTAAAACTAAACATACTGTTGCATTGAAAATAATTAAATTTGAGTGCAGTTGTTGAAAATCTACAAGATTCATAAAATACAGTGAGGAGAAAAGACATCGCACAGTACAAACTAAAACACAGCACTCACCAAAGGACTCGTTGACAGGCAGGTAGGCTTTCACCACAAACATGGGAGTGCCCATCACTTGGGATTCCTCAAACACGTGACCTCGTTTCCTGTTCAACACACCATAGATCCCACCAACAACCTGCTCCGGGCACTGCACGGACAAGAGGCACAGCAGTCAGACATGTAGTGTGAACTGGCATCAGAGAGTTGTCAAACATAACACATGATGATGAGTAGTGGCACGGTGATAATATAATCCCGATACGCTACAGTCATAAAAAACTAATTTGAGTCATTTCTGTAAATCTGCAAGACTGTAGGTCTATAACAGTATACACTCAAAATGGTGGCATTTTCTTTTCCTGTTGTAGTTTTATCTTGGAGTTGTAGTCTTAAATAAATCCACACAAAGTCAGAAACAATCAAGTTTAGTCTGTATAGATATCAGTTGTGATTTACAACAGAAACTTGGATGTTACAAATGATTTTGGGTCATGTCTGGTTGGATACATTTCACAGTCCTTTGTTTTGGAGGTAATATGCCTCCATACACACCTGTATCTCCACCAGGTATACAGGCTCCATGAGTCGTGGCTGAGCGGTGAGCTGGCAGGCATACAGGACCCTACGAGCTGTGGGAATAATCTGTCCTCCTCCGCGGTGGATGGCGTCTGCGTGCAGTGTCACATCATGAATGTCGAAGCGAATTGCGCGCATATTCTCCTCACATAGAGCACCCTGCCGGATGAAGTACAATATCACAAATTCATGTCAAAAAAATCGGAACAATGTCGCAGCTGATTACACAGAGCTGCAGTGACAGGTAACTGCTGCCCACCTCTTTAGTCGCCCACTGGAAACCAGCGACCACACTATCCTTGATCTCGTTGAGGTACTGAACCCCCTTTGTCATGTCTATCAGCAGGTTGGCCCCGTTTCCGTCTGGACCGAAGCACCAGATCTTTCTGGCTTCTGTCACCTCCCACTCATACTTGTCGGCGAGGTAACGTGCACGAGCCTTGAGCTCCTGCCGAGCGGTGACGTCCCCCTTCTCGATGTCTTCAGCCAGGCCGTCGGGGAAAGGACGGGACTTCATGAAGAGACGATTGTGCTTGTTGGGGGACTTGGACAGACACATCTGGTCTGATTCTTCCATCACTGTCTCCCTGTAAGACACGACTGGGTCTGATTTCTGGAAAGGGATGAAAGAAAAGATTGAGAGTGGTGCAACAATGTGAAGATCAAATGCGCATTTGCTGTGTTTTATCTCTTAAAATCATTTGAACTTTAAGTGTTTCTGAAAGGATAATTCTGATTGCTTTCAACTTGGGCCTTATTTTCCCAGCCTTGCTCTTAAGATGAATAACTGTTCAAATGTAACTTACTATACACATTCACACAGCTTTACATTCCTGCAGTTTGCAAGCACCACAAGAAAAACAAAGCTATGTAATGCTCTTAAATGTAATATTTTAAACTCACTCAGTCTAGGATGAAACCAATTCTATGAAGCCTTACCTCACACCAAATCTCTAAAAATTGTTGTTGTGTTCAATCTCTAGGCTACAGATTATTTTTCAATTACATGAAATAAAAGAGAAACATCCAATGAACATGTAGAAGCTTGATGTGTTTTTTGCTTTTGACTCATGTAAGTAAATCCTCATTTTTAATTTCTTCTTCATTTACCTTGTCCTGCACCAAGCCAGCGTCTTACAGAAAAACCTCTGTTCGTCTGTTCTCCTTGTCTCACCTTCAGTGGAATGCAGGCGTGGTCCTCCTCCAGGTCCTTCAGGCAGATCTCCAGGTGCAGCTCTCCCGCTCCGGCGATGATGTGCTCCCCGGACTCCTCGATGATGCACTGCACCATGGGGTCAGACTTGGCCAGACGCTTCAGTCCCTCCACCAGCTTGGGCAGGTCAGCGGGGTTCTTGGCCTCCACAGCAACTCTGACCACAGGGCTCACACTGAACTTCATCACCCTCATGTTGTGGGCCTTCAGACAAAGCCAGAGTCACCAAGCTAAAAGACTTGTTCTTTTTGTGTTGTTTTAACAGGAGAAATTATGCAAACAGCAAGCGATAACTCAGTATAAATAACTCATCCACTGTGTGGTGCACTAGTATTTGAACTACAATATATGTCCATACAGGAGAAAAAAGCAATACGCTACTTGTTCATAGGTGGTAATAGTCCCTGTCTTAACCAGGAACTGGTCTACTCCAACAAGACCCACGATGTTACCACATGGGACATCTTCAATAGGCTCCACATACCGGCCCATCATCAGAATGGTCCTGGAAGGAGGAAAAGAAGGACATGATTGTAAAAGTTGCCAACAACTACATGAAAACAAAAAGAAGCATGGATTTAGAACTTGTGTTCTTTGTTCTCTTCCCATCTCAGGTGTCTGTGAAGTGGTTTGTACATAACCATGCTCACCTCTGGATGGGTTTGATGTAAAGGTCCTCCTTCTTGCCAGGGGTGAAGTTTGGCCCCATGATGCGCACCTTCAGGCCAGTGGACACACAGCCAGAGAACACACGGCCAAAGGCGTAGAAACGACCCTTGTCGCTGGTTGGAACCATCTTGGAGATGTACATCATCAGAGGAGCCTTAGGATCGCAGTTCTTAATACCTGTGAAGACAGCAGAGACGGTAAGCCCTGAATATACTATAGCCAAAATAAAACCTACGAATTAGGCAATTATTTTATGAAACCACAGCATCAAAATGCTCCATATCGAATTATGTCTTCTCCGGAGGGTGAAGGTGTGTGGTGCTGGGAAAATGTTGCACTGACCCATGGCAACCTCGTCGTCTCCCGGCCCTTCATAAAGCAGCTCACAGCGGTATTTCTGCGCAGTGACCGGGGAGGGCAGGTGGATGGTGATCATCTGGAGCAGGGCCTCTCCGGCAGGCAGCCAGCGACGCATCACAGCCTTCAGCAGGGGCTTCCCCTCTTTCTCCTTGTCCTCTGAGTCTAGTTTGACATCCAGCTTCTCAATTAGTTTGGCTGTCTCGTCCTTCTTGAAATTCATGATGGCATCAAACACCTAGGAGGACAGTGAGAGAGGGCAAAAAGAAGGTATCAAACTCGAGCCCAAAGACATCGCCTTAAAGTCATCCTTAACTTTTTTTAAAGCCCCTATCTGTACAATTTGATGTGATCTTTCAAATGATTCTGATGGCACACTTATTTGTTTGAAGAGAAATTACAAAATACTGGCGAAAATGGGTGCAGTCTATGTGTTGCTTTCAGCCCATTGATCTTACTGTCCTCCAGGTTGTGTGCAATTACTGTCCACCACAGTGTCTTTTTTGGTGCTACCACTAGGAGATGCCAAGGTCAGAAATGTTCAAATTCTACATGTAGGCGCTTTAAATACATTTTTAACAATACAGAGACGTGATGGTCTTCAGAAAAATGAAGTCCTGACTAAATAACATTAACATATAACTTGTAGGTTTATGTCACGTTTTTTCTCCATTCACCTTAAAGATGGGGTCCAAAATGAGCTGGCTGAAGGTGCGGGGAAGTTTCTGGCCATCGGGACCAGTGGCAGTCTTACTGAACTTGCCGGCATTTGGGTCAAAATATCTGTGCATAGAAATGATCGCATAACATCATGACACTCAATTGATTGACATCTACTTCATAATCCTGTTTTAACTGTGCAGTATATGCCAGTTAAAATTATGTGTGTGCAAGAATGTTTTTGCTTTTGCAGCAGTGATGTAAAAGTGTACTCCAGGGTGTGGTCTGTACACGGTGACATCACTGTTGGGTGTGTTACAGGTGCAACCGACTGGCCACACCCAGCAGTGATCAACCAGAGAGGGCAGTGAAACACTGCTTTTCAGCCTCGTGTTAAGTTACTCTTTTACAGTATGTGAAGCATATTTCTGTCTGGACATGCCATCATGTTTACCTTTCTCCCCACAGTTTCTTCATCATGTCCTCCACTTTCTTACACCTCTCTGCTGCTCCCAGCTGAGCCTCTCCTTTCGTGAACTTAGCCACATACATCTCAGCAAACTGCTTCAACGTGAAAGCCCAGCCATGGAGGCCAGAGCCGAATCCGACTGTACCAATAACAGGGTCAATCTGAGGAAGGAAGGTACAGTATAGTATTGTTTGAACTCGCACCTATAGTAAATGTATAGCAAGACTTCCCAGCCATTTTAGCATATCTTTGTGTCTGAGTGGTGTTTGAGCATCTGCCTCACCATGATGTTCCCCATGGGTCCCCCCTCATCCTCTCCATAGGTGGAGATAATGACGTTGACGTTCTCCACGATACGCTGAAAGGTCTGGAAGAGCTCATCTGGCTCCAGCTGCAGCTCAAGTAGGGCCCGGTCCATCTTGTTCATCATCAGAACCGGCTTGATGCGTTCAGCGATGGCCTGCCGCAATACAGTCTCTGTCTGCACACACACACCTGTCAGAGGAAACAAACGGGTGAGCCTGGGTGAAAAGCGAGAGAGAGTGTGTGTGTGTGTGTGTGTGTGTGTGTGTGTGTGTGTGTGTGTGTGTGTAGGATGGTGTCAGCCATTTTGTAATTACCTGAGACACAATCCACCACCACCAGGGCTCCGTCAGTTACCCTGAGGGCAGCAGTGACCTCAGAGGAGAAGTCAACGTGACCCGGAGAATCAATCAGGTTGATGAGGAAGCCGTTTCCGTCTTTACTCTGCTTGATAAACGCCAGGTCGTTTTCTCCAAGCTCATAGTACATAGAGATGGCCCTGAATGACAGAGAGGGAGCAGGAAAAGGCTGAAGACATGTTCACTGTTCACCTATCTCTACCAAGCATTTAAATAAATGTTAAGTAAAGGATGGATCAAAGAAAGTTCAATTAAATGAGTTCAACTGAATTAATTTCTAAACCGAGTCACCACAATACTGGACTCAGACGCTCCTCTAATTTAAATGGGGCAGACATGCTTCCAATTCAGATGGTACAAACTGGCTTGACTGGAGTGATTTCAGTAAATATTTAGTGATGTGAATCAATGTCAGTGCTGGTGCATTTACTGAAATCAGACAGAAACATCCTGAGTGGATTTTTGAAAATGCAGCGTCTCCATTACACATCTTTGAATGTGATATTTAAATAGAGGAACTAAATACATGGGACTTTAACATGGCTAGGATAAGGAATTCCAGGGACACACATGTGGTCTGCCTTTACACTTATTTCTGAGATAGTTTTTTTTTAAATTAAATGAGAAGTATAATTCTATTAACAACCTGCAAACAAAGTAAATACTGTGGTTATGAATCAACCTAGTGTTCACTTTGGCATCTTCTAAATTGAAACTGTGGAAGCATTTAATTATTTCATATTAATAATTAAGTTGTGTTTACACATTACTGGACACATATGTGTACTGACATAATAAAGATACTATAAATGTATCTTCATGTGAAACTTACAGAGTCTCATTGTCTGAGATGATGGCATAACTTGAACCAAATCACACACATTTATATTTAATTGCTGTAGTTCAACAACAAAACGACAGGTCCATTTAAGATTTAAAGACCCTGAAAACATTTTTTTCTTCTTACTGCGAATGATGCGGTCCTACATAGACACGCTACTTTCTGCTAAAGTTGGAACAGTTTTGGTCATTTCAATTGAGAGATTTCTGTCTGTGCTGTTTTCTTTACACTTGCTTGAAGTGGGCGGGGCTCACTTGGAAAAATGTGATGTCAATTCCATGCACCAATCAGAATTTGGAAACATCTGACTCAAAATCTGATGACAGATGTGAGGTTGTCACCTTATGTTGTCAATCAGTCTGATCAAACTACACCCACAGTCCTGTTGAAGCAGATTAGATGAGCTTTTGAGGGTTAAATTCTAATTAATTAGTATACGTCCTCCCCCAAATGTAACTTTAATTGTTGCTTATCTAGTCATGAATATTTAGTGTAATAGAGAAATAGTCAAGAAGTTTTTACGACCTTTAATAGGCTGCACAAAACACACAGAGCTGTTTCTTAACCCACTTCTCTGAACCACATACGTTGATTTGATGGTGATGCAGCGCTCCTGCTCGTCTTTGCGCGTGTCTGTGAAGCGGGTCTCTCCGGCACGGGATGAAGCAATGATCCCCGCCTTGGACACCAGCGAGTCAGTCAGAGTGGACTTCCCATGATCCACGTGGGCAATCACAGACATGTTCCTGATGTTGGACTTCTTGTCCATGATGGCACGGATCTGATCCACGGTGAAGTTCACCTGGTGGTGGGATTGAGTGACGGGGGTTACGTTCATCCATTTGCAACCAGCAGAGGCTCATTTTATTCATCATATGCGTCTATTTATTTGTGTCCACTACCAGATCTCCTTCCAAGTAGAGTTATAAAAAGAAAGACATGCTGGAAACTGAATCCATCAGCCTGACCAGGAGGAAGGAGTGAGGGCACCGCATGAAGACTTTACCTTCTGGTTTCTAACCAAGCAACAGATCAGGAATTACTGAGTCACCACTCATACTGCAGCTGGATGGGCCGAGCTGTGCCATTTCGCAACCACAAGGGGACAGAATGTCTTTATTTCATACCTTAAATTCCCCTTATACTCTTTATATCAAGGTACGTACATGGAATGAGGAAAAACCCGAATTTGATATTTAACAGACCATATACCAGACCGATACCAAGCACTCAGTCTGCCCTTATTTTACTGTTTAAGGGGTTATAGCCACTTAGATTAAGACATATTTCAGGGGGCAATCCTCTAAGATCACAAATAAGATAAAAGTGAGGCCTAAATTTCAGTAATAAAAAGGATGTATGCATAAATTAAGTAAATATGAATACTTTTCTTTAGATGATGAAGGCTTTTTAAGAGATGTTTGTCCTATAGTGTGTTAGGGAAATATAGTAAATATAATTTACTTGTTAATATAAAAAAAAAACCCTGCAAGGATCCAGCATTATTCAGCACAATTCCTAGCATGTTAAATGCACTCAGCTCACATAATAGTTATAGAAATAGCACATTTGGGATGTCCAGACATTCACTGAGGCAATCAAAGGCTCTTATATCATAATAATAATTCATAATGAGCCATTATGAATCACCAATCTGTTATATGCGATAGTACGGTGGTGACGCAATCTCTTGCAATCTAATCTAAATCTACAATCTAGTAATAACAGGATTCACCACATTTGTATTAGACATGTCAGGGCCATGTGCTTTATTTAACACAGTATATCAACAAGATATTTCTGCAGTCATGCGACAGCGGCAGCTTGATATTAAAGGCTTTGCCATGAACGTCAGAGAGAGGCAGAGCGGGCCATGCAGTAAAGGCCACAGCCCTGCAGCTTTATCAGCTAGCTGCTGCGTATGTTGTAACAGATCACATACAGAGCCTTTATCTGATCACCTAACACCGCCAAGCATCGGCATCCATTTCACACACATCTGACAGGCAGCGAAACTATTATAACTATAGCCCTACACGAAGGTTATTCAGTGGAGTGGCTGACAGCCCGCTTTTCACCTGCTACAGACAGATTAAACACACAATCATCTGAACTGTAAGCCCAGTGTCGACTCACCATTTTGTCTGCAGATCGTTGGTCTTTCTGTGTGACGGTTTATTGCTGTAAACACTGCCTCTGAGGACAGGCAGTCCCGGTGGTGACAGGAGAGACGCTGCTGCTGCTGCTGCTGCTGCTGCGGCTGTCGTGTAGTGGTGCAGGACCGAGTCTGCAGCAGCAGGTGGCGCTGCTGCTCAACAGCATCAGATTTCTATGGATGTGTGCCCATTGCTGTAGTTTAGTGGCGGACTCAGGCTGTCTGAGGGGCAGGGCCGGAAAAAATAAAAAGGGCAGCAGCGTGCAGAAAGTCGTGATGCAGTTATGGTGAAACAGTTCCAATCCCTTGTTAATATTAAAATGGTTTTATTATGCGACTCAGATGTAAAGTATAACTACTACACCTCTAATAAAAACACACAGGGAGCTATTTAACCATTTAGAGGCAGAGGCCTAGCATGTAGGGCATGGCACTGCATAGTGTTTTCTCCACTGGAAGAGCACCATAGGGGGCACTTTATCATGCGCTAGTCAACAAATATGGGCTTGAACTCTGGGACCAGTTGCATAAACTTGCAGTTTTTTAGGATTGCTTAAGCACGATATTGAAAACAGAGCTCATTTTGTCAAAACACTGCACACAATTCACACAACCACACACAAGAAGCAGAACTCCTAAGATTTTTTGCTAAATTAATCACTTCATTCAAAGCTATACAATAATTTATAAAAACCCAATTTTGTCAGCGTATGGCACACACATGGTTCATACGATCTGATTCTGTTTGAACCAGTTACACACTGCTGGTCTCAATCTAAAAGGCTCTCCCCTACCTCCTCCCCTTGCTCATCCTCCACCTCTTCCCCCCAAAGCTCTCCCCCTAGCTCCCCCACCCCAGGGTCAGAGGAGGAACACCGGACTCGTGTGCCGTCAGATGATCCTACAAGATCACACTAAGAAAGCTGCAGAGGACCAGCTCCTCTAACTAACCTCAGGCACCCAGTGAGCCTCTGAAAGCGTGCCCCCCTAAAACACCTGAGACACCCAAAAAGCGTCGGCAGTTATGGAGCGGCCCTGAGCCGAAGTGGGTGAAGAACATGAGGCTTTTGATGAAGAAGAGAAATCACTTTGGCAGCAGGAGGCGCAAGAGAGCAGCAGAACCTGAAGGTAAGTCTCCAGGTAAGCACTTTTGTCCTTCAATTTGAATTTGAATTCAGTTTCTTCTCATTGACTTGAACTAAACTGAGTTGAATTTATTTAAATTGAATTTATTTGAATTATTTGAATTTAATATTTTAAATGTATTTGAATTTAATTTACTTGAATTGCTTTGAATTTATTGAATTAAATTATTTGAATTGAATTTGTTTGATTGCTATGAACTGAAATTATTTACATGGATTTGAATAGATTAGAATTGAACTGAATAATATTACAGTAACTTGAATTTGATTAAAGGACCATGCTCTGGTGAGAATTGTGTCCTTGTTGCTGCACAGAGGGAGTGTGATCTGGGGGGGATAAAGTGAACTTCCAATATGTTAATATTATTGTCAGAACTTATTAAGTGATGAATTTGTGATCTGTTAGTCATCCAACCAAGTAACCATAGTTACCCAATTATACCTGTCATCAAACTACCAAACCTCATTAAATAAATGTTGTTTTTTTCATATAATGCACATAACAAATGCCTTTGACAAAAGTAGATTTCAGCTATACTGAACATGCAATTAGATATATAATTGTTCATGTTTTAAGTGATATAATAAAATCATCTCTTTGAAGAACAAGCTCACCTGTTCTAGCCTGTCAGGGTCATCTTTGTAGATTTGGAGCTCAAAGCCTTTTTCTGAAAGCTTCGTCCCTTTGGCATCCCCACATCCATCGGACACATACTCCTCACTCTCATACTCTCATCCTGCGTTTTCCTCCTCAGACCGCCAAAGTTACCAATTCAATTCTATATAGTTACATTTAGATACTATACAAACAGGAATGCACATGTCCCTCAGGGTTCCCTTTTTTGTGTCTATGAATCAAAAATTATTTAGTAAGATGTAGAGTTCAAAGAGTCTGCTTAGTTTTAGTTAGTTTTTATTTTTTTAGATCCTTACCACTTCTACTGCAAAATTGTAAAGTTTGGAGCTAAAGGAAAGGCCACGTTGCCACCTGAATTAAAATGGTTTATCCTCTGTATAGTGGTTATTTTAGTAGATGTCAGATTCAGCTTTTCAGGCTCAACTTTCAACTTTGCTTCCATCAGTCTGTCAGCCTCAGATGTAAAAGCTGGACTTCATTTAATTTTAACTTATTTTGCAAACATTACCATATCCTGAAATATGTTGTCAGTCTACACAGTATGAATCAAGGACAAGAGATATTCACCTACACTCATGAATTATACAAAAATACAGAAAAGGTTTCTGTACTTTACGATCCCTTTGTAGGATAATTCTTGTTCAAATGCAGACAGTTTAAATGTTATTTGATTGTATTTGTCCATACTTTATATTGCTGCAAGTCTTGTGAAAGAGATGGACATCCTGTTCAGATCTGTCCTTGTGTTAATGACATTTTATTTTTATTTAGGTGAAAGTAGTCAAGAAAGGTCTACCACTTGGTGCCCCAGAATTGCTGTTGGATTTGTTATCACCTTTAATAAAGAGATATGGGCCCCCTGTGTATTGTGTCAGGATGTTGTGGCGGTCCTCCACCAGCTGAAGGCAGAGCAGGACAAAACAACTCAGGGTGGTTGAGAGAATCTGAAATGGGACGTTGAAATGAGAATGGGATGAGAATAAGCAGAGTAGTTTTTGTAAATGTGTTCATACAAACATGCACACGTGTGTATGTGGAGGCACCATGGTTTACTGTAGTGGAAGGACCCTTATTTTACGATAATGGACAAGACTTTATTAAATCTGGGGGAGAAATTCACAAAAAGTATGTCACAAAAATTGCAAATGACTTACTTTTGAATGGGTTTATCTCTTTCAACAGTTGAGAAATGTTAATATATTGTTAATAAATGGATTTTTGTCCAGATGCTCTTCAGTTATTATTCAGAAGGCAAGTGGTTATATTGTCCTGATGAATTTGAGAGGAAGATAAAACCGACAAAGCAAGCTATGCTGGAGGAGGATATGTGCTAGCAAAATTTTTCAAACAATATTTTGTCTTATTAGAAAGTGGTACTGTCTTTTTGTGTGTCCAAACCTCAGCTGGAACACACAAACTAAATTAAAATTTAGAGGGAAGAAATCAAAGGCTTTAAAAAGTTTATTTGCAGCCTTTCTCAACAAAAGGGAGGCAAGATATTAAAGTTTCTGGTGAGAGCCAAAATCCAATCATTTCTGTGGTCAATACGACTGATACTAATATCATTTCACTGTAGTAGCACACTGTGTTATGTTTCCACCAGTGGAGTTGACCTACTAAAACACGATGCTTGGTGCAAATGCAGTCTGTTTCCAGGTGCCTGCAGTCACTCAAGGAGATGAGCACAGATTACTTCGCGTCAAAAATAGTCCCTGTTTTATGGCATAAGACTGCCAAACATTTTCTCATATATTTTTTGTACAGCTGGCGTCTCCTTGAAGCTTCCCCCCGTAGGATGTTGACTGTCACACTGCTGCTTCAAGTGAAAACAAGCATTTGTAAACACCAATAGTGAAGAAATCTGCTGCCTTCACTCATCACAAAAGGGTTTTAGAAATGCATAGAACAGGCACCAAAATTTAACAGAAGTAGAAGAGAAGATAAGATTAAAACTAATTAATAAAAATCTATCAAAACTATAGGATTAGATTATCAAATTTATGTTAATATGATATATTGGGCATAATTTAAATATTGGTTCCTATACTGATGGCATATTTGTAAGCAATGCAGATGATATATTTTGGACCCCTTCCCTGGGGAACGCTACAGAAACTGATCTGAATTTAAACTGAAAAATTAGTAATGGGGTCACTACAGGTGAGAGCAAACCAAAAACCCAAGTGACTGAAAACATTCCCAGTTGTATCTTTACATTCTTTGCAAGTTCTGCAGCCAAGAAACCACTTACGTGACACTTGTAGCTACACAAGGTTACGGAGAAATGTCTGGAAGAGGGACGCCGTTATCTAATATTTATGATGCTAAAGAACGATGGGAAATGAAAACAGGTGCTGAGCTGCTACCATATTGTGTTTAATCTTCATTTCTTACAGCTGAATATAGGGTTTTAGTGTGTTAAGAAGTGCTCCAAAACTGAGCAACCAACCTCACAGAATTGCTTTTGTTTCTCTTATTCGTGACACACTGGGAATTTCCCAAAAGCTGCAGGTATTGAATCATTTTGTGCGCATGAGAGTTATCACTGAGCTCCAGATAAGAGCCCTCCAGCATGCGTTTCACGGCTGGTGGAGTGATAACGCTGTATGCTTAGAGCACGCTCCGTGCTTCTCATCCGTCCTCTGGATCTGAAAAACAGGTGTAACTGGATTTAACTTTTATGAGAACAGTTCAACTTAATATTTTCAACATGCCTTTTCAATTTCATACCTCCTTGTCAAGGAAATGAGACTGTGTGAACTGTGAGATCATTTTTTAGGTGGACTTGAGTTGCACTCATACGTCGATGTGCAGGTGTAATAAAGTCATTGAAGGAGAATTCAGCTTGACTGTGATTTCATGGCACATTTCATGATATTTGGTGAATCGCTTCCAGGAATGTCATATATATATATATATATCCTTTCCCTTAATCCTAAATATACCCATGAGTGGATGTAACTCTTCTTGCCCTCACTGACATGCATCCAATTGGACACAATGATATGGATTTCCAGTATGATATCATGTGTAATAATAAAGTAATTATCTGTGCTGAGCTGCAACCTCTTCTTGGTATCCGGAGATGTGCTTAAACATGTCCTGGTTAGATAATATCTGCACGTACTTTGAAACTCTCTAATCTGAAGATAGTGCAATAATAAAGATAGCACAGCTCCGCTGCCATGCAATTAGGCTTATTACTGATAATAGTGGGCTCTCTGTTATAGATAAGTTGATTTTAATGCAACATATACACTTAAGAGGCAAGTGCTTGAAAGACTGAGGGATAGTGCTCAGACAGGGTTCGTACAGAGGCCATACTGGATGAAGTATTTTTGTTTTAGAAAATAGCAATGGATCCATCAGACCTGGTCTTTCATGAATCAGTGAGACCATAACTCACACTGGCTCCACAAGAATACATTTAAATATCCTTGAACCTTTTCCTGACATATTATAACCTTATATATGATGATCATTGAACACTGGAGATTCTTGAATTGTATTTCTATTCTGTCCACATGAGCTGTAATATTGATGTCTGTTGAAATCAGACCCTTCAGAGCTACTTCAGAGTTTGATTTATTCACATTATGTGACAAGCCTGACACATGATCAGAAAAGATGAGAAACAAATGACTCCTTCCCATCTTTATAGTTTCCACAGAAATTGACTTTCTAGTGTCTCAGCTGTGCGGAGTATAAAGCCTCTGGCTGAATCTGACCTGGGCATGAGAGTCTCCTTTTCTTTCTTCCCACACATTCATGTCACTCGCCACTTTGAAACGTGTGAACGGTTTAGTAAAAGTGATAATGTCCCAGAGAAAAGAAAGAAAGAAAGAAAAAAATTTAAATCAAAAGAAAATATATCACATCTCTGCATCTCTGTCTACTTTGAACTGTCTGGTGAAGGTAAAAATGTCAAAAGAAATCATCTGAAGAGAAAAGAAAATTGCATTCAATTATTTGAGCTATCAGACCTACAGAGTCTCTTTCCTGTATAGGTGTAACAATACTTTGAAGTTGAGGCAGCGATGGAAGGATTGTGTTGATGATATTCATTCTGGGAGCTAGAAGACAGACGGTTGATTCTACTTTGTCTGTACTGAAGGGAAGTATAACAGCTCTGCCACTGAAAGGATCTCTTCCCCACTGTGATAATAGTTCAGTACATCTCTGTATGTGTCCATGTTCCTCTTGTGCAACTGCTATTACGTAATTTCTTTGCTTTATGGTGTGTATGCTTAAATAGAACGAAACAGATGCTCCTAATTACGGCAATAAAGATAAGAAACGGTGAGGTTGTTCTGCTATAAAAAAGCAACAAGATTTTGTCATTGTTCAACTTTGGTAATAGATGGAAACTGCACAGCACACAAAGAAACTGAGGAAAAGTTTTACAATATCATCCACAATGACCAATTTTGAGAAAAATGAGGGCGACGTAAACATGTCAACCAGATTTCATGCCAATCCATCCAATAGTTGGATCAAGAGAGACATTTCACTCAAAACCACAAATGCCAACCTCATGGTGGCGCTAGAGGAAAAGTCAGGGGATCACCAAAGTCAGTATGATTCATCCTCTGGGGACCATGAATGTCTGTATCAAAAATTTCATGGCAATCTATGGAATAGTTGTTGAGATATTTATATACAGTAAGTGGTGGACTGACAGACCAACACTGCCATCGCTGCTAAAATAAACATAACTTTGTGTAGCAGAAATGTGTTTTCTCTGGTTCCTCTCCTGTTAATCATCTCATGACTCCCGAGGTTGGGAACCACCGTGATAGGGTACTGAGTGAAAAATAGAAAATAAATGAATGTTTACTTATTATATATTGATATTCATGATATTCATGAAATATATGCAATTGGTTTGATTTCAAGCATAAGTGAACTGATGAGTGGAGAAAGGAGCAGTGAGTCTTTGTTTGTATCACTCTGAGTGATGGATCAGGCAAAAATCTATTCAAATATACTTGAGCTTCTCTACAGACAGCGACAGACGAAGTTAAAAGCGTGTCTCTCCACCTTCTGCCTCTGAAAGCAATAAAAAAGGAGCTCTTAATCAACTGTCTGTCTGTCCAACAAAAAAAAATGAATGTGAAACCACACAGGGGATCAGTCCAGACCTGACGACATCAGGTCATCAGTCACTCTCAGCTACCTGCGAGTAATTAATCCTCCTCAGTGAGTTTTCCTTTTGTACTGATTGGCTGTCAGCTGTCTGCTGAACACTGGATTGGACGGTGATCAGCTGGCTTTGGGGAATGCAGTTGTGTGATGCAGCATTTCAACTTTGTCCCTTACAACAGACTCAGGCATTCCTCCCAAAGCCACAGAGAGGAACAGTGTGTGTGTTTTTATTCCTGCTGGATAGTTTCACTGTAATTTAACGTTGGAATTAATGACGCTGACTACAAACAAGGTGAGACACATTTGTAATCGGATCACTCGCTGCAGCTATTGGGTTGTGTGTAAGAGAATGATTCAGACTGAGCGCTTATAGAACCATAACAGTTTTAAAGAAAGTTAAAGTGGATATGTTTTGATTTAAGGGGTCTTTGTCAAAGGCAAGTGTGGGACTGATCAACCTGGGTTTGTAAGAGTCCCAACTGAAGATAATAATCATATTCTTTAAAAACAAACAGTAAGACCACACAGGCTGGCATTTCCTCTGAGAAAACGAGGAACTCCTCAACTTAAAACCAGTGGTGGAGTGTAACCAAGTACATTTACTCAAGTAGCCCACTGTACTTAAGTACAAATTTGAGGGTTTTTTTGTATAGAAACATACAAAGTTATAAAATAATAAAACATAGGCTTTGTTATAGGTTAAATTATTCTCTCTCTCTCTCCCTCTCTCTCTCTCTCACACACACACACACACACACACACACATTTTACTGCAGAATTTGTACTTTTACTTTTGATACTACAGTACATTTTACAGCTAATACTTTTACTCAAGTAGGATTATGAATGCATTCCTTTTACTTTTACCTGTAACAGAGTATGTTTACACTGTTGTACTGCTACCTTTACTTGAGTAAAAGATCCTAATACTTCTTTCACCACTGCCTCTTCGTTTCAGGTGCATGGTGGGATGGACCTCATTGACCTCCTGCTCAGGAACACAGATGAAACCCCCGGTTGCCACAGCGACCAACCATGGACTATCACAATTCATGACGTGAGTACGGTGGAGGCAGAGTCACTCAGGGAACGACATTATCACAACCATGAATTCATTGAATCTCATTATGAAAATCCGACAGCTGAGTGTGATCTGTGTTCTCAACAAGGGTCACGTGTTATTGAGCTGGATCTTAGGATATACTGTAGGCTATGTGAGCTCATTTACAGTTTGATTGTGTTCTCCTGTGTGGCTGCAACTGTGACTGACGGCAAAGAGTCACGGGCGAATAAGCTCAAGTATTTGAATGGCAGGTGTGTTTATGTTCTTGTCTGTGGTCGTGTGCTGGAATATGATTGTCTGATTAAGTCAGTCAATCCAGCAGTGGCGGTGTCATGGGATGATGTGTACATACTTTCCTCCTCCTCCTCCACAGACCCTGAGCTGCGAGGGGAGTGCTGCTGATGACTTCCTAGAAGTCTTGCTGGGTGGGAGCGAGTCCTCCTCGGCTTCGGCATCCCCCCTGTGGTCACCCTGCACCACTGACAGCGGCATCAACGAGGACCCCACGACAGATCCCACTGAGAGCCTTCACCCACCCTCCTGTTCGGCTTTTCCAGCCTTCGACACACACTCTTTCCCTCAGCCTGCACCTCTGGAGAACCAGCCACCACCAGAGAAAACATCTGATGTTTCCATTGATCTAGGTAAGACTGGATTTACAGCAAAAAGGACAAATTATGACGTGAAACACTGGCATTTTATACTGGCAAGAAACATCTGTGAAACTTGCAGCTACAGGGTGAGCTGTGAGACAGTCGATTAGTTCAATAGTGAGCACAAATGTCATGTCAAGACGTACAAAAACAAGAGGAAGGTGAACCAGGACACTGGACAGCCACGAAGACTTTGGTGTGAGATTTATCCATTTGTAGGCCTACTTTCTGTTGCAGAATAATGAGAGCTATTGACTGAGCCTTTTGACAGTTAAGGGTCCTTTCAAGGAGCAAATAATTTGGTTTTCCCATTTCTGGGCATTTGTAAATGATAAAAGGTTGTGCAATTGTCATTCATCACGTGAGGAAATGGTCTTTTGAGGGCTACTTTTGAATAATGGTCCCTTTTCACATTGCTGATTATTGACCCTCAGTGCTAAAAATACTTTGATCCAGATCCAGAACAGCAGCAACACAAAGATATCAAACACAGAGAAAAGTGTGACATATGTTTTGTACAGTGTTTTGTAAAGAACAGCAGGTTGCAGCAGTCACAGATTTAAATCACTAATTTAAGACAGAGGCAGCAACACATAAACTTTTTGTGTTTTGTTTGAATGGCACATGGGGGCAATTTTGTCAATCATCACCTGCTATTTTACTGGTTCAATCTGCAGGCTAGAATAGAATAGAATAGAATACAATGTCTTTATTGTCATTGTACAGGTACAACGAAATTAAAATGCCAGTCTTTAAGGTGCTAAACAATAATAAATAAGTAAAAACAATACTAAATAAGCAATAAACAAAAACATCACACACAAAACATTAACATTCTGCAGATATTGCACAATCCCTTGATATTGCACCGTGAATTATTTTTCAAGAAAATGTTCAGATTTTGTTTAGTGTAGTTATGGCTCTGGCATAAAAACTGTTCTTCAGCCTGTTAGTCCGTGCTTTCAATGACCTGAAACGTCTGCCTCAGGGCAGCAGTTCAAAGATCAGATGTCCTGGGTGAGATGGGTCCATGAGAATATCTTGTGCTTTCCTGAGACAGGCTGGGAGTCCGGTGACCTCCAAGAGCAGTTTGGCATTGCATACTACCTACGAACTGCGAACCAAACCTCCCCTCTGTCGTCCGCTCAGCCTCTCACAGTCAAAGACCTGCTGCTATCCAACCTGGGACAGACAGTAAGGAGAGAAGAGTTGAATATTTCTGTGAAAGAATGACATTTTGTCAAGCTTTCTAACCAACAGGGGTATTAAATAAAAAGGATTCAGTCTCAGTGTTCTGAATAAATACAATATGAGCTAACTGTACGGTCCACTGCTTCTCTGTGTAATCTGAGACCAGAGACCTTCTTGTGGTGACCTGTCCCACTCTGAGAAAACAGAATTTTATGAATTTCATGAACTGGTCCACTCCAGTGCTTTCTTTGGGTAAACTGCCCAGAAAGTCGCTTTAACTGGAATATTCTGTCCATCTGGTTCACAGGCGCAGCAAATCCCCCAGCATTCCCTGCAGGAGCTTGTACTTAATGAGGATGAGAAGAAGCTTCTGGCTAAAGAAGGGATGAACTTACCCAGCAAACTGCCCCTGTCCAAGGTAAACGAGACAAGACACACATTTACATGTTTGTAGGGCAGATGTCTTCACACACACACACACACACACACACACACACACACACACACATATTCACAGCCTCCTATCTCTCTGTCACACACATGTGCATGCATCTAAATTTAAATTTGTACCCAGTTGTCAGTTGCCTTCCCCCCCACGCCCCACCCCCACAACCCAGTTTCCCCTCACTTTCTTCTTCATTCTTTCTTGACTCTATCCCCCCATGTGTTTCATCTCCCTGCCAAGTTTGAAGAGAGGGTTTTGAAGAAGATCCGGCAGAAGATCCGCAACAAGCACTCAGCTCAAGAAAGTCGGAAGAAGAAGAGGGAATATGTTGATAGCTTGGAGGGAAGGTAGGAGCCGGCTGCACTCAGCATCCTCACTCAACACAACATTATCTCTGCGTACTGTAGCCTAGAAAATTAAACTTTTATCTGTAGTCATTTGTTGCGCTTTGAAGCACTCTACAATGAGCCTGTTGTGCCATACACTTAATTAACTTTAACAAACTGTTGCATAGATGAGATGGGAAGAGGTAAATGTTCATTTTACTATTTCATATCATTGTTGATAAAGCAGAGTTCATGAAAGCTTTTTCTTTGCTGATACCTGGTGATACCTGATACCTTGCAAAAGTTTCCTTGGGCTCACAGTTGCTGTAGCTGTCACGACTGACCAAACAAACTTCTCCAAGAGAAAAGGGCTACAGAGAGCTAAATGATACCTGGGGAATCCAGCGCCAAAACAACACAGAAATAACAGAGAGTTATCACTGATGCTGCTAAAATCAAAACACAAGAGCCCTGCAGACTTTTACTTCCACTGATACTGTTCATTATGATTCAGGAACACTGAGAATTAACATTTTCAACACGTGAGAGCGTGGCTGAAAAAATGTGGATTACAGAATTACTAGCTGTAAAAACCTCTTACTAGAACAAAAGTGCCAATTTTTCCAGCATTAACAATAACAAGTACATTATGTCAGATTATTAAGACAGTAAATTCAAGTACTATGAGAGTATGATTAGTAAAATGCTTGTCTCAGTCTTTCATGATTGTGTCCACAGAGGGCCATACACTCACAATAGCCAAGACATGTACACATGCTTGGTAACAAGAGTCTACAGCCAAGCTAGCGGCTCTGCGAGGCTGCGCTTAGGCACAGTGGTGCTCTGAGCTGAATGCTAACACGTCTTAGTTTAGTATGTTGGCATGCAAACATTTCCTAATTAGCACTAAACACAAAATACAGCTGAGCCTCTGATGGGAATGTAATTGATTTTGCAGATATTTGTTTTTGGACAAATAAACATTTTGACCTGATGATGGCGCTAGATGAAAAGTCACAGGTTCACCAGTGTTGTTATAATTCATCCTTAGTGTCTCCACCAAAGTTCATCTTAACCCATGCTAGGGTTGTTGAGATATTTTAGTCTGGACCACAGAGGTGGACTGACAGACACACACTGCCATCCCTAGAGCCATGCTGCTAGCGTGGCTAAAAACGACAGACTTTCTTATTCACATACAGAAACTCAAACTCTTTTTAGAGAAACTATTGTGTGCAACATAAAACAGGATATGATCACTACCGTCCTCATCACCAAAAACTCCAGAGGGAGGTGATCTATGCACACAAATCATTGTAATTATATTGACAGAACATATTGCCGATTATACATCCAGACGAATTGAAGAGGGTGATTCAGTCTTGTCTAGTGTAACAAACATATTTATACTAGTATATATATATGGCAAAATAGGTAGATAAGGACTGACATATAATGAATGACTCAGACTGTGAAGGTTCTGCAGCACAATCAAAAAACTGTCAGTTGGACAGACAACACTGATAGCCAGCGACACAAAAGAGCAGCTAAATTGCTCTGCGCTGAGGGGGAGTTAAGCTGAAGTTGAAGATGCTGTGCAGATGCAGCATCTCACAATGGAGGGGCATGAGGTTTTTGCCAAGATGAAGCTCAGTTTAATCCTCCTCCTCCTCCCCTCTGAGCCCTACCACACAGCCAAGCCTTTGTCACCAAATTTGTTAATCCTGCCTGCCTCCCCCGCTTTGGCTCTTCCGCCCCATCACACCTCCGCAAACAATGCAGAGTGGTAGAGCTCGTAGTCTGAAAAAAAGGACAGTGCAGCAGTTCCCCCACATGTCTCTATGAGTCAGACCCCTGCAGGTTTATTGTTCATCAACGTCGCCGGGGGATTTGTAGGATTGCTTCACCTTACTGTTGCTGACCTTCAGATGAGTCTCCTTGCACCACTGGACTGTAAAACGTGCCATTATTGATTCATGTCATAATAGGGGAGACTGTGTGGAGGTGCCAGGACCCAAAGATGAATCTGAAATCAGAGAGGCAGAGAGTAGAATAAAGTGAGAGTAGAGCGTTTGTGACGTGACCAGTGTGGTAATCTATACACCAAGACAACACGACGTTTTCCACCTGAATCAATACACATGGATTTTAACTGTATTTTAAATCTGAGAACTGTTTGCGTGTTTCTATCTTCTGTCAAACATTAATGCAGAATTGATTGTGTGCTTACAGCAGGGCCTCAAAATCACCAAACAAACCTTTGTGCATACACCCATACTTTTTTTAAACCCTTAATGATCGAATGGGAGCTTTAAATATCTAATAGTGTGCTGTCGACATCTCATTCAAGCCTGAGCTCTGTTGCCTCTGAACAACAAAAGTTTCATGATGGGATGAGATTGTCAGCAGAGAGCAGAGTCAGCATTTGTTGGTAATTAAGCCAGCTGCAAACAGGGCGTATCAACAGGGCATCATTATCAGTCGTCAGCCCAGTCAGAGGGCCATAATGGAGCGTGACTCACAGTGACTGAAAGAAACAAGAGAGACAGCAGAAGAAGAAGAGGGGGGAGTCACTGGATGACAGAATGGGGTGCGAGATAAGACACCGCACACGGATATTGGCAAAGAAACGAAGGGGAGACAATGCAACATCATAACACAGTGTTATTTGATACCCTTCTTTCCTAATTTTATCTGTACTCCACCCCCTCTTTCTCTCGATTCTTCTCTGTCTCTTTCTGTAGGATGTCTGCATGTAGTGCTAACAACCTGGAGCTGCAGAGGAAGATCCAGCAGCTGGAGAAGACCAACAAGTGAGTCCTCAAATGAGCCAACAAGGGCTGCAGCTAATGATTATTTCCATTATTGACTGATCTATTAATTACTTTTAGCTGTTGTTGTGTTTATTTATAAAAATGCCAGAAAGCAGTGGGAAAATGCCCATCACAATTTCTCAAAACCCAAGGTGACATCTTCAGAAGCAGGTCTCACATTTCCAGCCGACGGCTGCAGAATTTTCCGTCTGAAATGATAAACTACCACTGGTAGATTTTATCAGCTGTAGCTAATTAATTAAGCTAACGTTATAGTTATGGTTTGGTTAATAACGCAAACTCCAGTTGGCTTTCTTAAAGATGAAGACTAACCGATGTGTTTGTTGTAATGTTGCTGGGATAGCTGGAGTGTAAACTTCCGCAAATCCAATAAAGAGCAGGACAGAACTGCAAACGTTACCCTAAAGTCTGAAACACTAGCTACACAGTGAACGTGCCTTTTTTAAATTGTAACCTGTAACCCCTACAAACTAATGTAGTTAGTGCTCCCTGGCTTTGGCAGTAATGCTCGGTTAGTTTAGGTAGTTAATTTAGGTAGTTAGTTGCTAACAACTGTAGTTTATGTTAGAGCAGATAAACACACTGTTTAATCCAATTTTTACACTTTTGCTCATATTTTTGGTTTTGAACTCTTTAAATGCTGAGTATCTCTGTAAGTACAGCCCCACGCACACCACTTCAACATGTGGAGAAATACAAAGTAGGGGTGGGCGGCTCAATCCCCAAAGTATCAATACTAGCAACAATAGGATAGATATCAAAAAAACACTATTGACTGATTTTGTATTGATATCGGTGATCCTGGCCCTGGTATCACTTGGTATCGGATCGAAACCAAAATTTTGTGACAGCCGTCCCTAGGTAGCTACGGTGGCTAAGCTATGATTGGACAATCACTGTTAGAGGGGAGGGGTTTAGCAAACGGTCAGTTTAGCTCTTACAGCAGCCAACTGCTGCTGTAAAACCAGTACCACAAATGCAGCTCAGCATCACCTCTTTCAATCTTTGCAACTCCTGTTATGGATTCCCATTGTGGGCATAATCTCAAAAAGGCAATAAACCCAACAAGATACCCTTTAAACTGTCTCAGTTCATCTTTTTATTTGCTCACTCATGGATTTGTTTTCGTGTTGCTAAATTGTTTGTATGAGTCATGTCTCATTCTCTCTTTTGTGCCTTTGTTGTGTGTTGGATTATGTCAGTCTGTGTTTCATTGATCTTTATAGATTTTGTCCCCTTCCCTCGCCAGATGCTGACAACTTGGTTAAGAAAACTTTCTATTTAAAATCAGGACTGAGGAGACACAGTATAAAATTACCAGAATACAAAGCTCACCAAATTTTAAAACCTCACACGGCGTTCTCTGACTTTGCTTCCTCTTCATCCTGACACCTCATTATGCCGCGCTCTTCCTGACGCTGACAGAGTGCTGCGGTTGAAACAAAACGTGGGAAGAGGCCGCCTGCCATCACTTCCCCGCCGCTTGCTGCTGTTCTTTTTGTTGTTTTAGTTGCCAGTGATCCCGGGCGCTGAAACAATGATGCCTATAGGTGCCTTTGGACCCTCATGTGAAAAGTCTCTTTCATCTTTCTGTCTGTATTTGTGTTGCAGTGCTCTGTTGGAGCAGCTAAGCCGGCTACAGGCTCTCCTTCCTAACAGCTGCAGCAAAACAAAACACAGAGGGACCTGTATCCTGGTGAGATATATAACTCAACATTACATTAATTTACACAACTGAGAACTTGCTCAGGCAGAATAATCTGCAACAACTAAATGATAGATGGAGGTCAGTGCCTGAGCACATCATTAGAAACCACTGCCTGTGCTCTACTGTTGACTACTGCTGTGTTTACCTTTAAGATTTTAATCGAGTCAGATGTTTGAATAGCACCTGCTCTCATCTTTTGTGCAAAATCATTTGTGCAATATGTAGGTTATGTCTAATAACTCCCTTTCTTCTTTTCCCTGTGCTTTCTGTCATTTCCCTCTGCTCTCTGTCTTCTGTGCTTGGCCTGTTTTTGTCCTGCTGTCTGTATTTATGTCTAGGTTTTGCTCCTCTCCTTTTCCCTGCTCATTTCCTCAAATCTTCAGCCAGACGCTTACAGCCAACTCCGCCAGGAAGAGTACACACAGAGCAAAGGTCTGTAGACATACACGCACACTCTCACTTTCTCTCCGACACACGCCAACACACTTTCACTCCTCTCCGTCTCTGCCCCACAGTGCCGTCCCGCTCCCTGCAGTCGGTGGATGAAGTGCGAGACGTCCCTCCTCTTCCTCTCCTCTCTGTCTCCAGGGGCTTCGAGGCTCTGTACAGCCTGATGGAGGAGCGCTGACCCCGGACACATCTCCCCACGGTAGACTTCCCATCCAGCACAGGGACAATCACTGATCTCCTTGGGACCCCCAGGAGGAAAGACGTAGCCAAGGAGTGCAGGCTTGCTCGCAGGCGCAGCATCCTAATGAGCAGTTTGATTGTTTTCCAGCATCTGTCACTCACTGCAGAGACTGAGTGAGGTGTTACGGTGTGTTTCCCATCCGCTCCAACACACAAACAGCTAGTTAAAAGATTTTTCTAACTGATATTCACTCACTCAGACAGAGGTTGGTGAGGAGGCCATCCAAACAGACGTCAATTTTCATTTTGCTTTGGAAAACCTCAGGGACCTGGTGGAGCATGTATTATACTGCTGACTGTAAGATGTAGGCATGTATGATCTGTAAGACAACACAAATGTATATTCACTGCTGTATTTTATTATTTACTTTTAATGTATATGTTGAAAAACCTTATCAAAAATGATTTGAGCTGCATTTTGTAACAGTTCAGTGCAGAGCTGACAAAGCACAAGAGAATTAAAAAGTTCACTCCAGTGAATTTTGGAGGCACCAGAAGGGTTTTGTTTCTTTCAGTAATGCCATGTGTCCAAGTTGGGAGAGATTTGCATCCCCCCAAAAATTGAGGCAATATTTGAAAAACAAAAAAAATATTTGGAAGCCAGTTTATAAGCAAAAGTTGCTGGATGACTTCTCACTTTAATAGAAACTCATAATAAGCCTCACTTTCATGCAAGCTGTCAATATGGGAAAGTTTGTGGAAATATATTATTGGCAGGTCATGTATCTACGTGAAGTGCCTTTATCTAGTGGGGTCAAAGAAAAACGTTGCAAAACCTGTTGTTATTTAATGCATTTGAGGGGTAATTATTAAAACTGCCATCTGTTACAGAAAGTCTATCCATTAAAACAACACTTCACTGGTTATTCTTGTCTCCGGTTCGCTGGTGCAGTGCCTTATATAATGTTCTCTCCAGAAGAACAACATCCACTGTTTTCATCCTCATCTCTGTTCCTGTCCAACACATCACAATTCAGACAGCTTATCTATTTCACAGGATCGTCTTCGCAGGAAATCAGCTGTAAATCTATGACAAAACGTGTATCTCAAAACACAAAGCGAAGAGGCAGCAACAGTTAATCTCTGCCCGTATCCACCAGCACACATACAGCACATGTAGTGTACTCTATTAAATTAGCTTGATGCCGCACCAGCCAAAGAATCAGGGCAACATCGAGGTCACATGTGGATTTATTTTTGAACTGCTGATGTTCAAGCAGCCTCTGCTCACTGTAATAGTTGGGCTCAGTTGAAGTTAGTCCCACAAGATGCTCTTTACATGCTGTATGTGTTGAACTTTTACTGGGATACAGTTTACAGACAGGGCCGTAGCTAACATTGAGAAAGTCATGTCCTTGATTTACAGTATGACATAAATACGACTTTACATTCTACGATTACACACATCTTACACACATGTTGGGTTTTTCAAAGCTGATTCTGATATTTAAGAGTCTACAGCCATGCTAGCAGCACCATGTTCAACATCTTAGTTCAGTGTGTTTTAGTTTAATGGGCATGCTAACATTTGTTAATTATCACTAAATATACAGCTGAGGCTGATGGGAATGTCGCTAGTTTTACAAGTATTTAGTCATAAACCAAGGTGTTGGACAAATTTAATTTTTGATCTGACGACAGCGCTACATGAAAAGTCAGGGGATCATCAAAGTTATTACATCATAAGGGGGACGTGAATTTCTGTACCACATTTCATGACAATCCGTCCAATAATTATTGTAAAAGTTTCACTCAAAACCACAAATGCCAACCTGCTGGTGGCACTAGAGGAAAAGTCAGGGGATCACCGAAGTCAGTAGGCTTAATCCTCTGGCAACCATGAATGTCTGCACCAAATTTCATGTCAATCCTTCCAATAGTTGTTGAGATATTTCAGTCTGGACCAAAGTGGAGGACCGACTGAACAACCAACACTGCTATCTGTAGAGCCAGGCTGCTGGCATGTCTAAAATCTAAATAAATTGAAATAAAATTAAAGGAATTAGTACTCTGCACCAGGGTTACATACCTGGCACCAGACCACAATGTATGGAGATCAAAATTATTAGAAAATATAATTCAGCAGTTAAATGAATACCAAAAATATATAATGTTGTGATTTTGTTTAATACTCTGAATATTCTATAGAGTTTGGTTGGTAGCTAGTCAAAAATCTCTTCTTCTTTCTTTCTTCTGTTGGGTAAATTGGGGCTTATGACCTCTGTATTTTTAAAAATCCAGGCTTGCTTGCCTTTTTGCAGAATAGGTGTCATTTGCATTTAACAATCCCCTCTGAGTGCTGTTTGTTGTGTGCTGTAGTGAGGAGGAGCTGGGAGTCAGAACTGGGAGTCAGAAATGAATTATTGATCAGACTGCTTTAAGCAGCGTTGTTGTGGCAGTGTGATAAAGAGTTATAGATGTAGGCAGACATTCAATCAGAATATCAATCATGTGAGAGTTGAGCAGAGGTGCCGCTACCTGAGGGGGGAAACAGGTCACAGGAAGGAAAAAGATCATTCATTCAGATATTCTTGGAAGCTTAGTTTGTCCATTTGTGGTTTTGTGACCTTTTGAGAAAAGAAGCAGAAAAAGAGGATTTTGTTTGTTTAAAAAATGAGAAAGCCACTGTGAGACCCATATCTTTGCAAAAATCATTATTATTTCTTTTAAAATATAGTACCAGAGTACACCCTTGGGTGGATGTATTGATCAGAGTATGACTGACTAGATTCTGGCTATAGAGGATATTTGAAATATTTAATGATGTTTTTTCCCTTTTGGAATAAATATCTTTCTTAACATGTTTTCCCCACAGTTGGATTTTTAATAAGATCATTGCTTGAAAAGCTTTATTTCACTGCTGTTATGTTTTATGCATTACAGAAATGCGAGGAGGGAGCTGCTCAGACTGTGAATTTAAATAACTTTTTCTGCGAGATGCTCTTGCATGAGCAATGTCAGGGTCTCCATATCCCTTTGTTTTTTAAGTGCCGTGAAAAAACAAAGACAAACTGATTAAAATGAAAATTAAATAAGACATCTTTAAGTGTCTTGAAGCTTCAACAGAATGCAGATTAGCGACTTCACATGGCTTCAGGGTCGGACTCCAACCATATCTGCATTTCCATCCATCTTAATATTGGTAAAACATTAAAAGAAAAAAGGACACTGCCAACAAATTAGTTTTGTTTTCATTTGAAGTTGTTCCTGACATTTGTCAAAGTAACAAATTGCCTCCAACAGTCTTGACTGGACTTTAAATCGGACCCCAACACAGCATTTTAGAGGAGGATTTAATGTCACTAACTGGTGAGGCATTGCAGACTCTCTGCTGCAGGTGAAAGGATCTGTACAAATTGTTTGATAAGTTACAGACTGTCCAAACAGGGCCAGTCCGGTCTGTTGAGGCTGCTTCAGAAAACGTCTCTGAATTTCTCCTTTTCCAGCCTGCGTCTCCCCTTTCTCCCCTTAAAGGTGATATTTGGACATGACATCAGAGACCGGGATTAGCTGGCTCCATCAAAAAGGGGAAAAAAATACAGTGAAGAGGAAGCTTATAGTATACAGATATTGTATTAGTGAGTGGCTACAGGGCCAAGGTGGTAAAAGATGGTCTGCAACACAGTTTTAATTTAAAGAAAGCAGAAACACAGCCTGAAATGTATGTTTTTCTGTGCTATCTTAAAATAAATAGGCCAACAATCCATTCACCTGAGAGCAAAACACTGGACTGCCTAACTATTTTTCCCACCATACAACATACCACAAGGCTTTCCTTGTTTGTTTACCCATGAGTCATTAAGGACTGCACAGAACAAAAACCTTTAAAAACACCAGATTGTATCTTTTAATGGAAACAGAGCAGATATTTGGCTTCACCTCGCTTCAAAACCAGACGTAGTTAGTGGTGCTTCATTCCTGCCCAGTATCTGCTGTAATAATCATAAAAGCATAGTAATACTGCATATAAAAGCCTTCATCTGCGCGCCCAGACAGTGCGCCATCGAGCGGTGGAGGAGAGCCTCAGCCAGTATAAAAGCCTCCGGATTCAGGACGCTGCATCACTACAGACTTCAGCCTGAACGCTCCTAAGTAGGCTGACACGGATTAATCAACTTTTATATTTCGTATATTCATTTTTTTTCCGCGTGTAAAAACAATAAAATGCGAGCAGAGACGCGTGTAAATTTAGAAATCACTCGGATCAATCATGCAACTCTGATCAAACGCTGAGACTTTGAACAAGACTAAATACAGGACGAGGACTATGGGGATTTTTGCATTCACACCTGCGCACCCGCACTCTGGAAGTTAGCCTGAAAGAGGAGGGAAACCCGCAGAAATTGTTTTAAAACTCGCCCGTTTTCCTCTGCAGAACCATGCAGCGCAACAGCAGCGGCTCCGGACCCCTGGCCGCTCTGAGTGTGTGCGGAGGAGAGGATGAACGCGAAATCTCTGAACTTGTCGGCCCGACAGGAGCAGCCTCCAACCTCGCAGCTTTTAACCTTTCACTCAACTGCTGGCTTCACATCCTCTCCAAGGAGTCCTCGCTGGACCTGCACGGAGACAGCGCGAACCTGGCAGTAGGTTTATTTAAGGATTCACCTTCCTTACACATCCAGATGGATAACATCAGTAAATGTTTCTGTCAAAACAGTAATTTTGCATGAATCACTTCATCATATGCTGAAAGAAAGTGATTGGAGGTGCTTTTATTCTTTCATTTGTGCACTTCAGTGACCAATTGGCAGCTCCAAGATGAATCCTGTTTACCAGAAAACACAAAATAAAAATGTCATTGTATGTGCTTGACAGGTGCGAGTTCTCATTGCCCTGGTCTATCTGGTGGTGTGTGTCCTGGGGCTTGTGGGTAACCTCCTGGCACTCTTCCTGCTCCACTCCCGCCGCCAGGGCCACCACCACTCTTCCATCGACTGCTTCGTGATGAGCCTGGCACTGACGGACCTCCAGTTTGTCCTCACTTTGCCCTTCTGGGCGGTGGACACGGTGCTAGACTTCCGCTGGCCCTTTGGCCGGGTCATGTGCAAGATCGTGAGCTCGGTCACCACCCTGAACATGTACGCCAGCGTGTTCTTCCTCACCGCCATGAGCGTGACCCGCTACCGCTCTCTGGTCACCTCTCTGAAGATGGAGAGCCCGAGGATCGCCACTGCTCGTGCTAAATGGGCCAGTTTGGCAATTTGGGTGGTGTCACTGGTGGCTACACTGCCTCATGCTTTCTACTCCACCACAGTGCAGGTTGGTTGAATTGAACCCCCACCCCTGATTTGATTTGCTTCCAGTACACTTAGCAACCTCTTATGCAGTTGTTGTTGTTGTGTTCACAGGTGTCTACAGATGACGAGCTGTGCTTAGTGCGGTTCTCTGACTCCGATTCAAGCCACTGGGATCCTCAAGTCCTGCTTGGACTCTATCAAACACAGAAAGTCCTCTTGGGATTTGTAGTTCCCTTGATTGTCATCTCTGTGTGCTACCTCCTCCTCCTGAGGTTCATCCTGAGCAGGCGCATCGTAGGCAGCATGGTCAGCGGTGTGACAGAGAGGTCAGAGTGTGAGAGAGGACGCCACCGCCGACGCTCCAAAGTCACCCGCTCTGTCACCATCGTAGTTCTGTCCTTTTTCATCTGCTGGCTGCCCAACCAGGCTCTCACCCTGTGGGGGGTGCTAATCAAATTTGACTTGGTGCCCTTCAGTAAAGCCTTCTACAACGCCCAGGCCTTTGCCTTCCCCCTGACTGTGTGTTTAGCTCACGCAAACAGCTGTCTCAACCCGGTGCTCTACTGCCTGATCCGGAAAGAGTACAGAGCTGGACTGAAGGAGCTCCTGCTGAGAGTGTCTCACTCCGTCCAAAATGTTCTCACTCTGGCTCTGAGAGGGAGGAGGGTGGAGGAAGCACCGCCCAGCCTGGTTATGATACACAAAGACATCAATATGTGATTTACTCTGTAAAAGGAATGGTTTGACAATTTGGGAAATACAGTTGTTTGCTTTCTTGCTGAGCGTTAGATGAGAAGATTGATACCGCTTTAATGTTTGGACGCTAAATATGAAGCTACCGCCAGCAGCAGGTTAGCTTAGCTTAGCATAACGACTGAAAATGGGGGAAATGGCTAGCCTGGCTCTGTCTAAAGGTAATTAAATACCAGCTCTACTCTAAAGCTTTTTACTTAACAAGCTGTAGCCAAAGTGAAGTGTTAACCAAAGTGAAAAACAATGACAAATTGCCATTTTACGAGGGTTTATTTTCAGAACTATTTCTTGGCTCAGAGTAACTCCCCGGGGTCTCAGCTGGTTGCTGGGCAATGGGTTGGTATTTGTTCAGATTAAACAAACAAGATACATTGGTTTCATTAGTGAGTTTTCAGATTTTGTTACCTTTTGGACAGAGCCAGGCTAGCTGTTTCCTCGTTTCCAGGCTAAGCTAAGCTAGCCGGCTGCTGGATCTAGCTTTAGCGCACAAACATGAGAGTGGTATCGATATTCTCGACTCTTGGCAAGAAAATGAATGAGCATATTTCCCAAAATGTCCAACTTTTCCTTTAATACTAAAGGAAATGCTCCTTTATGAGTCAAACTTTGTGTGCCATATTTTCTTTGGTGCCAGTGTGACACTGCCCTCAAACTGGACACACACGATTAAGTAGACTCACCTGTTGCAGACAAACCTGAACAGTTATGCTTCAGCTTTATTATGCACTTTTGTGGCAGATGTGGAAATAATCTCTCGAGTGAATCATTCTAGAAAATGATCAAACCCTCAAATGAGCCGTCTCTGAGTTACAGCCGTCTCTGAGTGGGCTGATTTTCCTTTTTTTTCCTCCTCACACAGTCAAGCAAAATACAGTGTGATGTTTGAA
Organism: Macquaria australasica; assembly: GCA_005408345.1. Classification (NCBI taxonomy): domain Eukaryota; kingdom Metazoa; phylum Chordata; class Actinopteri; order Centrarchiformes; family Percichthyidae; genus Macquaria; species Macquaria australasica. The sequence goes on from SEMN01000011.1 coordinate 558,170, forward strand.
TAGTTCAACCTGTACTTTACATCTCAAACACCCACACAGGCAATCATGAGGACTGTGAGATAGTTTCATTTTCATTAGGATTGATGTGTTTAATATTTCTTTGTGCTATTGCTGCCAACTCAATCAGGGCACTTGCATCTCCCACACTTTACTCTTCATAAGCAGTAAAACATAAATCCAGGATATTTGTCATTCAGTGTTTGATGCTAGCATGAAACTGTCGGCCATGTCTCTCGGTGTCTGCCTTGCTATTTTGTGGTTACACGTGTGTAATGTGACATTGAATAAAAACGAGAGGACAAAAGAGTGTAGCGACGTCTCGGGAAAGTTAATTTCGTCTGCGGTTGTCACAAAACCATGAAGAGGAGGAAAATTAGTTAACAGCACAAAAGCTGCTCCACGTTTTTGCCCTTTTGCAACCTTTAAAGTCTGAACATGGATAACCATCTTCCGCTGCCCACAGATAGGGGCTGACATGCAAATACCACACACCCACACACACAGACACACACTCCACCACAGTCCCTCTATTGTGTGCCACTCAGGTAGTAATTACTTCTCCAATCAGAATGACGGATTTATTCAGTGCGTCTCCACATGGGAGGCTCTGATGCAGCAAAAAAAGCGGGCCACCGAGGGAACCTGCATCTTCCAACTGTGAATGGAAAACAATCAAAAGTGTGATTTCAGAACGAGCGTTTGTCTGAAAATCCGGGCCAGTTGTTCAGATCACTGCCCAACACTTTTCTGTTCACTGTGACATCAAAAGACAGTCTTCTGTTGCTGACATCTGTTATTGTTTTCTTTGATTTAATCTTTGTTGTTCCCTTAGATGAGCTCGCTTCATATTTCGACTGTTTTTTCATCAAGCTCTGAACAATGGACAGAGCAGTGCATCCACTCACACCCAGATGGCCCTTTTTCTTTTTCAGAACCGGTTAATAAAGAACAAGCAACATCTGAGAGGTACAAGTGTTGGAAACGTATGTGTGCGATTTTCAGAGTCCCACTGATGAAAACTACTTCAGTGTCATCCCCATACGTCCGTGTATGGCCAGTATGGATCTTTGTTTTAAAGCAATTACAGTCTCAAGATGTTTATTTTCCAAGAAATATCAGACTTGGAGGTCATAAGTCAAGCACGCAGTAAAGACATGATACATCTTGGCATACAAAGTTGTAGAAAACAGCATGAATGCTACAACTGAGGAAAAGTCTATTTCTAAACACAACAGAGTAGCTATTTTTATGTGCAAGGATTTATAGACTGTTTGGTAAATTCTTCGTCTCTGTGAGAGAACCTGTGGACTAAAGTGGGAGTTAAAAACCTTGACTGCACGTGATTTCCAAAAGCAAGCATCAAGCCAGTGTGCTCACGTACTGTTCACAAGCTGAAATACAGACAAAGAGCCGGTTCATCTGAAAAAGTGCTGCCAATTTAGTAAAGAAACACTGCGGCGTCGGTGCACACACACAGCAAAGAAAGAGAGAGGAGGAGGGGGAGTGTGACAAATTCTCCACTACCTGTTCATGTGCTACAAGACCACTTACTGGCTTAGTTGGAGCTTTCAACCACGCAGTTTAGGCTTCTTACAGTCTCCATTGTGAAGAGCTTTCAACTGTTTCTCACGGTCTTCATCATGAAGATTTTTCAACCACATCTCACAGTTTCACAGCTCAGGTGCATCTCACAGTCGTCAAGGCCCTCAAGCGACCGTGGGAATTATGACGGGAGCAAAGGAGGAAGGCAGGTGACGATGTTACTATAGAGCGACAAAGTCCATGTAGAGAGGACGAGGAGGGGTGGATGGCTCTGTCATCGAAACATCAGGCTTCAACACGAGAGACCGCTGTTCCAGTCCTCATGATGAAGAGCTGTCACCCACCTGTCATGGTCTTCCTGATCAAAAACTGTCACCCGCTTCGCTTCGGAAACGATTGTGGTCATACTTTAAAAAAAGGTGACTGTCGGTAGGTTAAAGCTTAACATCTCGCAGTCAGATCCACTTTCTAGCTTTCAACCGCATGTCACAGTCTTCATCATGAAGAGTTTTGAACTGCAACTCATGGTCTTTGTAATGAAGACCGTGAAATGTGGTTGAAAGCTCGTCCGCTTCTCTCTTCACTGTCTTCATCGTGAAGAGTTTTCATTGTTGAGAGCTAGTAAGAGGGCCTTGAGTTCAGATTATTTTATCAAAGTACCGTTCCAAAGGTTAAAAATAAACTCTTACACTCAAAAATAATATAATCCATTTAAATAACAACACTCTATAACATTATCTGATTAACTGTAGCTTCTTGAACTAGAAAATCAGGAAGATTTCCTGACTGAATCCAGTTTCTTATTTTAAAAATTGTTTACCCAGGGAAGAGTCACTGAGAACTGGCCGCCAAAGAAGCATGCAAAATGTTTTTTCATTGTCTTTTCAAATTATTTTCACATTAAATGTATTCAAGTGTTAAATTACAAACACTTTGAATCTTATACTTTCTGCACTGTCACACTGAGTCTAAATGACACCAGAATGAGGCGTAAAAACTCCATGTATAATTTGTCTGTAATTGTACCTCCTCTCAGGACCGATGTCAAGGACATAACTTCCTTGTCCTTAGTGGTAGCTACAGCCCTGCTCACACAGTTACAAATATTCACACATGGAGGCTACCCAGTACAACCAGTCTGATCTGTTGGTCACTGAGCAGCTCCACTGAAAGAGTGCATTGCTCTTTAATTTTAGCCTCACACAGATTTATCCTGCTGGTCCGGGGACCGAACCAATGGCCTTACAGCTTCTCTTGATGTGTGACGTTATAATTTAACAATCTTCTTTCTCCTTAGTTTTATGTGACTGCAACTGTTGCTTTTTTTCTGTTTGTAATATCATTTTCTAATATCAAATAATTGTAATCCGATTCTTTGGGTAAAACAGGTAAATAAAATGCAATGACTTTTGATATATTAGTATTAAGTTTCAGATAATACTGTGATGCAGATTGTGTTGCAGAACAAGCAGGAAGGAATAATAACACGCCTCTCTCAAGAGAATAATCTCCATCGAGAACTGTGGTGATGAATCTGAATGCCGTTGTTAGTGATGTTTCAGAGCTTGTGAGACACGTGACTCAGTCAATGATTGACATTGTCATGAAAATTATTCCCATACGAGGATGAAAAGGTTCATCCAACTTTAACTGACTGCTGCCAGTTGTAATTTATCATCAACCAGGACAAAGAGCTAGCCTGCGACAAAATCTGTTCCACTTATTCTTTTTCTTTTATTTTCCCCTCAAACCTCCCATAACTAGAACTGTGGTTTTGAGCAAAAGGGCTCAAGCTCGCCCTAAATTGTCTCCTCTGACTCATACTAACTTTCTGAACTTCACATCAGTTCATTCGGTTTGACGCAAGAGCAAAATATAATTCCACGAATCCGCTGCTGCTTTCTTGTGAGTTTTGGTTTTCTGGTTTACTGGACTCATCAGAGAGGACAGGATGACACTTGTTTAAACAAGGGCCAATTCAGTGAAATCGATACTGCACAAAGATAAGAGGAAGCCCCCCTTATATTTAGAGAAGAAGTTCTATTTAAAAATGCCTGCTGAAATGTATTAACACGTAATTTCAGTAATCAGGAGCTTTGTTGAGAAAACAGCACTTTCTGAAGGGGAAATCATGTGCTTGCAATATTGAGACATTAATTTTAAGGATAAACATTTCCTCTGCTCTCCATCTTCATCCCATTTGCAGTACCACACCTTTGACGGTGATTACAACTTCAGCTCACTTCCTCAGAGACTTGCTCGAGCTCGCTTGTGCTGAATGGGGGCATGTTTGTAAACAAACAGCCATCATGTCCATCCACACATTACTTAAATGAGATTCTAGGACTCCTCACTCTGGCTCCTGATTCACTGAGTGAATTCCTTGTGTGCTTTGGCGTGGCAGCCACGTTGGAGCATACACTCATCTCAGTAGGTCTTTGACACTCTGTAGCAGGTTGGTCTGACACCATTAGCTCCATTCATTGTCCTCACTCTCCTTAAAAACATCCCACTAACTGCCAGTGAAAGTCTCTCATGCAGCATGAAGCTGCCACCCCGGTGCTTCACAGCAGGGTTCATGTTAAATGTTAATGAGCTGCGCCTGCTCTCCTCCAGATATAGCACTTTGAATTACAACTGATGAGTTTGATTCTGGCTTCATCAGACCACAAAATCTTTGATGCGCAGTCGTCTATTCTCTGTGTGCCAACTCCAGGCTTGCTGTCACTGACTGTCTGTCCTTATGGCCATTCTGTCATGTAGCACAGACTTAAGAAGTGCTGCACTGACTGTTCTCCTTCCAGAGAGATCTGCCTCCACAGCCAACAGGGCTCTGATGTAGAGTCTCGGACCAAGGTCCTTCGGAGGATGAGCAGCTGCAGGAAGAGTCTGTCTGGTGCTATATAAAGTTTCCAGTTTCTAACGATGGAGCCTGTGAACACTGACACATTGGAAAACATTTGATGCCGTTCTTCAGTTCTGTGCCTCCTTGCCATTCTGTCTCTGAATGTTACACAGCTCCTTAGAGTATATGGTTACACCTTTCATGGAGAGACAGTATGCTTTCTAATCTATTTCCTATTGTTTGAACTGATCAGGTGGACATACATCAAGTTTTAGAGACTCATAAAAAATGCCCTCAGTGGCTTCTTTATTAAGCACATCTTTTAATAAAGGGTAGGATCCCCCATTCCCCGAGAACAGCTCAAATTCTTTGTGGCATTGATTCAACAAGGTGCTGGAAACAGTCCTTACAGAGTCTGGTCCGTGTTGACATGTCAGCTTCACATTCATACTGCGAATTTCCCGCTCTGCCACATCCCTGAGGTGCTCTGTTGGATTGAGATCTGGTGACTGTGTCGGCCATGAACTCACTGTCATGTTGGTGGTACCAGCTTCAGATGACGTGTGCATCGCGACATGGCATGTTGTCCGTTAGAAGACGGGTAGACTGTGGCCATAAAGGGACAGCATGGCTCTAATGAAAGATGACATTGGTTGATTGGTTGCATGGAAAATGTAGGATGCAGCACTTTTGGAGCTTGACCCATACTACAGACTGAAAGTCAGAGTATCTCTGCCTCTGCTACATTGATTCTGAACATTTAAAAAAAACAAAAAGTGTAGCAACATTAAATCACTGGAGTATCCCTTTAACTCGAATAATTTGTTTTTCAGTTCACCTATTAAAAGTTATTGTTTTAGAATACAGAATATGTAATTAAAGTTTTCTAATTTGGGCTACAACTAGCAGTGGGCGATATGGATAAACTCATTACAATATATGTAATTTTATATGGGGATATACTGTAGATATATGACAATATAGTACATTTTCTTAAAAATTCAACTGAGAAATTGTTGTTAGATGATATAACCAGACAGACATGTCTGGTTATTTCATATCCCATCAATGCTTGTTATTAATTCAACTTCTTCCCGTAGTTGTCTGCTTTCTCTCCTGCTCTCTCTCTCCCCCGCTGCTGCTATTGCCCTCTTCTCTCCCTTGCCATACCCTATTGCCTTACCGTGTCTGAGGCAGATGACCACCTTGAGCCTGGTTCTGCTCGAGGTTTCTACCTGTTAAAAGGGAGTTTTTCCTTGCCACTGTCGCATAGTGCTTGCTCATGGTGGGAACTGTTGGGTCTCTGTAAATATAAAGAGTCGGTCTAGACCTGCTCTATTCGAAAAAGTGCCCTGAGATAACTTTGTTATGATATGGCGCTATATAAATAAAATTGAATTGAATTGAATTGTTCGTGGCAAATCCAGAAAATTAATTACCTCACAAATCAAGGTACTTCATCACAATCATATAAAAATCCAATATTGCCACAAAGCAAACAAGGTCATTGATTTACAACATTGCCCACAATGGCCTCGGTGTGGGAGTTGGGACACCCAAGGGGTTTATTAAAGTGATAAAACAGTTACACAAAATTGTGTTATTTTTTCTAATTTTTGCTGTTTTTCTAGTGAAATACCAGATACTTTCACCTGTTCAGGCCTGCAAAAATCCTAATTAATCTATCTCAGAAAGAAAAATCCTGCTTTGTTTGAACAGCTCACAACTCAGGGCCATATCATGTATACTTTGATTCATTTTAAGCCAAAAAGGTTGGGAGTCACTGGCCTAAGAGATGCTACGGTGTATATATACCATCATGTCACCCAACCTTACAAACGTACAACCCCACAAAATAATAAGTACATTCAAAGGGAAGAGTGAGAAGCACATTAGCGCCGTCAGAAGTCCCCATTAAGAGGTCACGTGATCACACCTGAGGCAGGGAGGGCAGCACAAGCACTCCTGCCTGGAAAGGAAACAACCTTAATAAAGGGGCTATATATGCTGCCTGCCTCCCTTTCTTCTTTCTTTGACCTTAGCCTCAGTTTTATTTTATCGCACACAATCTGAGTTATTTGATTTAATGTTAATAATTTTGTTCTCTCTTTGCAGAGCTTAAACCACACACACACACACACACGCTACGACAATGGGTCTCAGGTGTTTGACGATTATTACCGCAGCGAACATTACGCCGCGTCTGATGTTGAATATGCTTCAGTCCATTAAGGCACTTTGTCTCTCCAGATAAGCAACAGATATAACAGCTGCAACACATGCATAGAGTCCAATTGCCTCCTCTGTGAATGGGTCATTACACAGTCCTCATTACTGCTCTTACCGTCTCCGCCTGTACATCAATTTGTTTTTTATTGTGTCAGCTCTATAGTGCTTGTTGGACTCTAAACCCAATTGCTAGTGAGGCAGTAGTCCAAGTTCCAAATGCAGAGCGGTTTTATTTCATTTTCATCGCTTTGTAGATTTCTTTACATGTCTTTTTTGTGTGTGTGTGTGTGTGTGTGTGTGTGTGTGTGTGTGTGTGTGTGTGTGTGTGTGTGTGTGTGTGTGTGTGTGTCCTCTTCCCATTGACATCGGTTCTTATGAGAAAGTAGGTTTGATTAATATGTTCATTCACTATGTAGTGACAATGGTTGACCTCAGAAATGTTAATGAGGTTTCTTGGAAAACACAAAGAATCATACCATTATCTCAAATGAACAAAAAATGCCGTATTCATTTCCTTTGAAATACTGGTTCACATTTGCAACTAGGTCACTGCTGTTTCACAGTATTCAACATGCAGCGCACTACACAGGAGCTTCCACCAGGAACTAATTGTGTTTATTGCTAAAACATACATATGTTTTTATATATATATATATATATATATTAAAAAAAAAGGTAAAGTGATTTTTTCTATCAGAGTACAATGCTTTTTTCCTGAGATAAAAACATTTTCCTGGAAACATACAGCTTGATTATGGTCCATTTATAGCCAGTCGGCAGCTGGTGCTCCATTTACGCTCAAAAACGGGTAGAATTATACATCTCGGGAAGCAGAGTAGGTTTTCTGGCACAACATCACCTACTTCTAAAGGTGGGAAAAAGTCTGAAGAGGTCAAACCTCCAGCAACACTTTTTGTCTGACAAAAATGTTGTTCTGTATACTACAAGTGTTGCTGTGGTTTTGACATCTTTGGAATTACACTTCTAGCCAGAGGAAGAGAAATCTTTTGTACAAAGCAGTTTCATGATTTTGGAGAAAAACTGTAATTGCTGGGGATAAAAAACAAAAACATCTGCGCCGTTATTGAATTGTTTTATAATGCAACATAATGATGCCCCAGAGAACTGTTTGTTTAGCACAAAAATAATAATAATAAAAAAACAGGTTTAACCAAAAACATGCCCCTGCTGTATGAGGCTGTGAGTCAATCAGACTCGGAGATGCTCACTTGATATCTCTTCTTGTTAAGTATCGAACCAAGGTGTCTTTAAAGGCTTGATCTTTAGGGATGAGATCTGGAGCACACGGTTATAAATAAAGCTTTTAATAAAGGTGTAGCAAACTTACACACCTTATTAAAAGCTTTATTTATAACCGTGTGCTCCAGATCTCATCTCGTGGTCTCATCTGTTAAAGACTCCAAGTAAAGTAAAGCCCCAAGACCCCCTTACTACGTCCTTACTCTAACAGGAGGAACACTTACATCGCAGGCCGTGTATTAGTAAATGTACTTTTTAAGCAAGTTGTTTGACCAGAAATGAAAAAGAAAACCTTTATGAGGAGGTCAACTTTGATGCCTTCAGCTGAGGAGCCAGTTTCACATCGCTGCTCATCGTGGCTGTAAGGGGAGTGTGAGAGATCTGGGATTAACAAAACCACGACAGTACTAGAAGAGTCTTTGCTCCAGAGGAAGTAAGATGAGAAGAACCTCTGTCTTTGATATAACCGAGCACCTTCAGTTGTAAAGTTTGTTTCTGGACGGGTTTGTGTTTGTGAGAAAAAATACTTGAGGCTATTTCTCTTCATTTATCTCCACTGGGGAGTCTGCTCTCTCCCTCTTTACCGAAACCGCCTCCTCTTTAACAGTCCCATCGTCTGTTAGAGCCGTTGCTTCTCTCTTCCTCTCCTTCTTAATGAGGTCCTTTTTCACCTTTTCCTTTGCAGTAACTGCACGCGGTGGTTTGACATCGGTGGTGGACTCAGAGGTGTCTGTGGCACTCTCGCAGAGAGTCGGACCCTCCCACTTTGGGATTTCCAATCCCAGCTTCTCCATCAGCCGTTTCATGACCTCGTCCACGTAACCGTGGATACGCAGGTGCGCATGCTTGTCCTACAGGACAGAAAATTACAACTGTGAAATGATGAACCTGAAGATGCCGGGCAGAGCACACGAATCCACAATTTTGCACAAAAGTGCCGTTCCATGTTTCCGTATGTATGTGTCAGGCGGCGGTGCGTGGATGAGACTCACGTGTTTCGTGGGCTGCAGGTTGACGATGGCCACTTTCCCTCCTTTGCGCTTGGTGAGGAGCGGAAGGTCTCCGCTGGGTTTGATCTGCAAGGAAGTGCCGAGCGTCAGCGCCAGGTCCGCTCGTCTGGGTGCAGACAGTAGAGAAATTCGTCACACATAATGTTCACACGTGTGGCTGCTTGTGACATTCTTCTTATTAGCCTGTTACTAAGGGGGATTTATTGTGGTGCGTTAAGCTGAGTTTCCAGTGCTGGTAGAGATTGTTGGTAGTGAGGAAAACATTAACAAAGTTGAAGAAAGGCTAAAAGTACGTCCACATCTTGTGCCACTCATGTATTAGAATTACATTTGAGTCACAGTACTAGGAAAAATAATTACCTGCCGATAGTAGAAAAACCCAGAAGATTGTTTAACAACACATAGGGATGTTCTGAAGGTATGCCCAGAATCCACAAAGACTCTTCTAACCATATGGATGAAAAAACACTACCGTCAGCTGTGTAAAAGATAAGATAAAGATTAAGACTGTATTTCTAATCCAGGTAGCCGGACATGACATATGTCCTTGTTCTTGTTCTTTTTGTAAAATACGATCAAAATATGAACGCATTACAAGAACACTTTACAAGAAAATATAAAATACAGGAAAAAATTTCAATATATACTAAAGTTTTAATTTTGGTTCACCTTGTGCAGATTGAGCAAGGAGATGTGTCATTTCCATCTGCTGTCTTTGAGTGGATTAAGAAAAAGCGGCGCAATTTGGGAAACAGACGGAATATTTATTTATCCAGATGGTTAGAAAAGTCTGAGGATTCTTAAAATACCTTCGCAACAGCCATAAGTGTTGCAAAATGAACTGCTGGGTTTTTCAGTGATTGCTGGGTAATTCTGTTTTAGAGAAACGGACGCTTAGCGCTGCGACTGAAATGTAATGGTGATACAGGAGAGGCACAAACTGTTTTCTGCTGATTTTCAGTAACACACATCCAGCAAAGCAATCTCCACTGCGAACGTTCTGCTCACTGCGACCTGTCATAATGAATGAATGACGGCACGTACGCACAGTGATTCCACGGCAAAAGTCTCCTATTCAGTAGAGATGAGGTGAAATAGAAGTTATCTACACGTACGTGCATCGCCCATCATCTCTCTGCATCACAAAGTAAATTAAAGAATGTAAACGCAGTGACTGAGGGGGCACAGTGCTGCCCGAGTACGTATGATGCATCTGTGTAGTGCTGCAATGGTGCTATCAAAGGGTCTTCACTGAAATGCGCTGCACACCAGCGGCCTGCCTCGAACAAATGACTTAGAGTTCAACGGCCAGAGCTCCAAATCTCCTCTTTGTAATTAATTATGCATCTATCATGGGTCACTGAAGCAGAATCACAAACATCCAATTAATCTTGCTGTTTTGTAAACACACAAAGGCTGAAGGCTAAAGAATGAATGTAAATACTGACACACAAGAGGCAAATGGAAACATAGGAATAGGCTTATTTGCATGTCAGGACACTGACAGAACGCTAAAGCAAATACATGCAACACATTATTTCACATCTTTCAGCTCACAGGACACCTTTGAACTGTGACTTGGGCTATTTAGCCGGAGATGAAACGTGGATAACAAAGGAAATGAGGATAGATACGAGTATAAACTGTGTGTTACTCAGTTATCAAGACAGATGCTGAATCAAAAACAAGATATAATGTCAAAATGAAACAATGGAGCACAAACTCCTGCAGCTTTGTCCGTCTCACCTGCTGGCATCTTCCGCTTTGTTCAGATCTCTGTCAGGAAGAGCATCCTCCCAGTCCAGTATAGTGCTTATCAGCTTTCCTCTGTTTTAGTGAACAATGCACTAATAAATGGATCACGGTACATTATTGGCCATTTCAAAATGTGGTGAAAAGCATGTGTTACCTGCAGGATCTGAGTCCTCTGGATCGTACCACATCACAGTAACGTCCTGTCGGTTTCAGCCCCATCACGCCGATCACCTTTTCCCTGACATACTGCCTGGAAAACCAAGACTCCTACAGATTACGTTTCTGTCCAACCAGACCAGCTTCAGTTCAGTTACAGGTAAGATGCTTACAGGCACCATACCAAGGTCCATTTATACGCAAAGACATGATAATATACACTCAGCGGACACTTTATTAGATAAACCAGACAAATGTTGCCTTCAGACAGCCTGATTTCTTCAGGACATGGACTCAACAAGATTCTGGAAATCATCTTTAGGGATATCAGGGACTCAACAGCTTCATGTAGCTGCTGCAAAGTTGTTAAAACAAACATGTATACCTCTGTTCTATTTCATCCCACAGGTATTCTACTTGGATAAGAGCTGAAGACTGCGCAGGTCTCTGGAGGAGAAGGAAGTCACTGTCATGTTCCTGGAATTATTTTCAGATAATGGCGCTCTGTGAAAGGGTGCATTTTTTTCTATTTGAAAAAGGATAGACTTAGGTGCAGCTGGTCAGCAACAAATAGGACCCACAGTTACAACACTTGACAAACAATTACACCAGCGGCTTTTACCTTTGACACAAGGCAGGATGCATCGTGGAGTCATACTGTTGTTTAGCCTAAATTTTGACTCAAAGATTTACTGGACTTGGCGACATGGTCTGTTGTACTTTTATCTTTTTGTTCCTGTCCAAAAGAAGTGAAGCTCAGCATGGTTTATCTGCTGCTGCCTGCAGGGCATCTACTTCAGAGTTCAACAACCGAGTGAGCATTCAGAGACGGACTTCTGCACATCTGAGCCATTTCTCGTGTACGTTTGGCATTCCTGTGAACTTTAACAGGTCTGGCCTTCCTCCCCTGACCTCTCTTATTGATGAAGTGTTTTCAATCACAGAGCTGCCACTGAATGCATATTTTCTGCTTAACGCCCCTCTCTGTAGAACCTGCAGTGTGTGAGAATCCCAGGAGGGCGCCAGTTTCAGCATCTGGCACACACCTGATACTGTTGCATGCTAATGTTAGGTGAACAGTAACCGAACCTCCTGTCTATATTGTGTTGCAGCCGCTTGATTTGCTGTTTGTATTACCAAACAGGTGTACCCAATAAAATGGCCTAAAAGTGAAAGTCAGAGAGACAGTAGCTTGTAAAGATGGGAATTATCAAAGAGTTTCAAGATCAAAATGTGGGTGTTTGTTGTGTGTGTGTGTGTGTGTGTGTGTGTGTGTGTGTGTGTGTGTGTGTGTGTACACATACCTGCCACACTTCTCACACTCTTCCACAAACATGTTTCCATGAAGCTCCGATAGCATATCCCTAATAGAGCAAGAGGGAGAAAAGTCCACAAAGGCAGAAAGATCACAAAGAAGATATTCACTTAGATCAGTGTCTCCAAAGTTTATGTCAGGACTTTCACACACAACTTTTTCTCCCTCTTTCTTTGCGACTCACGTTCTGATAAATATTCTGAGGCCTCATTTTCACTTCTGCGTTGCACATGGCACGTGCGCAGATTACAGCCGACCTGTTTACTTTACCAGTTCGTCTGCTGTCTCAATGATTTCCTCAGAGACCAACCACTTCGCTGTCTAGCATCGTGTAAAAAAAAACCCTGATTGGTGGAGGGTAGAGGGAGAGCTAAGAAATGGCTTCCAGGGAAAGCAAGTCTTCTAATATGTGTAAAGGCTGGATGTACGTACTGAATGAAAAATTGGATTCTAGGCCTTGGGTTAGTCCAATCTGACTGAACATTTTCCATTACACTGAGCCTTATTTGAAGTTATTTGAGCCGTATTTTTCTGGCGCTGGTACAACTGTTATCACGAAGCAGCAGCTTCATATTTAAAAACAGTGAGTCACTAAACTGACATTGCCAGACCGGAAACCTCTCAGTTCACTTTTGATTTTCAAGGGGAGTTATCAACTGGCGCTGACCAAAATGCCTCTGGACACAATTGGATAGACCTACAACCAATCAGAGCAACGAAACGTGTGACGTAGTGCTGAGCGAATCCTGTCAGAAGTACGGCAAACATGTCTTTCTTATCAACAAAAGCTTTAGGTGCAGTTGTTTGTTCTTCGTTTTGGGGGAAAATATACCGTCCAGTTAGTTTAATACAGACGCATCTATTTGGATCATTTTGTGAAAATGAGGAACTGCTGTCGGTCATAGAGCATCTGATAGGATGATACATCTTTAAAGCTGCATGAATGAATATTTCCTTACTAATAATAGATCAACTGACTACATGTAATGTGTAAAAAGTGCTCAATCGTAGCGACAAGCCCACAGAGAATTATCACCCGACTCTACGGAGCAATTTAGCATCCATCCTAGTTTTGGCAACTTTAATGTTTTGGTTCATTCTTACTGCTCTCATCAACCTTGTTTCCAGTAGCAGCTGTTTTACTACAGACTATACGCTACCTGCCCAGCACCAAACGGCACAAAGTTAGCGACTAGCTGGTGAACATAGTGGGCCATTTAGTAGCTGAAGAGTCGGATATTTCCCTGAGGAGTTGTTAAAGACCAAAAACAGAGCTAAAAGGAGAATGGATATTGGACTCACAGAAACACGACTCCAAATTAACGCTAATGTTGCTCTGAGTCTGCTGGGTGTGTAAATAGTTAACGGTTTGCTAACACATTCACCACAACAACTTGTTGGGTGATAATATGTCAGTGTTGTAGAGCTGCTGTTTAGTTGATTAATCGATTAGTCAATCTACAGGAAATTAATTGGCAACTATTTTGTTTATAATTCATGAATCGTTTAAGTCATTGTTTTCACATTTAACATTTGATGCCTGTAGCTTCTGAAAATTGATAAATTGCTGCATTTCGTTGTCTGAACATCATAATAAACTGAGTATCTTTGGGTTTTGGACTGTTGGTCAGACAAAACAAGACATGTGATAACATTATTGTTCTAGGAAATTGTTATGGGCAAATTTCACTGTTTGGTAAAGTTTTATAAAACCAAATGATTAATCGATTGAGAAAATAATCAGCAGATTAATCAATTTTGAAAATATTCGTTACCCTACAGCGTTGTATTTACAGCTTGTTCCGTTGCCACCATGTGGGGGGGAAAAAGAATACTACTTTAAGTGCTACTAGACATCACGTGGCTCAACTGTGAGATTATGTATTGCTCCATGGCTAATAACAACTATGATTTGAGTTAGCTGCTGAGCGTGTAAAATGCTTGATGTGGGCATATCATGCTACAGGACGACAGGCAGGGCGGAGTTACCTGGGGAAGCCTGATCGGACATGTAGGCCGTCCACATTCTGGCTGATGAGATACTTGAGGCACCCGGCCCTCTGCAGCCCCAGCAGGGCCATGTGAGTCAAGCTGGGTCGGGCATCTTCAAATGTGGTCTCAAAGTGAGGTGACTCGCCCTTTTCCTCTAACGTCCACACACCCTTTGGACCCCTGAAAGAGAATACGGTGATGAATAGACTGATAGTAGCGATAAATTCAGGACTGGACAGGTTGCGATGCAGTGGGTGGACTGGAGGCATTACATGTCTAAAGCTGGTGTGTGGGTTTGTTTTCATGGGTGAGTATTAACAATGTGAGGGACGGATTTCTGCAAAGTCTGTGTACCAAATTGACAACATGCTGTCAAAAGTCTGAGCCCAATGAAAACAGACCAATAAAAAACATTTCACTACTGAAATCTACAAAAAAAGGAGAAATTATATTAAGCAAACATATCAACAGTCTAATTTGACAGAAATATTTCTAACTGCGTACAGTAACAAGTTTTCAAACTAAACTGTACAAAATCTGAGATCATTCAGTTCATGTTTCTTTGATTAACAGTTCTGGGTGTCTGAATGAGGGATGAGCGCTGTGGTACCGTCAGCACTGGTGCCGTCCAACACCCTGACAGTTGCCAAGTTTCTCCGGGGACACACGACATATCTTCATGCATCTGATGAGGGAACGCATCCCCGTGAATCCTCAAACGCTGCCATGACAGTCTCATCTCTCGCTTTCCATTTTAACTTGAACAGCCCAATCGCTCACCACCAATATGATTCATTGCCTGCTCGGCCAAGACGAGTTCAAAGACGTAGCAGCATTAGCGGAGGCGCTTGTACATCACTTGTGTCTTACTCTCAGCTGGAGCTGGCACGTGTCTGTGTTTGGCAGCAGTGGGAATATAATTTGAGCTAGCGGACCTGATGTGTATATAGAAACCCTTAATGATTGCTGCTCAAGGTCAACTCTATCTGACTGACAGGCAAACCAATCAAATATTAACTACTCAGGTTTCCACAGCCAACATCTCCAGGCACGTATACATGAATTCACAGAGGGAAAAGTCTGTCTTTCACATCAGAATGAACTCAATGTCTTCCTGAGTAAAAAAAAAAAAAAAAAGTTCTCTTCTCTGTCTTATGTGCCACAGCTCAGCTATTAGGGAAAAATATGCGTCTGCACAGTATCAAAAGAAATTCTCGCATTATAATGGAAGAAAGCAATTTATTTGAGTGTGCGTTATTGTTTTATCAATAGCTGGTTCTGACAAATAATAGGCAAGTACCGCCCCCATCTGCCCATACAGTGGTACTACAGGAGAAACCAGGAGGCTGAAGCCAAAAGGTCCACTGCCAGAAACAGGGGGGAAAAAGGTTTTTCAAGCAAAATGATCATTTCTGGCCTGGATTCACTGATTATGCAGCTTACTTAAGAACCGAATTTGTATTATGTGCAGTGGCATAAAGTTGGTAGCTGTCCACAAGCTAATCCCTCAGAGACGCAATGTCCTATAATCCATTTGCCAACTAATTCAGTCACAAAGTGGAATCCATAAAGATGAATAAATCCTGACGGGGATGTAGCTAAAGAGTAAGGACTCATCCCCTGACTCATTACAATCTGTTCAATAACTGAAGCAATCCAAGACTCCCGCAAGCAAACACTCTCTCTCACTGGTACAATATACTGTTTTCTCTGGTGTAATCTTGATGCAATGTAAAGTTAACTGCTTTGGGACCTTAAAGATATGAGCTCTCAGGACGAGAACAATGGATAGCTCCAAATGTGAAAAAAAAAGTATTAACAATCATTCTAACACATTATGCCGTATCATTGTTTGCAAAACTGTTAAAATGACATCTAAGGCTTTGAACTGTAGGGCTGAATCGATAAAATGAATCTCCAACAATAATGATAAATGATTAACTGTTTAAGTCATTTATCGAGCAAAAATGTCAACATTTCACAATTCCAGCTGCTCAAATGTTAAGATTGTTTTTTGCTTTTCTCTGTTTAACAGCATCGTAATTTGACTATATTTAGAGTTTGGACAGCTGGTAAGATAAAACAAGACATCTGAAGACGTCACCTTGGGCTCTAGGGAATTGTGATATTGACAAATAATAATAAAACTGACAATGAAAATAATAATTGATTGCAGCCCTACTTGTAATGTAAGCAATTACCTTATGATGAACAGCCCAAAAAAGTTTAAAAACTGACTAAATGATGGATGATGTATTTTAAGGAATAAATAATTCGATGCGGCATACTAAGTCAAAATATATACAGTAGCAGTTATGAAAACCGTATTATATTTCACATTGATTTTAAACAGTTCTTTAATTATCCAATCGTAAAAGTAGGAACCAAATTAGTCTAATGACAGATGTATCAAACATTCATGTGACCACTGAAAGAAGTGCTAGGAATAGCAGATTAGTGCTGAGGGGAGGGAGACTAACTTTTCAGAAAAAGATCTCCATTATGTTATTTACATGATCGCAATCCATCTTTCCAAGGCTGCCAAAAATCTGAAATAGCACTATGCAGTCAAGAGTCCTTTTCTTCTCTCTTCCTTCCAATTTCTGATCAGCCGTTTGTTCCTCCGGCCTCAGCATTTCACAGCAATAGCACTTTCTCCAGGGTGGCTGCTATAATCTACAATTCTCTGCACTGCAAATTGTCCATTTCATCAGATTGCCGTGTTGACTCACCACCACCATGACAATGATTTTAGATTTAGATTTTAAGAAAAAAATGTATATTTAAATAGTTGGAATATTAATAATATGCTGCATGCTTGGAATACTACATTAAGTTAATTTGATATATAGATTTTGCATAGAGGTGAACATACTGTACATAGATTGTGAACTGGCTGGCTTTCACGGTAAAAATATAGAAGGTAAATGCACATAAAAAAATGTTACTTGAGCATTGCAACAGGCAGTGTCCCAAAAATCTACAGACACAAAATAAATGGCTCAGAGACAATATAATATGAAACAAAACATAAACAAAGCATGTCTGGTATCCCAAACCATTCCTGTAACAATTTAATTAAGGGGACTTTTTTGAAAAGGAATATATTAGTTGTAGATTGAGTACTTCAACTTAGGTTGTTTAAAGCCCTATACAGAGCAATACAGATGTGTAGGTTTTCTAAATTGCCATTCACACAAATAAATAATACTGTAGATTCACAGGTCCGGCTAGAGCTCAGCTTAAGTTTAAATGCCTCTTTATTTCAAAGCTTAGGTCAATGTAAGAAGAGGACACGCTCAGTCAGTTTCCTGTGCACCGTGTGACGCCTCGTAATTCGGGTGACAATCACATCCGGAGACGTGACTGTCAGCACATCCAATAACTGCTCATTAGCGCTACTCTCAAGCTGTGTCGAGCAGCAGTGGCTCTGAGATGTGCTGAAACAAGGTAACAAAAAAACTGCAGGTGACAGCTGTTCAGGGTTTCTTTTGTGATCATTGTTCTTGGATTCTTCAGTGCGAGTTTGAGAGTTAGTGACTTTGTCTGTGCCCCACCTGAAGTCAGGGATGCCTGCTGAGGTGCTGATCCCTGCTCCGGAGTGGACAACCAAGTACCGAGATTCTTTTATCAACCGAGCGAGGGTCTCCACCTTCACCTTCAGCTCCTCGGGACTATCAAACACCTGCCACAGAACAGAAAACATCAAGTTCAAAAACAGCTGTCAGGTAGTGGAGCAATCACACATCACAATATTTTTAGAAACCGTAACTAAATATCAAGAGTATTTGGGAGTGACGAAGGGTTGAGAAGGGATGCTTTCATTCAGTGTTATCTACACAGGGTTGAGTGACGTGGTCTCGGAGAAAATAATATATGTAATGTGGGTATGATGGCCATGCAGGGAGAGAGATTCACTGTTCATTTCACACAGCTTGAACAACTGAAGACCAAAAAAAAAAGACCAAAAATTGTATCATGTGACATCCATGCAGCTTGTAAATAAAGGAAAAATCAAAGTGTTCACAATGTTATAATAACAAACATTTGCTGTAAATTTAAAGTGTTGCAATAAATTACAAATCCTATAGTTAAAGGAAATCTCCACCACGTGTCGGGAGAGTGTCAAAGTCGATGAAATCTAATCCACAATCTCCAGTACTAAGGGGACACAAGGCACTGCAACCGCTTTAGTGGATTTACTCAGGAAACTTTCAAAAACCCCGATGAAAAGGTTGGATTTGTAATCGAGCAGCAGCTTTGGGGACAGAATTTATGGACCTTTACTTCTCTCCTTTATCCGACTGCCTGAGTTACTGTTTTTACCACCAGTTTGTGCTTCTCATGTAATGTAATTATCAAAGTCTCACATGTAAATAAGTCCGACACGGACGTCGGGCAGCGGCTTGTTTGCAGACAAGGTTCAACACAATACAGACCTACAATACGACGCACTGCTCGAGTTTAAATTAACTAATTAAATAACTATTTAGAGAGCAGTTGGCTGTTGGCCACATGGACCAGCTACAGCAAGAAAACACCGCTTACACGCTGTTGTTAACGAAGAATTATAACGTTAATACTTTCGATAACGTCACTTCAGCACTTTCTGTTGTTGGCTAACAATGTCGTGTTTTTTCTTCAGTAAAATCTGGAACGCAGGACATTGTTAAACGTATGTGTTTCTATTTAAATGAATTTCAATGATCTTTTTCACCCTAAAACCCCAAAAAGCGAACACGAACCGGGGATCCTTGCTAACATGCTAGCAGTTGATTTGAGGCTAACTAGCTAACTAACTAGCCCGCGGCAGCCATCTTTTACCTCGGGGAGTCCGCAGACACCTTTGTCTGCGTACGGCGAGAGCCCGGCAGCATAATCCACAGACATGGCTGCTGGTGGTATCGATTCTTTATTAGTTTTGTTTAGAAAGCTGATCGATCAGAAAGCCGACTGATCTCCCGGGCGCGTTGTGTCGTTTGACTGGCGTCATCACCGAGAGACGACGTGTGCTGCATTTAGCGAAGTGGGAAAATGGTAAATCGCGGCGTCTCCTTTGTTCGATTTCAGAGATCTTATTAGCACTGTAAATTTTGATTTAAAGTGACTAAAACACAGACTTAAAGGTATTACCTTCTATGTTTATTAAATATTTATCAGGATGCCCAGCCCCATGCCTCTGCTCAGGTAATACGGAGCGTCTAAAAGTAAAAAATGTGTCTTCACTCAAGAGGGCTGTTGATTTGAGCTGTGACCTTTCACCTTTCAAATCTAAGAGAGTGAAAAATACGAGAAGCAATATTGTAATATGCAATAATGCTCGTTTATGTGGGAGAATCAATCCTTAAAGACAAGGAAAAGCTCACATACAGATCTATATGAGCCGTTTTAAATATACATACAGGTTTAAGAATAATATCAAAAGTGAATGTATTTAATATGTATATTTAAATTATTAAGATTTATCTCCTAACTGCAACAGTAAATGATAAAAGTGCAACCTGTAATAAAACGCTGTAGAAAAGAAGTAAATTAAGTGAAACTGATGCATCAATTACTCCAAGCACTTTAAGACTGTGCACATTTTTGTCCAATAAATCTTTATTTTTCAGTTTTAAATAGCCGAAAATGAAAAGTAAACACAGGCGAAAAAAAACAATATGGTGATCATCCATACAGCTACATGTGCATATCAGTTATGGTTCCTGTTAAAGCTGTAAACCAACTCTGAAGACCACCTAAAAGAGGAAAATAGTTGCTTGTCTTAATTGTTTTGTCATATGTAATTCATTATCCTGAGAAATTCAGTATGAAGTCCCAATTTCAGTAAATGAAACAATCAATATTGCTGATGCAAAAATACACAGAGGTCACCCATGCACTCTAAAAATATAAAAACCCGTCCCCGCTCCACTGACACAAAGAATAGAAATGAAAAATCCAACATGGTGGCCTTGTTCTCTTTCACTTTCAGGGACTTCCAGGGCTGAAAATCGTTGATAATCCTGACTTATACTGCAACAACACCTTCTGACAGACACTTTTCCTACAGAAGCTTTTTTTTTTTTTTTTTTTTTTCAATAAAACCTAACAATCTCATCACATAAATCATTCTCAAGCAAAGGTTGCAGGCATAATGTCTAACCAAAGAAAGAGATTAAAATAACAATGCTTGCAAGAGAGCAAACACAGACAAGAATACAACAAACAGTCAAAATGTTTTGGGCTTTCTTTTACATTGCTTTAGGTCTGCGGCTCCGTCAGGCCTCTCAAGAGTCAAACCTGAGGAAGGATACAATTCTGATCAGTAATTAGTTCTGCCCCTCCCCCCTCGAAAAACGTGGTCATCCTACAAGACTCTTAAATCTCAGCTACTTCAAATAACATAACCCCACACTCAAAATGACAGAGAAACACATCCAACAGTAACCAGAAGAAACACAGCAAAGACAAATTTCATGTTACCAAAAATGTTCACATGAAGATTTGACCCCCCCCCCCCCCCCCCACTCAGCTTGCCAGCTGGTCCCTCCAGATTCAAAGTCTCTGGGATCTCCATCAACAAGCCTTTTCCTTATCAGCGAGCTGAAAATGGATCATGATGTAGGTAAACGGTCCACCAGTAAAACGGACAAAAAGCTTCCAATGATGTTCTGGCATGCACAAGAACTTTGAAGACAACGGCCCGTGACATCCCGTCCTATCGAAGCGAAAGAGACTGGGAAACTTGGAAATGTCTGATATTCAATGTATTCGCAGTAGACTGTTCAACAAAAACAGGCTGCTTGAAGTCCTCAATCTTCTGTCAGTCACTGAGACCAACTACTGGTGAGCAACACCCAGTTACAATTAGGGAAACAAAGATATGCAAGAGAGAGAGGCTGAGCAAAGTTTGGAAGTGTTTGCACCAGTGCAAATGTTGCTATTGTTGACAGTGGTATTAACCCCACAATACCACAGACTATACAGGGGACTGAACAAAACCGTTACGTAACAGGATTAAGTAATGGTTTAAGTTATTCTCTCAAAGTAAGGTTTTATGGGATAATAAAAACTATTTGCAAAACTGAAGAAACTGGTGACTTTTGTGCTGGTGCAAATCTTACCAGGTCTGACCGTTCCACAATGGTGCATCGATTTTCGCCTCGGAAAAGAACTCAGAGGCTCAGGACAAAAACAGCTCTTTTCATTGGTTTAAAGGTGGGAAGCTTAAAATCTTTCTTGGTTGTCGACCTAGAATTTCTGGCAACCCAGACAGAAAAAGGGTGTAGCACACGAGATCAGGGGATGCTGTCCAAAAGCATGTCACGACTCCTCGTTGCCCGAGTCATCCTCGTCATAGCAGCAGTCGCCGTCCCCGTCATCTACATCGTCGTCGTCATAGTAATAGTCGTAGAAGAGGTCGGAGCCTTCGTCGGGGGCCGGGGCGCGTGTGCGGACGCAGTACTCGGCCAGTGTGGTGGGCACCTTCACGCCGTCGCGCTCAGCTTCCACCTTGGTGGCCAATACCTGTTTCCTGAGGGAGATATTATACACACTTGAGAAAGAGGCTCTTCTACTCTTGAAAGAAAAGTTTTGTAAGTGACAAGAAGTGTGACCTGATTTACCTGATGATCTCTACATATTCCCGGTCCTTGCCCTTGCTGTCCCTCCATTTGCGGTACATGACAGAGGCGTCCACATTGGCAGGAGAGAAGGTGTTGGGTTCATTCAGCAGTGAGATCACACTCAGCAAAATAGTCCTGGAAGCAAACACAAAGGTGAGTGGCAAGTCATAGTGTCAAACCGAAAAAGAAAAACCCTCCAGAAATGACACGCTATACAAATGTGGAGTCACAGTTCTGCTCAATGCCCACCAGATCCTGACTCAAAAACTGTTGTCTTGATAGAAGTAACACATTTTCAACAATGTTATAATTATTTTATTAAATGTAGAATTGAATAATATCACAGGCAATATCAATAACTGTTGCACAGTGTGATTGGATAGTGTAATTGCAATGGCAGCAGACATTTTGACTTATAATTGCAGGAAAAGCACAGGCGTAATTAATAACATTAATTAAGCATGCATAATAGCAGAGCCCTGGAACTGGAACACCTACATCGTTAATGTCATTAGTTACACCTGTGCTTTTGTAGTCCAAAAGACTGCAGTGAAAAAGGTCTATAACCCACAACTTTCTTAAACAAGGAGGCTGAAAGAACTGATAAGAAATGATTATCACCTATGTGATTCATCCACATAATTATACATTTTAATTCCCACTTATTTGTACGCTCATTCATAAAAGAAACATAACAAAGCAAATATGAAAATGTAAACTTACAGTATTGTTCCAGGTGCTATAAGTTGCTCTATATAAGAATACAACATAATTTTAGCGAAGCATAATTTTTTTTTACACATTCTGTACATCTACAAATGTTGCACAGCAAACCCACATACAAAGGGAGATGCCTGATGACAATATGGGCCAAAAGAAGATCACATGACACATGTGGTGCTGAATACCAGGATATGAATTCAATATTAGTTTCTGGGAACTTCTGAAGAGACTCTGAGGACAAATGTCATGTGATAAGGGTATGAGTCAGGTCAACTACTGAAGCGTTTGAGAGAAGACAAAGGCGGGAGGTACCCAGAAAGGAGAGAGAGAGGAGAGATAATGAGGCAGATGCTAACCGGACATTCTGGGTGGGATTCCATCTCTCTGAAGGCAGCTCTCCACTCTGTGGGTCGTCCACCGGAGGGTGCAATATAGAAATACACACATCTCCATTCTAAAAACAATGAGATGCATCATGTAACCACTGAAAGATGTTTAACGGAATTAAATATAGTATAAGGGTTACAAAGGCATGCATTTAATATTATAAAGTTGAGTCAGGGCGTGATACTTTACCTCATAGATGTTGGGGTGCCACATCTTGGTGAGGAACCGGAAGGCAGGTGGGGAGTATGGGTAGTCAATAGGGAACTTGATCCGAGCCTGGGACACAAAACAGGTCTTTACATGTGGCTGTATATTACAGCATGCTGAATGACATATTTTTACGGACAGACTTGATTGTTACTGATTGTGTGGTCATCCAAGTTACTGTAAACTATGTTTCTCGTGTTGATTATGTTTTTAAGAAACGCATGCAACGTTTCTATCTGTTCAAAAAAAGAAAAAGAATAGCTTTAGAGTAACCCTGCGAACTTTACAAGTATCACTGTATGGTATGGAAACCAGACAGGTACATTCAGTAGCAAGCTGGCAACTTAGGATTTTCAGTGTGGCCATCAAACTAATAAAAAGGCAATAGAGCCAGTTGGGGGCTCTTTGGGAACAGAGGAAGACTGTGTCAGAGAAACCTGTTCATTCCCTCTTTTCCACGTTGGAGAGACTAAACTCTGCTGGGATGTTTTTTTTCTACACACAAGTCATTTATCCCACAGGCAGTTGGCTCGCTCGATTATCAGTGTCGTTTTCTTGAATTTGTGTATTTTATTAGTCGAAGAATTCGTAGTCAGTGCTGTTAACATGTGCCGTGTACGCATGTCTGAATGACAGCCAGGTGTGCCAAAGACAATGTCACACCTTTGTGGACAATAAAGTTGCATTGTATTCTTCTCTATCCTTACCTTAAAATACCCGCCTTCATAATGAGTGTTTGGGGGTCCGAAGATGGCCACCTCCCAGTTGTACATGTCGGCCTCGTCCACCAGTGTTATTTTGAATCCCTCGACGGGCTGCTCCTGGAGGCTCTTCATCTCCAACATGAGCGCTTTCTGTGAGCTGGCGACATGAGAGGAGTCGTGTTGCGCCATACTGGACCGGGTGGCTTTCGAGATTATCTGGAGTCGGCAGCTGACGGTGTTGTTTACACGAACAACTTACCGACACTGAAGAAGAAAAACAACAACGTGTGTTTTCAACGCGAGACAATGAAAACAGGCCAAACCTGCCGGGCGGCGCACAAACCAAACGAATCTGTCCCCAAATCAGATGAATTATTTCCCAACGCCAGTGCTCTGATACTGGTGGACTGAGCAGACCATCGTCTCGGCTTCAGCTGAGCTACCTGTCAGGGCGGCCACGGACATAAACCGCAGCCTGAATCTACTGGTAGCCGCTGGCTAACGAAAGCTGGCTAACGAGCTCTGCCTCGCCGAGTTTTCCGTGGCGGGAACAGTTTCTAACTTCATACGAGAGCCAGATCAGACAAGACAACACGACTATTAATCTGAAATGCAAGCAAACAAAAACTCTGACGAAAACGGTCAGAAATGTGGTCGAAATCGACCCAACAGAAAAAAACCGAGCAAAGAAGGATGTTGCTTAAAGGAGCCGCCCCCCTCCTCTCAGGAAACGGCGCCGTGTGTCGTCTGGGATTTGTAGTCCAGTCTTCATCTGTAAACATTACTTTTAAGCCCGAAAGCGACCACGACGCCACACGATGACGCAAAACCCACTTGGTTATATTAAGGGAGAATAAACGCGGGGAGTTGGTTGAGTTGTGGCTGTTACCTTTTGGAGGAGTTATCTAAGAGCGGGTTCAGACAACTACATTTGCCAATTGCGTGACGTCACGAAAACGCAAATGTTGTTTGTGTTTCCGAAAAGCCTCCCTGACCTACTTTCACTCTCAAATTATTTGAACACAATCACACATCTCCGCGGTGTTAATTTGATTTAGGGGGATCGGTGTTGTATAAAAGCCGCAGTTAAATAGAGGGAATATATTTGTAAAATATTTTCTCAATTTATACTCGTATATAGAATATGCGCCGTTTTGTTGAAAGCCCATTTAAGGTGGCTTTCTGCTGCCTGCGTAACTAACTTTGAACGCAGACAACTTAACGCATTGTTTTGATAAGGGTACGTGTTTTAGAGTCCGGCGTGAATGTTTATTTACTTAACTAAATGTTTTACAAAAACACAGGTACACTTTATACTATGAGGACAGAAAGCGCTTTAGACCGTTTTCTTTGTTACCTCTTATTTATGCGACAGAGTGCACTTCGGACCCCGTTCTTGACAGAAAGTTCGCAATGGATTCGAAATCACGACGACGGTCCCGCTCCAGGTCCAGAAGTCGGAGCCGGGATCGGCGGAACAGGCCCAGAGCGAGCAGGTCTCGGTCTCCGGAGGAAAGGAGAGGCCGCAGTCGGTCTGCGGACACCAAAAGACCCGCCCGCAGGCGGGGACGGTCGGGCAGCGGGGGCTCCAGCGACGACTCTCCTGGCCGCCGTCGGCCTCAACACCGGGACCGTCCGGGATCCAGGAGCGGCTCGGAGAGCGACAGGGGGCGAGTACCGCACCATCCCAGACCCAAGTCGAGGGGTCGATCATCAAGGTAGCTGTCTCTGCTGGCTCGTGAGGGTGCTGGACGTTTCTCGGCGGTTATATGACGAGTTGGTGGATTTGAAAACGGTGAAAAAAAGTAGCGCGCGCGTTGATCCGTCAACTTACCTGTTCACATGGAAATTAAAATAAATGAACCGGAGCCCACGTGTCCCACTGTGTTCTTGGTACTCTGAGAGCTGTGTGAATTAATATGCACACAGATACCACCATGCGGTTCAGTTAACGTCATTATGTATTTAAAACAAACAATAAAACAATTAAAACCGATAAGATAGTAGTATTACACTCAGCACTGGTTTGTTCCGTTTTTAGACCGGTCTAAACCATAATACTGAAGGTTGCTCTTGAACGCAGCGCTTTTGTCTGCAAGGATTTCCACTGCAGTAGCGTTGCCACAGTTTATTACACTGCCTTAGTGCTGGGAGCCGGGCTGGTCCACAGTAATCTAAGTGAGTAAGGAGAAGGCCATCATACGCAGTGATAATGGCTTTCCTATTAACGGATGCCTTTGCTCTGCTTATTGCACCCAAAACAGCAATCATATGTTTTTGGTTATGCAACTTCCACTTGCTTGTAGATATTAACCCTGTCACAAATTGTCATGGAGTTTCTAGTGCATCTGGATTTAGGTTTTAGAAGAGCAAATGTGTCCACGGATGCCCATCCAGGAGCTAAAATGTACTGAATCACTTCGTTTTTCTGTCTCAGTTCTGATTCAGATGATCCCAGAGTGAGGGGGAGGAGAAAGGAAATGCAAAACCGGGGAGGAACATCTCGAGAGAGGAGAAGGTCCCAGCCCAGCTCTGACTCCCGTGACGGAAGCAGTGACAGAGAAAGGAGAAGACGGAGAAGTGCTGACAGAGGGAGTCCAGTCAGAGACAGCCAGAGGAGGGAGCGAGACAGAGACAGAAACAGAGAGAGGTGGAAGAGCAACAGCAGAGACAGGGAAAGGACAGGAGAGGGAGACAAAAGCAGAGAGCGAAGGAAGAGGAGCGAGGATAGGGAGCAAGGGAGGAGCGTGAGAAGCAGAGAGAGGGCCAACAGAGACGGAGGGAGGCAGCGCTCCAGTTCACCCGAGTCCTCTGATAGCTCAGGGTCTGATGGTGGGGTCCGTGCGGTCAAAGAAAAGGAGGAGAAGAAAAAACAGAAGGAGGTGATGAAAGCTCTGGAGACACCAGAGGAGAAGAGGGCCAGAAGACTGGCAAAGAAGGAAGCAAAGGAGAAGAAAAGGAGAGAAAAGATGGGCTGGAGTGAGGAGTACATGGGATACACCAACGCAGACAATCCCTTTGGTGACAACAACTTATTAGGCACATTCAAATGGCAGAAGGTGAATTGGAGAGCAGTTTTCAACAGCATTTGAGGAGTTATTATCGTAAACTGTATTCAAAATTAGTTGCCTGTCATAACGTGGCTTTGAATACTGTAACTCATCCAAGATTCTTGTTTTTTTTCTGTGTTTTTTTTTTTTTCAGGCGTTGGACAAGAAAGGAATCGGCCATCTTGGAGAAAAAGAGCTTAAAGAGAGGAACAAATGTATTCAGGAGGAGAACCGCAGAGAGCTGCAGAAGGTACAGTATGAACTGGGGGATAGTTTTTTGTTTTTTTTGTGGTAGTATTATGTTACGGAGTTATGAGTAACGGCCCTTCCATTCATCATACTAACTTTGTGTATAAAGGTTAAGCAGCTGCGTCTGGAGAGAGAGCGAGAAAAGGCCATGAGAGAGACCGGAGCTGGAGATGCTGCAGAGAGAGAAGGAGGCAGAGCATTTCAAGACCTGGGCTGAACAGGAGGACAACTTCCATCTGCATCAGGCCAAACTACGGTGAGTGTGCATCAACAATTACTGTATATCCCCAAAGTCAGCCTTTTCATGTCGCAGAGGATTTCTGTTGCGCTATGATGTAATCTGTTTGTTTGCACAATTCCAGCTAAGTTCCAGGCACCTACAACTGTTCCCTAATACGTATATATGCGCTGTGTCACAATATTGTGCGTATTTTGTGTCCAGATCTAAGATTAGAATCCGCGATGGTCGTGCCAAGCCTATTGACCTTTTGGCGAAGTACATCAGTGCAGAAGATGACGATCTTGCTGTGGAGATGCATGAGCCTTATACCTTTCTCAACGGGCTAACAGTCACCGACATGGATGACCTGCTGGAGGACATCAAGGTGTGTGCTTATGTTCCATTCGACTGTAAAAGTTGTATAACTAGCTTAGAATAGCTCTTGTCGCACAGGGTTGCTTTCATAGGGGAGATGTAATGCAATTACAAGAACAAGTGCGACATAAAGATTGCAGCCTCCTTGAACTAAAATATCCAGTAAACATGACCTCACGTAAAACACAACATTCATCTTGAAATTAACAAACTGGAGATTGTGATTAGTATTGTGTCACTTTCTGGCCGATTGGACCACCTGCTGAAATTGCATGCAAGTTTGTTAATCACCTAACTGTGAAATGAGACCTCAGTCTGAATACATTTGGTTTAGTTGAGATTTGAAAGAACATTTCAACATTGATGGCGCGAGTTAAAGCCATTATTTGTATATGCAGTCTACGTGTTTCTTTCAGCAGATTCATGTCTTTTTCTTTTAACTGCCACTAAGGGGCGCCAAATTCCCAAATATATTTGTTGTATAGTAGTTGTCAGGCTCTGACAGATTTTGGTGAAATTTAACTTTAGAAATCTGTGAACAATGATGTGTCAATATAAAATGTTTCACAATACAGTCATACACAGACATAACATTAATCTTGAATGATCACCCAGCCCAAACTGTAAACTGAGATTAGAAATGTTTTATTTAACTCGCTTCACACCTATTATTCTTAAAACGAGCCCCATCTGTATGTGGTTCACTGTATTGAATGTTGTTGTACTGGTAGGTGTACATGGAGTTGGAGCAAGGGAAGAACGTGGACTTCTGGAGAGACATGACGACCATCACTGAAGACGAGATCAGCAAACTGAGGAAACTGGAGGCCTCTGGGAAAGGACCAGGTACGTAATTTTCCCACTAAAAGCTAACTGTATGTGCAGCAGGAAGCTGTGCTCAACCACATTGTTTTTCCCAACGCAATCTTTTACATTCTCAGGTGATCGCCGCGACGGCATCAACACCGCTGTGAGCACTGATGTACAGACGGTGTTCAAAGGAAAGACATACAGCCAGCTGCAGGCGTTGCACCTGAACATTGAGTCGAAGATTCGGGCTGGAGGATCCAATCTTGATATCGGTTACTGGGAGAGTCTGCTGCAGCAAGTCAGGGTCTACATGGCCAGAGCAAGGTACGAATGTGGGAACCCTTATTGTGTTTCTGCTGTTGTCATAATTTAAATGCCTGATTTGAACACCCCCTTAGCATGTTCTCAACCTACATAGCTAGAAGTTGCATGGATGGCTCATGGTTTATCTGGGTAGATGGTGGAAATGTGTGTAAAATCCACAATTTTACGCCCCAGGTTGAGAGAGCGACACCAGGATGTGTTGCGTCAGAAGCTGTTCAAGCTGAAACAGGAACAAGGAGTGGAAAGTGAACCTTTGTTCCCCATCATCAAAGAGGAGCTAAGGAGTGACGACGATGAGTAAGTTACCACACATGACACACATCCTGAAACGATGGTGACATGGCTCAGTCAGACAATGTGTATATTTTCAGTGGCCTGGGGTTCACATTTCACTTCACATTATGTTTATTCTCACTTCTCTTGAGGATGTGTATTATAACCTCAAAAATATGTAAAGTAATTTTGATGCACTGACTTGTCACTTAAAGAAAATTTAAACCCAAATGTTTTTGTAACATCAGGGAGAGAGCAGAAGAGCAAACAAGGGCAACAAGAACAGAAGAGCCTGGCCAGTCTTCATCCTCCTCCGGGAGAAATAAGAACAGAGAAACAGAAGAGGATGAAGAGGAGGCAGGTCCATCAACATCCACAGCAAGAAACCAGGATGAAGGAGAAAAGGGTGACAAGAAGGATGAAGAGGAGAAGGGCGAGGTGGTGGAGGCCGTGTTAACGGAGGAGGACCTGATCCAGCAGAGCCAGGCGGAGTACGACTCAGGTCGCTACAGTCCCACGCTGCTCAGCTCCTCCGAGCTGCCGCTGGACTCGCACACGATCACACCGGAAGAGGACACACACAGGCTGCAGTTAGCACGCAGACAGCTACAAGTCACCGGTACACACACACACACACACACACACACACACACAAATAGCTTCTAAGTCAGAGTTACAAAATAATCTGTAAAATTAGTGCATTCTGGATCAGAAAATGTTCCCAAAAGTACCGCACAGTACCACAAAACAAAAAAGTTCTGAATGCAAAAAACAAATGGATCTGGATCAGAAACTTAGAAGGTTTGATCAGAAAAGTGCAAAGTGCATACAGAAAATAAATCTTTGTAACATGTGGCCAGTTGAAGAAAATGATTTGTAAAAAGAAACCAGTCTGGGTACAGTGGGGAAACGGCAACACCAGCCTTCTGTGAGAGTTGCAGTGAATTTTCAGCAACAGAAATTTTGATGAAACCAATCTTTGATGTACTAAATGCATTGATTCATAAATATGTGATGCATATTTCTCCCCAAGACACTCACTGTTGCTTCTTCGATTCTCTATCAGGCGATGCCAGCGAGAGCGCAGAGGACGCCTTCGTACGTCGTGCCAGAGAGGGCATGGGCAACGATGAGGCCCAGTTCAGCGTGGAGTTTCCCATCACGGGGAAGATGTACCTTTGGGCAGACAAATACCGTCCCAGGAAACCTCGCTTCTTCAACAGGGTCCATACGGGCTTCGAGTGGAACAAATACAACCAGACACATTACGACTTTGACAACCCCCCGCCCAAGATTGTCCAGGGTTACAAGTTCAACATCTTCTACCCGGACCTGATCGACAAGCGCTCCACCCCGCAGTACTTCCTCGAGCCAAGTCCCGACAACAAGGACTTTGGGATTTTAAGGTTCCATGCGGGCCCTCCGTACGAGGACATTGCCTTTAAGATTGTGAACAGGGAGTGGGAGTACTCTCACCGACACGGCTTCCGCTGTCAGTTCGCCAATGGGATCTTCCAGCTGTGGTTCCACTTCAAGAGGTACCGCTACAGGAGATAGAGGCCACATACCAGGATGGACCAAGAGCCCAATCACTGGGTTTCAACCATATGCGGTATATTATATAGGCTGTACAGTCAATGTGCTTTGTTGGATTGTTTTTTAGCTGCTCTCACACCAAAAAGCAGTTTATTACAAATCACTCTGTACTGTTGTCTGAAAAAGTCAATTGTAATGTAGTCTGAAAATTACACATTAAAGATTTTTTTCTCCTTTTTACCCTTTGCAAGCTGCCACTGGTTGATGGTTTTCTGTTGTGAACTCCAATTTAAAACATGTCATTTTAGAGTTACAGAGTTACAACTTCAAACATCTGAAACTTGGTCAGTCTTCAGAACGATCTTAAACTGAACTGACACACAACAGTACGAAGATGATTCATAACTGCAGGTAACATCCACATCTGTTCTTCACATTCCTGGCAAGTCCAGTCTTGCTGAAAACTATTAAACCCTGCTATATTTGGATATACTGGAACACAACACAACCTCCAGGTAGAAAAAGGTTTAATACAGTAAAACTAAATCTTTGCAGCTAGTGGTTAGAAATGAAATGGCTCAATTTCAGTTATTGTACATTCCCTGTGAAAATCATACCAATCTTTATTTCAATCTAAAATGGGATTTACAACAATTAGTAGGAAACTAATAAACACATTTACATGTACAATTGTATTAAAACAAAAGTAAAGCAGAAATTCAGCAGACGTGTCCCTCATACAAAAAAACTATTATAGAATCTTTTGGTGTGTTCAGTCAGTTTATAGTCTTTGAAAACAAAGTTTCAACCACTTGTAATGTTTTTATAATCCAACTTGTAAATGCCCCCTAAATTGATATTTCAACCCTCAAATATTCCAGCTGAACTGATAAATCCATGAGTTCTGCCTAGAAACAAATGGTTTGGGGCACTCCCATTTGTCCAACTTGAACAGCGCTGAATGGGAAACTGAATATCGTAATGTGCTTGTCATTTTCAAATTGCTGACTCATCATCAATATACTGCAGAGATGGAAGTGTTGGGGCATCATTCTCCTCTGCAGTACTGAATGCCGCCGCCCCTCCGGTGTGGTGGTTATTACGGCTGCCGTTGTCTGTTCCCGACACCAGGGGCTTGTCCTCTGCCAGTGCTGGCCTCAGTGCATGTTGGTAGGTCACACTGGTCGCCCCCTGCTCATGGGTCTCCTGGGATTGTTCTCTATTCTTTTTCCCGCAGTTCCAGGGCAGTGGCAGGTGGCCTTTGTAAAAGTTCCAGGCCAAAAGGGCAAGAAGAGCAACTAAAAGGAGCCCGACTATGGCCTGAAGTCCAGCCACAGAGGGGCCATCCATCTGAGCCTGGGGTAAAATCAAATTCCTATCGCCAGAGCCCGCTGGACTTATGCTAAGCTGGTACTCGGCCACAGTGGTTGTGTACTCGTCAGCTTTGGAGCGCTCCACAGACAGGCAGTGGTACCGACCAGCGTCAGAGTCTGAGGCGTTGAGGATAAGCAGTCCGTCTCGTAGAAGCTGATGGCGAGTCGAAGGGGTCAGAGGGCTGCCGTCCCGCTCCCAGGTGGTTTCTGCCAGGTTGGAAGGCGAAGGGCAATGGAGCTTCAGGTTGCCCCCGAGCCAGATGGACTGATTCACAGGTTTAACCGGATCTGAAAACAAAACAGAGGTCCTTCACAGATGCATTGTCAATTTGACAGCCCACAATCAACCCCAATTATGGTTCTCTCAAGTTTGAGGAGTAGAAAATGGTGCAAACCTTGCCAGGTTCAGTTTTTATTCTGAATCACAAAAAATAAATATGTACTGATCATGCTTAATGCACACTATTACCTAAAGAATCTAACTCACCAGCATCTGGACAGAGAGAGGCATTTCCTTCTTTCACACTTTGGATTAGTTCTCTAAAGCAGAAGATACAAGAATTGAAATTTAGTTTGGATAGAACAAATATCAACACTGCCTGCACTACATGTTGGGAGAGCTGCCTACCTTTGTGAATGAGAAAGGGCAATACATTTGCTATCAACTTTGTCCCAGCCACAGTATGGGTCTCTGGCTAGAACACAGTCCATACAGGATAAGGACCTCCCACAGGTGGCCAGTGGTATCTGTGCTACTCCGGAGTCTGAGCCTGCATAGAGCTGACCCTGTACACAATGGATCCATCACACACAAACACACATACAATGAACATACACTTGAATAGTGATGGAAACGTAATAAGCCATTCAGTAGGCTACGGCAGTTTTAAGTTACCGTGACATTAGAGAATTTTAGCATCTTGATTGGCTCTGGAGGCTTGAAGAGTTGTATTTCCTCTATGATGAACATCTCTCCATCGTAGTTCACTGCTTTCAGCATTGTTCCTTCCTCTTTTCGTATGAAAACATAGAAGCATGTTTTATTATATACATATGGCCTAATCCTTACCACTGATGTTGTCAAGTAAGCAAAAGCAGCAAAGTGAAATATAAACAGGAAGTGACAGTGTGCTGCACTGATACAACCCTGAACACACGCACCTGTGCCTATGAACATCACATGGTACTTCTCGCCATCTGTGGCCTGCACTTGGTTGACTATGATTTTTGTGAATGTAGCTCCCCTTCGCACCAGTACAGGC
This sequence comes from Macquaria australasica, assembly GCA_005408345.1. NCBI lineage: Eukaryota > Metazoa > Chordata > Actinopteri > Centrarchiformes > Percichthyidae > Macquaria > Macquaria australasica. The sequence continues at coordinate 591,374 of SEMN01000011.1, forward strand.
TTCTCTCCTATTGGCTGGATAGCTTGGTCCATGAGGGGCCTATCTTTGATAAATTGAAGGGTCCGGTCTGGGAGGTCCAGAGTCTGAGTTATGCCCGCTTTACGAGCCTCATTGTTTATACACTGGCGAGGGAAGAGTGGAAGGAAAGAGAAAAGAGAGAACAACGGAGTCAAGGGTACAAAAGGAATCAGCTTCCTGCTGGGCCGCTCATTAAAAAAAAGAGTTGCCTTTTGAGTTTTGTCTTTGTTTCTAACACGCTCACACATGTTGAATAGTGGGCAGACTCACAGCTCCGGGCCGAGGGACGGGGACATCTCCGCTATACATCACCCACTTAACAAAAGAGGTTTCTACGGGGACTGGGGTCTTGTACTTCCCCTCCGCAAACACTCTGCTGATGTCAGACACGCGGTACGCACACACTGCAGACAGGTCTGATGAGTCCCTGAAACACACACAGAGAAAATGTGAGCCAAGTGGCGTGCCAAAGACCATTAAAGAGAAAGAAACTCTCCTCCCTCTAACAGAAACACGTTTGTTAATTCAAACGTACGACTGTGGTGTGAAGACGGCAAAGAACAAACAGTCCTTCCAGTGCTGCTGGTGGTCACACCAGCGGTAAGTGTCCTGGATAATGTACGGCAGCTGAGACTCAAGCACTGGACAGTCCATTCTGGCCTTCAGAAAGGATGTCCACTTCTTCTGCAAGGTCCTTTGACCTCCAAGATCCCCCTGTGAGCACAGAAGTACACCATAAATGCCACACTAAAGTGGAAAAACATGAAGGCAAACGGGATGCACAATCAAGCAGCGGAAAGGGCGGAATGAGCGCAACTGAGGAAGTGCTGTTTATAAGTTATTGTCATTTTGGGAAATGGAGCTGTGACAAATAAGTGCATGCATGATAAACTGTTTCTCACCTTGCAGACGCGGGCCACGCGGGAGACCACCAGTTTGTTGTAGCAGTCGCACTCCACAGCTGTCTCACTGAAGAACAGGTAAACCTTGTCATCGTCTCCCTCCGCACTCATTTCACTCTCTGGCATCTGAACCATGGAAACAAAGTTGGGCTCTGGCATAGAAAGAAGAAAAAAAACTTTGACTCAGCTACCGAGTCAAATCATCAAGGTCAAACAGTTCAGCTCAGAGACAGTGAAGCCCTTGCATGAATGTAGCGTCTCGCAAAAAAACACATTACATACTGCCACATCTTACCATGAAGCCAGGAGCTCTTGAACTCGGTGCGTATGGAGACAGGAGAGCTGCGCATCAGGACGGGTTCAGAGCCCAGGAAGTTCATTGAAGTGGCTGAGTACAGCTTGTTTTCTGGTAAGATACGGCAGCGGACACAGAGATACGAATTAAAAAAAACAAACATTTAGCTATGTTAACCGTTCTTCCTCAATTTATTATCTGTTGTGTAATTGCTACTAACCAAACATGATGGAGGCATATCTCTGGAAAGGATCAAATGGACACTTCCCTTTGCCATCCTCTCCTTTCTTCTCAAGAGTCAGCTTTCCATCTGTGTAGGACTGCACAGACAAACACAGAGGCACTGCAACTCACAATCCTACACGTTTTATATACACTCTGATTTTGATCTAACAGCATCAACTTATACAGTATGGTATAATGAATTGAGATAAGCGAGCACTGTGGCTCTGAAGTTGTCTCACCATGTAATCACACTCAGGGTCAAAAGCATTGGTTCCACACACATACATCCTGTTATCCTCTGTCTTATGCAGGATCCTAATGTAGTTCTTGCACTCCATCTGTAAACGCATTTTAAAAAGCAATAATTACGTCCGCTCAATATGCAATACGCTTTAAATAGCAAAAGCTAAAAAAGGGACCCACCTCGGGATCTTTTCCTTTATTTTTACACTCATTTTTTTTCTTTTGAGTCACTTCCCATTTTGCCTGTAAGAGTGAAAAACTATTTTAGTCACACAGTTTTTAAATGTTAAGTGTTTTTCTATTGTAGAAATGGAAAAATGCAACACACAGAAAACATGAGGGGTGGGAGAGATAGATAGAGAGACAGCGAGAGAGGTATGACATGGCACAAAGATCCCCGGCAGGAAACAAAATGAGGACATTATGTGACATGTGGTATTTGTCAACAGGGCCCAAAGCAGTTGAGGTTTAACAGTTAAAATTGGCAAATATGCTGGTTGGTTTTAGTATGTGTTGAGTGAATTTGTACTGACAGTGTAACTTGTCTTTAAACATAATGCCTTCTTGCAAAGCTGTTTGTCTGCCAGCTTTGTCAGTAACACTAATATGGTAGAAATGTTACTAACACAAGTGGTAATAGTCAGATTGGTCCCACTAAGTGTTTTCACAGACACTCACATAATCTATACGGTTTATTTGACAACATTTTGCTATTAATTAGGCGCTGTATGTGCATAGGGGGCGATATTACAATGAAAAATGATAAATTAGTTACTGCTCGCTGGCAACATTACCACAGCGGTATAGTCTGAAGAAAAGTGTTAATCACTGCTATGGGAACACATGTCAGGATGCTCTGACGTACAAGGCTTGACTCAAAAAGCAGTATCTGTGGTTGTGAGTGAATGTTAAGGCAGTGGTTGTGTGAGCAACAGAAAGTGGAGCGTTTTCTGAAACAGTTCAGGTTAATGTTACTGAATTTACTATCTGTGTTACTAGGTAGGGTCTTCTTGGTTGCCCTGAACTAGGGCTCTCAGGCAGCACTTACTCCAGAACAGTGAGCTTATAGCGAGTGCTGCCTGTAAGGCTCTATTCAGGGCCAACAGCCTGGCACGATACAAAAGTTAGCCCTGGGCCAAGAAAGCTTTGATAAGAAATTTTAAAAGTAGTCTAATGCTAACAACTAATGGACGCTGCTCCAGGGCGAAATTGACCTTAACTACATTGTTAACAAAGGCGTTCTTACTGAAGCAAGTTTCTTGGAGATGTCCTTGAGGTCAAGAGCATACACAGCCTCCCTGGCACCCAGCACTAGGAGGTCCAGGTCTTCTCTTAACAGCATGGTGGAGTAGTTGAACACTCCCTCCTCACGAAACATGTGAGCGTTGTCCCCTAGAGACAGAATGGGACTGGTTAACTCAGCAACCAGCAGTGATTAAACCGTTTCCCAATGAGTCAGTCCAAACTTAAACCATATAAGCCAACAACGAGTTGACACACTTTAAGTCAAAGTTACACAAGACAGATTGCAACACTCACTATGATAGAGCACAGATCTACGGGGGACGCAGTTCAGTGGTGAGTCTTCTTCCAGTGTCAAAGCCAGGGGCAGCAGCCAAAGGACACTGAGGGACAGCAGCGGATGCATGGCTCTTTTGTTCAAACTAAGAAAGAATGTAAGCTTTATTGTTTCCGTATCAGTCAGTCATACAGGGGTAAAGACAGCGAGTGGCATCTATGACGTGATGAGGTCTGTGCTGACTGAAGGGCACTGGCCCCTTTACTGGCCCCGCTCAGCAGGCTGTCCATGGTGAGATGGATGGCACAGGCCAAAGAAACAAAGCCGGGGAGGGCTGAAAGAGAGGAAAGAGAGACACGGTTGTGTGTGGATATCACAAACAATTCACTGGACGTGAGACCTGACAGAGAAAAAAGCTTAAAATATGTACAGCAAAACACCAAACAAAAAAAAAAGGAAAAAGAAAATGAGATGTTAAGAGAAACGTTTGAGGTGTTTTTAAAACAAAACGAGAGAAACAAAGCAGAACGGCCAGAAAAGGGCAGAGTGAGCTAAAGTCAGCGCGGCAGTAATTCTGTCAGTGCCATAGTGATGTTAATGCAGGGCCATGAAAGGCATTCAGCAGGGTGCAGGGATGTCAACTTCAGCTCTCCTGCAGCACCAAACACAAGCACACAATGAGAGATTCACAGAGAGTGCCAAAGGCTGGTGCAGATGAGAGGGGAGCTCTTGAACCAACTTTGTTTGCAAGAGCTGTTGCGCGCGCACACACACACACACACCGACGTGCAGGTTTGCCTCATCATTACCACTTCACCCTGTTAAGTCTAGCAAATGAGTAACAATTATCCCAGGCTTTCTTCTCTTTTTTAATAATCTTGCTGTAACAGCGACAGCTGTTGTTTCGCTGTGATGTTGTCCAGCAGTGTGACTAAGACCTGCTGGGTGGGTGTGAGCTGTGGGGGCTTCTTTCCCGAGAGTTGGGAAAGAAGCTGCTGCGTTTTACCGATGAGCTGCAGCATGTCAGAGAACGCACTACTGATAAGATGTTTCACATATCTGGCCCCGGGGGGGGAAAGACAGCTACACTCAACACCGATCTACCCACCCACACCACCACCACCTTGGCTCTCACATTTATGCACCAAACGTCCCCTAGCAAGAACAATCCCGTCAGCAAGTGTGCAGAAGTCCAGCTCGAAGCGTTCAAGTTAGTCTCAAATCAGTTGTCGAGTTAATAATGCAGCTTGGAGCAATTTAAGAGCAAGCTAGTGAGTTGTTTTTGTTTATTTACAATAGAATTTGTTACTTAAAGTTATTTTTACTACATGTAATTAAGCTTTAAGCACAAACTTCCCCGAAAGCTGGCACAAACGTAACTAGCAAAGTGCACTGACTCAGGCAGGTTAACACTCCTGTTAGCCTAAAAGTTAATCACTTACCTGCTCACAGACGCGCCCAAGACTGCGGAGGTTTCCATTAAAAAAAAATACTCCCAACACCTGTTTAAGCGTTATTTCTGAACCACTAGCCTACCTCTTCGCTTACTAACATGTTGGTAGTAAAACTAGCTCGTAGTATTAATAAACGGTTGATAAACCCCGCAAATAGACGTAGCCAACGCCAAACGTAACGCCGAAGATGTCGAGACGTTGACTCGCGCTAGCTTGCAACTTCCTTTAGGGCTGTTTGTAGAAACGCTTCAGGTGAGCTGCTTCTCGAAACCAAGGACCGCAGGGGGGGAAAGGCGCTTCTCTAACAGCTCAGCAGCCCGTCTGTCTCTGTCGGGTCCTCTCAAAGTCACAGCGGTCCTCCGTCATTGTAGAGAGGCTCTCAGCGCTCACTTCCCGCGGTGAGACGGGTCTGAATGGCTGGCTGCTGCTCCGGTTGGCCCCGCAGGTTGTTTTTTCTTTTTTTACCACCTTCAAGCGGCCGTTGATCTCTGATCTGATTAAGGTTTCATTGTTCTCATTTACTTTAATCTGTCGGTGGAGGCTCTACTGACTCAAGAAGGGCGAGGTAAAAGATAAGCGGGGGTTGGTTTACACGTTTTGGTTTTCTTTTTCTTTTTTTTTTTTAAACTTGGGCAACATGTCCAAACAGGAGTGATGGACTAACTTTACCTAGTGGTGAGAGCTTCCTGTGCTGCATGGGGTCTTATGAATGAATGCTTTAATTGTTCTCATACTGTCATCATACCCGCTATAATAATGTTGCACCTGCACAGAAATAATTAATTATACTTAGATTTTGTAGTAATACTTAGTCATGATATAGTTTTTAGAGGTTATATGTGGTTGTTACAACATAACTTCCTGCAAATGTGCAATCCAAAGGTGTTTTTTTTTTGTCCACAGCACAGGCTTATGCAGCAAAATACAATAACAACTAAGAACTGCCTCATCTAAAATTACCAACATATAAAATCTAAATTCAACCCTCTAGGGCACAATTTCAGCAAAAAACAAAAAAAAACAGGCCACACCAAACACATCTTATGGTCTGATGTGTGGACATCAAGGCCCTCCATCTTACATTACTGACATATTCACTGTTTTTTGTTTGTTTTTTATTTACATCATTTTCAGTTTTCAAATTTCACAAATCAAAAAGAAAAGACAAACAAAAAAAATAAAATAATAAGAAAAATAACTTATACACACATAAGAAAGAAAAAGGTGGGTTAGCTGCCCCCATATGAAAAAAAAACAAAAACAAATAGTAGGGAATTTTGCAGATTTACAAATTGGATTCAGGTTTCCACTAAGTAGTAAAGGCCACCAAACTTAAAAAAACACTTTTCTTTGGAAAAATGAAAAGAATCTCATTAAAACAATTTTTTTCAAACAAATAGACACAAATTCCCAGCATAAATGTATTTACTAAAGTGTGAGATCATGGAAGATTATCTAAACTGAAGGAATAAGGAAAACTAAAATAAATACACTCACCTTCATGTTTAACTGTAAAAAATAAAAATAACTTGGACTTTTGCAAACCTTTGCTGACACGTTTTCTCTTTTCTTCGATCTTTCTGCGGTCAACAGTCTTAACAAGATTTGAGCAAGACTTGAGTCCAGCATTCTCTCTAATCATCCACTCACAGTACTGATCAACTCCAACATTATGGAATGTCCTCATTCTCCTGTTGTCACAGGAAACTCTGGGTTTCAATCAATGACAGGGTCCTAACAGTCTGACACTTTGGAAACCAGAAAAAGAAATAGGGCACTTTTGAGAAAGCTCACACTGTCAGTTCACAACAAGGACAAATCACATCCATGCAAAACAATTTAATGCCCTTGATATCTAACAAACACTATTGTCTAAGTCTTTGATAGTGATCAAGTAGACACAACACATCATGTACAAACATACAAGAAACTGCTCATTTTAAGAAGACACTCATGAGTCAGTTGATCACAGTTTGCCACAAGTACTCAGACACTTCAAATCTGCAAGGACTGGCCAATTGACAGAAATGTAAGAGAGTTCCCCATGTAGAAATAGTTATTGTTTAAACACCTTCAAGTCTGTAATAAATTGTAATTTTGTTATTCAAGGTAGAGAGGTAGGGCGTGGTGTAATGCTGTGATAAAGCCAAACGTCTTTGCCAGGTTCAGTCTGCAACATAAAAGGGTTGATCTACTCCAAGTGTTTAGTACTTGTGTTAAAACCCAAAGACTGTGTGCTGTTAAGGTTCCCTTCCCTTTAGCTGACAGCCATTCCACTAGAGGGCACCCTCATATATGAATACAGTAGATTGATTTTCTTGAGGAGGAACAGAAATCACCTGGAGTTTCCAGGCAGGTCAGAGCACTGGTGAGTCCATAGCACCATACAGTAGCACGCACACAGTAGCAGAGAGAATAGAGAAACACTTTAAAATAAGCACCAACAGTACAGTTAAAGTCGAGTCATAAATAAGCCACAACAGTGTCATTGAATCAACAATACATTAATGGTTGCTTATCAATCACAAATACTACTCAAGAGCAGCAGACAGAGATTGTGCGGTTTTCAGTTTCTGGCCAGCTCGACTGTATTCAGACGGTTTCGTTTTTTCAGTCATGTTACATGGAATGAGGTGAATGAAGAGAGTTGCTGAGCTGAAACCTGAGCGTGCCTGGCTTATTTTACTTTTAGGTCAGATAAAGTGTCTCAGGTCTCAGGTCAGAGTTTGTTGCTGCGGTGTTGATCTTGGCAGTCTGTGGATTTGTTTGTTCTTAGTCTCCAGTGTTGCAGCAGTAACATCAGCAGCTCAGCACTCAGACAGGGGCTCAGACTGGAAAACATCAGGCTCAGTTGGTGGTCCGGCACGTGTGAAGTGCTCCTCCGATAGGTTTTAGCTGCCAGTTGTATTGATTCAGTGTTTTTGTGGACTTTATTCTGAAGGAAAATCATTTGTTGTGGCACTACTTATTTTTGCTCAGAGGCAGTTTGTAAACAACTTTATGCAAGTGAACAAAGCACTAGTGGATTGTTACCCCAACCAAGGCAGGCAGCATTTAATGAGGTTTTATGAACCTAATCCAGTGTTTACCAGTCGGTCTTGCTCTTAAGGAGTAATCAGAATCCATTTAATCATCTAAGTCCAACAACAAGACCAAAAGAATGAAACTCAGAACATTTTCTATCTCCCTACGAGAAAGTGGTGGTATTTGTAGTCCCTTGTCTTCCACCTACAAGGCACAGGATGAATACATAGCTGCGGTGAGAAGGGGTTTGGCACTGAAGATTGAGTATGCTGTGACGGGAGGTCGTTCCTTATGAGCAAGCTACTCCTGACTGGCTCGTCTCTTCTCCAGCTTCATTTTGAGTTCCTCATTGAGTGCTGTGGAAAGACAGAAGAAACACACTCACTCTGTCCTAATACCCACACTTGCGGTCTTGAGCACTTAAGCGCAGGTTCACGTGCCACCAGGTAGTAGGCGAGTGCATCCTATGTCGGAAAAATAGCAACACACAGTCCACTTAACCCACACTTCAGAGCCAAGTGTATCCCACAATTCACCACTGTCTACTGCGCCACACCTGTCCAGTTGTTGGCAGTAATGCGCCTATAGGCTGGTCTTAGCACCGACATTAATCAGCAGAGATGACCAAGTTTAAGTTTATGACATGTTGGATTCAGTGTGAACATTATTATTCACGTCCAAGTAAACAGATATAAACCATTCAAAATAATAACATGTTAAGTTTCTTTTATGTACAGTAGACCCACGTGTTTCTAGATAACTTGATCTAATTGTTTTATTAATTATATTAGGCCTCTCAGCTCCTGAATGTGTGCGGGTTTTTTTTACTGTCATCTGATTGTACCATGTACACGACTTGTATTTGCGGGAGTGACGGGATGTTCTTATTAATCAAGCGTGTCCCAGTGAGCTCTGGTAAACTTCCACAATCTAACAGGCACTTTGGC